>LR738713.1:563439004-563456151 GCA_902687465.1 Secale cereale | reverse complement strand
TCCGACGATCCCCACCCCACTGCCCAATCAACGCCCCCCCCAACGCCGGCGACTGCCAACCAGAGGTCTCACGACTTCGAGTACCCACCGACCACTAATTTATTACCATTTATGTCCTTCATATACGCGCTGACGGGTGGGCCCTATGGTAATGTGCGCTGCTGAATGTGGACCGTTTGACTAGTCAATTGATCGTGTCATCAACAAATTACGAAGCTGTATGGTGAGCCAGTGACCGTATGATCACCCTAAAATGTATTTTATTAACACAGTACGGACTCAAACTACCATTTCTTTCTTTCATATACGGGCTGACAGGTGGGCCCCACGGTTACGCGCCCCAATGGTGCAACACTAGTTGCGCCACGTGGAACGTTTGACTGGTCAATTGATTGTGTCATCAACAAAATACGGAGTTGTACGGGTGAGCCAGTGACCGTATAATCATGACATGTATTTTTTTTAACACGGTATAGACGCAAGGGCTCATATATACGCGCAAGCACTCACCGCTATAAGCGCACAAACGCAGACCCTACCCCTATGAGCACCTTCGAGAGAGTGGGCCAGCATATGATCTTGAGATTTTACGAAGTCGCCATAGGTACCTCGTAGTCGAGTGGAACGTCTCCTCCCACTTAACGCACATCGCCGGAAAATACTGAAATTAACCCAGGATAAATGCGAGCACCGGGACTTTAACCCTGGTGGGCTCGAGAAACCACTGTCCTCCTAACCATCCAACCGCATGTTGGTTAGCACGACAAAATATGTGTGGTGACCGTGATGAGCTTATTCTAAAGTCCAGTGACCATATCATGCTTTTGCTTCAAATACAATGACCGTAAGTGTCATCATCAAAATATGGAGCATGCATCAAATGCAAAGTCCGTCAGTGTCATCAAGAAAATACGGAGACGTATCATGAGCTAGATACCGTATGATCACCACGAGAATGTATACGATGACCGTAATGAGCATATTCTGAACTCCAGTGACCATATAGTGCTTAACTTGAAATACAGTGACCGTCATGCGTGAATGTGTTATGGGCAGGCATACTTTTAGAGGGCCGAGAGATAGTTTGTGTGCGTACGTGGAAGTGGTGTAGAAAGAGGGGATGTCCGGTGGAGACAAGGAGAGATGTGCCCTTCGTTTCTCTTTCCCGTGACTAATATTTTAGGAGAATATATAAACATTCACAATGCAGAACAAATATTTTTGGATGCACCATGCAATTAACTTTCATGTATAACATTGTACTATTGTATATGCTTATTTCCTTAGTGGCCGATTGCGTGTGTGGTGTGGTGGGCACATCATTTTTAGTTGTGGTGGGTCAACATGAGGACTCATGGGTCGGTTCCATCTTGCGCCACATAGGTTGGATCAAGACGCGTTATACGAAGACCCATGTGGAGGACTCGGCGTACAACACGAAGCTAGCTACCAGAGTCGCGGAGGACTCTATCCCCACTGGTGATAAGCCGACTATATATGATTTGTAACCCTAAGCCCCCAGTATGTTATACACTAGTAGATGAAGGGACATCAGACCCAGTTCGTTAGGGCCTTTAGCCCCGGTTCTTGAACCGGGACAAAAGTGTCGGTACTAATGCCATAACCCTTTAGTCCCGGTTCGATCCAGAACCGGGGCAGATGGGTGTCCACATGGCCTGTGTGCCGAGCCCAGGTAGGAGGGGCTTTGGTCCCGGTTGGTGGCACCAACCGGGACCAAAAGGCATCCACGCGTCAGCATTTCTTTGGCTGTGGTTTTTGTTTTTTTTTTAAAGGGGAGGGGGGTTGGAGGTTTTGGGGGGTTAATTTAGGTGTTTCATATTGTGTTAGCTAGCTAATTAATAGAGAGAAGTGTCCTCTCTTATGTCCGTGCTTGGTCGACGCTACGTACTACACATACGTATAGAGAGGACTAGACACGCTAGCTAGCTAGCTAGTAAGCAAACGAAGGAAACAGAAGATCATAATCAACATATATAAAATTGCTCGCAGACGATCTGGTGTTAGGAGTTCATCCCGCATCCGAAACATCTAATTTGAAGAAGGGGGTCAATACATGAAATGATGCTATAAAATTGTGAATATTATAAATTAATTGCTTACGCACTTCAAATGATGGTAATGAAATAAAATTGTGAATATTATTAATTGCTTACGCACTTCAAATTGTGCTTCAGAGTAGCCCCGCTCACACGTCTTGTGGCGGATGGACTCGCAAATGTAGTATCCACAGTAATCATTCCCGGGTTCTTGCCACAACCACTTTACAAGAAATAGAGGTCAATCAAACTGATAAGCAAGAATGCCAAATGGTATTGATGAAACTAGCGCTTGAATCAAGATATAGGAGATGCGCGGAACATGCTACTATATAGTACTTACTTTCGGGTGTCTAAATTCTAGCTTCTTCGGCAGTCCCGGAGCTTTTTTGGTGAATTTTCTCCAAACCCTGCCACACAAAGAAAACAATTACTTGATATTAGAAATGAACAAGGTTGCTGATATGCATGGTGGATAATATTGATCGATTTAACTTACCTATCGAGCATTTGAGTCATGTCCGCATACTCCTCGGGATCTTTACGTTTAGAGTCAAAGACAGTTACTATTCCCTTCTCAAGCTTAATCTCTAAGAGAATATAGTGGAAGCTGCGCACGCATGCATGAACTCAACAATTACATTACTATAACCTTGACTGATATATAAGGGAAACCAAATATGCACAAGACAGTAACACTCACTTGAAGTTGTAAGGAAAGAGTATTATATCTTTATTTTCATTTACCACCAACGATCGTAGCAAGTTGGTCTTGGTATCTGAGGGACGCCATTTAACCTCGGTTGCATCTATGAGGTATGTGTTAATGAACCCAATATCACCGACTTGTGTTTTCTTCAATTCGACGATCTTCAATCTGCATAATATAGTGAGGATAATTATAAATACATGCAATGAAAGAGCTGAGCTATATAGAGAAACTTAATGACAGAAGTAGTACTACTTACAGACAGTAGCAGGTGACCGTTGCTTTATCGAGGGCCAATTGATTGAAAAACTGATAGAACTCCTCAAATGGAATAAGCAACAGTTCAATTCCAACGAGGTCATGCTCCGGTTTAACTCTCACATACAAACTATCCCTCCCCCCAGACTCTCTGCAGATTTTCAAGTACGAATCATGCAATCTTCGCATATTCGTTGATAGAGATCTTTCATTTTTGACTAGAGGCTTCCCGTACTCGTATCTTTGTATCTGCACCTCCAAGAAATCATAATGTACATCGTCGGACAGGTAATCTCCAAGATTGCTATAACCGGGCACCATCCTCGGATCATTAGCGACCATGTCGCTAAACACCTTGAGCGGGGGGCACGATTGGTCCGCTTGTTCGCCGAGCTAGGCAATTTGTTTCCCAGCTCGTCCTTCTGCTAACCTTTGATCACTTTTAGTACTTCCCGACCGCTTCGCTTCGTGAAATGACTTTTCAATCATGCGGTCATAGTTGTCCTTCGGCTTACTTTTCGCTGGTTTCTTCAGGGCAGCAAGAGTGCGCTTTGCTTTCACTGGATCTATCTTCTCCTCCAGAGGTGGATATCTCTGTGCTTTCAACCCTTCAAGCTAGTCCTTCATTTCGCCTTGAGCGATCTTCGTGTTTTCCTCGTCGGACCTCTCGTATGGTAACTTCTCTAGAGGCGTGAGAGAAGGACCGAATCTGCATTGCCTCCCGCCTCTGGTTGTACTGCTAGACGTTGGCAGACCAGACGAAGCGGCTGTCTTCTTTCCTTTCTTACGCGCCGGAGCAGGAGCAGCCGGAGCGGCGGCAGGTCTCTTCCGCCCTTGCTGACTAGGCGAAGAAGGAGGAGCAGGCTGGATGCTCGGGCGCGCCGGCGCAGGCGGAGAAGGAGGAGGCTGGCTGCTCGGGCGCGCCGGCGCAGGCGGAGAAGGAGGCGGAGTGCCGCCACGCGCCGGAGAAGGAGCCGGAGTGCCCTGATCGTCACTCGCCGGAGGAGGAGGCGGTGGAGGAGGCGGAGTGCCCTGACTCGCCGGAGGAGGAGTTGGAGGAGGCGGAGGCGTCCAGTTGAGAATGTTGATGAGGTCCTTCCGCCATAGGCATGGAGTCTTCAGTGAAGAACCCAGCCGAGTCTGCCCTTCACCGGTAGGGTGGTCAAGCTGGAGCTCCTCAAATCCCTCCGTAATTTCATCCACCATCACACTAGCATATCCATCTGGAATCGGCCGGCAGTGAAAAGTGTCACCGGGTCCAGTAGGATAAACAGAGCCAGTAGCCGCCTTGACCTTCATATTTATCCACTGCGTCATAAGGTGGCAATTTTGTACCTCCGTGATAGCATCCACGGGATACTTGGCAATAGCCGTCAAGACATGCTCCGGCTGAAGGAGCTCGGTGGAAGCCACGCTGCTTCTCCGCTGAGATGGCGGGGTAGCTTCGGGGGAAGCTTCGGTAATTCTTTTGTCCAGATTTGCTTCTCGTTCCTCTATCGCTTGTATTCTGGCCCGCAGCGCCTGCAGTTCGGTCTGCTACATTTTCTTCCTCCTCTCGTGGCATTTGTAGCCGTCTACGTCCAGAAACCCAGCACTCCACGGAAGGGATCCTGGCGTGCCTCGTGTCCGTCCAGGGTGCTCAGGATTCCCGAGGGCCATTGTCAGCTCGTCGTTCTCTCTGTCGAGGAAGAACGTCCCTTCCTGCGCTGCTTTGATATAGTGCCGAAGCTTCCTGAGTGGTATTTCCAATTGCTTGTCCGTCCAAATTCACCTCCGTGATACAGGGTCCAAGGTTCCACCAGCCCCGAAGAACCAAGTCCGGCAATGGTCTGGCCATTGCATTGTCTCTGGTTCGATCCCTTTCTAAAGCAGATCATTCTCAGCCTTGGCCCACTTAGGCCGGGCTCTGAGGTAGCCACCTGACCCCATGCGATGGTGATGCTTCTTCTTTGCAGCATTTATCTGGTTTGTCGCCGACATCTTCTTACTCTTTTCCGATGTCTTATAGACCACAAATGCGGGCCAGTCATCTTTGATCTTCTCATATATGCCCACGAATTCTGGAGTCTCTTTATCGCGGACAAACTTATTCAGTTTTTTCTTCCATGCCCTGAATTGGTCTGCCATCTTCCTAAGAGCAGCAGACTTGATTAATTCCTCTTTAACTGGATTCGCCGGATCATCCTCTGGTGGTAGGATGAAATTTGACTTCAGCTCAGTCCAAAGATCTTCTTTCTGCATATTAGTGACATAAGACACCTGAGCGTCTTTTGCAGCCGGCTTTAACCATTGATGGATGCTGATCGGGATCTTGTCCCTAACCAGAACCCCGCACTGATTAACAAAGGCGTTCTTTGTCCGGATGGGTTCAATCGGTTCGCCGGAGCGCGAGATTTCTGAGATCTCAAACTTTTCATCCGGCCTCAACTTTTTCTTCGCGCCTCGTCTCTTTACAGAAGATTTGCTCGATCCGGAGGGCTAGAAAAAGGAACAAAGACGAGAGTTAATGAATGCATCAATTAACTAGTCAGCACAGGCTTAACTAACATATATACCTCCTGGCCGGACTCAGTTCGGTCACCGGAGCTAGCATCACGGTCTCCTTCTTGCACCGGCATTGGGTCACCGGAGCCGTCCTCACGGTCTACTTCTTCCATGTGCATTGGGTCACCGGAGCCATCAATATCATAGCCTAGATCTTCCAGCTGCAGCTCTCTTTCCACCAGCTCATTGGTGTCGTTGAGAAACGACAAGACGGCATCTTGTCCGTCTGCGATTATGTCCATCAACATCGCTTCTTGTGCTAGGTCTCGGGTGTTGTCGTCCATAGTTTCTACAAATATTTATAACATGCCAATTATTATTCAAACATGACAGATGGATATATTAATGGCAAACGTAGAACTAGCTTCGACCCTCGACCCCTGGACGACCCTCGACTGCTCGGCGACCCACAACCCTAGACCCTCTCGTGTCACATTTTGTCTAGTGTCAAAGGATTCAACAAAACCAATACTTCATCATTAGGCGAAAGTAACAGTCGCGGGATGCCGTCTTTTTCGTGCAAACGTTGCAGGTCCTCCCATGCCTCAGCTGTATCTTTTGTCTTTGCATACACGCCCAAGAAGCCTAGCAGGTTCACGCAAAGGTTCTTCGTCACGTGCATCACGTCGATTGAAGAGTGGACCTCTAGGTCTTTCCAGTAGGGTAGGTCCCAAAATATAGATTTCTTCTTCCACATGGGTGCGTGTCCCTCAGCGTCATTCGGAACAGCTAGTGCGCCGGGGCCCTTTCCAAAGATTACGTGTAAATCATTGACCATAGCAAGTACGTGATCACCGGTATGCATGGCGGGCTTTTTCCGGTGATCTGCCTCGCCTTTAAAATGCTTGCCTTTCTTTCGACATTGATGGTTGGTCGGAAGAAATCGACGATGGCCCAGGTACACATTCTTCCTGCATTTGTCCAGGTATATACTTTCAGTGTCATCTAAACAGTGCGTGCATGCGTGGTATCCTTTGTTTGTCTGTCCTGAAAGGTTACTGAGAGCGGGCCAATCGTTGATGGTCACGAACAGCAACGCCTTTAGGTCAAATTCCTCCTGTCTGTGCTCATCCCACGCACGTACACCGTTTCCATTCCACAGCTGTAAAAGTTCTTCAACTAATGGCCTTAGGTACACATCAATGTCGTTGCCGGGTTGCTTAGGGCCTTGGATGAGAACTGGCATCATAATGAACTTCCGCTTCATGCACATCCAAGGAGGAAGGTTATACATACATAGAGTCACGGGCCAGGTGCTGTGATTGCTGCTCTGCTCCCCGAAAGGATTAATGCCATCCACGCTTAAAGAAAACCATACGTTCCTTGGGTCCTTTGCAAACTCCTTCCAGTACTTTCTCTCGATTTTTCTCCACTGCGACCCGTCAGCGGGTGCTCTCAACTTCCCGTCTTTCTTACGGTCCTCACTGTGCCATCGCATCAACTTGGCATGCTCTCTGTTTCTAAACAAATGTTTCAACCGTGGTATTATAGGAGCATACCACATCACCTTCGCGGGCTCGCCATCAACATCACCAGGGTCATCTCGTCTCATCTTATACTGCAATGCACCGCATACCGGGCATGCGTTCAGATCCTTGTATGCACCGCGGTAGAGGATGCAGTCATTAGGGCATGCATGTATCTTCTGCACCTCCAATCCTAGAGGGCATACGACCTTCTTTGCTGCGTATGTACTGTCGGGCAATTCGTTATCCTTCGGAAGCTTCTTCTTCAATATTTTCAGTAGCTTCTCAAATCCTTTGTGAGCCACAGCATTCTCTGCCTTCCACTGCAGCAATTCCAGTACGGTACCGAGCTTTGTGTTGCCATCTTCGCAATTGGGGTACAACCCTTTTTTGTGATCCTCTAAAATGCGATCGAACTTCAGCTTCTCCTTTTGACTTTCGCATTGTGTCCTTGCATCGACAATGACCCAGCGGAGATCATCATTTGGTTCCTCTTGATCTTCAGCAGCTTCACCCGTTGCAGCATCATTGGGCACATCGTCTGGTTCCTCTTGATCTTCACCAGCTCCCCCCATTGCAGCATCACCGTATTCAGGGAGCACATAGTTGTCATCGTACTCTTCTTCTTCGCCGTCTTCCATCATAACCCCTATTTCTCTGTGCCTCGTCCAAACATTATAGTGTGGCATGAAACCCTTGTAAAGCAGGTGGGAGTGAAGGATTTTTCGGTTAGAGTAAGACATCGTATTCCCACATTTAGTGCATGGACAACACATAAAACCATTCTGCTTGTTTGTCTCAGCCGCATTTAGAAACTCATGCACGCCCTTAATGTACTCGGAGGTGTGTCTGTCACCGTACATCCATTGCCGGTTCATCTGCGTGCATTATATATAATTAAGTGTGTCAAAAACCATTACAGAACATCATAAATAGATAATTAAGTGACCAAATTAATAGAAGTTCATCATCACATTAAAAACAAAGTACATACATATATAATTCTCATCTAACAACATATAGCTCTCCATACACATCGAAACTATGTAAAACATTTCAATGCGAAAACAAATGCGATCATAATCGCAACCAAGGTAACAATTGATCCAACGGCATAATGATACCAAGCCTCGGTATGAATGGCATATTTTCTAATCTTTCTAATCTTCAACCGCATTGCATCCATCTTGATCTTGTGATCATGGACGACATCCGCAACATGCAACTCCAATATCATCTTCTCGTCCTCAATTTTTTTTAATTTTTTCCTTCAAGAATTTGTTTTCTTCTTCAACTAAATTTAACCTCTCGACAATAGGGTCCATCTTGATCTTGTGATCGTCGACGACTTCCGCAACATGCAACTCCAATTCCATCTTCTCCTCCTCCATTTTTTCCAATTTTTTCTTTAAGGAAATGTTTTCCTCTTCAACTAAATTTAACCTCTCCACAAGAGGGTCGGTTGGAATTTCCGGTTCAACTACCTCCTAGACATAATAAAACATCTATGCATGTCAGGTTGGTCGGCATAACTATCATAAACACTAAAACAAATAGTTATAAATTAAAGATAATATACCACATCCGAATCGTAGACAGGACGAGGGCCCACATGGGCGGATATCAAAACCATCGCACTATATAATAACAAGCAATAATAAACGTAAGAAAATTAGACAAATATCTATCTAAAGCAATAATAACAAGCAATAATAAAAGTAAGAAAAGCATGGACATAACAAGAGGCTCACCACGGTGGTGCCGGTGACGAGATCGGCGGGGGCGATCAACGACGGCGAAGACGGGGACAGGACGTGACGGACCGCTAAACCTAGACAAATCTCGGAGAAAATAGAGCTTCGAGAGGAGAAAAGCTTAACTAGTGTGGCTCGGGCATTCCATCGAACACATTGTGTGCATAGGAGGTGAGCTAGAGCACCACTAACCCCTCTCCCCCTCGGCCAGAAAAAAAACAGAGCAGTGTGCTCTGCTCTTGCGTGAGGGGTATATATAGGCACCTCATTGGTCCCGGTTGGTGCTACGAACCGGTGCTAAAGGGGTGCCTTTGGTACCGGTTCATGCCACCAACCGGGACCAATGGTGGTGGGCCAGGAGCAAGACCCATTGGTCCCGGTTCGTCGCACCAACCGGGACCAAAAGGTCCAGACGAACCGGGACCAATGGCCCACGTGGCCCGGCCGGCCCCCTGGGCTCACGAACCGAGTCCAGTGCCCCCATTGGACCCGGTTCTAGATTGAACCGGGGCTAATGGGCTGGACAGGCCTGGACCAAAGCCATGTTTTCTACTAGTGATAGAAGCTTGGGGGCTAGTTCGTCGATAGTATACACACACGCACAATGCCTGGTATTCACGTGCACTTTGTACACACCCCTATCACTAATATACAATACCAGGAGTTGGCCCTCAACTGCAAGGGTCCGAACTAGGATAAAACTTTGCCTCGTATTACCATCCAGCCTAACAGTCAGGGATATCCTACCGAATGATATGATGGAATCATATCTGCCAACTACTAAGAGAGAGGTGTGTCTGGGGGGGGCAATGTGTGCGAGAGAGGCCTAAAAATAATGTGCGTGCGGGAGACACGTAAGCACATATATGTGCTTATAGAGGGCTAGTAGAGACCGTGCATGTGTATATATGCATGTGAGAGAAATAGTGTTTTCCAACTGAGATTAGTGAAAAGAATGGTACAAAGTAGTCAGGAAGAGAGAGAGAGAGAGAGAGAGAGAGAGAGAGAGAGAGATACAGAGAGAGCATGTGCGTGAGACTCCCCAACACCCCGAGACAGATTGTGAGCATGTGTGAAAGAGAAATGCTGATGCATATAAAGTGTGTGCACTTATGCCGTAGATAGAGAGATATATAGCGCGTTTGTGAGAACGGGCCGTGGCATAGTGCATCTACGTGTAAAAGGCGGTTCTACGCATTAAGTTATAATATAAATTGCATTATTATTTTTGGATGAGATCATGAATTTTGCAAATTGCGTATGGACGAAAATCGGTCTATCAGACACCCATACTCTATTGAATTCTGGCATGTGTATGTGTTTATTTCATATTATCGATCCATAGAGTGAGAGCGGTTTGAAATACATGCAATGGATGCTTTTGCAATCCATATATAGACATTAATTAGTGCACTCCATGTTGTTAGTGTGAAGCACTTTATACATTTGTCACTTGCATGGATACATTCCAAATTGCTAGCTACGAAATAGAATACATGTCGAATTCAACATAAAGGGGGTTTCGAAGATTCGAATTCATAGGAAGTGCTTTCATCTACTTGCACCCGAGATAATGGCATTTGTAAATCATATGTAAAAGGGGGTGTCAATCTTTGTTGTGCGTTTGAACATGCTATATATATTCATACACATGTCTAATTTTTTTTGCAACCAAGGAGATTATATCTGGAACCATGGATGAACTGAGGTAAGTTGTATATTTTTAAATATATACTTGTGTACAATGTATATTAAAATGTACCACCTCCATTCCAAAATAATGGTAGCTTTAGGATTTTCAAGAGTAAAGATTTGTGAAGTTTCACAAATCCTGAATGTTCAATTCAAGAGAATCGAAAACGTTAATGCTTCTGCTCCCAAATATTGAATGAAGCGCCAAATAGGTCTCTGGTCACCCGAAACCGCGCGAGACTAATGATTGGTGGTAGGAAATTATTGTCCTGACTCTGTCCCGTGTAGCCTATCAGCCCGATTTCCAAAGGTCTAAACTGGGGTAGGTTTGTAACTTCACCAAGACGCCAATCTCAACCGCCTCCAAGAAGCATTCATACGCCGTGGGCGCCTAAACACCCATGCGCTCGGCCGAAATCTACCCCGCCCACATTTGGGACACCTGAGATTACTGTCCTACTCCCAACCCAGAATATGTCCGAAATTTTAGATGGGGGAAAAGTTTGTAACTTTCCCCAAATTTCAAACAAGCGCGTCCCAAACCGAAACATTGTTCCCCCTTAGTTCCCCGCCTCCCTCCGTTTCCCCATTCATACTCCATGGGCGCCAAAATGCCCTCTCCACTAGCCGCAGAACCCCAGCCTCCTCCATCCTCCACCCCATAGCGCCCAATCCACCGCCGCCCAACTCCATCACGCCGGAGCCGGTACCCCGATGTCGTCGTACAATGCAACCGCAACCGCAACACCCTCAAGGACTTAGCAGCTAAAGCCGAGGTAGAGCTGCCTCCACGACGCCGACGCCGACATGCGCCATACCAGAACCACTCCGACCACGTGATGTCTACACACGCTTCTACTCTTGTAGACTATGTTGGGCCTCCAAGCGCAGAGGTTTGTAGGACAGCAGCAATTTCCCTCAAGTGGATGACCTAAGGTTTATCGAACTCAGGGAAGTTGAGTTTGAAGATGGTCTCTCTCAAGCAACCCTGCAACTAAGATACAAGAAGTCTCTTGTGTCCCCAACACACCTAATACACTTGTTAGATGTATAGGTGCACTAGTTCGGCGAAGAGATGTTAAATGGCAAGTGATATGGATGGCAAAACAAAGTAATATAAATCTGTAATAAAAAGTGCAGCAAGCAAACATGTGGTAAACGTGAGCACTAATGGTATTGCAATGGTGGAAACAAGGCCTAGGGATCATACTTTCAATAGTGGCAACTCCCAACAACATTAACATAATCGAATCACATGATATTTCCCATAAAACATGCAATGGAGACGCACCCGGAGGTCATTCCTCCGTGGCCAAGAGATGACGGGAATTATGTAGGGCTACAAAAGCACACCTCAAAGTTCGTAGTTCTCAATCTAAGGATTTCCCAATGTCACCGCGGCCATCCAAAGAGAGTCCCACAATCACCACAACATATCTAAAGGATAGTCAAAGACAAGCACCAAGAGACTCTCAATCTTTAATCAACACACAAGAGAGGAAATCACTCATGAAAATATTTTTCTAATCCATGTCCAATAGACCGCTGTCACCTTGGTCTCGGGGATTATACTAGATAAAGACAAGTGAGTACATCAATCCAATGCATAGAGGAAGGGGAAATATCATGGGATCGCCCTAGATTAACATAGCCTATGATCACAACGAAGATCACATCATGGGAGAGAGAATTGACCACATAGCTACTGGTAGAAACCTCAGCCCCGAGGAGGAACTACTCCCGCATCATGGAGGGAGGAAGCAACGTCGATGGAGATGAATCCGGGGGCACTTCCCCGTCCCGGCAGGGTGCCGGCACAGGAATTCTGGTCCCCCAAAGCTTGATGGCGATGGCGGCGGAGATCGGAATTGCGTCTGGAGAAAAGGGGTCTGGAATCAGGGTTTCCTCGACGGGTGTTAAATATATGCCAAAGGGGGGCATCAGCGGAGGTCTGGGGGGCCCAGGCGCCCCCCCGGCGCGGCCAGGAGGGGGCCGCGTGGGCAGGCCGCCTGGAGCCCCTGTGGCCCCCCTCTGGCCCTACTTTGGCCGCATGGAAGCTTCCGGAACGCTGATTTTTTATATATTTTTTCCGGGATTTTTCTGGCAGTTTTCGTGACGGGGAAACCTGAAATACAAAAACAGCAGAAAACAGAAACTGGCACTGGGGTGCACTGAGTTAATAGGTTAGTCCAAATATGATCAAAAGTGTATGGAAGTGTATAAATATCATAGCAATATCACCCAAAAGAGGCATGGAGCAAGCAGAAATTATAGATACGTTTTGGACGTATCAACATCCCCAAGCTTAATTCCTGCTCGTCCTCGAGTAGGTAAATGATAACAAGAATAATTTCTGTGGTGACATGCTATTAACCATATAGGACTTTTTCATAGTCATATGACAAAAGCTTACTGAGACAATGAATCTATAGTAATTAAGTTGCCTTATGAGAAAATCACAAAGAACTGAAAGTTTTACAATATGATACTGAAACATGAAATAGATTTGTAATGAGCATGGTGTGCAAATATGATAAAGTGATATCTCGCTTGCCCCCTTTAGTGAAGCAAAACATAAATGCAGGGGCACCTCCAAGGTTTAAGTGATGACTAGATACAATGATTTCAAAATAAATGATATCATAATCATGCAAAAGACAATGCTACTTTGGGATAATGCACATTACACTCAGAATGACAATCATGCTCTCAATAGTTGGTGCTTTAAAAGAAGGTGGAGACTCTCGAACCGTGGCTTTTGTTGGCAAGGTTGAAAACCCGTGGTCGGAAACAAAGACAAAGCATGTACCAGAGCTCTTGGTTTTAAAAACAGAAGTAATAATTATTATTTTGATATGCATGTTTCGTTAACGAATGCTAGCAGATAACTCAATTACTTTTTGAGATGGACAAGTTTCGAGGAACGGCTCCCGAATGAGGACGATCACATCCTCTTAATCTCCTTTGTTTATCACTGCCAAAGTTTTCTGATTTCTCATGAACAAAGCGTGAAGGAGGGTTTGTTTGTTATATTAATTTTGAGCCGGGCGCACTCATTGCCAGGTCCTTCTCGTATTATGGGTTTGCACATTATACATGCAATCCCGGGGTGAAGCTTGTCCAACTTAAAAAGATCATGAATTAACTACTACTTCCTCATGAGCTAAAACAAAGGCACAAAATAGAAATGCATTTTTTTGAATAATTTCGAGATGGCACATGAAAGTCTTCGTTAGGAATGGCAGGTAAATACCATGTATAGGAAGGTATGGTGGACTCATATGGCATAACTGGTTTAAAGAGATTTTGGATGCACAAGCAGTCAGTCCGCTTAGTACAGGTGGAGGTTAGCGAAAGACTGGGAGCGACCAACTAAGAGAGCAATGACGGTCATAATCATGCAGAGCGACAAAGCAACATTGAATCAGGCATGGAAGTTATATCGCTACTCAGAAATAAAATATCATCAAGGCTTGACAGACTTTCTTTACAGTCTTAAATATGCGTGAGCATACGCCAAGTCAATCAAAATAAATTCTTGAAGGAAGATATTACTAAACCATACCACATCATAGGCAAACAAATCATGTTGGTACTCCAATAACACATTGGGAACCCCCCAGCTATTTGAGACTAACCATAAGAAAACATGAACTACTAAGCACCATTATGCACGTAGCATTTTTATCATAGACATATCGACCAATGCAACAGAAGCAAACTCTCTTAATAAGATAAGCATGATAACTAAAGATAGTTCAAGCAACCAACTAAACAAAAGCTCTTTAAAAAGATAAGCATGAACAATAAGAGCAAAGCATGATAGTAGCTATTGAAAGACAAAGAACACACACAACAAAGATAGACATGAAAATTCTATGTTATGTTCTAGGTAGAAGTGGAGCGTGTTTCTCTCCCACACAAAGAAAGCTGAGTTCCGACTCGTTATGAAAAGCTAAAGAAAACTAAAAAGGAAACTAAAAGCAAGACGCTCCAAGCATAGCACATAACACATGAAGTGATAAAAATATAGTGGATCGAAAGACGAACTGATAATGTTGATGGAGAAGGGGATGCACGGGGGCATCCCCAAGCTTAGACGCTTGAGTCTTCTTGAATATTTCTTGGGGGTGCATGGGGGCATCCCCAAGCTTGAGCGTTTGACACTCCTGAATCTTTTTATCATCTTCCCTCGCACACTTGAAAACACCCTTCATACATAACTCATCATAATCTGATTAGCGAGGTTAGTACCCATAATAAAATAATTGTTCCTTGCTGGAAATGAGGATATTCTTGAAGGTCTACTGTTTCTCAAGATTGCCAAAAGGTTTTTGCAAAGAAAAAGCAAGCTCAAGGTTTGCAAAATGAAGGAAAGGCAAAACAGGACAGAATCTGTGAAAAACAGAACAGCGGGTAGTAAATGATTTTTTCGGGGCACTTCTGCACTCAAATCAAAAAACTCAAAACAGACCCCGAAAGACAATTGTATAGAGCACGCTGTCGGAACAATTCAGACCAAAAAGATGATCTGGTGATTTTATACGAATTTTTCTGTCCAAGGACAGAATCTGTTTCTTGGACAGCACGTCACAACTTTTGAACTTTCTTGCAATCAGAGGCTGCACTTGGCACAAAGCTGAAAAGTAAAGATACAATGATGATGCTGCTGTAGTAACAACATCAAGACACAACAAAAGCAAAATAAAATTTTATTCATTGTGGGCTGCCTCCCAAAAGCGCTTTCTTTTATGCCTTTAAGCTAGGCATAAGACTTTAATGATGCTCTCGTAGGAATAAGAGTTGAAGAACAAAAGAGAGCATCAAGAAGCAAATACCAAACACATTTAAGCCTAACATGCTTCCTATGCATAGGAATATTGCAATAGAATAATTCATTGAAGCACAAAGCAATAAGCATAGGAAGGCAAAACAAGCATAACTTCCAAATATTCACCATAAAAAGAGGAAACTTCTTATTATTAAGATATTTAGAACCATGTCTTCCTCTCTCATTATAAATTTCAGTGGCATCATGGATGAACTCAAGAATATAACTATCACATAAGGCATTATTTCCATGATCCAAAAGCATAAAAGTGTCATTACTCTTCATATAAGCAAAATCTTTCTTATTAGGAATAGTGAGAGTAAGACTATCATAACCATCATGGTAATCATCGTATTTAGGAGGCATATCATAATCATAATAAATTTTATCCTCAATAGTTGGGGGACTAAAAATATCATGTTCATCAAACGTGTCATCCCCAAGCTTAGATCTTTCCATGTCATTAGCAATATTGACATTAAATAAAAACATACTAATAACATCACCACCATCATGATTGTTATGCAAATAATAAAGTTCCAAAGGTTTTTTAATTTTCTCTTCGAACACATCATGTCCAAGTTCAAGGTAGAGCTTATAAAGCTCTCTCATATTTTTGTTGTTTTCCATTAAGCAAAACTAGTGAAAATAAAAACAAGAAACAAAAACATTTAATTGCAAGATCTAAAGATATACCTTCAAGCACTCACCTCCCCGGAAACGGCGCCAGAAATAGCTTGATGTCTACACACGCTTCTACTCTTGTAGACTATGTTGGGCCTCCAAGCGCAGAGGTTTGTAGGACAGCAGCAATTTCCCTCAAGTGGATGACCTAAGGTTTATC
Organism: Secale cereale; assembly: GCA_902687465.1. Taxonomy (NCBI): domain Eukaryota; kingdom Viridiplantae; phylum Streptophyta; class Magnoliopsida; order Poales; family Poaceae; genus Secale; species Secale cereale. Next base: position 563,439,996 of record LR738713.1, on the reverse strand, counting down.
GAACTCAGGGAAGTTGAGTTTGAAGATGGTCTCTCTCAAGCAACCCTGCAACTAAGATACAAGAAGTCTCTTGTGTCCCCAACACACCTAATACACTTGTTAGATGTATAGGTGCACTAGTTCGGCGAAGAGATGTTAAATGGCAAGTGATATGGATGGCAAAACAAAGTAATATAAATCTGTAATAAAAAGTGCAGCAAGCAAACAAGTGGTAAACGTGAGCACTAATGGTATTGCAATGGTGGAAACAAGGCCTAGGGATCATACTTTCAATAGTGGCAACTCCCAACAACATTAACATAATCGAATCACATGATATTTCCCATAAAACATGCAATGGAGACGCACCCGGAGGTCATTCCTCCGTGGCCAAGAGATGACGGGAATTATGTAGGGCTACAAAAGCACACCTCAAAGTTCGTAGTTCTCAATCTAAGGATTTCCCAATGTCACCGCGGCCATCCAAAGAGAGTCCCACAATCACCACAACATATCTAAAGGATAGTCAAAGACAAGCACCAAGAGACTCTCAATCTTTAATCAACACACAAGAGAGGAAATCACTCATGAAAATATTTTTCTAATCCATGTCCAATAGACCGCTGTCACCTTGGTCTCGGGGATTATACTAGATAAAGACAAGTGAGTACATCAATCCAATACATAGAGGAAGGGATAATATCATGGGATCACCCTAGATTAACATAGCCTATGATCACAATGAAGATCACATCATGGGACAGAGAATTGACCACATAGCTACTGGTAGAAACCTCAGCCCCGAGGAGGAACTACTCCCGCATCATGGAGGGAGGAAGCAACGTCGATGGAGATGAATCCGGGGGCACTTCCCCGTCCCGGCAGGGTGCCGGCACAGGAATTCTGGTCCCCCGAAGCTTGATGGCGATGGTGGCGGAGATCGGAATTGCGTCTGGAGAAAAGGGGTCTGGAATCAGGGTTTCCTCGACGGGTGTTAAATATATGCCAAAGGG
>LR738713.1:563102938-563438897 GCA_902687465.1 Secale cereale | reverse complement strand
TGGCCCCCCTCCGGCCCTACTTTGGCCGCATGGAAGCTTCCGGAACGCTGATTTTTTATATATTTTTTCCGGGATTTTTCTGGCAGTTTTCGTGACGGGAAAACCTGAAATACAAAAACAGCAGAAAACAGAAACTGGCACTGGGGTGCACTGAGTTAATAGGTTAGTCCAAATATGATCAAAAGTGTATGGAAGTGTATAAATATCATAGCAATATCACCCAAAAGAGGCATGGAGCAAGCAGAAATTATAGATACGTTTTGGACGTATCACCACGCCGTCCTGCGCCTCACTGCTGCCGCTCCACTGTCGCAACCGTCCACCGCACCGGAGTTGTTCCCGCTACGCCGTCGTTCGCCGCCTCTGATCTGCTTCCCCGCCGCCAACAAACGGCCACCGCACCACACTCAACCATTTGGCCATGGGTTCGTCCAAGGCCGCACCGTCCTCCACAACTTCTCATTTCCAGCGAACCACAAGAAGAACGTTGGAAAACCAGAAGGAGGACACAGCACTGCCAGCAGAAAGAGGTACACCTCTTCCCTTATTCGTGCAAACCTTACATCTCTGCTCACACCGGATTCATCCCACGAAATAAACTAGTTGAGCGCTTCTTACTTCATCTTCTTCGTGATACTAAATGCACAAGGTTTATTCCCTTTACTATTTCACCTTTGCTAGAGGTCAATAGCCCGCCTGGATTTCAATTCAGGGTCACTCGAACCGCAATTAAAGGAAGCAGCACCCGCTTAGGCACGCGGAGCACCTAGTCCGCATGTTCGTTGGGGAAGCGGCGCATCGGTGTCTATCATAGGGGTGTGGGGCACAGGAGCTTCTTGCGCCCGATCTGGAGGTCGGCGGGGCTTGCATGGATTGCCGGGGGCGGTGCCAAGAACGGCGGTGCTGTGAGATCGAGGGGAGGGCGCAGGCAGGGGACTGGGCCGGTGGTCGCTGCCGTTTTGAGGAAGATCGTCAACACTGACTGGCTGGAGATAGATGAAGGCAATCTGCCCGTTCTTTGTACATCGGACGGTGCCGAAAAAATGGACTGACCTATTTGTTTTCATTCGAATGTTATTTTCACATAATCTTGTAGTAATTTAGTGTGCCATGCATATTGTAGAGCTATCATATATCTCCCGTCATTTATTTCTCACCGACTTGCTATCTGCTACCTTTACACTGTACTAATTGTGCACACACTTCACCCATACTCACACTATTTTTTTTATGCATGGGTATTTCAAACTCTGACACAGTGTTGATGAATGCTGAAAAAAAAAGACAGAAGTCGCTCGAGTGTAATTCGAAGATAAGCACTAAGCATTTCAGCGCTCTAAAGGATGCAGTGTCAGAAGTTGGAGACAGTAAACGTAGCTCTGCAGTTGATGATCTCAATTGCCACACACAACCATCCCAGGTGATTGCTTTAACTTTGCGCTGCCAAATGTGGTTGCATGTTGCATATGGTGTCTAGCTTCTATTTCTTCCAATTTGGTTAAATTGCATTTGCTTACTTTACACATTATACCTTTGATAATGACATGCCTTCCTGTTTTTGATACATACTACATATGTCTATCAACCATGTTCGTACATCAAACTAATGCTCTTTTGTATCCCTCGTCAATCACTTATGATGAGACAGTCACCCGGGTGGGTTACTGTGAGACGCCATACTCGTTTAAAGAGTGCAGTGTCATCCTCCCCACATGATTCTCAAGAAACAGCAAGGCTAAATGAAGATAGTCAACGTAGCTCTCTAGTTGATGACCGCAATTCCCCCACACCAGCATCAGAGGTGCTTGCTCTAACTTCGCAGTGTGATATGTGGTTGCATGTTGCATACGGTGTCTAGCTTGTAATGCTTCTAATTAGGGTAAATTGCATCTGCTTAGTTTACACATTATACCTGTGAATATGACATGCCTTCCTCTTTTTGGTACACACAACATCAATGTGTTAACCTTGTTCTTACATGAAACTACCTCTCTTCTGTATCCTGCATCAATCACTTATGATGAGTCACCTTTATTTGTTGCATATTGCATATTATTTCTAGCCTGTTGCCATGTATTGCTTCTAATTTGGTCAAATACATTTGTTAGGGCACCCTTTTAATTTGGCAGAGTGATATTGGTTTAATCTTCCATATGGTTTCTAGCTTGCATTGATTCTAACAAGTTCAAGCACCTTGTGCTTAGTTTACACTTTATACATCATACATGTTAATATGTCACGCCATCCTATTTTTCATACATATTCCATCCTCCTATCATGCGGTTGCCTTACATGAAAGTAGTGTTCGTCAGTATCATGCATCAATGAGTTCTGAAGAGCAAATTTTATTCCTTTTTCTTGTGGGTTTGACTTGACAAGGCAAAATCAGGAAAGAGGAAGGAAAAGAGTAAGGAAGGCGATGATGGTGGTCCTCTGCAGCAACATAAACGGAGCATCTGTACCGATTTTCCTTGTACTGATAGTGCATTACAAGGTCCAAGTCTCCGCTCCCCTACTCCACCATCCAAGGTGCTTGCTCCAACTTGGTAGTGTGATATCTGGTTGCATGTTGCATATGGTGTCTAGCTTGTATTGCTCCTAATTAGTGTAAACTGCATCTGCTTAGCTTACACATGATACGTGTGAATATGACACGCTTTCCTGTTTTTGGTACATACTATCTCTGTCTATCACACCACGTTCTTACATGATACTACTCTTCTTGTGTATCTTGCATCAGTCAGTTATGATGGAACACCTTTAAGTTGGCAGTGTGATATTTGTTTGCGTCTTGAATATGATTTCTGGCATGTATTTCTTCTAGTTTGATGAACGCCACCTATGACGAGACAGTTTTAACTTGGTAGAGTAATATTGATTGCACCTTTCATATGGTGTCTAGTTTGCAGTGCTTCTAATTTGTTGAAGTGCCTTCTGCTTAGTTACCACATCATAGGTGTCAATATGTCAAGCCGTCCATTTTTTCATACATATTCCATCCTCGTATCATGACTTTGCCTTTCATCAGAGTACTGTTCGTAAGTATCATGCATCAATGAGTTCTGAAGAGCGAATCATATTCCTTTTTCTTGTCGGTTTGACCTCACAATGCAAAATTAATAAAGCTGAAGGAAATTGGCAAGGCATTGGATGATGGTGGTCCTTTCGAGCAACTGAAATGGATGTTCTCTACAGATTCTACTCCGCCATCCTCCCAACAAGATTCGCAAGACAACGCAAGGCTAGACAGTCAATGTAGCTGTGTAGATGATGAGCGTGTCTCCCCTACTCCACCATCACAGGTGCTTGCTCTAACTTGGCACTATTATATGTGGTTGCATGTTGCGTATGATGTCTAGCTTGTATTGCTTCTAACTTTGTTGAATTGCATCTGCTTACTTTACATATAATGCGTGCGAATATGACACGTGTTCCTGTTTCTAGAACATATGTGTGCATGATGAGCACATCTCCCCGACTCCACCATTATAGGTGCTTGCTCTAACTTGGCACTATTATATGTGGTTGCATGTTGCGTATGATGTCTAGCTTGTACTGCTTTTAACTTTGTTGAATTGCATCTGCTTACTTTACACATAATGCCTATGAATATGACACATGTTCCTGTTTCTAGAACATACGTGTACATGATGAGCACATCTCCCCTACTCCACCATCACAGGTGCTTGCTCTAACTTGGAACTGTTATATGTGGTTGCATTTTCCGTATGATGTCTAGTTTGTATTGCTTCTTATTATGTTGAATTGCATCTGCGTAGCTTACAACTTATACCTGCAACGATCACTTACCCATAAGACACATTTAACTTGGGATTGTGATGTAGGTTGCATCTTGCATTGTCTTCTAGCTTGTACTGCTTCTAATTTCTTAAAATGGCACTTACGATGAGACACTTTTTACCTGATAGAGTGATATTGGTTGCATGTTCATATGGTTCCTAGCTTTCATTTCTTCTAATTTTGTTGAAATACCTTCCGCTTACTATTTTTTCATACATATTCCATCCTCCTATCGTACGTGTGAATATGAAACGCTGTCTTTTTTGTATATATTCCATCCTACAATCATGCGCTTGCCTTACATCAAAGTAGTGTTCGTCTGTATCATGCATCAACCAGTTATGCAGAGCTAATTTTATTCATCTTCTTGTGGTTTTGACTTCATAAGGCAATATCAGAAAATAGGAAGGAAAAGAGTAAGTTAGGGGATGTTGGTGGTCCTCCGCACCAATGCAAACAGAGACTCTCTAGATTTGCCACTACTACTGCTAATGAAGTTGAAGTCCCAAGTCTACATGATGAGTTCATCTTACTCCACCATCGCAGGTGCTTGCTCTAAGTTGACAGTGTGATAATTGGTTTCATGTTGCATATGTTGTCTAGCCTATAATTCTTCTATTTTTATTAAATTGCACCTGCTGAGTTCATACGTTATACATGTACATATGACATGGCGTTCTGTGTCTAGAATACACTGCATCTATCTATCATACCATGTTCTTACATCAAAGTACTGTTGTTGTGTATCCTGCATTAGTCACTCATGATTGGACACTTTTAACATGGCAGTTTGATAGTGGTTGCATCTTGCATTGATTTCTACGTTGTACTGCTTCCAATTTTTCGAATTGCAACTTATGACAAGACACTTTTAACTTGGCAGAGTAATATTGGTTGCATCTTTCATATGGTGTCTAGCTTGCATTACTTCTATTTTCTTGAAAATCCTTCTGCTTAGTTTACACATCGTAGCTATGAATATGTCATGCCGTCCTGTTTTTCTTACATATTCCATCCTCATACGGTTGTCTTACATCAAAGTATTGCTTGTCTGTATCATGCATCAATGAGTTCTGAAGAGCGATTTTATTCTTTTGTGTTGTGGGTACGGCTTGACATGGCAAAGTCAAAAAAGAGCAAGGAAAATAATATAGTAGGGAGTGGTGTTACTTGTTGGGTGAAACGGAAAAGGATCTGCCGCCCAGATTGTGCTGGTACTTATAGTGCAGTAGAAGGTCCAAGTCCACCGACTAAATCTACAAACACAGTATCACCTGCTCCACCAGCTGCAGCATCCGCTTCAACTGTACCAGCATCTCAACGAGTTACTCGTTTGTTTGCTCCGGAACTGGCCAGTTCCCAAGCTGCCTTCACACCTAACACTACTTCCGAAGCACTACTGACACAACAGGACCTGGCAAGATCAGATGAACCTCATGAGCATCAACACCAAGACGGTACCTGACCAAGTCAAGTTGCAGTTGCATGCTCCTTTATATGTACTCTCATAGTTTGATGTACACTAACACTTTCCATATTTGTTGTTGAACTAGCACCACGACGCAAGCGGAAACAGACATCAGGGATAATGCTTGACAGATTAACAAAATCTAAAGGAGGAAATGGAGATCCATTTTGAGGCAGGTTTAAAAAGGCCACGTGATGCTACAGAGTCAGCCAAGTTAGTATCAGAGGCAGTCGTTTCCATTAGGTGTCATGCACGTATCCTCCCAACATGGATCCAGTACAGGAATGAGAAAGACAATACCTAGTTTAACACCTTCCTTGACCATTTATCCGTAAGTAATGTTATTCATGGCAATTAGTAATATTGTCTTGCTATGTCCCATACTTTCTAGCTTCCTCCTAATAAGACTCGCATTCTTTTTTCAACAGATGAGGTTCAAGTTGGATCCGAAAGATGATGCAACTAAACAAGCATGCACTCATGTTTTTAAGTGCTCTGCGACAGTATCGGAACCACCTTAGAAAATCTCACTTTGAAGGCAAGGCTAACAATGAAATCGCACAAACATCTCCAGTGAAATATATTACAGATGAAGACTGGACAGCCCTCGTTAAACACTGGTTTGATCCAAAGTATCAAGTAGGCTATATGTATTTGATCAGACCACATATTGAACTTGTATTTATGTATGTGCCTTACAAGTGTATCTTCTTCTAGGCTAACTGTTTGAAGAACAAGACCAACCGTTCTAAAGTGAAATTCCAATAGACAACAGGATCTTATAGCTATATTGCACACTGCGAGGCTCTTGTAAATAGCTGCTACTTCCTTCTTTTTTTCTGTGCCATATTATCGTATCTATATTGACTTGTTCCTAATACAGAGGAAAGCATGTGCGGACCAAAAAGAACCTGAACCGAATGTAGTGCAAATCTTCAAGGATTGCCACGCCAGCAAGATGAAGGGCATGAGCACACCAGTTCAAGACGCTGTTGTAAGTCCTTACTCCTCTTGCCTTTGAATTGATTGGTACTGTGATGTGTTCATTTAACTACTTGGTTTGCAGCCAATGTCACTTACTCTGTTCACTTTTATACACAATTGACTTAACGTATCATTTCACCTTACATGGTTTAAAAGAGATGAAGGATATTCTTTTGGTCTTGATCTGTATTCTAGTTGTTATGTTCACGTGCGCACACAATGATAAAATAGCCTGTTTGTTTTATATCTGTTTTCCCATGATATCAATGATGTCATACTATGTTCATCCTACTTTAAACCATGTCTCTTTATCCTTAGATGTCAATGAATATGAGGAAATAGACAATACAGTAGGCATGCTACATGGACATATGTTCCGAAAGTGATTTTATTATGTAGTTGGCACTACAATACATGCTAATGTATTACAGTAGTTCACCAAAATAAGTTATGTATAAACGTGTAACCTACTTTGTTTGTTTTTGTCTCATTAGTAACTTATCTGGTACACTAATCTACAAGTACAAACTTTCAGGAAGCTATGGAAAAAATGATTGAACAACCACAACCACCTGAAGGTGATGAGGCTACCACAGGCACAATGTCACCTCTTACTGTAGTGCTTCAGTATCTCTCCACTAATAGTGCAAAAAGCACCTTCCCGCGTAATTCTGGGTTAGTTGTCAAGGTAACCTCGTCCAAATCGCCTACTGAACAAAATATTCCTGCTAGACAGAGTGATATATCTGTGCGCCAGACACAAGTCCAATCCCTAATGGACGTCATTTTGGAAACAAGAATAGAGGTTGACAAATGTCATCAAGATATGAATGGTTTTGAAACCAGACTATCGCATTCGCTTCGTTGTTCAAGAGCAATGGCGGAAAAAAGGTGAAGATCGTGCTGCTCCATCAGATTCTACAACCTCAAACATTAGCACTCAGGTCAAATGATCTGTGCTTCTATACATCTGATGGTGCTTTTATCTGCAAGGATTGTAAACTTTATGCCAATAGGCCTTTTGTTGTGATACATCATTTATGATGCTGCCAAAGGCTGCAATAATTATGACACTATTTTTGTATAGTGTAGGTTTATCTTAGTAATGTATTCGGCCAAAAGCTTCGTAGGAGCCCAACATGCCAACATTTGTCGGGCCCATTCCAATTGGGCTAAAAATGATTATGGGCCGAAATTTGCATAAGATTTCATATTTTTCTGGTAGGCTTGTGCCCATAGTGGGCCTTTAACAAGCCTAAACATAATTTGGGCCCTCGGTAACAATAGGCTATTTATAGGTGTAAATATCTCGAGCCCATAAAAAACATGGGCCTTTAAAAGACCGAAAGTGAGATTAGGCCCATTTATGATGCGGATCTTTCACAGGCCGAAATTCGGACGTGTTGTAAATGCGCCGACCTAGTACACGGGCCTTTAACAGGCCGGAAATTCGGTCGGTCTAGATTGTCGTCATTTTTATATGGGCCGTTAATGGGCCCGATGTGACGTTGGGCCACATATGGCCCATGGATTTCGTCCGACGTTAACAGGCCGAAAATCGCAACACGCCGAAAGTGGCCCAAATCTATAGTGGGCCTCTAACAGGCCAAATGTCAGACATGGCCGAATATGACCCAAATCATTCACGGTCGTCCATGGGCCAAAAGTTTCAATGGCCTGTAAATGGGCCCAAATGAAGTAGGACCTTTAATAGGTCGGAAATACATCGGGCCGCAATTCGGCCCATATACTTAGCGGACTGTTAACGGGCCAAAAGTGACCATGGGCCGTGATGATGACAAGTTTAGGACAGGCCGTTGATAGGCCGATTTGACAATAGTCGTACGAGCCTTAACTGAGAATGTTGGGCCTTTAGCTGGGCCAGCCCATTATGGTCCGCAAAATCTCACGGGCCTTTAGCTGGGTCGGCCCATAATGGCCCGCAAAATCTCATGGGCCTTTAGCTGGGCGGGCCCATTATGATACACAAAATCTCCTGGGCCTTTTGCTGGGCCGGCCCATTATGGACCGCAAAATCTTGTGGGCATTTTGCTGGGCTGGCCCATTATGGACCGCAAAATCTTGTGGGCCTTTAGTTGGGCCGGCCCATTTAAACTTTATGGGCCACTTTTGGGCTGGTGCACGTATCAACATATCATAGGCGCATCTCGCCCATTGGATGAGTGACACCTATGCCAACGCGGAGCTGACACGTGTTTCCGTCAGCCAATCAGAATTTTACACGTGGAAAATCCCCACTGGTCCGGGCTGTTAACCAGTTATCGGATCCAAAACCAGACCCGATAGCCTATCGGCGTCCTGTTACGGTGGATGCCACGTGTCGGTCACCCTTGACCAAAGCACTTCTATGACGCGCGATTTATCGTCATGGAAGTGGACACTTCCGTGATGATAATTGTAGTAATATCATGGAACACTTCTACGACAACACATGTATGGCTATCTTCATTCTGTCATAAATTTGTCATGGATGTACATGCATGACAGACAATGTGACCAACTGTGACAAACACGTATCATCACGGAAGTGTATTTTTTTGTAGTGTTAGGATCAGAAGAGACACTCTTAGTAGCAAATAATTTCATAAGTTCATCCATCTTTCCACTCAAAACATTAATCTCTTCAATAGCATCTACTTTTTTACTAGTAGATCTTTCGGTGTGCCATTGAGAGTAATTAACCATAATGTTATCTAGGAGTTTAGTAGCTTCTCCTAAAGTGATTTCCATGAAAGTGCCTCCCGCGGCCGAATCTAAAAGTTTTCTAGAAGCAAAATTCAATCCAGCATAAAAGTTTTGTATAATCATCCATAAGTTCAAACCATGTGTAGGACAATTACGTATCATTAATTTCATCCTCTCCCAAGCTTGTGCAACATGCTCATGATCAAGTTGCTTAAAATTCATAATATCGTTCCTAAGAGAGATAATCTTAGCGGGAGGAAAATACTTAGAGATAAAGGCATCTTTGCACTTATTCCATGAATCAATACTATTTCTAGGCAAAGAAGAAAACCAAGTTTTAGCACGATCTCTAAGCGGAAACAGAAATAGCTTCAATTTAACAATATCATTATCCACGTCTCTTTTCTTTTGCATATCGCACAAATCAACAAAGTTGTTTATATGTGTAGCAGCATCTTCACTAGGAAGGCCGGAAAATTGATCTTTCATAACAAGGTTTAACAGAGCAGCATTGATTTCACAAGATTCAGCATCGATAATAGGAGCAATCGGAGTGCTAATAAAATCATTATTGTTGGTTTTGGAAAAGTCACACAATTTGGTATTGTCTTGAGCCATAGTGACGAACAAGCAATCAAACACACAAGCAAACAAGAAGCAAGCAAACTAGAAAATGGAAAAAGGGCGAATAAAACGGCAAGGGTGAAGTGGGGGAGAGGAAAACGAGAGGCAAATGGCAAATAATGTTATGCGAGGGATAAGAGTTTGTGATGGGTACTTAGTATATGACTTTTGCGTAGATCTTCCCGGCAACGGCGCCAAAAATTCTTCTTGCTACCTCTTGAGCTTGTGTTGTTTTTCCCTTGAAAAGGAAAGGGTGATGCAACACAGTAGCGTAAGTATTTTCCTCAGTTTTTAAGAACCAAGGTATCAATCTAGTAGGAGACTACACGCAAGTCCCCTCGTACCTACACAAACAAATAAGAACCTTGCAACCAACGAGATAAAGGGGTTGTCAATCCCTTCTCGGCCACTTGCAAAAGTGAGATCTAATAAAGATAATAAGATAATATTTTTAGTATTTTTGTTATATAGATTGAAAGTAAAGATTGCAGAAAAGAAATGCGACGGAAATTGGCAAGTTGAAGGGAAACTAATATGATAGAAGATAGACCCGGGGGCCATAGGTTTCACTAGTGGCTTCTCTCAAGATAGCAGATTTCTATGGTGGGTGAACAAATTACTGTCGAGCAATTGATAGAAAAGCGCACAGTTAAGAGAATATCTAGGCATGATCATTATATATAGGCATCACATCCGTGACAAGTAGACTGAAACGATTATGCATCTACTACTATTACTCCACACATCGACCACTATCAAGCATGCATCTAGAGTATTAAGTTCATAAGAACAGAGTAACGCTTTAAGGAAGATCACATGATGTAGAGGGATAAACTCATGCAATATGATGTAAACCCCATCTTTTTATCCTCGATGGCAACAATACAATACGTGCCTTGCTGCCCCTGCTGTCACTGGGAAAGCACACCACAAGATTGAACCCAAAGCTAAGCACTTCTCCCATTGCAAGAAAGATCAATCTAGTAGGCCAAAACAAACTGATAATTCGAATAGACTTGCAAAGATATTTAAATCGTGCATAAAAGTTTTCAGAGAAGAATCAAATATTGTTCATAGATAATCTTGATCATAAACCCACAATTCATCGGATCTCGACAAACACACCGCAAAAAGAATTACATCGAATAGATCTCCAAGAAGATTGAGGAGAACTTTGTATTGAGATCCAAAGAGAGAGAAGAAGCCATCTAGCTAATAACTATGGACCCGAAGGTCTATGGTAAACTACTCACAACTCATCGGAGAGGCTATGGTGTTGATGTAGAAGCCCTCCGTGATCGATTCCCCCTCCGGTGGAGCTCCGAAACAGGCCCCAAGATGGGATCTCACGGGTATAGAAGGTTGCGGCAGTGGAATTAGGGTTTCATGGTGCTCTCGGATGTTTTCAGGGTACAAGGATATATATAGGAGGAAGAGGGACGCCCGTGGAGCAATAGGTGGCCCACGAGGGCGGGGGGCACGCCTACCCCCCTTGGCACGCCCTCCCCCCTCGTGGACGCCTTGTTTCTTCCCTGACGTGTAGTCCAAGTCTTTTGTGTTGTATTTGTTCCAAAAACGACTCTCCCGAAGGTTTCACTCCGTTTGATATTCCTTTTCTGCGAAACACTGAAATAGGCAAAAAAACAGCAATTTGCACTGTGCCTTGGGTTAGTAGGTTAGTCCCAAAAATAATATAAAAGTGTATAATAAATCCCATTAAACATCCAAAACAGATAATATAATAGCATGGAACAATAAAAAATTATAGATACGTTGGAGACGTATCAGGGCGGCGACGGCGACGGCGCAGGACGTGGGCGGCGGCAACGTCGAAGCATAGGAGGAGAAGAAGTGGGAGAAGTAACTGCAAAATTTCGTAAGTGCTATATATATAGGAGGGGCCTTTAGTACTGGTTGGAGCCACCAACCGGTACTAAAGGTCAAATTTGGCCAGGCCAAGTGGCGGGAAGCGACCGCCTTTAGTACCGGGTCGTGGCTGCAACCGGTACTAAAGACCCCCCCCCCCCCTTAGTACCGGTTGGAGCCACGACACGATACTAAAGGGTGTGCACTGCCACCCCGTGGTGCATGATAACCCACAAGTGTAGGGGATCGTAACAGTTTTCGAGGGTAAAGTATTCAACCCAAATTTGTTGATTCGACACAAGGGGAGCCAAAGAATACTCTTAAGTATTAGCAGCTGAGTTGTCAATTCAACCACACCTGGAAACTTAGTATCTGCAGCAAGATAGTTTAGTAGCAAAGTAATATGATAGTGGTGGTACCAGCAATAAAAGTAACGATAATGTTTTTGTAGTTCTTGTGATAGTAGCAATGGAAAAGTAAATAAGCGACTAGCAATATAGGTGAAGCTCGTAGGCATTGGATCGGTGATGCGAAATTATGTCGGATGCAATTCATCATGTAGAAGTTATAACCTAGGGTGACACAGAACTAGCTCCAGTTCATCAATGCAATGTAGGCATGTATTCCGAATATAGTCATACGTGCTTATGGAAAAGAACTTGCATGACATCTTTTGTCCTACCCTCCCGTGGCAGCGGGGTCCTATTGGAAACTAAGGGATATTGAGGCCTCCTTTTAATAGAGTACCGGACCAAAGCATTAACACATAGTGAATACATGAACTCCTCAAACTATGGTCATCACCGGGAGTGGTCCCGATTATTGTCACTTCGTGGTTGCCGGATCATAACACATAGTAGGTGACTATAGACTTGCAAGATAGGATCAAGAACACACATATATTCATGAAAACATAATAGGTTCAGATCTGAAATCATGGCACTCGGGCCCTAGTGACAAGCATTAAGCATAGCAAAGTCATAGCAACATCAATCTCAGAACATAGTGGATACTAGGGATCAAACCCTAACAAAACTAACTCGATTACATGAAAGATCCCATCCAACCCATCACCGTCCAGCAAGCCTACCATGGAATTACTCACACACGGCGGTGAGCATCATGGAATTGGTGATGGAGAAAGGTTGATGATGACGATGTCGATGATCTCCACTCTCCGGAGCCCCGAACAGACTCCACATCAGCCCTCCCGAGAGAGATTAGGGCTTGGCGGCGTCTCCATCTCGTCAAATGCGATAATTCCTTCTCTCCTTTTTTTTTCTCCCCGAAACGGAAGATATAGGATCTGGGGGTACGTCGGTGGAGCATCGGGGGGCCCTCGAGGCAGGGGCGCGCCCTGGGAAGGGGGCGCGCCCCCCACTCTCGAGGACAGGGTGTGGGCCCCCTGGTGAGGATCTTCTTGCGGATATTTTTTATATTTTCTGAAATAATTCTCCGTTGATTTTCAGGCGATTCCGAGAACTTTTTATTCTGCACAAAAACAACACCATGGCAGTTCTGCTGAAAATAGCGTCAGTCCGGGTTAGTTCCATTCAAATCATGCAAGTTAGAGTCCAAAACAAGGGCAAAAGGGTTTGGAAAAGTAGATACGTTGGAGACGTATCAACTCCCCCAAGCTTAAACCTTTGCTTGTCCTCAAGTAATTCAGTTGATAAACTGAAAGTGATAAAGAAAAACTTTGACAAACTCTGTTTGCTCTTGTTGTTGTAAATATGTAAGCTAGATTCAGGTTTTCAACAAGATCATGAACTAACCACATTCACAATAACTTTCAGGTCTCAAGACTACTCACATCAATGGCATAATCAACTAGCAAGCAATAATAATAAACCTCGGATGACAACACTTTCTCAAAACAATCATGATATGATATAACAAGATGGTATCTCGCTAGCCCTTTTTGAGACCGCAAAACATAAATGCAGAGCACCTTTAAAGATCAAGGACTGACTAGACATTGTAATTCATGGTAAAAGAGATCCAGTCATGATCATACTCAATGCAAATTAATAGTAATACATGCAACGACAGAGGTGCTCTCCTACTGGTGCTCTTTGATAAGAGGACAATGACTCTGCACAAAAATAAATAGATAGGCCCTTCACAGAGGGAAGCAGGGATTTGTAGAGGTGCTAGAGCTCGATTTTTAAATAGAGATTGAATAACATTTTGGGCGGTATACTTTCATTGTCAACATAACAACCAAGAATCTCGATATCTCCCATGCTACGCACATTATAGGCGGTTCCCAAACAGAATGGTAAAGTTTATACTCCCCCAACCACCAACAAGCACACTCCACGGCTAGCCCGAAACAACGGGTACCGTCCAAACCAGCAACAACCCTGTGGGAGTTTTGTTTAATTATTATGATTTTGAGCATGGGACTGGGCATCCCGATTACCAGCCATTTTCTCATGAATGATGAGCGGAGTCCACTCATCGCGAGAATAACCCACCTAGCATGGAAGATATAGACTGCCCTAATTGATACATGAGCTGTTCGAGGATACAAAACAGAATTTCATTTGAAGGTTTAGAGTTTGGCACATACAAATTTACTTGGAACGGCAGGTGAATACCGCATATAGGAAGGTATGGTGGACTCATATGGAATAAATTTGGTGTTTATGGAAGTGGATGCACAAGCAGTATTCCCGCTTAGTACAGGCGAAGGCTAGAAAGAGACTGGGAAGCGACCAGCTAGAGAGCAACAACGGTCATGAACATGCATTAAAATTAATCAACAATGAAGGCAAGCATGAGTAGGATATAAATCACCATGAACATAAATACCGTGGAGGCTATGTTGATTTGTTTCAACTACATGCGTGAACATGTGCCAAGTGAGACCACTTAAATCATTCAAAGGAGGATACCACCCATCATACCACATCACAACCATTTTAATATCATGTTGGCACACAAGATAGACCATTATAAACTCCCAACTAATTAATCATGGCATAAGAAGCTATGATCTCTAATTGTCATTGCAAGCATGTTTCATTCATAACAAGCTGAATCAAGAACGACGAGCAATCATATTTACAAAAACAAAAGAGGTCGAGTTCATACCAGCTTTTCTCATCTCAATTAGTTCATCATATATCATACTTATTGCCTTTCACTCGCACGACCGATCAGTGTGGATAATAATAATAGTGCACGTGCATTGGACTAAGCTGGAATCTGCAAGCATTTAATACTAGAGAGAAGACAAGGTAATATGGCTCAAGGTTAAATTAACAACAAAGCATATGAGAGCCACTAAGCATTTTCAATCATGGTCTTCTACTCTTAACCCCTAAAGAAAAGAAAAGAAACTATTTACACGGGAAAGCTCCCAACAAACAAAAGAAGAACGGGAAATCTTTTTGGGTTTTCAATTTTTTTTATTACTACTACAAGCAAAGAAAATAAACTAGCTAGAAGCTACAACTAATAATTTTTGTTTTTCTGGGTTATCCTAGCACATAAGAAAAAGACTAAGAAAAAGAAACTGAAACTAAGCATGGATGGTACAGTGAAAGTGTGTGAGCACCGTCAGCTAGAATAAGTGTGAACATGAATGTAAGTCGGTGAGAAACACGTACTCCCCCAAGCTTAGGATTTTGGCCTAAGTTGGTCTATGGCCAGTATTGGCCTGACGGATATCCAAAGTTGTAGTTGGGGTCGTACTGGGATGCAACAGATGATGCATGCTGAGCTGCAGCTCGAAGGCGGGTTGCCTCTGTCATGTTATAATAGGCATTTGCCTCCTCCATAGTTATAGTGTATCTTCCTTTTCCTGAAAATTAAACAAAGTAGGGGCAGGAAGAACAATAGGGATGGCATGCTGCCAGTTAAAGATTATTCGATATTTGAGGGTTTGATTATCCCACTCTATAAACCGGTGACTAGCCATAGCATGGAAATCTAAATAAGCGGGAGGTCAAGGTTCATCATAAGTGTGCACAGACACACCAAGATAGCGGGCTATGCGAGAAGCATAGATCCCACCAAATAAATCTCCATACAAACCATTATGGTGTAGTCTACGTGCAACAATAGCTCCCAGATTATATTGCCTATCACCTAGTACAACACTCCTGAGAACACTAAGATCAGGGACACACATGTGACAAGCCTCATCTTTACCGTTTATGCATCTACCAATAAAGAGAGCAAAGTAATGAATAGCAGGAAAATGTATGCTCCCTGTGGTAGCTTGTGTGACGTCCCTGGATTCCCCCACTGTAATACTAGCTAGGAATTCTCTAAATTCAGATTTGCGAGGATCACTCATACTGCCCCACTGTGGGAGCTTGGAGGCAACATTAAAATCCTCTAAATCCATGGTATAAGATTTATCATAAAGGTCAAAACAGGATAGTGTGAGAATTACGTGAAGATGAAAATTTAAATCTTCTCACAAACTATCAGTTAAGCCACGGTATTGAGGACACTTATCTTGCATGAAGTCCTCGAGGTCAGCGTTGCGCACATATGCGTAAAATTCATCTTTGATGCCCGCTTGACCCATAAATTCATCTGACGGCCATTCACAAGGCGGCACATCAGCATCCCTCGGTGGTTCATTGTCCGGCTCACGGAACGCGAGCCTCGGTTCTTGCTTCCTTGAAGGACCACCTTGGAAGTTTCTCCTAGACATTTTTCTGAAATTTTCTGAAATTTTTAGTAACTCACAATAAAGGTTAACCAAACTCAACAAGATTGATAGCAACGACTCCTATAAGTGCCTAGAGGCTATATCATGCATTAGAACTACTTGGGACCAAGAAAATTTGACATGCAAGCTCAAGAACAAGGTCACCACAGCAGCATAAATTTGCAACAAATAAAGCACTAGAACAAAAATAATTGGACCAACGGAGGAATCACATACCAAGGAACAATCTCCCCAAACAGTTTGGTGAATGGTTGTAATGCCCAGGATGGAATTATACCTCCTACGTGTCGAGGCACGACTTAAAGGCATAAGTCCATCCTAGAATGATCTCAAGTTTGGTAATCTTTGCACAACTCATGTAAAAGAGGGATGGTAAACTTAAAAAATAGTTGGCTTACAATCGCCACGTCACAGAATAACAGAACAAGTCTCAAACATCATACAATAAGATCACTACAACCCTCTAAGGGCAAAACCAAATGTCAAAGTACCAAACTCAGATAAATAAAACAACCACAGGCGGATCGAATCCTAGTAAGAGTCTCCACTACTGATCGTCCGGGTAGCGCACGTAGTAACGACTACGCTCCTCGTCGTACTCCCAATCCAGCTCGGTGCCATCTCCTGGATAGCTCACGGCTGGACCTGCATCTGGTGTGTGAAGTAACTGTGAGCCACAGAGGACTCAGCAATCCCGTTCCCGGGTAACAGAACTATCAAAGCCTTTAGGCGAGGAAAAGGCTGAAGAAAGAAATGAGGTGAAGGAACAACAAAGAGTCTGCAGCAGCAACTAGCACTAACTTACGCAAGAGAGAGCGGGAAGAGAAGGCAAAGCGAGAAGTGATCACGAAGTGATCCTAGCTACAAGTTCACAAACATAACCCCTCCGTGTTCAACTTCCGAATCCCTATTCGGAAATTGACAGTCACGGAACTCACGCTGGTAGTGTATTAGCATCATTGTGTCAAGTTTTCTACAACCGGAATTAACAAGCTCCCATCTGCCACATAACCGCGGGCACGGCTTTCGAAAGTTCAAACCCTGCAGGGGTGTTCCAACTTGACCCATTACAAGCCCACGATCCGCGGAGTCGCAACTCCAAAGTGGGAAGACCCGAGTATCCTCGGAATCCCGTGCTCAAGTTAAACCGAACTAAGGTAAGGCTAATCCAGCAAATCCTCCCGGCGTGTCGACACCCTGATCGTAGCCGCGCGTATCTAGGTCTCAGGACACGTCCGGATGGGCGATCCCACGGGTTTTTACCAAACCTTGAGTTTCCTCGAGGTGGCCCCGCGTAACCCCCGTTTCGGACCAACACTCATGTGGAGCACTGGCCCGGGGTTGTTGATTAAGAAAAGGGTTTATAACTCCCTATGCAAGTTTAGTTTGTTATTAGGCAAATAGTACCAATGTTGGGATTTGCTGGAAAAGTCTTAGCACATAGCGGTTTATCGAGGGGGTCCCATACACCCCAACCGTGTTAGGAACGCATAATCAAGGAACATAAAACCGGCTTATACGGATCCTAACGGCATGAGTGGAACAAAACACCAAGCAAAAGGCTTAGCCTTCCACCCTTGCCAATATATATGTGATTTCAGTTAAAGCATTTATATAGTGTGATATAACCCAACCAAACTTCAACATGGAGCAAGCATCTTCACTTCACCTGCAACTAGCAACGCTATAAGAAGGGCTGAGCGAAGCGTACTTAGCCAAGCAACGGTTTGCATAGGTAGGGTGGTTAAACATGGCAATTGGTTACAAATAGGAGGCTGACAAGAAGAACATGGGCATCGAGGCAAAACTATAGATCGAGACTACTAGCAATAGACAAAGATAGTAATGTTATCGGGGTTCGGTCATCTTGCAACGATGATAACAAGGAAACAATAAATCTACCATGCAACCTATCACACACAACACGTAGTTCGTGTCAAGACGAACACGTGGACATGTCATTTGCTTCGTTTGGACAAACGAGCTAAAAGATATCACATGTCAAAGGTGGCACAAAAATATCACACAACAGCAGTTTATATCATCATACACTCTTGCAACAGCAAAACAAGGCCCTAGATGATCTCTAACATGCATGACAATAACAGGTAAAACGTAGAGGACAACTCCACGAACATCTGGACATATCACACGCACAAAACGGAGCACCACAGTAAAAGTTATGCATGGTCAAAGTAGGCACTTCAGATCAGGGAAACAGGGGCTTAGAAGGAAAAGAAACAACCTCAGGGAAAAAAACAACCGGCTCGGGCCGGATCTGGTTCGGCCCGGAACTGTAGCGGCGTGGCTGGGCTGGAACGGATCTGAGGGACGGGGCCCAGGTGGGAGAAGCGGCCCGATGCAGCGAGGCGGCCCAGGGCGGCGGTGCTGGCTGGGCCTGGCCCGTGCGGAGGAAGGCGAAGGGGCCCGGCGGCGGCGGCTCGCGCGCGGCCCGGCTGGAGGGGCTCGGCCTGCCGCGGCTGGTGAGATGCGGGGAGGCCCGAGCGAGGAGGAGCTCGCGATGCGGTGGCGATCCGGGCCGGGGCGGAGTGGAGAGGCCCGGTCGCTCGGGCGCTGGGCCGGCAGGCGCGGAGGCGAGGCGGGCCCTCCGGTGAAGTGGTCCCGCGGGGGGGGGTCTGGCGACGAGGGAAAAACGGCCCGCGGGAGGAGGAACCAGTCGGCGAGGAGCGAACGATCCAGAACCTGGATCCGCCCGATCCAGGCTGGTTGCGGCGCTGCCGTTGACCAGATCGCCCAAACGCGCGGCTGCGGCTGACTCGAAGAATACGCCGGATCCTTCGGGATCTGGTCGATCGGCAGCTACGGGTACGAGGGGATCGAGGATCCTCGGGATCTGGATAAAACTGGAGGATCTCAGATCTGGAATAAAAGAAAAAAATAGAGGGAAGGAGGAAGAAGAAGGGGACATGCCAAATAGACTAGGGGTCTATATATAGCAGTTTAGACTAGGGTTTGGAGATAGGGGTGTTTAGGAGCCCTCCGATCTAGATCCAACGGATCCGATCGCGGGGATGATTTTAAAAGGCCTAGACGGAGAAAAAGACTGCAGCAGGGGTATTCCCGGGACACGAAGCGAAGGCACTTCGGGCCCACACGGACAAAGGAGGGAAAAGTCAACGGAGTCCAAACGAGACGAGATTTGAGAGGCGGGTTGCACACAACAAAACAACAACACACAACACAACCTCGCGGCACACCGGTAACGAAAAACGCCCGAACAACAAAGAAGGCCTACGGGACGTCACGGACACGTGAGGGAGCTCCGGAACACGAAACGGACAACGGGAAGAAACGCCACGAACCGGATGCAACCCACAACACAAACAAAATGCAATGCACATGTCTACATGATATGAATGAATGCCACACACCCACACCACAAAACGACAAAAAGCCCGAAAGACAAAGAACCCGAAATGGAAATAGATGAAGCCGGAGATTTATTATAAGCCCAAAAGGGAAAGTATTACATCCGGGGCATTACAAACTCTCCTCTACTACAAAAAGATCTCGTCCCGAGATCTAGGACTGGAAAAAGGAAGGGTACTCGGAACGAAGATGATCTTCTCGTTCCCAGGTAGCTTCTCGGTCTGTGTGATGTGACCACTTGACTTTCAGAAACTTGATGGTCTTGTTGCGAGTCTTGCGTTCAGTTTCTTCGAGAATTGCAACTGGATGCTCTCGGTAGGAAAGGTCTTGTTGAAGATCAATCTCCTCAAACGGAATCATGCGCTCAGGTGCCTTGAAGCATTTGCGAAGCTGAGACACATGAAAGACATCATGAACATTTGCAAAGTTGGAAGGGAGCTCGAGCTGATAGGCTAGATCGCCTCTTTTGCCCAGAATTTTGAAAGGCCCGACGTATCTAGGAGCAAGCTTTCCTTTGATACCGAACCTTTGGGTTCCTTTCATCGGAGAAACTCGGAGATAGACATGATCACCGATGTCGAAAGCCAAATCACGATGCTTTCCGTCATAGTAACTCTTCTGACGCGACTGAGCGGCCTTGAGATTCTCACGTATGACTTTGCACATTTCTTCGGCTTCAGAGATCAAATCATTGCCAAGAAGTTGGCGTTCACCTGTTTCAGACCAGTTGAGAGGGGTACGGCACTTTCTGCCATAGAGAATTTCAAAAGGTGCTTTGCCTGCACTTGCTTGAAAGCTGTTGTTGTAAGAGAATTCTGCAAATGGAAGACAGTCTTCCCATTTCATGCCGAAGGAGATGACACAGGCTCTGAGCATATCTTCAAGGATCTGATTCACACGCTCGACTTGACCACTAGTCTGAGGGTGAAAGGCAGTGCTGAATCTGATCTTCGTGCCCATGGCGGACTGAAAGGAGTCCCAGAACTTTGATGTGAACAAGCTGCCACGGTCTGAGGATATCACTTGAGGAATGCCATGTAGGGACACAATTCTGGAAGTGTACAGCTCTGCAAGTTGAGCTGCATTGATTGATTCTTTGACTGGAAGAAAGTGAGCGACTTTGGTAAGCTTGTCAATCACCACAAAGATAGCATCATTGCCTCGTTTGGATTTAGGAAAACCAGTGACGAAGTCCATTTCAATGTGGTCGAACTTCCACTCAGGAATAGGAAGAGGTTGGAGAAGACCGGCTGGACGTTGATGTTCTGCTTTCACTCTTCTGCATACATCACATTCATTCACGAATTGGGCAATCTCCCTTTTCATGCGTGTCCACCAGTAAGATTGCTTGAGGTCTTGATACATCTTGGAACTGCCAGGATGAATGTAAAGGAGAGAATCATGAGCTTCTTCCATTATGAGCTTCCTGAGATCACCTTTGGGAACAACGAGTCTGTCCTCGAAGAACAAGGTATCTCTCTCATCAACACGGAAGCACTTATATTTTGGAGTGCCCTTTGCAATCCCATGTTTCACCTTCTTCACCATGGTATCACTGAGCTGAGCCTCACGGACTTGATCTTCCAAGGTAGGAGCAATTTGGAGATTAGCAAGAAAACCCTGCGGAACAACCTGGAGGTTGAGCTTCCTGAAAGCTTCACAAAGCTCAGGCTGGTGTGGCTTGATAAGAAGGCTGTTGCAATATGCCTTTCTACTCAAAGCATCTGCAATCACATTCGCCTTGCCTGGAGTGTACTCAATGCTGGGGTTGTACTCTTGGATCATCTCGACCCAACGAGTCTGGCGGAGGTTCAGATGCGGCTGTGTGAAGATGTACTTCAAGCTCTTGTGATCAGTGAAGATGTCGACCTTTCTGCCCAACAACAGATGTCTCCACGTAATCAGAGCATGTACCACAGCTGCTAGCTCGAGATCATGTGTGGGATAATTCTTCTCAGCTGGCTTGAGCTGACGTGAAGTATATGCCACAATTCTCTTTTCTTGCATAAGCACACCACCAAGACCTTGAAGAGAAGCGTCACAGAACACTTCATAGGGCTTGGATTCATCAGGAGGAATCAGAACTGGAGCTGAGACAAGCTTCTCTTTGAGGGTTTTGAAAGCCACTTCACACTCAGGAGACCAAAAGTATTTGACATTCTTCTGGAGGAGGTTGGAAAGAGGCTTGGCAATCTTGTAGAAGTTCTCCACAAACCTTCTGCAATAGCTGGCAAGACCCAGAAAACTGCGGAGCTGCTTGACGTTCTGAGGAGCTTCCCAGTTGACAATTGCTTCAACTTTCTCGGGATTAACCGCAATACCGTCAGCTGAGATAATGTGGCCCAGGTAGAGAACCTTATCGAGCCAAAACTCGCACTTGGAGAACTTGGCATAGAATTTGTGCTCTCGGAGTCGATCAAGAACCAGACGCAAATGCTTTTCGTGATCTTCTTCATTCTTGGAAAACACCAAAATATCATCCAGATACACTAGCACAAACTCGCCTGTATAGGGGTTGAAGATGTAATGCATCATCCTTGAGAAGGTAGGAGGAGCATTGGCGAGGCCGAAGGACATGACGGTATACTCATATGAACCGTAGCTCGTTCTGAAAGCCGTCTTGGGAATGTCTTCCTCGCGAATGCGAATTTGATGGTAGCCCATTCGGAGGTCAAGCTTAGAGAATACTTTAGCTCCTTTGAGCTGCTCAAAGAGTTCATTGATGTTGGGGAGCGGATACTTGTTCTTAATCGTCTTCTTGTTCAGTGGCCGGTAGTCAACACAGAGACGCTCCGTGCCATCTTTCTTCTTGACAAATAAGACGCCACAGCCCCACGGAGATGTACTCGGTCTGATGAGACCCATACGCTCCTGTTCATCCAACTGTTTCTTCAATTCCTTCAATTCATCTGAAGAGAGCTTGTAAGGACGCCGACAAACAGGTTCGGTGCCCGGCTCGAGTTCAATGACAAACTCCACCTGACGGTGTGGAGGCATGCCTGGAAGCTCTTCTGGAAAGACGTCTTGATATTCATTCACCACTGGAATTTGCTCTATGGCATTAATTTCACCCTTATCATTAAGAGAGAAAAGCCGAATAGTATTATCCCTGGAGGCGAAGATAATCACATCTTCATCAGAATGAGTCAATTTGACTTCCTTTTGAGCGCAATCAATGTGAGCATCGTGCTGAGAAAGCCAATCCATTCCGAGAATGAGGTCAATATCAGAATGACCAAGAACCACCGGAGAAGCCAAAAATCGATAATCACCCATGCGAATAGAAATATCCGGAGCAAATATCTTTGAATGCAATAATTTGCCTGGAGAAACAACTGACAATTCTCTTGGCAAACTTCTGGTGACGATGTTGTGCTTGGATGCAAATGGATATGACATAAAAGAGCAAGAAGCACCCGAATCAAATAACACTTTAGCTGGAAAAGAGTTCACTGGAAGGTTACCCAGAATGACATCAGAAGAAGCCTCTGCTTGTGCTGCATTCATCAGATTAACCCTTGCAGACTTTGGATCATGCTTGACAATAGCTGAACTCATAGGTGGTGGAGGAGGAAGACGCTTCGGATTCGGACATCTGTTTGCATAGTGACCTTTCTGAGTGCATTTGTTGCAAGTCACTTCTGAGAGAGGACGAAACTGAGAGCCACTGGACTTGGAGCCTTGAGACTGAAACTGCTTCTTCGACTGGTTGCTTGGGTTGGGTGGGTGGGAGAAACCACGGCCACTAGAGTTCTTGTTGTTGGAGTTGTTGAAGTTGCTGGAGTTGTTGTATGGAGCTCGAATCATTGGAGGAGGAGGAAGCCAGAATTTCTGTTGTTTCGCAGCCAACTGAGACGATGAGGTAGAGTGAACAGCATCTCGAATTCTCTTCTTAGAAGCCTCCATCTTAAGCTGAGCTGCTTCTTGTTTCAAAGCCATATTATAGAACTTATCGAATTCGTCTGGCTCGAACAAAGTGAGAGCAAGCTGAAGTTCATCTTTGAGACCTCCACGGAACTGATAGATTTTGCTCTTTGCATCAGGTATGTCTTGCTTTGCATAACGAGCGAGGTTTTGGAACTTGACATTATACTGATAGACTGTCATGGAGCCCTGCTTGAGGTTGCGGAATTGCTCACGCATACCCTCAATAACACTTGTAGGAATGTGATGCGAGCGGAAATCCCTGCAGAAGTTCTCCCACGAGATCACTTGACCCGGCCTTGAGTCTTTATACTGCTGCCACCAATCGGCTGCTTGATCTTTCAGTTGGAAGGCTGCAAACTTCACATAGTCATCTTCTTTCACGTTACTGCACTCAAAATGCTTCTTGATATCGGTCAGCCAATCCTCAGCATCAAGAGGGTCGACACAGTAACTGAAAGCTTTAGGATTGTTGGCCAAGAACTGGTTGAGGGTAGCATGGTGCTGCTGGAAGAAGTTGCCTTGGTTCATTGGAATGCCCTGATTAGCTTGCATCATCTGCATCATCTGCATCATCAACTGAGTGTTCTGAGCAGTAGTCTGCATAATTGCTCTCCAAGCCTCAGGCGGAGGAGGAGGAGAAGGAGGACGCTCTGGAACCTCTTCACCCTCTGGGTTGGCATTCGGAACCCTTTTCGGAGCCATCCTGTAAGAGATGACCACGAATCAGCAATTGATTGACAAAAGGAATAAGCTGAATCAATGGAACGAATTGCAACAAGTCTTCACAATAATCATTCGAACAATAAGAACGAATGAAATCATCCGAACAAGAGGAACGAATGAATTTCTTAGTTAAATGATAACATCAGTCTTCACGAGAAGCCACATAGGGATCAAAAGGATAAATAATAAAAACAACAAGGTACAGACGGGAACAAACACAAGAGAGGAGTTTCGTTCTAACATCTTTGTGCTGAAAGCATATGAACGCGTTACGAAAAGGTTTTGCAATCCCCGGATCAGCATAGCCAAGGACCCTTTAAGATGCAACTCCTGATAGTAACCTCGGTCATATAACTCCTTCACTCAATGTCGAACCCCGAACTCACTAACCTGCATTCGTTGGAAGAATGCCTACGATCTACTGGATAAAACCCACCTATAGCTTTCCGAAAGATTCCAGTTATGCAATCAGGTGTTGGGGATACACGGGAAGCACCACGCAATCAACTCTAACCTACATCCAGGTGTATCCATCCTTCAACACATAACCAGTCTTTCTCGGAAGCTGTGTACCTCGGACCTTCGAAAAGCATCCACTATAACAAGCTATGGCAATACTCCCGAACTACCTCCCCAGTACTGGGTGATGTCGGGGTTATCTTGCCACTGGCCGTATAGGGGAGATTTTCGATGTCGGCCGTCTTAAGTATTTAGTACTGTCGCGATATGCTTGTTACAGTGATACCCCGAAGCTCAACTCCTCGGTAACAGGAGGCATCGAGAACAATATCCTTGTCACAAGAACATCGAAACAATCCCAGAATACTCGCGGGAATCCTAAAAAAAATTTGTGCAAATTTTGAAGATAGGAGAGACAAGAGTAGACGTCAGGAGTCCTCACCAGAGAGAAAGGGGATGAGAAGCAAAGAATCCTACTCTCCGATATAATATATGACTCAAAAAGTTTTCAGTGTGTGCCTAGACTCAACCGTCAACGGTTCGATCAAACAGTGGGGGCTCCTAGGTCGGAGAAGGCTCTGAATACCAACTTGTAATGCCCAGGATGGAATTATACCTCCTACGTGTCGAGGCACGACTTAAAGGCATAAGTCCATCCTAGAATGATCTCAAGTTTGGTAATCTTTGCACAACTCATGTAAAAGAGGGATGGTAAACTTAAAAAATAGTTGGCTTACAATCGCCACGTCACAGAATAACAGAACAAGTCTCAAACATCATACAATAAGATCACTACAACCCTCTAAGGGCAAAACCAAATGTCAAAGTACCAAACTCAGATAAATAAAACAACCACAGGCGGATCGAATCCTAGTAAGAGTCTCCACTACTGATCGTCCGGGTAGCGCACGTAGTAACGACTACGCTCCTCGTCGTACTCCCAATCCAGCTCGGTGCCATCTCCTGGATAGCTCATGGCTGGACCTACATCTGGTGTGTGAAGTAACTGTGAGCCACAGAGGACTCAGCAATCCCGTTCCCGGGTAACAGAACTATCAAAGCCTTTAGGCGAGGAAAAGGCTGAAGAAAGAAATGAGGTGAAGGAACAACAAAGAGTCTGCAGCAGCAACTAGCACTAACTTACGCAAGAGAGAGCGGGAAGAGAAGGCAAAGCGAGAAGTGATCACGAAGTGATCCTAGCTACAAGTTCACAAACATAACCCCTCCGTGTTCAACTTCCGAATCCCTATTCGGAAATTGACAGTCACGGAACTCACGCTGGTAGTGTATTAGCATCATTGTGTCAAGTTTTCTACAACCGGAATTAACAAGCTCCCATCTGCCACATAACCGCGGGCACGGCTTTCGAAAGTTCAAACCCTGCAGGGGTGTTCCAACTTGACCCATTACAAGCCCACGATCCGCGGAGTCGCAACTCCAAAGTGGGAAGACCCGAGTATCCTCGGAATCCCGTGCTCAAGTTAAACCGAACTAAGGTAAGGCTAATCCAGCAAATCCTCCCGGCGTGTCGACACCCTGATCGTAGCCGCGCGTATCTAGGTCTCAGGACACGTCCGGATGGGCGATCCCACGGGTTTTTACCAAACCTTGAGTTTCCTCGAGGTGGCCCCGAGTAACCCCCGTTTCGGACCAACACTCATGTGGAGCACTGGCCCGGGGTTGTTGATTAAGAAAAGGGTTTATAACTCCCTATGCAAGTTTAGTTTGTTATTAGGCAAATAGTACCAATGTTGGGATTTGCTGGAAAAGTCTTAGCACATAGCGGTTTATCGAGGGGGTCCCATACACCCCAACCGTGTTAGGAACGCATAATCAAGGAACATAAAACCGGCTTATACGGATCCTAACGGCATGAGTGGAACAAAACACCAAGCAAAAGGCTTAGCCTTCCACCCTTGCCAATATATATGTGATTTCAGTTAAAGCATTTATATAGTGTGATATAACCCAACCAAACTTCAACATGGAGCAAGCATCTTCACTTCACCTGCAACTAGCAACGCTATAAGAAGGGCTGAGCGAAGCGTACTTAGCCAAGCAACGGTTTGCATAGGTAGGGTGGTTAAACATGGCAATTGGTTACAAATAGGAGGCTGACAAGAAGAACATGGGCATCGAGGCAAAACTATAGATCGAGACTACTAGCAATAGACAAAGATAGTAATGTTATCGGGGTTCGGTCATCTTGCAACGATGATAACAAGGAAACAATAAATCTACCATGCAACCTATCACACACAACACGTAGTTCGTGTCAAGACGAACACGTGGACATGTCATTTGCTTCGTTTGGACAAACGAGCTAAAAGATATCACATGTCAAAGGTGGCACAAAAATATCACACAACAGCAGTTTATATCATCATACACTCTTGCAACAGCAAAACAAGGCCCTAGATGATCTCTAACATGCATGACAATAACAGGTAAAACGTAGAGGACAACTCCACGAACATCTGGACATATCACACGCACAAAACGGAGCACCACAGTAAAAGTTATGCATGGTCAAAGTAGGCACTTCAGATCAGGGAAACAGGGGCTTAGAAGGAAAAGAAACAACCTCAGGGAAAAAAACAACCGGCTCGGGCCGGATCTGGTTCGGCCCGGAACTGTAGCGGCGTGGCTGGGCTGGAACGGATCTGAGGGACGGGGCCCAGGTGGGAGAAGCGGCCCGATGCAGCGAGGCGGCCCAGGGCGGCGGTGCTGGCTGGGCCTGGCCCGTGCGGAGGAAGGCGAAGGGGCCCGGCGGCGGCGGCTCGCGCGCGGCCCGGCTGGAGGGGCTCGGCCTGCCGCGGCTGGTGAGATGCGGGGAGGCCCGAGCGAGGAGGAGCTCGCGATGCGGTGGCGATCCGGGCCGGGGCGGAGTGGAGAGGCCCGGTCGCTCGGGCGCTGGGCCGGCAGGCGCGGAGGCGAGGCGGGCCCTCCGGTGAAGTGGTCCCGCGGGGGGGGGTCTGGCGACGAGGGAAAAACGGCCCGCGGGAGGAGGAACCAGTCGGCGAGGAGCGAACGATCCAGAACCTGGATCCGCCCGATCCAGGCTGGTTGCGGCGCTGCCGTTGACCAGATCGCCCAAACGCGCGGCTGCGGCTGACTCGAAGAATACGCCGGATCCTTCGGGATCTGGTCGATCGGCAGCTACGGGTACGAGGGGATCGAGGATCCTCGGGATCTGGATAAAACTGGAGGATCTCAGATCTGGAATAAAAGAAAAAAATAGAGGGAAGGAGGAAGAAGAAGGGGACATGCCAAATAGACTAGGGGTCTATATATAGCAGTTTAGACTAGGGTTTGGAGATAGGGGTGTTTAGGAGCCCTCCGATCTGGATCCAACGGATCCGATCGCGGGGATGATTTTAAAAGGCCTAGACGGAGAAAAAGACTGCAGCAGGGGTATTCCCGGGACACGAAGCGAAGGCACTTCGGGCCCACACGGACAAAGGAGGGAAAAGTCAACGGAGTCCAAACGAGACGAGATTTGAGAGGCGGGTTGCACACAACAAAACAACAACACACAACACAACCTCGCGGCACACCGGTAACGAAAAACGCCCGAACAACAAAGAAGGCCTACGGGACGTCACGGACACGTGAGGGAGCTCCGGAACACGAAACGGACAACGGGAAGAAACGCCACGAACCGGATGCAACCCACAACACAAACAAAATGCAATGCACATGTCTACATGATATGAATGAATGCCACACACCCACACCACAAAACGACAAAAAGCCCGAAAGACAAAGAACCCGAAATGGAAATAGATGAAGCCGGAGATTTATTATAAGCCCAAAAGGGAAAGTATTACATCCGGGGCATTACAATGGTGCTTTGAGAAAGGAGATCAAAAATGGCAGCAAAATGAGCTAGAACTCAGGTTTGAGCTGGTTGGAGATTTTTTTTTGGGAGGAAGAAGAAGAGCATGGGTGAAAGGATAAGTGGAGGGGGGGCACGTGGGGCCCTCGAGGCAGGGGGCGCACCTTGGGCCGGGGGGCGCGCCCTATGCCCTCGTGCCCACGTGCTGGCTCCCATCGCTATGTGTTCAGTGCCATACTTTCTTAAATATTCTAGAAAAAATCATATTTCATTTTCATGGCATTTGGAGAACTTTTATTTTCGGGATATTTTTTTATTGCACGGATAAGTCTGGAAACCGACAAAAATGCTATTTTGTTTTTATTTAACCTAATTAACATAAAGTAAAAGGAGGGTACAGAAGGTTTGTGCTATCTAGATTCACCTATCCCATGCTCATCAAAAGGAATCCATTAACAAGGTTGATCAGGACTTGTTAATAAACTTTTTCCGAGTAACATGAAACCGGAGAATTTTCAAATAACACTATGTTACCTCAATGGGGATATGTATGTCCCCAACAATAAGAATGTCATATGCCTTCTTGATAGTAGGAATAGGAAACTCAAAACCTCCAATAATAATTGTTGCAGTTTTTTTAATATAATTGATATTGTAGACCTGAGGTTGTTTCCTCGGAAAGTGTATCGTATGCTCATTACCATTGACATGAAAAGTGACATTGCCTTTGTTGCAATCAATAACAGCCCCTGCAGTATTCAAAAAAGATCTTCCAAGAATAATAGACATACTATCATCCTCGGGAATATCAAGTATAACAAAGTCCGTTAGAATAGTAACATTTGCACACAAATACCGACAGGTATAGCAGTTGATTTATCAGCCATTTGCAAAGATATTTCAGTAGGTGTCAACTTACTCAAGTCAAGTCTACGATATAATGAGAGAGGCATAACACTAACACCGGCTCCAAGATCACACAAAGCAGTTTTAACATAGTTTCTCTTAATGGAGCAAGGTATAGTAGGTACTCCTGGATCTCCTAATTGCTTAGGCATTCCACCCTCAAAAGTGTAATTGGCAAGCATGGTGGAGATTTCTACTTCAGGTATCTTTCTTTTGTTGGTAATAATGTCTTTCATATACTTGGCATAAGAATTTGTTTTAAGCACATCAGTCAAACGCATACGCAAAAAGATAGGTCTAATCATTTCAGCAAAGCGCTCAAAATCCTCATCATCCTTTTTCTTGGATGATTTCGGAGGAAAAGGCATGGGTTTCTGAACCCATGGTTCTCTTTCCCTACCGTGCTTCCTAGCAACAAAGTCTCTCTTATCATAATTTTGATTCTTTGATTGTGGGTTATCAAGATCAACCGCAGGTTCAATCTCTACATCATTATCATTTCTAGGTTGAGCATCATCATGAACATCATTATTAATATTATCACTAGGTTCATGTTCATTACCAGATTGTGTCTCAGCATCAGAAACAGATATATCATTGGGATTCTCAGGTTTGTCAGCTACAGGTTCACTAGAAGCATGCAAAGTCCTATCATTTTTCTTTTTCTTCTTCTTAGAAGAACTAGGTGCATCTAAATTAGCTCTCTGAGAATATTGCTCAATTCTCTTAGGGTGGCCTTCAGAATACAAAGGTTCCTTAGTCATTTTACCACCTCTAGTTGCAACTCTAACATCATAGTCATTATTCTTACTATTTAATTCATTGAGCAAGTCATTCTGAGCCTTAAGTACTTGTTCTACTTGAGTGGTAACCATGGAAGCATGTTTACTAATAAGTTTCAGTTCACTTTTAGCACTAGACAGATAATCACTCAAGCGTTCAATCATATAAGCATTGTGTTGTAATTGTCTACCAACATAAGCATTGAAGTTTTCTTGTTTCACAATAAAATTGTCAAACTCATCTAAACATTGGCTAGCAGACTTATAACGAGGAATATCACCTTCTTCAAATCTATAAAGAGAATTTACCTTTGCTACCTGTGTCTGGTTATCAAGACCATGTATTTCTTCAATAGGTGGTAAATTCTTAACATCTTTAGCTTTAATACCTTTTTCTTTCATAGATTTCTTTGCCTCTTGCATATCTTCAGGACTGAGAAATAGAACACCTCTTTTCTTTGGAGTTGGCTTAGGGGCTGGTTCAGGAAGTGTCCAATTATTTTCATTGGCTAGCATATTATTCGATAGTAATTCAGCTTGTTCAACTGTTATTTCCCTAAAAACACAACCATCACAACTATCCAAGTATATCATGCATCTCAAGAGGATGATCAGGCAAAGCATTAAGTAACTGGAGAAGCCTGCCCCAAGCTTGTGGGAGACTCTCTTCTTCAGTTTGAGCAAAGTTATAAATTTCCCGTAAGGCAGCTTGTTTCTTATGAGCGAGAAAATATTTAGCAGAGAAGTAATACATCATATCCTTGGGACTACGCACACAACAAGGATCAAGAGAATTAAACCAAGTCTTAGCATCACCCTTTAACGAGAACGGAAATAGCTTAAGGATATAGTAGTAACGAATATTTTCATCATTGGTAAATAGGGTGGCTATATCATCAACTTAGTAAGATGTGCCACAACAGTTTCAGACTCATAGCCATGGAAAGGATCAGATTCAACCAAAGTAATTAACTCAGGATCAACATAGAATTCATAATCCTTATCAGTGACATAGATAGGTGAAGTAGCAAAAGCAGGGTCATGTTTCATTCTAGCATTCAAGAAATTCTCTTTCAGCTTAGCTAATAATTTCTTAAGATCATATCTATCATTGCAAGCAAGAAAGTCTCTAGCAGTTTCTTCATCCATAACATAACCCTCAGGCACAACAGGCAATTCATATCTATTGGGAGTAGTTTCATCATCACTTTCATAAATATTATCAACATTTTCACTCTCCCTAACCTTAGCAATTTGTTCATCCAAAAATTCACCTAGTGGCACAGTATCAGGCACAGAGATAGTTCCATCATACATAGCAGAAGTAGCATCATCAAGAACATACGACATATCAGATTCAATAGTAGGAGTAGGTGTCGCAAGTTTACTCATAACAGAAGGAGAATCAAGTGCAGAGCTAGATGGCAGTTCCTTACCTCCCATCGTAGTTGAGGGTAAGATCTTGGTTTTTGAGTCTTTCAAATTGTTCATAGTGATCAACAGATATAAATACCAAGTGACTTAAAGAATAGAGCTATGCTCCCCAGTAACGGCGCTAGAAAATAGTCTTGATAACCCACGAGTGTAGGGGGTCGCAACAGTTTTCGAGGGTAAAGTATTCAACCCAAATTTGTTGATTCGACACAAGGGGAGCCAAAGAATACTCTTAAGTATTAGCAGCTGAGTTGTCAATTCAACCACACCTGGAAACTTAGTATCTGCAGCAAGATAGTTTAGTAGCAAAGTAATATGATAGTGGTGGTAGCAGCAATAAAAGTAACGATAATGTTTTTGTAATTTTTGTGATAGTAGCAATGGAAAAGTAAATAAGCGACTAGCAATATAGGTAAAGCTCGTAGGCATTGGATCGGTGATGGGAAATTATGTTGGATGCAATTCATCATGTAGAAGTTATAACCTAGGGTGACACAGAACTAGCTTCAGTTCATCAATGCAATGTAGACATGTATTCCGAATATAGTCATACGTGCTTATGGAACATAACTTGCATGACATCTTTTGTCCTACCCTCCCGTGGCAGCGGGTGAAAGATCGATATGGCTGACTAGAGGGGGGGTGAATAGGCAACTAACAATTTTTAGCTTTTCTTAACCACTTTAAATTCAGCGTTAAAGTAAGTTGTCTAGATATACTATTATGATGACAACTAAAGGAAAGAAAGGAAAACAAAAACACAAGCAAGCTATAGGAATTGAACAAGTAAAGCTTGCACGAGTAAAGGTAAGAAATAACCACAAGTGGAGACGGTGAAGACAAGGATGTGATATCGAAGTTCCTTCCCTTTGAGGGGAAGTACGTCTCCGTTGGAGCGGTGTGGAGGCACAATGCTCCCCAAGAAGCCACTAGGGCCACCGTATTCTCCTCACGCCCTTACACAATGCAAGGTGCTGTGAATCCACTAGTGGTGCCCTTGAAGGTGGCAACTGGACCTTTACAAACAAGGTTGGGGCTCTCTCCACAACTTAATTGGAGGCTCCCAACGAAACCCCGGAGCTTCACCACAATGGATTGTGGCTCCGAAGTGACCTCTTCCGTCTAGAGTGCTCAAACACCCAAGAGTAACAAAATCCACACAAGAAAGTATGGGGGAATCAAGTTTCCTTTGGTGGAAGTGTAGATCTAGGTCTCCTCCTTCAATCCCTAGCAAATCAACAAGTTTGGTTGGCTAGGGAGAGAGATCGGGTAAGAAAGCTTCAATGGCATTAATGGTGGAGAGAGAGAGGTAAGAGATAAGGTGGAGGTGGGAGAAGGGGCTCCTTAAATAGGGTCTCCACCAATCCAACCGTTATGTGCAGATTTACATAGGACCGGTAGTTCCGCTGCTCCAACCGGTAGTACCGGTGAGTGAAGAAACCTGCGCCCGAGCCACTAGAGCGGTACTTCCGGTGGCATGCCCGGTAGTACCGGTCTTCAAGAGAAAACCGGAACTACCGCCCAACCTCCGGTCAACTACCACTTGGAAACCAGAAGGTTTCAACCAGGAGCGGTAGTTGGGACGGTGGTTGGGCCGGAACTACCGCCTGGCAGATAGTTTCTGCGTGGTGGCAGTCAAAGCGGTACTACCGCTCGGAACACCGGTAGTACCGGTCTCACCGGTACTTCCGGGCCACCACCGGTCTACCACCGCACCCAGTACAGAGGGAATCACCCCTGAGCGGTACTTGGGGCGGTGGTTTTGACCGGAACTACCGGCCACCGGTACAACCGCCCAATAGGGCGGAACTACCGCTGTGGAAAAATCTACAAGAAGGAGAAAAGAAACAAGGAACCTCTCTCTCCACGAACAAAGGTAATATGGTGGGTGCAAAGAATCTGTGTGCGTGACTTGATTCACCAAATACCTTCCGATGTGGGTTCCCTCTTAATAGTACGCATTTCCTATGACCAAAAGAAACAACAAGGCATTGGAAACTCCGTCTTCGATCTTTTCCTTAAAGAGAGAAAGACTAACTGTCTTGTGCCACATGTTATCAACCTGAGTAATATTGACACATGATTAGTCCAAACACGGATTGTCATCATCACCAAAACCTCGGGCAAGAGATGCCCTTACAGCGGGGTCCTATTGGAAACTAAGGGATATTAAGGCATCCTTTTAATAGAGTACCAGACCAAAGCATTAACACATAGTGAATACATGAACTCCTCAAACTATGGTCATCACCGGGAGTGGTCCCGATTATTTCACTTCGGGGTTGCCGGATCATAACACATAGTAGGTGACTATAGACTTGCAAGATAGGATCAAGAACACACATATATTCATGAAAACATAATAGGTTCAGATCTGAAATCATGGCACGCTTTGTCTTCATTGCTACAAGCAGATCCACAAGATAGCCATAGATATCATCCTGGTTCCCAACTTTGGGCAGCAGCACACACCGGAACACACGATGAAGGATGTCATAAACAGGCAGGAGGTCATTGGATTTACCTACTATGCCATGACCAGGGATATAGAGAGGAGCAAGCTTCACTTTATCCATGGGTTGGGCCCGGTCGTGAGGACGGAGACCACCTTGGCCCTCTAAGCCAGTGTCCTCATAACCCAAGGCATTGCAGAAAGCACTCCAGGGAACATGGAAGAACTCATCCCGGCACATAAACGAGAGGTGACGCTGATCGTCACTGCCGAAGTGGACAGTAGCATAGAACTGATGAATGAGTTCCACATCAAAGTCACAACGCAGCTCCATGAGCTTGACCAAATCA
This sequence comes from Secale cereale, assembly GCA_902687465.1. Lineage (NCBI taxonomy): Eukaryota > Viridiplantae > Streptophyta > Magnoliopsida > Poales > Poaceae > Secale > Secale cereale. The sequence continues at coordinate 563,404,494 of LR738713.1, read as the reverse complement.
AACTCCTCACAGACTTCCAGAGCCTCTCCAAAGTAAGCAGGGTTGCTTCTCCACTTGGCAAGGTCAATAGACCACATACGGGTGAACTTGTTCTTGTGGTGCTCAAAGATGTCATCCACAATCCTCAACTGCATCTCATTGCGGAAGCGAGGATTATTCCAACGAGGAGGAGGTGGTGCGGTGTAGGGGTCTTGAAACCGAAACTTCTCCTAGTCGGAAAGCTTCCATTTGTACATAGGAAGTGTTGCACGCTGCTTGGCTGCCACTAACTTCTCTCGACGTGTTGTTTTGGAGGGGATCACAACCTCGGGAACATCTTCATCATCGGCTGGCCTCTTGCCCCTACGGGCCTTCCTTTTGGCAAACTGACCAGAGCGAGAGCTAGAGCCACCTGCAAACACACACGGAGAACACATAGCAACCCAGAAAAGATGAGAGGAATGTACACAAGAGTGGAAGAATAATTCACTAGTACGTACGAAGAATAGAGGCAATGCATATAAGTTCGGAGCAACCGGTAGTTCCGGGATTAGCACCGGTAGTTCCGGCCAGCGGTAGTACTGGTAGAGTGACCGGTAGTACTGCTGAGAACGGATCTACGAAGATGAAGGAACCTACCCAATCTCAAAAACTACATGCACGATGTCTATTCTAATTACGCACAAGTGAATGGGAAACTATACGGACCTCTCCCTCAAATCATTTAGCCAAAAATGAAGGACTACACGCATTGCCCTAGAAAGAGGATTCAAGAAGAACCCTAATACAAGAAGAAGCAGGGCAATACCGGTATCCATGGGAGGAGATCGATGGAGAAGCGGCCTCCACGGAGCAGATCCAGTGAAGGGCCGACGGATCCGTAGAGCCGGAGGGCGCTACGAGGCAGTGAGCGGAGTAACCGGCGGCTGGGGCGGAATAATGAACGGGTGAGGAGGAAAACCTCTTCACCCCGTGCTTTATATACCCGCCCAGATCGGCACCGGTAGTACCGGTCCAGGGACCGGTAGTACCGGTCCGGCTGCTGCCAGGTGGTGGAGCGGTACTTCCGCGCCAGGCGGTAGTTCCGCTACGCAACACCGATAGTACCGACAGGGGGTACAGGTCAGAGCACCAGCGGTAGTACCGCCTGCTCTAGACCGGTACAACCGCTGGGCTGAAAACCAGTGATTAAGCGGTAGAACCGCTCGAACCACCGGTTGTACCGCCAAGGTGTGCCCACTCACTCCATGATAACAAGCTTGTGTACATTTGGAGTAGATGGCTGGGATGGGATGGCTTGGGATGGAGTAAGTCACTGTAGTACGAGAAAAACACGAAGATCAGAAAGAAAACGGAGTGCGGTGGCCGGAGCCACCAATGTTAGAGTCAACTGGCATGGCACCGCGAAGAATTATCCTTGGGCCCATAACCATAACTTGTCTTTGAAACACAAGTGTCATCATAAATGACGAATGTGAAAAGCGTATCAATTTTTGCATAGTGGGGGGAGGGTGAGTTCATTGAGAGAACACCACTCCCCCTATTGCCATGCCTACACCTAGACTAGACAATATGATGAGTATGGTGGGGTGTGCATGTACTCAAGCCACATTGCTCAAATCAATGATATTTAGCTCATGCCTTAACTCGCGAAATCTTGCTTCATCCAATGGCTTCGTGAAGATGTCTGCAAGGTTATCATGAGTGTTGACGTAGTGAAGCTCGATCTCTCCTTGCCGAATGTGATCCCGGATGAAGTGATACCGAATCTCAATATGCTTCGTCTTGAAGTGTAGCACCGGGTTGAGAGAAATCTTGATGGCACTTTCATTGTCACACCAAAGAGGCACTTTGACACAAGTGACACCGTAATCCTTTAAAGTTTGCCTCATCCATAAAAGTTGAGCACAACAACTGCCAGCAGCCACATACTCTGCTTCGGTGGACGAGAGAGATACACAACTTTGCTTTTTGGAAGACCAACTAACAAGAGAGCAACCAAGAAATTGGCACCCTCCCGAAGTGGACTTCCTATCCACTTTGTCTCCCGCCCAGTCAGAATCAGAAAAACCTACAAGGTTGAAATTTGCTCCTCTCGGGTACCATAAGCCAAAGTTTGGGGTATGAGCCAAATATCGAAAGATTCGCTTGACAGCCACAAAGTGACTCTCCTTAGGTGAGGCTTGAAACCGTGCACAAATTCCCACACTCAACATAATATCCGGTCTAGATGCACAAAGGTAAAGCAAGGATCCGATCATAGAGCGATATACCTTTTGATCCACCGCTTTACCATTGGGATCAATGTCAAGTTGGCATTTGGTTGGCATAGGAGTAGTAGCCGGCTTGACATCACTTAAATTGAACCTCTTGAGCATGTCTTGAGTATACTTGGATTGTTTGATGAAGATGCCCTCTCTTCTTTGTTTGATCTCAAATCCAAGGAAGTACTTCAACTCTCCCATCATGGACATCTCAAAATGTGTGGTCATGAGTGCGGCGAACTCATCATTGAAAGCTTTGTTAGGAGAACCAAAGATAATATCATCAACATATAGTTGGCATACAAACAACTCCCCTTTGACCTTCTTAGTAAAAAGAGTGGGGTCAATTTTCCCAATTTCAAACCCACGATCTTGTAACAACTCGGTAAGATGCTCATACCACGCACGCGGGGCTTGTTTAAGGCCATAGAGTGCCTTATCGAGTTGGTACACGTGATTGGGGAACTTAGGATCCTCGAACCCTGGGAGTTGTTTAACATACACCAACTCATTAATGGGACCATTAAGAAATGCACTTTTCACATCCATTTGTTGCAATTTAAAGTTATGATGGGAAGCATAGGCAAGCAACAAACGAATGGATTCAAGACGAGCAACGGGGGCAAAGGTTTCACCGTAGTCGATACCCTCGACTTGGGAGTAGCCTTGAGCCACCAGACGTGCCTTGTTGCGGATGAAAATGCCATGGGCATCTTGCTTGTTCTTAAAGATCCATTTGGTTCCAATGACATTATGGTTCTCCTTTGGTCTTGGCACTAGACGCCACACCTTGTTGCGCTCGAAGTTATGGAGTTCTTCATGCATGGCATTGAGCCAATCAGGGTCTTCGCCTCATAAACCTTCTGGGGTTCAACACAGGAGACAAAAGCTTGATGAGCACAATAGTTTGCTAATTGTCTACGAGTGCTTACCCCCCTTTTGATGCTTCCTAAAATGTTCTCGATGTGATGCTCGTTGGAAGGAAGCCTAGAGGCAACTTTTGCAGCACGACGCTCTAATTGTTCTTCAAGTGATAACTGAGGAGCACTGAGTTGATCATCTTGAGCGTCGACAGAAGCTAGATCTTGATCTTGAGCTTCCTCTTGACCTTGATCTTGCTCGGGGGACAGAACTTGGCCTTGTCCATCATTTGGTGGCTCTCCACCAACTTGAGATTGATCTTGCACTTGACCTTGTTCATCAGGTTGAGGGCCTTCAATTTGTTCTTCAGAAGCGTGTGGGTCTTGGGTTGGTGATGGTTCCACTTGAGTGGAACATTGTCCTTCTCCTTCGGCCACAAGGGGTTCCTCAATGGGTAGGATATATCCAACACCCATTCTTCTTATGGCTTGAGGAGGAATTTCATCACCTGCATCACAAGTACCACTTTGCTCCACTTGGGAGCCATTATTTTCATCAAACTCTACATTACTCGTCTCCTCAATGAGTCCATTGGACTTGTTGAGGACACGGTAAGCATGAGAGTTTGTAGCATAACCAACAAATATGCCCTCATGAGCTCTAGATTCAAATTTAGACAAACGAACACCTTTCTTGAGAATGAAACACTTACACCCGAACACCCGGAAGTACTTGAGATTGGGCTTGTTACCGATAAGAATCTTATACGGAGTTTTGTTCAAGCCTTTGCAGAGATAGAGACGATTTGAAGCATGGCAAGCGGTGTTGATGGCTTCGGCCCAAAAGTTGTATGGAGAATTGAATTCAGCCATCATGGTTCTTGCAGCATCTATTAAAGTTCGGTTCTTTCTCTCCGCTACACCGTTTTGTTGAGGGGTATATGGGGCTGCATATTGATGTTTGATCCCCTCATCACCAAGAAACTCATCCAAGGTGTAGTTCTTGAACTCGGTGCCGTTGTCACTTCTGATCATCAAAATCTTTGCTTCATGTTGTCGTTGAGCTTCATTTGCAAAGTTGATGACGGTTTGTTGGGTCTCACTCTTCTTCTTGAAGAAGTATACCCAGGTATATCTTGAGTAATCATCCACAATCACCAAGCAATACTTCCTACCCCCAAGACTATCAAAAGTAGGAGGCCCAAAGAGGTCCATGTGGAGGAGCTCTAGGGGTCTCTTTGAATAGATGATAGTCGTGGGAGGGTGAGCCTTCTCATGTAATTTTCCTTCAATGCACGCCCTGCAAGCACGATCTTTGGCTAAGCTAACATTTGTTAGTCCTCGGACATGGTCCCCCTTGAGAAGACTTTGCAAAGATCTCATATTAACGTGGGCCAAACGGCGATGCCAAAGCCATCCCACATCAACTTTAGCCATTAGGCATGTCGCGACCTTAGTGGGTTGCTTCGAGAAGTTAACCACATACAGACCATTCTCGACATGCCCAACATAGGCTACTTTAAGAGTCTTGCTCCACAAGAGGGCCACAGAATCAATATCAAAGAATGTAGCAAAGCCCATGAGTGCAAGTTGGCGAACAGAAAGTAAATTGTATGCAAGGGACTCAACAAGCATGACTTTCTTGATCGTGAGATCATGAGAGACAACAACCTTGCCAAGTCCCAATACCTTGGAAGATGAAGCATCACCCCATTCGACGTTGGTGGCCATAGATGAACCGAGATGCACGTCCACCACCAAGTCTTTGCTTCCGGTCATATGATTTGTGGCTCCGCTATCGAGCAACCATGATCCCCCACCGGAAGCAAACTCCTACAATAGATCAATGCTTGGATTTAGGTACCCATTTGGTAATGGGTCCTTTGAGGTTAGTAACAAGGGTCTTAGGAACCCAAATGGACCATTCAATGTACTCGTAAGAAGAACCAACAAATTTAGCAAACACATGGCCATCACTGGCACGGCATAAAACATATGAAGGATTAAAATCGCCGGCCATGTTTGATGGTATGGTGGAGTTTTTCTTGACGCCACCACTTTTCTTCTTGGTTGACGTGCCCTCTCCTTCTTTCACAAAGGATTGTCGGAGAGGGGGTGGTTGCTTGGTCTTGTCATTCTTCTTCTTCTTGGGCTTAGGAACAAACCCAATTCCTTCCTTTGCCACAACTTCCTTTTGATTGCTCAAAAGGGCGTTGAGGTTCTTCTCACCTTGTATGCAAGTCACAAGGCCTTTCTCAAGTTGCTTCTTCAACTCGGCATTCTCTTCAACAAGATGCACATGCTCGCAACATGGGTTAGTAGCATTTGCATTATCAATTAAAACCATGCGAGGAAAGATAGCCTTTTCCTTGGTTAGCGAAACTTGGAGTTGATCATGAGACTCCTTGAGAGTAGCATGCATTCCTTTCAAGGCCTTCTGAGCCTTGTCAAGTATGTCAAACTCCTCTTTGAGTTTAGCATGATCAACCTCAAGTTTTGCCTTCTCGGAGTTAAGGACGCGAGAGACAGCTAAAGCATGATCAAGATCTTTCTTTAATTTAGCATGACCATCGTTGTGTGACTCCTCAAGAGCCAAACGAAGACCACGCTCTTCCTCTAGGGCGTTAGAGAGATCCGATATCTCATCGGCATAGTCTCGACTATGTCCTTCCATCTTAGTAATGGTTTCCTCGTGAGCCTCGATCGTGTCATTGGCCTCACCGAGTTGTTCCAAGAGAGCAACAAAATGCTTCTTGGGTTTGCCCTTGAGATTTTTCATGAACAACTCAAATTCATTTTCTCCCTCCTTAACACTCTCACCCTCATCAATACAATTGGTCAATGAGGGATTAGAAGAGATAGTAGTATTGATGTTTGGGGTTACCTTGTTGGTGGCCTTGGCCATGAGACACTTGGCGGTGATGTTCTCGTTTGGTGAGTCGAAGAGAGATGAGTGCGGAGTAGTTGCAATTGCAATTGTGGCCATAGTGGTCACCTCATCGTCTTCATCATTATCATCATCCTCCACATATTCTTCTTGGGCCACCAACACTTTCGGAGGAGTCTTCTTGATGAAGTTGTTCTTGTTGGGGTAAGACTTTGACTTGTCTTTCCGAATAAGCTTGCCTCCAAAGTCTTCTCTCTTCTCATATGGGCAATCTACAACGAAGTGACTTACATTTCCACAGTTGAAACATGTCCTTACTCATTGCTTTCCCTTGTTCCCACTTGAGTTGTTCCTGTTGAAGTTGGATTTTGTGTTCTTCTTGCCCCAGAATTGCCTTGAAGCAAGAGCCATGTGCTCATGATAGGCATATTTGGTGTCCTCGGGGTTACACTCATCATCATCTTCTACTTCCTCCTCTTCCACACAAGCCTTGGACTTCAGTGCAAGATTAGGCTTCTTTGATCGTTGAGCTCTTAAGACCGCATTGTCGGCGGTCACATCCAAGATCCTCATGGCAACAAATTCATCCAACATTTCATTTGAGGATAAAGTGTGGAAGTCCGGTCTCTGACGTATGACAGAGGACATGGCCTTATGATAGGGCATCATGGCCTTGAGGAACTTGCGCTTGATCCAATTGTCATCCGTATCCTTGCTGCCATGATCTCGAAGAGAAACCGCAAGGATAGTTAATCTTCGATAAAGTTCACGAGGATCTTCATCTTCGATCATAGCAAACTCATCAGCTTCATCTTGCACCACTTCATAGTTGGAGCGTTGAATACTGGTGCTTCCCTTGTACATCGTGCCGACATGCTCCCAAGCTTCCTTGGCCACAGTGAAGGGTCGAAGGTGTGCAATGTCTTCTGGAGGGATAGAATCTTGAAGAATGCAAAGAGCAGACTCGTTGAACTGATGATCTGCAGTTTCTCTTGGAGTCATGTTGTCAAGATCATACGGATAAAAACCTTGCTCAATGATTCTCCAAAGGTTAGTAGAACAATGATTAATATGACGTTTGAAACGAAACACCCAAGTAGCAAAATCAGTATTTTTGTTAAACTTGGGAGGGGGCCCAACGGAATTTAAATGCGGTGTGGGAACGGGTCCTCCATAGTGAGTAGGAGGAGCAGATTGGGCAAATTTCCCACTCCCATTCTTAGTAACAGGGGCTTGCTCACTACTAGCTTCTCCTTTGTCGGGATTAGCCTCTGACACGTTGGTAGCGGGACGGGCCACTTCCAATGGTGTGGTGGATGTTTTAAGCCCCTCAAGCAACTCTTTAAACATGCCTTTGACCTCGCTCGCTAGTGATTCTTTCAGTGTGGTCAAGGCCACATTGAACTCCTCACGAGAGACCGAGGCTCCCCCATCAGGCATAGGCAAGGACGGAGTTCCACCGAAATGGTCCTCCGTCTCAACTACGTTGTCACCCATACTCTTTGGACGGTAAAGTCCTTAAAAAGAGACGAGGCTCTGATACCAATTGAAGGATCGATATGGTTGACTAGAGGGGGGGTGAATAGGCAACTAACAATTTTTAGCTTTTCTTAACCACTTTAAATTAAGCATTAAAGTAAGTTGTCTAGATATACTATTATGATGACAACTAAAGGAAAGAAAGGAAAACAACAACACAAGCAAGCTATAGGAATTGAACAAGTAAAGCTTGCACGAGTAAAGGTAAGAAATAACCACAAGTGGAGACGATGAAGACAAGGTTGTGATATCGAAGTTCCTTCCCTTTTAGGGGAAGTACGTCTCCGTTGGAGCGGTGTGGAGGCACAATGCTCCCCAAGAAGCCACTAGGGCCACCGTATTCTCCTCACGCCCTTACACAATGCAAGGTGCCGTGAATCCACTAGTGGTGCCCTTGAAGGTGGCAACTGGACCTTTACAAACAAGGTTGGGGCTATCTCCACAACTTAATTGGAGGCTCCCAACGAAACCCCGGAGCTTCACCACAATGGATTGTGGCTCCGAAGTGACCTCTTCCGTCTAGAGTGCTCAAACACCCAAGAGTAACAAAATCCACACAAGAAAGTATGGGGGAATCAAGTTTCCTTTGGTGGAAATGTAGATCTAGGTCTCCTCCTTCAATCCCTAGCAAATCAACAAGTTTGGTTGGCTAGGGAGAGAGATCGGGCAAGAAAGCTTCAATGGCATTAATGGTGGAGAGAGAGAGGTAAGAGATAAGGTGGAGGTGGGAGAAGGGGCTCCTTAAATAGGGTCTCCACCAATCCAACCGTTATGTGCAGATTTACATAGGACCGGTAGTTCCGCTGCTCCAACCGGTAGTACCGGTGAGTGAAGAAACCTGCGCTCGAGCCACTAGAGCGGTACTTCCGGTGGCATGCCCGGTAGTACCGGTCTTCCGGAGAAAACCGGAACTACCGCCCAACCTCCGGTCAACTACCGCTTGGAAACCAGAAGGTTTCAACCAGGGGCGGTAGTTGGGACGGTGGTTGGGCCGGAACTACCGCCTGGCAGATAGTTTCTGCGTGGTGGCAGTCAAAGCGGTACTTTTGCTCGGAACACCGGTAGTATCGGTCTCACCGGTACTTCCGGGCCACCACCGGTCTACCACCGCACCCAGTACAGAGGGAATCACCCCTGAGCGGTACTTGGGGCGGTGGTTTTGACCGGAACTACCGGCCACCGGTACAACCGCCCAATAGGGCGGAACTACAACTGTGGAGAAATCTACCATAAGGAGAAAAGAAACAAGGAACCTCTCTCTCCACGAACGAAGGTAATATGGTGGGTGCAAAGAATCTGTGTGCGTGACTTGATTCACCAAATACCTTCTGATGTGGGTTCCCTCTTAATAGTACGGATTTCCTATGACCAAAAGAAACAAAAAGGCATTGGAAACTCCGTCTTCGATCTTTTCCTTAAAGAGAGAAAGACTAACCGTCTTGTGCCACATGTTATCAACCTGAGTAATATTGACACATGATTAGTCCAAACACGGATTGTCATCATCACCAAAACCTCGGGCAAGAGATGCCCTTACAGCGGGGTCCTATTGGAAACTAAGGGATATTAAGGCATCCTTTTAATAGAGTACCGGACCAAAGCATTAACACATAGTGAATACATGAACTCCTCAAACTATGGTCATCACCGGGAGTGGTCCCGATTATTTTACTTCGGGGTTGCCGGATCATAACACATAGTAGGTGACTATAGACTTGCAAGATAGGATCAAGAACACACATATATTCATGAAAACATAATAGGTTCAGATCTGAAATCATGGCACTCGGGCCCTAGTGACAAGCATTAAGCATAGCAAAGTTATAGCAACATCAATCTCAGAACATAGTGGATACTAGGGATAAAATCCTAACAAAACTAGGTCGATTACATGATAGATCCCATCCAACCCATCACCGTCCAGCAAGCCTATGATGGAATTACTCACCCACGGCAGTGAGCATCATGGAATTGGTGATGAAGGAAGGTTGATGATGACGATGGCGACGATGTCCACTCTCCGGAGCCCCGAACGGACTCCAGATCAGCCCTCCCGAGAGAGATTAGGGCTTGGCGGCGGCTCCTTCTCGTGAAACGTGATAATTCCTTCTCTCCTATTTTTTCTCCCCGAAACGGAAGATATAGGATCTGGGGGTACGTCGGTGGAGCATCGGGGGGGCTCGAGGCAGGGAGGCGCGCCCTGGGAAGGGGGGCGCCCCCCACCCTCGAGGACATGGTGTGGGCCCCCCAGTGAGGATCTTCTTGCACATATTTTTTATATTTTCTGAAATAATTCTCCGTTGATTTTCAGGGGATTCCGAGAACTTTTTATTCTGCACAAAAAGAACACCATGGCAGATCTGCTGAAAACAATGTCAGTCCGGGTTAGTTCCATTCAAATCATGCAAGTTAGAGTCCAAAACAAGGGCAAAAAGGTTTGGAAAAGTAGATACGTTGGAGACGTATCAGTGCACAAAGTTTAGTCCCAACTCGCCGAGCAAAGGGCGGCCGGACTGGTTTATAAACCTAGCCGCGGCTGCTCCTTCGAGCTCCTCTCTAAAGCAATCTTCTCGGCCTAAACTACTGCATTGTCCTATGCAGGCCGCTGTGGCCCAGTAGGCGGGCTTTTTTCTCTTTTTCTTTTCTACTTTATTTTTTTATTTTTTTATTTCTAAGTTACTTTTTGCTGTATTTAGAGTTTCTTTGTAAATATTATTGCTTTAGGTGCAAAAAATTACAAACTTTCTATTAGTGCTAGTAGTTTTCAAATTTGAATAGTTTAAATTTGAATTATTTGAAATTTGTGTGAATTACTAGTTTGTGAATAACTTTACTTTAAAAATAGATTTTTCAGTGATTATTTTCTCTATGTTTTATATTAGTGTGTTTTATCATTATATTCAATTTGGTAATACTTAGGTTATTTAGAAATGAAATGCCTTTATAACAGATGAGTTTTCGTCCGAAACCCTGATACTTAGGTTATTTTGTACACGAAGTGCATCAAGTTTTTGTCGTAACCCTCTAAACTTTTTAACACATGCTATGTGGGTGAAATGATGATACCATGCCAACTTTCAACCTTTTAAGAGTTCATTTGTAGTGCTTTTCAATTTCATGGTCATTTAGCTAAAAAAATAGTAAATGCATGGAAAATAGCAAATGAAGTCAGAAAGGGTTGAAAGTTGATCACATGGCTTTGAATGGTGCATACTGAACGCACAAAAAGTCTGGAGTTGTAATAAGTTTAAAAAAATGAAATTCATTTGTAACAGATGAGTTTTCGTCCGAAACCTTGATACTTCGAAAGAGATTGTCCATCTTGTACATGAAGCGTATGCAGTTTTTGCCGTAACCCCCTCTCAACTTTTTAGCACGTGCTATGTGGGTGAAATGATGATACCATGCCAACTTTCAACCTTTTGAGAGTTCATTTGTAGTGCTTTTCAATTTCAGGGTCATTTAGCTCAAAAAATCAGTAAATGCATGAAAATAGCAAATGAAGTCAGAAAGCGTTGAAAGTTGATGACATGGCTTTGAATGGTGCATACTGAATGCACAAAAAGTCTGGAGTTGTAATAAGTTTTAAAAAATGAAATGCCTTTGTAATAGATGAGTTTTCGTCCGAAACCCTGATACTTCGAAAGAGATTATACATTTTGTACACGAAGTGCATCCAGTTTTTGCCGTAACCCTCTCAACTTTTTAGCACATGCTATGTGGGTGAAATGATGATACCATGCCAACTTTCAACATTTTCAAACTTCACTTGTAGTGCTTTTCAATTTCAGGGTCTGAGCTGAAAAATAGCAAATGAAGTCAGAAAGGTACTCGTTTGTTCGAAGCACAAAAGTACATGTTTCAAATGCCCTAACTATTACAAAGATTCCCTACGGTTTGTCCAAAGTGGTACTTTACAGATATATAAGTTCGCAAACTCACTAGAGAAGAAAGTGATGACAGTGAAGCCGGTCACATCCCAGAGTGGGATCTTTGGGTGTGAAACTTTTTCTTCGCGTGTGTCCCTTTGCACCGTAACCATGGACAATCTTCATCATTTAACTAGATGCTTGGGTCAATATTCAGTGTGATGGGGGCAATTTCATGAAACTTTTCATAATCTTCTGACATGTCTGTCTTGCCATCCACTCCCACGATGTTTTTTTCCCTGAAAGAACTATGTGGCGCTTTGGCTCATCATATGATGTATTCGCTTCCTTATCTTTTCTTTTTCTCGGCTAGACATGTCCTTCACATAGAAAACATACGCCACATCATTGGCTAGCACGAATGGTTCGTCTGTGTATGCAAGATTGTTGAGATTCAATGTTGTCATTCCGTACTGCGGGTCTTCCGTTACCCCGCCTCCTCTCAGATTGACCCATTTGCACCGAAAAGGGACCTTCAAAACACTTCCATAGTCAAGTTCCCATATCTCTTCTATGTAACCATAATATGTGTCGACCTTTCCCCTCTTAGTTGCTGCATCAAAGCGGACACCACTGTTTTGGTTCGTGCTTTTTTTATCTTGGGCGATCGTGTAAAATGAATTCCCATTTATCTCGTACCTTTTGAAAGTCATTATATTCGGAGATGGTACTGGGACAGCAAGTACAGGTTATCTTCAACAGCGTCGTCATGCATGGCACGTGTCTGCAACCAACCGGCGAAAGTCCCCGTTTGTTCATGTGTAATCTAGTCGTCACACTACTCTGGGTGTTTGGAGCGTAGAATATTCTTGTGGTTCTCGATATACGGAGCCACCAAGGCGGAATTTTGTAGAACTGTGTACTATGCTTGAGTGAGAGAATGCCCGTCCATACATATTATTTATTTCGGTCCAGGCGTGACATTTCTACCCAGTCTGCCATCATGCCGCGATTCAGGAATGCCAATCGACTTAAGGTCAGGAATAAAGTCAACACAAAACTCAATGACATCCTCATTTTCATGGTCCTTGTAGATGCTTCCTTCTAGCTGTGACGCCCGAAGACCGACATCCCAGAAGATTCCAGAGATTCCAGATGTTCCGGGTTCTCCCGTGTGTTTATTTTGTGCTTGTGTTTTTATTTTGCATTGCATCATGTCATCATGCCATCATGTCATTAATCTTTTGCATCTCAACCTAAATAAATTGTGTGGACCTTCGGTCCATTTAAATCGAGGGAAGGTGACTTCTCTTTAAAACATATAAAAGCCTCCCAATAGTAGTAGGGAGCTATAATAAATATTCCATTCTTTGGAATTAAGCATAACACACTTGCAAAAATTCCCATGCCTATTCCATCTCAAGTTTGACTTCAAAACCTTTGCCAACAACTCATATCTTTTTTTCGAGGTTCCCCCAAAAATGTGAACATTTTTGGACACTTCAAAATCTAGTCTTTGTTCAAGCCTTTTGAATTAAATTCAAAGGAATTTGAATTTAATGCTTCATTCATGCCCACTTATATTTTCTGGGGTCACCCTCATTTTTGTGAGTCCAGGGAATTTTACCCCTTGTCCAAATTCTTTTTGCAACCCTTCCTTTCTTCTCTTTTCTTCCTGGCTATTTTTTCTGTAATTGGAAATGGCAGAAAAAAACCAGCAGGAGAGGCCCAACCCAGCCGGCCTCTAGGCCATCCCACGCCACTTCGGCCCAGCCACGGCCTCCCTAGGCTGGCCCATCGGGCCGCAGCATGTTCCCTATCCCCGTAACCCTAGCTACCCCGTTGCTCTCTCCTTCACCCCTCGACCCTCTTTCCCTCGCGCCGCCAGAAGCCTCGCTCTCCCCTCGTTCCGACGCACGCCCCCTCGCCCCTCTGCCCGATTCCCTCGTCCCCCTCGTCGTCTCCCTGCCGAGCGCCCGCATCACCAGACCGCGTCGGCCAGGCCCGCCTCCTCGCGCCACCGCACCAGGCCGAGCGCCTCCGGTCGCCTCCTCCGCCTCGCCATCGCTCAAGGCCCGCCGCCGCTCCTCTCTAGCACCGAGCCCGGCGCGCCCCGTCCGCCGGCCAGGAGCCCTCCGTCTCCAGCGCCAAGGCCGCAGCCGACGCGCCCGTCCTCGCCATCCCGTCGCCTGGCTCGCCGGAGCCAGTAGCCGTCCTCGCAGCGCAGCCCCAGAACGTCGCTCCCTCCTCGACCCCGGCATCGTCACTGCCTCCAGGATGCCACGCTGCCGCGTCCCAGCTTCGCAGTGAGCCAGCGCTCAGGCGGCCGCTGCTCTGCCTTGAGCTGTCGTGCTGCTGTCCATCGAGGTCCCTTGGCCTTGCTTCATTTTTGGATTGCCAAGACCACGATTTGAGTCCGTCAAGTTCATCTTTGAACATGTATGGCTTCTGGACAACTCGCCATGACCCTCTGATCAACTCCGTGTACGACTACACCACCATCGGCGCATATGGATTCGCCAAGTCCGACGACGCTCTTGTACAACTACGTTGCCGAGAACGAGACTGGCAAGTCCGAAGACCCCAAGTACCCCTACCGATGACATGAACATCTACGAAACGAGTACGACTACACAAGACGAACGCGTCAAGTACCACTACGCCCGGAGCACTCGGAACCCTCAAGTACCTCTACGGAACGTGTACGACGACCGTCGCCGAAGACCGCGTGTACCTCTCCGAACGTGAACGACTACGAACGGATCGTCTACTCCTTTTGGCAACGTGAATGGCTACTTCCTCTATGACCGCCTCTCGACGACTCGAACCGCCCCGATACGAATGTTCCGAAGGTATAACCCCGAGACGATGACCCGTGGACGAATGCTTGTTGTGTTGTATGAGATGTTTCCCTTGTGTGCACCGTGCCTATTTCGTCTTTTGTCATGCTCCTCGGTTGCCTCGTCGCCAACCCGTGGGAACCCGGTGACAGGATCACCTAACCTTTCATCTTGTTCGACTCGCTCACGCCACCTTTTCTTTTGCACCGGTCTCTCAACGAGTTACCGGAACTGAGATGTTGCCGTTGCATCACTTTCGGATCGTTGTCGTGGCACCCTTTCTTTCCACCACGGTGACTAATACTCCTTATCATCTCCTTATCTCTTCATGTTCACTTTTAATAAAAATTGCATAAACTTGATCATGCCATCCGCATCATGTTAACAACATTATATGTGTGAATTGTTGTTTGCTTTAAATTGCTAAACATGCATATGGGGTTTTCCCCAGAATTGTTGTTCTTATTTCCGGCCTCATTAAAACTTGCCTAAATAGGTAGTTTGCTCTTGCTTCACCTCTTGCCATGTTAACAAACAATTAATCTTGTCTTGTAATTAAACGAGAGTCAATTAAATAATTAAAACGTGGTGTTTCGTCAATATGCAACTCGTTGCATATTGAGCTCCACTTAACTTGTAGTACTTGTTTGTGCACTTTGCCATGCCATGCATAATTAAACCGGACATGCATCATACTTGGATGTGCATCGTATGTTATGTTTATGCTTTTGTGTTCACCGTGTTGTTTGTTTCTTTCCGGTTTGCTTCCCTCTTTAGCTTCGGGTTCGTTCCGGAGTTGTGAGGTCCCTCTTATAGCGTTGTTAGTTGCAGGTGAAGATGAAGTTCGTTCTAGGAGGGAACTTGTTGTTGTTATATCACAATATCTATTATTATTATAATAACACACCTATATACTGGGCATGGGCGGAAGGCTTGGCCTTTTGCTCGATGTTTGTTCCACTCATGCCACCTTAGGCGCCGATAAACCGGCATTATGTTCCTTGATTTTGCGTTCCTTACACGATGGGTGGATGGGGACCCCTTGACAGTTCATCTTTGAATAAACTCCTCCAGCAAGGCCCAACATTGGTTTTAATTTGCTCATAATAACAACTTAATTAATTAATTAAATTGCATAGGGAGTTAGCGCTACCCGAGGATTCTTCTACATAGCAGGGGGGCCAGTGCTGATGGTGTTGGTCCCAAACGGGGAGACTGCGGGGCCACCACGGGGAAACTCGAGGATTGGCTCCCGTAGGATCACCTATCCGGATGTGGCCTGAGACGAGATACGCGCGGCTACTATCAGGGTGTCGACACACCGGGAGGTCTTGCTGGACTTGTTTTACCATTGTTGAAATGTCTTGTGCACCGGGAAGCCGAGCCTGATCGGATTTTCCCTAAGATAAGGGGTGATGTTATTATATTTGTCACTGTAGCTAATCGTGAGAGCTTGTGATGGGCTAAATTGGGACACCCCTGCAGGGTTATGATCTTTCGAAAGCTGTGCCCGCGGTTATGTGGCAGATTGGAATTTGTTAATGTCCGGTTGTAGAAAACTTGACAGAGGATCCGAAGTAATACACACAACTGTGTGAGTAACCGTGACTGTCTCTTTTCACTTTGAGAAGAGAACACAGTGGGGTTATGTTTGATTCGTATGTAGTTCAGGATCTTTAGCGATCACTACTAGTTGTGACCGTTTGCGTAGATGCTCATCTTATTCTTGTACTCGTAAGTTAGCCACCATATTATGCTTAGCCGCTGCTGCAACCTCACCACTTTACCTCTTCCTACCCATAAAGCTTTGCTAGTCTTGATACCCATGGTTATAGGATTGCTGAGTCCTCGTGGCTCATAGATACTACAACACCAGATGCAGGTCCAGCCGAGTGTGATTGATACGTCCAAAACGTATCTATAATTTCTGCTTGCTCCATGCCTCTTTTGGGTGATATTGCTATGATATTTATACACTTCCATATACTTCTGATCATATTTGTACTAACCTATTAACTCAGTGCACCCCAGTGCCAGTTTCTGTTTTCTGTTGTTTTTGTATTTCAGGTTTTCACATTACGAGAACTGCCCGAAAAATCCCGGAAAAATTATATAAAAAATCAGCGTTCCAGAAGCTTCCCGGTAGCCAAAGTACAGCCGGGGAGGGGCACCAGGGCTCCAGGCGCCCTGGTGGCACGGCCCCCCTGGCCGCGCCAGGGGGGGCGCCTGGGCCCCCCGAGCCTCCGCTGATGCCCCCCTTTGGCATATATTTAAGACGCGTCTCGAAACCCTCGAGACGGGAACCCTTTTTCGCGATCTCATCTCTGTTCCGCCGCCGCCGCGCTTCCAAGATCGGGAGCACCAGGAGAACTCTTCCCGGCACCCTGCCGGAGGGGAGGATCACCACCGGGAGCCTCTCCACCACCATGGACGCCTCCCGGATGAGTTGTGAGTAGTCTCCCTTGGACCATGGGTCCATGACCAGTAGCTATGTGATGTTCTCCTCCCCTTCTTGTGCTTCACTAATTAGACCTCGTGAGCTGCCCTACATGATCGAGGCACATATGTAATCCTTATGCTGTTGCTATGTTGAGTTTGCTGGGATCCGATGGACTGTGAGATTATGTTCAGATTGTGTTTGAGTAATATATCTGATCTACCTCTTTTATATTTATGTTCGTAAGTAATTCTTGCATTTTCTCCGTTGTTATTTATTGCTTTGGCCAAGTAGTAGGTAGTGACTCCAAGAGGGAACGTTATGCTTGATTGTGGGTTCATGCCCCTCGATGACTAGCTTGAGTGACAGAAACATGAGTCTAGGGGATGTGTTGTTGCCACAAGAGGGAAAACAACGGTGCTTGTGCCCGCGGGTGCAAGGATTGTTTACTTTACGCAAAGTTCTTTTAATGCAGTTGTCTGTTGCTTTGAGTTTACACTATGGGTGGGACTCGCAACTTAATACCAGCGAGATGTTCTGGATAGATATCTCAAGGTGGATGATTAGTAGTAGATGCAGATGGATTTCGGTCTACTTGCCTTGGCGTACCGCCCATGCTTTGAACCTCTACCTTTCTTGCAATATAATTAGCATTGGTTTACGCACATAATTCTGTCAATTGCCCAGCTGTAATTCGTTTACCTCACATAGTTGTTTTATCGTCTTTTGGGAGAGAGACATCACTAGTGAACATCATGGGACCCCGGTCCATATTACCATCACTGATCACATCCGCTATTTACTTTCTGTTTTACTTACTATTTGCAGCAATACCTATCACTATTATCACTTGCGTTTGATCCTTTGTAAACTACAAGGCCGGAGGGATTGACAACCTCTCTGTACTCGTTGGGAGCAAAGTTATTTGTATCTGTGTGCAGGTCCACGTTGATTGCTAATATCTGGCGCCGTTAGCAGTTGACACCTTCTTGTTGAAACTGGGAGTCTCAGGGGAAATCGATCCTTGGTATCTTTGCCAAGGGAAAACTTCCGCTACACTGCATCTCAAACCTTCCACTTGGGGTAACCAACGAGGGGCGAGAAGCCATCAAGCAAAGTTTTCTGGCGCCGTTGCCGGGGACTCCACTCTTCAGGATAGGGGAGTTGCACGCTATCTTTTACCTTTGCTTTTTAGTCTTGTTAGTTTACCTTTCAGTTTTTGCTTTAGTATCTTTTATCGAAAATCACAAAAATAGTTATCTTGCTTGCTTGCTACTATGGGTTCCACCGAGAACACCAAGTTGTGTGACTTCACTAGTCACAACAACGATGACTTTATTTGCACGCCTATCACTACACCTGCCACTTCAGCACCTTCTTATGAAATTAAACCTGCTTTACTGAACCTAGTTATGAAAGATCAATTCTCCGGTGCTGGAGATGATGCTGCTTTACACTTGAACAATTTTGTTGAACTCTGTGATATGCAAAAGTACCGAGAAGTAGATAGTGATATTGTTAAGCTTAAGCTTTTTCCTTTCTCCTTGAGAGGAGGAGCTAAAATTTGGTTTCAATCTTTGGCTAGAAATAGCATAGATTCATGGGACAAGTGCAAAGATGCTTTTATTGGAAAGTACTATCCACCTGCTAAAATTATCCAACTAAGAAGTAACATAATGAATTTTAAACAATTGGATAATGAACACATTGCCCAAGCTTGGGAACGTATGAAATCTCTTGTCAAGAACTGCCCTACTCATGGTTTGACTACGTGGATGGTTATCCAAACTTTTTATGCAGGCTTGAACTTTACCTCGCGGAACTTGTTAGATTCGGCCGCGGGAGGAACCTTTATGTCAACTACACTTGGTGCTGCCACGAAGCTTCTCGATGATATGATGACCAATTATTCCCAATGGCACACCGAACGCGCTCCAACAGGTAGGAAGGTAAACTCTGTCGAGGAGATTTCCTCCCTAAATGAAAAAGTTGACTTGATCATGTCTCTACTTTCGAAGCAATCTTCTGTTGATCCTCGTGATGTTCCTTTAAATTCTTTGATTGCTCAAGAACAAGTAGATGTGAACTTTATCTCTAGAAACAATATTAATAACGATGCTTATAGGAGTAATTTTGGTAGCAATCCTAGACCGTTCCCCTCTAATTCTTATGGGAACAACAATGCTTATCCTAGCACCAAGAACTCCACTACTGAACTAGATATTATGCTTAAAGATTTCATCACTACCCAAAAAGCCTTTAATAAGAGTGTAGAAGAAAAACTAAACAAACTAGATGATCTCTCTTCGAAGGTAGACAATTTAGCCCATGAGGTAGAATTGCTCAAAATTAGAAATTCTCCTCTTGAGGAGAGGAAGGTCACTCCTATGAATGCTATTCAAGTGCAAATTAATGAAAACATTAGGATGTTGGCTAAACTTAAAGAGAGATGGGCTAGAGAAAGGGAGGAAGAAGATAGAATTAAGAACCTTCCTACCCACCACACTGTTGCTACTATCCAAGTTGTTGAGGATATCCAAACTCTTAGCACCCAATGCACTCCTGGTCCCATTGGACCTATTAATGGTGATGCTATGACTATAGAAACTACCAAACAAGTGAACCTAAAGGACACCACTACCACCTTACTTGATAGTAGTGACCTTGATTTTGACAATTGCACTCTTACCGAAGTTATTGATTTCCTTCACAAGATGTCTAGAGATCCCCGCACTAGCACGCTTAACCTTGCCTTCACGGAGCATATCACTAATGCTCTCATCAAAGCTAGGGAGGAGAAACTTAGAGTAGAAGCCTCCATACCTAGAAAGCTAGAAGATGGTTGGGATCATATGATTAAAATTAAGTTGAATAACTTCTCTTGCTATGCTTTATGTGATGTTGGAGCAAGTACCTCTGTTATGCCCAAAAGAATATATGATATGCTTAAATTGAAACCTTTTGATTCTTGTTCTTTTGGTGTTCGTCTCGTTGATTCTTCCATAAAGAAACCTTTGGGGAGGATCGACGATGTTCTTATCATTGTCAATGACAATTACGTTCCCGTTGATTTTACTATTATGGACATTGAGTGTGAACCTTCTTGTCCAATTATTTTGGGACGTCCTTTTCTACGCACCGTTGGTGCCATCATTGACATGCAAGAGGGGAGTATAAAATTCCAATTTCCTCTCAAGAAAGGGATGGAACACTTTCCTAGAAAGAAGATTAAGTTACCTTTTGAGTCCGTTATACGGGCTAGCTATTCTTTTACTCTTGGTAAAACTTGATCTCTTTGCATTATGCCTAGCTTAAAGGCATAAAAGAAAGCGCTTTTGGGAGGCAGCCCACATGAATAAATTTTTATTTTGCTTTTGTTGTGTCTTGATGTTGTTACTACAGTAGCATCATCATTGTATCTTTACTTTTCAATTTTGTGCCAAGTGTAGCCTCTGATTGCAAGAAAGTTCAAAAGTTGTGACGTGCTGTCCAGGAAACAGATTCTGTCCTTGGATAGAAAAATTCGTATAAAATCACCGGATCATCTTTTTGGTCTGAATTTTTTCGAAAGCGTGCTCTATACAATTGTCTTTCGAGTGTCTGTTCTGAGTTTTTTTTATTAGAGTTGCAGAAGTGCCCTGAAAAAATCATTTACTACCAGATGTTCTGTTTTTCACAGATTCTGTCATGTTTTGCCTTTCCTTCATTTTGCAAACCTTGAGCTTGCTTTTTCTTTGCAAAAACCTTTTGGCAATCTTGAGAAATAGTAGACCTTCAAGAATATCCTTATTTCCAGCAAGGAACAATTATTTTATTATGGGTACTAACCTCGCTAATCAGTTTATGATGAGTTATGTATGAAGGGAGTTTTCAAGTGCGCGAGGGAAGATGATAAAAAGATTCAGGAGTGTCAAACGCTCAAGCTTGGGGATGCCCCCATGCACCCCCAAGAAATATTCAAGGAGACTCAAGCGTCTAAGCTTGGGGATGCCCCCGTGCATCCCCTTCTCCATCAACATTATCAGTTCGTCTTTCGTTCCACTATATTTTTATCACTTCATGTGTTATGTGCTATGCTTGGAGCGTCTTGCTTTTAGTTTCCTTTTTACTTTTCTTTAGCTTTTCATAACGAGTCGGAACTAAGCATTTCTTTGTGTGGGAGATAAACACGCTCCACTTCTACCTAGAACATAACATAGAATTTTCATGTCTATCTTTGATGTGTGTGTTCTTTGTCTTTCAATAGCTACTATCATGCTTAGCTCTTAGTTTTCATGCTTATCTTTTTAAAAAGAGCTTTTGTTTAGTTGGTTGCTTGAACTCTCTTTAGTTATCATGCTTATCTTATTAAGAGAGTTTGCTTCTGTTGCATCGGTTGATATGTCTATGATAAAAATGCTACGTGCATAATGGTGCTTAGTAGTTCATGTTTTCTTATGGTTAGTCTCAAATAGCTGGGGGGGGGTCCCAATGTGTTATTGGAGTACCAACATGATTTGTTTGCCTATGATGTGGTATGGTTTAGTAATATCTTCCTTCAAGAATTTATTTTGATTGACTTGGCGTATGCTCACGCATATTTAAGACTGTAAAGAAAGTATGTCAAGCCTTGATGATCTTTTATTTCTGAGTAGCGATATAACTTCCATGCCTGATTCAATGTTGCTTTGTCGCTCTGCATGATTATGACCGTCATTGCTCTCTTAGTTGGTCGCTCCTAGTCTCTTGCTAACCTTCGCCTGTACTAAGCGGACTGACTGCTTGTGCATCCAAAATATTGTAAACCAGTTATGCCATATGAGGCCACCATACCTTCCTATACATGGTATTTACCTGCCATTCCTAACGAAGACTTTCATGTGCCATCTTGAAATTATTCAAAAAAATGCATTTCTGTTTTGTGTCCCTGTTTTAGCTCATGAGGAAGTAGTAGTTAATTCATGATCTTTTTAAGTTGGACAAGCTTCACCTCGGGATTGCATGTATAATGTGCAAACCCATAATACGAGAAGGAACTGGTAATGAGTGCGCCCGGCTCAAAATTAATATAACAAACAAACCCTCCTTCACGCTTTGTTCATGAGAAATCAGAAAACTTTGGCAGTGATAAACAAAGGAGATTAAGAGGATGTGATCGTCCTCATTTGGGAGCCGTTCCTCGAAACTTGTCCATCTCAAAAAGTAATTGAGTTATCTGCTAGCATTCGTTGACGAAACATGCATATTCAAAAAAATAATTATTACCTCTGTTTTTAAAACCAAGAGCTCTGGTACATGTTTTGTCTTTGTTTCCGACCACGGGTTTTCAACCTTGCCAACAAAAGCGACGGTTCGAGAGTCTCCACCTTCTTTTTAAAAAGCACCAACTACTGAGAGCGTGATTGTCATTCTGAGTGTAATGTGCATTGTCCCAAAGTAGCATTGTCTTTTGCATGATTATGATATCGTTTATTTTGAAATCATTGTATCTAGTCATCACTTAAACCTTGGAGGTGCCCCTGCATTTATGTTTTGCTTCACTAAAGGGGGCAAGCGAGATATCACTTTATCATATTTGCACACCATGCTCATTACAAATCTATTTGATGTTTCAGTATCATATTGTAAAACTTTCAGTTCTTTGTGATTTTCTCATAAGGCAACTTAATTACTACATATTCATTGTCTCAGTAAGCTTTTGTCATATGACTATGAAAAAGTCCTATATGGTTAATAGCATGTCACCACAGAAATTATTTTTGTTATCATTTACCTACTCGAGGACGAGCAGGAATTAAGCTTGGGGATGTTGATACGTCCAAACGTATCTATAATTTTTGCTTGCTCCATGCCTCTTTTGGGTGATATCGCTATGATATTTATACACTTCCATACACTTTTGATCATATTTGGACTAACCTATTAACTCAGTGCACCCTAGTGCCAGTTTATGTTTTCTGCTGTTTTTGTATTTCAGGTTTTCACATTACGAGAACTGCCCGAAAAATCCCGGAAAAATTATATAAAAAATCAGCGTTCCAGAAGCTTCCCGGTAGCCAAAGTACAGCCGGGGGGGGCACCAGGGCTCCAGGCGCCCTGGTGGCGCGGCCCCCCCTGGCCGCACCGGGGGGGCGCCTGGGCCCCCCGAGCCTCCGCTGATGCCCCCCTTTGGCATATATTTAAGACGCGTCTCGAAACCCTCGAGACGGGAACCCTTTTTCGCGATCTCATCTCTGTTCCGCCGCCGCCGCGCTTCCAAGATCGGGAGCACCAGGAGAACTCTTCCCGGCACCCTGCCGGAGGGGAGGATCACCACCGGGAGCCTCTCCACCACCATGGACGCCTCCCGGATGAGTTGTGAGTAGTCTCCCTTGGACCATGGGTCCATGACCAGTAGCTATGTGATGTTCTCCTCCCCTTCTTGTGCTTCACTAATTAGACCTCGTGAGCTGCCCTACATGATCAAGGCACATATGTAATCCTTATGTTGTTGCTATGTTGAGTTTGCTGGGATCCGATGGATTGTGAGATTATGTTCAGATTGTGTTTGAGTAATATATTTGATCTACCTCTTTTATATTTATGTTCGTAAGTAATTCTTGCATGTTCTCCGTTGTTATTTATTGCTTTGGCCAAGTAGTAGGTAGTGACTCCAAGAGGGAACGTTATGCTTGATTGTGGGTTCATGCCCCTCGATGACTAGCTTGAGTGACAGAAACATGAGTCTAGGGGATGTGTTGTTGCCACAAGGGGGAAAACAACGGTGCTTGTGCCCGCGGGTGCAAGGATTGTTTACTTTACGCAAAGTTCTTTTAATGCAGTTGTCTGTTGCTTTGAGTTTACACTATGGGTGGGACTCGCAACTTAATACCAGCGAGATGTTCTGGATAGATATCTCAAGGTGGATGATTAGTAGTAGATGCAGATGGATTTCGGTCTACTTGCCTTGGCATACCACCCATGCTTTGAACCTCTACCTTTCTTGCAATATAATTAGCATTGGTTTGTGCACATAATTTTGTCAATTGCCCAGCTGTAATTCGTTTACCTCACATAGTTGTTTTATCGTCTTTTGGTAGAGAGACATCACTAGTGAACATCATGGGACCCCGGTCCATATTACCATCACTGATCACATCCGCTATTTACTTTCTGTTTTACTTACTATTTGCAGCAATACCTATCACTATTATCACTTGCGTTTGATCCTTTGTAAACTACAAGGCCGGAGGGATTGACAACCTCTCTGTACTCGTTGGGAGCAAAGTTATTTGTATCTGTGTGCAGGTCCACGTTGATTGCTAATATCTGGCGCCGTTAGCAGTTGACACCTTCTTGTTGAAACTGGGAGTCTCAGGGGAAATCGATCCTTGGTATCTTTGCCAAGGGAAAACTTCCGCTACACTGCATCTCAAACCTTCCACTTGGGGTAACCAACGAGGGGCGAGAAGCCATTAGTGATGCAGGAGCTGGTTCAAGTACTTCTCTAGGAGCTCGATGAAGAGCATGGCCGTATGCTTGTGATGTTTTCGACGATCAATAGTGGTTTCTACTAGGGGCGATTCAGACCTGTGGCTTTATGTTTTGGTATCTTTCTTTTGGATCTTCGCCCGTAGTCGGGTTGTGATGTTTTGAATGATGTTTTGCTTATGTAATGTATTGTGTGAAGTGGCGAGTGTAAGCCAACTATCTCCTTTTGTAATTTCATCCCTATTTTTACATGAGTCGTGCAAAGATACCAAACTTGAGATCATTCCAGAATGGGCTTATACCTTTAAGTCGTGCCTCGACACGTAGGAGGTATAGTCCCATCCTCGGCATTACAAGTTGGTATTCAGAGCCTTCTCCGACCTAGAAGCCCCCACTGATTGATCGAATCATTGACGGTTGAGTCTAGGCACACACTTGAAAATGTTTTGAGTCCTATATATATCGGAGAGTAGGATTTCTTTTGCTCCTCATCTCTTTTCACTCTGGTGAGGACTCCTGACGATTACTCTTATCTCTTCTACTCTCAAAAATTCACCAATTTTTTTTAGGTTCACGCGAGTATTGTTTGGATTGTTCTGATGTCTTTGTGACGAGAACATTGTTCTCGATGCCTCCTGTCATTAGGGGTTGTGGCAGTGTCCCGGGGAGTTGAGCTCCGAGGTGTTGTCGTCACAAATATATCGCATCAGTTCTGGAATACTTAAGACGGCCGACATCGAAAACTCTCCTATGCGGTTAGTGGCAAGATAACCCCGACATCACCTAGTACTGGGGAGGTAGTTCGGGAGTATTGCCATAGCTTGTATAGTAGATGCGTTTTGAAGGTCCGAGGTAAACGGTTTCCGGAAACAACTGGTTATGTGTTGAAGGATGGATACAGCTGGATGTAGGATTAGAGTTGAGTGCGCGATGCTTCCCCTGTATCCCCAACACCTGATTGCATAACTGGAAACTTTCGGAAATTAATAGGTGGGTTCATCTAGTAGCTCGTAGGCTTTCTTCCAACGAATGGATGATATGGAGTTCGGGGTTCTACATTGAGTGAAGTGGTTTTATGGGCGTTGTTCCGATCGGGAGTTGCATCTTAAAGGGTCCTTGGCTATGCTGATTCGGGGATTGCAAAACCCTTTTTGTAACACGTTCCATGAGCTTTCAGCACGAATATGTCGAACGAAACTTCTATCTTGTATTTGTTCTATCTGCTCCTTGTTGCTTTTATTTACCTTTTGTTCTCCCAAGTGGCTTCTCGACAAGTTGATGTACCTGCGAAATTCATTCGTTCAATCCTCTGTTCGAATGATATTGTGAAGATTATGTTGCAACATATCTATCCGTTGTTTTGTTTTGATTCTGGTATTCGAGTTGCTTCGATGTCAAGTGTTGATTCCATACCTTCCTAATCGGTATTCTCATATTTCTATGGGAGTGCTAATTCTTCTTGACCATCGATATTTTCATGTTAATCCTTTTCAACCGGTGTGCCTTCTCTTCAAGTTATTCCATACGGACGCCGTTGAGAAATCTGACGATTTGTCTGTTTCATTCATCCCAAGTTATCTTTGTTTTCCCCACCCTCCCACCCTTCTTCTTCTCGGAGCAAGAAATTCTCAGATGAAGTATACATTTTATTCATGATGGTTCTTCATTCTTTTCCTTCAATGTTCTTATCCGGTGATTTATCGTGAAGATGCTCAAGAGCTTCAAGTTCATCATTCTTTTGTTCTCAAATTCTGCCGGTGGATGTAATCCAAGCTTCAGTGTTTATCTTATTCTTCCTCTTGTTTCACATGTTTCTTCCCATGTTGAGATTTCTTATCCAAAGTCTCTCTTATTTCTTCACATCTCTTTATTCATATCCGGAGTGTTGAAGATATCTCAGAAGATTCGTGTTTCAATTCTTAATCCATTCAAGCTATTTTGATATTATCATCTTATTCAAGCCATTTAATTCAACCGGTGCAATATCTCTTAAGCAATCTTTTCCAACGGTGATTTCTTTAGTGGGCCCTAACCCAGAGGTCTTTTTCCAAGATCTTACCTGACTCTTCCAATTTTTTCCGGAGTTATACTCAAATTCTTTTCAAAGTATGACGTAAGAATGATTTCCATCGGTCACATGCCTTCTCCAAGATTGTTTCCAATTATTCTCATCTTTAGCTCTACCTTCCATCGTTTTATTCTTCCGGAGTATCTCGCAACTCTGCAAGGTGTTTCTCCTTGTCATTCTCAACATTTGGAGACCGGAGAAGTGTTTCTCTTAAATCTCGGCCCGTTCTCTTGAAGATTCGTGGTTCTAGCTTAATGATATCCTCATTATTGTTCCGATTGTGAGGAATTCTTTTTATACCCGTCCGAAGCATTTCATGAATTCTTTTCATTGTGATCCTCTGAAGGCCATCATTCCAGAATATTTCTTCGTTCTCTGTTTGCAACTTCGTCCTCCAACTATTCTTCATTGATGTCTCTTCGTTCGTCTCCATATTTTTACGGTGGTGCTTTCAAGTTTACTATTCTGTTGTTATCGTATTAATTCATTTGTTCTTTTCATAATCCTACCGGTGGTTCATTGAATAATTATCCGAGGTTGTGCTAGATCTCTCTTTAATTCTTTGCAACAAGAATAAGTAGTATGCCAAATCCTTGGTTGTCATCAATTTAAATTGGTGAAGGAGATGCATGACATAATTCTTATTCTTATTCCTTCAAGGTGATTTAATTCTTTTGTCCGGAGCTTGTTCATCATACCATATCCTTGGTTCTAAGTTTTTCATCTTGTTTTCCGGAGCTCTATGTTATTTCAATCATATCATTTCAAGCTCCATCTAATTCATCGCAGGCCTTGAATCTTATTCTTTTCATCTTTCACTTCTCATGTTTTCCAACTGCAATCCTTTCTACCTTATCTTTCAGATGGTGTTATGTCATTCTTGACAATTCCTTCATGGATTATGATTTACGAGTTATCAAGAATGAGATATTAAAACCATAATTTTCCTTGTTCAGGAGATCTTTTCAACCCTTCAATTATTCGTTGGAGTTATCTTGGGTTATAATTCACCTAAAAGCTTTCCCTGAGAATTGTTGCTATTATGGTGCTTATAAATGACCCAAGTTCTTCATTTATCATTCCGGTGATATAAGTTTATCGTCTCCTTGTTGATCTCAATCCAATTAAATGTTTTCGTCAGTGGCTGGTTGTCGCCTCTTAATTTTGAGATGTTTTCCATAAGCCCACATGAAGCTTATTCTTCTCGTTGTTGAATTTCCAACAACTCTATTCAACCCTTCTTCGTAAGGACGCTCTTTCAAATTCAATTTTGAGAGAAGTTGTCTTTTTCTTCTACGTTCTTTTCTTTCCAACGATCTATCTTATATTCTTTCATTCCGGAGGCATTGTGATGTTGCTCTCTCCAAACCACCATATCGTTTTTTTTTCGAGATCATGTTCTTCCCCTTGCTTATCATCTAACCGGGGTGTTGTATTCTTCATTCAAATTCTCTCATCTTACCAAGTTTTGCCTCTCTTTTCTAATCGGAGTGTTGTCTGAAATTTTCTTATCCCGTGTGTTATTCTTTTAATTGTTTCGGAGGCAATATGATGTTGATTTCATCAAGTATCATTCCATCTCCTCAAGTTCTTGTTAATTCCTTTGATTTTCAGATGGAGTGCTGTCCGAATCATGTCATTCTTATTCCTTGGCTATACCATTGAGGTTTCATATTCTTTTGGTTTGTAAGCTCTTGTTTCATGTCTTCCAACCTACAAGGTTCTCGTAACGCTCCTTGTTCCTCTTTTCTAACGGAGTGTTTTCATCTTCGTTCATCTATGTTGTTTTGTTATTTCAACTTGTTCAACCTCTCAAGGTTCTTGGTACCACTCGTTTGTCGAAGAAGCAACTTTGTTTACCTCTTCCTCTTCCGTTTTTATCCGGTGCCATCTCTAGGATCTCGGGTCGAGATCCTCTGTTAGTGTGGGAGAGTTTGTGACGCCCGAAGACCGACGTCCCAGAAGATTCCAGAGATTCCAGATGTTCCGGGTTCTCCCGTGTGTTTCTTTTGTGCTTGTGTTTTTATTTTGCATTGCATCATGTCATCATGCCATCATGTCATTAACCTTTTGCATCTCAACCTAAATAAATTGTGTGGACCTTCGGTCCATTTAAATCGAGGGAAGGTGACTTCTCTTTAAAACATATAAAAGCCTCCCAATAGTAGTAGGGAGCTATATTAAATATTCCATTCTTTGGAATTAAGCATAACACACTTGCAAAAATTCCCATGCCTATTCCATCTCAAGTTTGACTTCAAAACCTTTGCCAACAACTCATATCTTTTTTTTCGAGGTTCCCCCAAAAATGTGAACATTTTTGGACACTTCAAAATCTAGTCTTTGTTCAAGCCTTTTGAATTAAATTCAAAGGAATTTGAATTTAATGCTTCATTCATGCCCACTTATATTTTCTGGGGTCACCCTCATTTTTGTGAGTCCAAGGAATTTTACCCCTTGTCCAAATTCTTTTTGCAACCCTTCATTTCTTCTCTTTTCTTCCTGGCTATTTTTTTCTGTAATTGGAAATGGCAAAAAAAAACAACAGGAGAGGCCCAACCCAGCCGGCCTCTAGGCCATCCCACGCCACTTCGGCCCAGCCACGGCTTCCCTAGGCTGGCCCATCGGGCCGCAGCCCATTCCCTATCCCGGTAACCCTAGCTACCCCGTCGCTCTCTCCTTCACCCCTCTACCCTCTTTCCCTCGCGCCGCCAGAAGCCTCGCTCTCCCCTCGTCCCGACGCGCGCCCCCTCGCCCCTCTGCCCGATTCCCTCGTCCCCCTCGCTGTCTCCCTGCCGAGCGCCCGCATCGCCAGACCGCGTCGGCCAGGCCCGCCTCCTCGCGCCACCGCACCAGGCCGAGCGCCTCTGGTCGCCTCCTCCGCCTCGCCGTCGCTCAAGGCCCGCCGCCACTCCTCTCCAGCACCGAGCTCGGCGCGCCCCGTCCGCCGGCCAGGAGCCCTCCGTCTCTAGCGCCAAGGCCGCAACCGACGCGCCCGTCCTCGTCATCCCGTCGCCTGGCTCGCTGGAGCCAGCAGCCGTCCTCACCGCGCAGCCCTAGGACATCGCTCCCTCCTCGACCCCGGCCTCGTCCCTGCCTCCAGGATGCCACGCTGCCGCGTCCCAGCTTCGCAGTGAGCCAGCGCTCAGGCGGCCGCTGCTCTGCCTTGAGCTGTCGTGCTGTTGTCCATCGAGGTCCCTTGGCCTTGCTTCGTTTTTGGATCGCCAAGACCACGATTCGAGTCCGTCAAGTTCATCTTTGAACATGTATGGCTTCTGGACAACTCACCATGACCCTCTGATCGACTCCGTGTACGACTACACCACCATCGGTGCCTATGGATTCGCCAAGTCCGACGACGCTCTTGTACAACTACGTTGCCGAGACCGAGACTGGCAAGTCCAAAGACCCCAAGTACCCCTACCGATGACATGAACATCTATCAAACGAGTACGACTACACAAGACGAACGCGTCAAGTACCACTACGCCCGGAGCACTCGGAACCCTCAAGTACCTCTACGGAACGTGTACGACGACCGTCGCCGAAGACCGCGTGTACCTCTCCGAACGTGAACGACTACGAACGGATCGTCTACTCCTTTTGGCAACGTGAATGGCTACTTCCTCTATGACCGCCTCGAGAACGTCTACTTCCACTACTTCCACTACGTCTCTCGACGACTCGAACCGCCCCGAAACGAATGTTCCGAAGGTATAACCCCGAGACGATGACTCGTGGACGAATGCTTGTTGTGTTGTATGAGATGTTTCCCTTGTGTGCACCGTGCCCGTTTCGTCTTTTGTCATGCTCCTCGGTTGCCTCGTCGCCAACCCGTGGGAACCCGGTGACGGGATCACCCCACCTTTCATCTTGTTCGACTCGCTCACGCCACCTTTTCTTTTGCACCGGTCTCTCAATGAGTTACCGGAACCGAGATGTTGCCGTTGCATCACTTTCGGATCGTTGCCGTGGCACCCTTTATTTCCACCACGGTGACTAATACTCCTTATCATCTCCTTATCTCTTCATGTTCACTTTTAATAAAAATTGCATAAACTTGATCATGTCATCCGCATCATGTTAACAACATTATATGTGTGAATTGTTGTTTGCTTTAAATTGCTAAACATGCATATGGGGTTTTCCCCGGAATTGTTGTTGTTATTTCCGGCCTCATTAAAACTTGCCTAAATAGGTAGTTTGCTCTTGATTCACCTCTTGCCATGTTAACAAACAATTAATCTTGTCTTGTAATTAAACAAGAGTCAATTAAATAATTAAAACGTGGTGTTTCGTCAATATGCAACTCGTTGCATATTGAGCTCCACTTAACTTGTAGTACTTGTTTGTGCACTTTGCCATGTCATGCATAATTAAACCGTACATGCATCATACTTGGATGTGCATCGTATGCTATGTTTATGCTTTTGTGTTCACCGTGTTGTTTGTTTCTTTCCGGTTTGCTTCCCTCTTTAGCTTTGGGTTCGTTCCGGAGTTGTGAGGTTCTGTTCGTCTACTTCATGGACTTGTTCTTCTCCCTTGTGGAATTCCAGGCAAGATGATCATACCCTTGGATACCTTTACTACCATTGTCATGCTTAGTTGTCTCGATGCTATCGTTACATGTCGCGCTACCCATCTTTATGTCAGCCTCTCCTTGTTGCCATAAAACCTCTAACCTTTGAAACCTTCCTAGCAAAACCACTGTTTGGCTATGTTACCCGCTTGCTCAGCCCCTCTTATAGCGTTGTTAGTTGCAGGTGAAGATGAAGTTCGTTCCAGGAGGGAACTTGTTGTTGTTATATCACAATATCTATTATTATTATAATAACACACCTACATACTGGGCATGGGTGGAAGGCTTGGCCTTTTGCTCGGTGTTTTGTTCCACTCATGCCACCTTAGGCGCCGATAAACCGGCATTATGTTCCTTGATTTTGCGTTCCTTACACGATGGGTGGATGGGGACCCCTTGACAGTTCGTCTTTGAATAAAACTCCTCCAGCAAGGCCCAACATTGGTTTTAATTTGCTCATAATAACAACTTAATTAATTAATTAAATTGCATAGGGAGTTAGCGCTACCCGAGGATTCTTCTACATAGCAGGGGGGCCAATGCTGATGGTGTTGGTCCCAAACGGGGAGACTGCGGGGCCACCACAGGGAAACTCGAGGATTGGCTCCCGTAGGATCACCTATCCGGATGTGGCCTGAGACGAGATACGCGCGGCTACTATCAGGGTGTCGACACACCGGGAGGTCTTGCTGGACTTGTTTTACCATTGTCGAAATGTCTTGTGCACCGGGAAGCCGAGCGTGATCGGATTTTCCCTAAGATAAGGGGTGATGATATTATATTTGTCACTTCAGCTAATCATGAGAGCTTGTGATGGGCTAAATTGGGACACCCCTGCAGGGTTATGATCTTTCGAAAGCCGTGCCCATGGTTATGTGGCAGATTAGAATTTGTTAATGTCCGGTTGTAGAAAAGTTGACAGAGGATCCGAAGTAAAACACACAACTGTGTGAGTAACCGTGACTGTCTCTTTTCACTTTGAGAAGAGAACACGATGGGGTTATGTTTGATTCGTATGTAGTTCAGGATCTTTAGCAATCACTACTAGTTGCGACCGTTTGCGTAGATGCTCATCTTATTCTTGTACTCGTAAGTTAGCCACCATATTATGCTTAGCCGCTGCTGCAACCTCACCACTTTACCTCTTCCTATCCATAAAGCTTTGCTAGTCTTGATACCCATGGTTATGGGATTGCTGAGTCCTCGTGGCTCACAGATACTACAACACCAGATGCAGGTCCAGCCGAGTGTGATGCAGGAGCTGGTTCAATTACTTCTCTGGGAGCTCGATGAAGAGCATGGCCGTATGCTTGTGACGTTTTCGACGATCAGTAGTGGTTTCTACTAGGGGCGATTCAGACCTGTGGCTTTATGTTTTGGTATCTTTCTTTTGGATCTTCGCCCGTAGTCGGGTTGTGATGTTTTGAATGATGTTTTGCTTATGTAATGTATTGTGTGAAGTGGCGAGTGTAAGCCAACTATCTCCTTTTGTAATTTCATCCCTATTTTTACATGAGTCGTGCAAAGATACCAAACTTGAGATCATTCCAGAATGGGCTTATACCTTTAAGTCGTGCCTCGACACGTAGGAGGTATAGTCCCATCCTGGGCATTACACTAGCCTAGCACGGTTATGACCATATTTCTTTAAGAATCCCATGAACCTTTCAAAGCGGAACATATTATGTAGAAATACAAGACCCAGAATGGCAATCTTGTCGACTAGATGAATTAGGACGTGTGTCATGATATTGAAGAAGGATGGTGGGAACACCAACTCAAAACTGACAAGACGTTGCATCAAATCTTTCTCTAACCTTGGTATGATTTCTGGATCGATTACCTTCCGAGATATTGCATTGAGAAATGCACATAGCTTCACAATGGCCAATCGAACGTTTTTCGGTAGAAGCCCCCTCAATGCAACCAGAAGTAGTTGCATCATAATCGCATGGCAGTCATGAGACTTTAGGTTCTGAAATTTTTTCTCGGTCATATTTATTACTCCCTTTATATTCGACGAGAAGCCATACATGACCTTCATACTAAGCAGGCATTCAAAGAAGATTTCCTTCTCTCCTTTGGTAAGAGTGTAGCTGGCATGACCCTAATGTATGCCGTCTTTTCCGTGCATAGGTTGCTGGTCCTCCTGTGTCTTCGGTGTATCTTTTGTCTTCCCATACACGCCTAAGAAACCTAGCAGGTTCACGTAAAGATTCTTCGTTACGTGCATCACGTCGATTGCAGAGCAGACCTCTAGGTCTTTCCAATAGGGTAGGTCCCAAAATGTAGATTTCTTCTTCCACATGGATGTGTGTCCGTTAGCGTCATTCGGAACAGATTGTCCACCAGGACCCTTCCCAAAGATTACTTTTAAGTCCTTGACCATATCAAATATATCATCACCAGTACGACGGCGAGGCTTGTTCCGATGATCTGCCTCACATTTAAATGCTTGCCTTTCTTTCTTACGGGATGCTTCATCGGAAGAAATCGATGATGTCCTAGGTACACATTCTTCTTACAATTATCCAAATATATATTGTCGGTATCATCTAAACAGTGCGTGCGTGCGCGGTATCCCTTGTATGTTTATCCTAAAAGGTTACTGAGAGCAGGCCAATCATTGATGGTCACAAACAGCAACACATGTAGGTCAAATTCCTCCTGATCGAGCTCATCCCACACACGTACACCATTTTCATTCCACAACTGTAAGAGTTCTTCAACTAATGGCCTTAGGTACACATCAATGTCGTTGCCGGGTTGCTTAGGGCCTTGGATGAGCACTGGCATCATAATGAACTTCCACTTCATGCACAACCAAGGAGGATGGTTATACATACATAGAGTCACGGGCCAGGTGCTATGATTGCTGCTCTGCTCCCCAAAAAGATTAATGCCATATGAGCTTAGACCAACTCATACGTTCCTTGCATCACCTGCAAACTCCTCCCAGTACTTTCTCTCATTTTTTCTCCAGCGCGACCCGTCAGCGGGTACTCTCAACTTCTCGTCTTTCTTACAGTGTTTTCTGTGCAATCGCATCAACTTGGCATGCTCTTTGTTTTGGAACAAAAGTTTCAACCGTGATATTATAGGAGCATACCACATCACCTTGGCAGGAATCTACTTCATGTGCCGCTCGCCCTCGACATCACTAGGATCATCGCAACTGATCTTATAGCACAATGCACCACATACAGAGCACGCGTACAAATCCTCGTACTCACCGCGGTACAGGATGCAGTCATTAGGGCATGCATGTATCTTCAGCACCTCTAATCCTAAAGGGCAGACATCCTTCTTTGCTTCGTACGTACTCTCGGACAATTCGTTGTCCTTTGAAAGCATCTTCTTTAACATTATCAGCAACTTTTCAAATCCCTTGTCAGATACACCATTCTCTGCATTCCATTGCAGCAATTCCAGTGTGGTGCCCAACTTTTTCTTGTCAGCTTCGCAATTTGGGTACAACAATTTCTTGTGATCCTCCAACATGCGCTGCAACTTCAGCCTCTCCTTTTTAGTTGCGCAGTTTCTCTTTGCATCGGCAATGGCCCGACCTAGATCATCAGCGGGCTCATTTGATGCATCTTCTTCAGTTTCTTCTCGCATTGCCGGCTCAGCTTCTTTCCCCATTGTTGTACCAACGTATTCAGGGAACCCATGGCCAGGATAGCTGTCGTCGTCCTCTTCTTCTTCATTGTCTTCCATCATAACCCCTCTTTCTCCGTGCTTGGTCCAAACATTATAGTGGGGCATGAAACCGGGCTCAAACAGGTGCCAGTGAATGGTTCTTGACTTACAGTAATTCCGATCATTCTTACAGCTAGCACATGGACAAGACATAAAACCATCCGCCCGCTTGTTTGCCTCAACCGCAAGCAGAAAAGTACGCACGCCATTAAGGAACTAGGGAGATCATCGGCCATTGTACATCCATTGCCGGCTCATCTTCATTACACAACACCGAAAATACTAAATTAATACAAGTTCATACACAAAGTTCATACACACTATCAATGGCAGATTTTCATACATAAAGTTCATACATAAAACAACATACAAACTCTCTAGCTAAAGCATTTAAATGCAACAACAAATACGATCAAGATCGCAACTAAGGTAACAATTGATTCAACAGCATAATGATACCAAGCCTCACTATGAATGGCATATTTTCTAATCTTTCTAATCTTCAAGCACATTTTCTCCATCTTGATCTTGTGATCGACGACATCGGCAACATGCAACTCCGATGCCATCTTCTTCTCCTCAATTCTTTTTAATTTCTCTTTCAAATACTCGTTTTCTTTTTCAACTAAATTTAATGTCTCAACAATAGGGTCGGTTGGAATTTTCGGTTCACATACCTCCTAGATGAAAATATGTATGTCAACTTGATGGGCATAATTTAACATAAACACGAAATGCAACAAATAGTTATAAAAGAGAATATACCACACCCGAATCATAAACCGGACGAGGGCCGACGGGTACGGATATCAAAACCATGGCACTATGTATAACAAACAAGGTACGGCTGGTGCAAGATAATTATACAAGTAACTATATATATATATATATATATATATATATATATAAAGGATAAGAATAAGAGGCTCACCACAAGGGTGGTGCCGGCGACGGGATGGTGCGGACGATCGACGGTGGTTAGGACGGAGACGGGAAGGCACTAAGTGAACCACACCTACATATGCAAACTAAGAGTTAATTTGACCTCAAATTACATATAAATCAAATAAACTACCACATATAATTCCTCCCAAACAAAAAAAAAATCCACAAATCACTATACTTATAGAGCATTGCAAGAGCTAATCTAGCAATGAGAGATAAAAGGACAAAGTTGCTAACCTTTGTGATCACTTGGATGGATGGGGTGCCTTCAAATTTTCACAAATTTTGGAAAAAATAGAGGTGAGCTCGAGCAAGAGGGGAAGAAAAACAAAGAGGAGGGGAAAAACAGAGTGCTTCGGCTCGGGCTGGACGAAGCACTATATATAGTGATATCTTTAGTCCCGGTTGGTTATATGAACCGGTACTAAAGGTGTATCTCTAGTCCCGGATCGTGGCATGAACCGGTACTAAAGGTGCTGGTGGGGCCCCAGCCTGACAACAGTCTGCCACCACCTCTTTAGTATCGTTTCGTGGCACGAACCGGTACTAATGAAGGCCGCCCGTCTAGCCGTTGGGACCGGCACTAATGTTCACATTAGTGACGGTTTAATTACGAACCGGGACTAATGACCTTCACATTAGGCCCTTTTTCTACTAGTGTCCATGACCCGCCTCACTAGCTCCTCCTACTCCTCGGCTATCATCGAAGCGGGTGATGGAGGGGATGACGACGGGGATGGGGTTGTCGTCATCCTGCGGACCAGCCTACGGCCGCGTGGCTGGGGTGGGCTGGCGCGCGCGACGGATCGCGCTCGGAGCACGACCGGCAATGAAAGATTGTCGGCATAGATCGTACTCGTCGCGGAGCCATGTGTCCCACAGCTGGGAGTCCACGGCGTACCTCCAACCGTTGGCGAGGTCCGTTGCGTGCGAGACCGCCTTCCCCTGGGCCGGGCTGACGCCGATGTTCATCAACCTCACCGGCCCCGGGAAGGAGGACGAGGACAACGCCGCCTAGGGCAGCACGCTGATGGCATGTACTTTTATTAGTTTTATTACGGATCTGGATGTAATTTGTATTATTTCTAGTGTTCGTTATACTACCATGATTGAAGATAAATAGATTGGAAATTTATCCCGTAAAAAAAATTTTTGACCGATTATTTATGTTTGTTTAATTATACTTAGTTTCCGCCCCGCGTGTGTATAAAATTTTTTTTGTCCTCTCGCACAATTGGGTCTGACACCCGTTAGGTTTAGGGTTTGAGCGTTCGGTCGACCCAAACGGACAAATCACGCGTTCATTTGGGTCGCTTTAGGGCATGTACAATGGTTCTAGCTTAAGGATGTCACGTAAGATAAATGATGAGGTGGAGGAGAGAGAAATCATAAGAGAAGGCTTGTCTTAGCTTATTTAAGCAAAGACAAGAGATGATAGCTTAGCACAATTTGTCTCACCATGTTTTTAGGAATAACTAATTATTGAAGATAAGGCTAAGAGATGACCCATTGTAGACTTGTTTTTTTGTCATCTCTAATTTACATGCAAAACTTAAGATAAGACTATCTTAGCAACCATTGTACATGTACAATGGTTGCTAAGATAGTCTTATCTTAAGTTTTGCATGTAAATTAGAGATGACAAAAAAACAAGTCTACAATGGGTTATCTCTTAGCCTTATCTTCAATAATTAGTTATTCCTAAAAACATGGTGAGACAAATTGTGCTAAGCTATCATCTCTTGTCTTTGCTTAAATAAGCTAAGACAAGCCTTCTCTTATGATTTCTCTCTCCTCCACCTCATCATTTATCTTACGTGGCATCATTAAGCTAGAACCATTGTACATGCCCTTAGTCAATCCAGGGATTGAGCAATCGTGTCGTGTGTTGCCAGCCGCCGGCGCAGAGACGCGCGGGTCAACCTCAATTCCAATCCAGCCCGGCCGATCCGTTGCTCAAACCGTGCGCGGAAACAGCCGTGCCACGCAACCCGCGGCGGGAGGCGCGCGAGACCGCCACGCGCCGCGACGCGACGCGACGCGAGCGCCCGCGGTTTTCGGCCGACGGCCGGAGGCGGATCGGCGATCGCGGCAGAGGGCCAGGAGACAGCGACCGCTGACGGCATACATAACACATGCATGCATCGAACCCCAACCCTCGGTCTGTTCTTCACCGGACCCGACCTCAGCCGCCCCCGCCCCCGCATGATGTTGTCACGGGAAGCCAAATCGGTCGGCCTCAGCGGCCACGGCCGCACTTTGCACGCCACAAACGCAGCTCCCCGCCGTAGAAACACTTTTACATACGGCAAAACGAAAGAGAGAACAAACGCCAGTCGTGCGGGTGAGATTTTTATTGCAGTCACGTATGTACACTTCACAGATGAGCGACCTAGTAGCTAAATAAGCTATCGCACCGTGAAAAGTGAGAATCAAGACCAAGCTTGCAATGTACTATCATCAAAAAAACAAAAAAAGGCCAAGCTTGCAAGCGTCGGTGACATGTGGGCTCCGTGGTTTCGGCGGGCCCAGACGCCTTTTAATGACTTGCATCTAGTACAACTAACTCGACTCCCCGTTTAGTACATCTCCTGTTAACTGCTTGATGGTTGATTTGATTGATCGCCACACATGCCCATGGTCTTTAGTTCCGCAACGGCCACTCCCACGGAGTAGTAGCCAGGAGCCT
Organism: Secale cereale; assembly: GCA_902687465.1. NCBI lineage: Eukaryota > Viridiplantae > Streptophyta > Magnoliopsida > Poales > Poaceae > Secale > Secale cereale. The sequence continues at coordinate 563,366,390 of LR738713.1, read as the reverse complement.
GCGCCGGGCGCCGGGGAGCCTTGGTCGTCAGCCGGCGAAGTGCTTCTGCGGCCTGCCCGCCGCGCAGGTGCAGCTCGCCCGGCCGTCGTTCATCACCTTCAGCAAAATCAACAGCAGAGACCACACCATGAGCAGCCGGCTTCCAGAAAATTGAAAATGGTCGGCAGAGTAAAAAAAAAAGGTGCTCCTAATCGGTCAATTAGTTAGTTAGGATCTTCGGCATGCCATGCCTGTGCGGTTTGGATACAGGCCTAATTAAAGTTGCCCCTGCCCCAGTTCACAGGGCAGATCCGGCTGATCTTAACATCTCCGGCGAGCTTCCACGCGCACGAACAGCGACACAAATGGCCACATTATCCCCGTCTCCGGAAGCCAAAATGTACTAGCATTATATGTAGTTCTGTACGTACATACGTAGATACGTACCTTGACCTGCATCTGGAGCTCCTTGATGTAGTCGACGGCCAGATCCAACATGTCCGACGTGTTGGTTTGCTGCAGCCATGGCAAGCGAGTAAAAATCAGTCACGGCGATGCGTGGTCCTCCCCTCCCATGGCGCGCGGCCCAAATGGGGGAAAGAACTAGTCATGGGCGGCCCAGAGGTTTTTACTACTAATGGGTTAAATCCCTGGCACTGGCACTGGCAGGGCCATGGCCGTGCCGGTACGGCCTCGGCGTTGGCGCCGTACGGCCTCGTGGATTGATTGATTGGTTGGTTGACGATTACCTTCTCCATGTTGGGGACGAGCTCCTGCAGCTTCCGTATCCGCTCGCTGATCTTCGTCCTCCTCACCTGCGCGCACCACGGCGTCAGAATCGGCCGGCGAGATAGACGTAAACGGCATGGCATGGTGGTGAGCAGTGGGGAGTGAGTATACGGATACGGACCCGTTCGGCGATGCTGCGGGGGTGGGTGGCGCAGCCGCGCTTGGCGCGGATCTTGCACGGCACCGAGTCCTGGAACTGGAGGAACTTCTCGATGGCCGCAATCTCCGGCGACGGCTTGCTGCTGGCCGGCAGGCTGAACTGCGGCTTCAGCTGCCGCGCCGCGCCGTTGGCGGGGCCGTCGCGCGGGCGCCGCTTCGCGGCCGGCCCGGACAGGCCGTCGGACGTCAGCAGCGAGGGCGACGGGGACGGCGAGGGCTCGTCCCAGCCGGCGGCGGAGGGGGCGACCACGGGATACCCGGGGATGCCGCCGTAGCCGGCGCCGTTGCTGCCGGCCTCGTCGTCGCCGCTGCTGCCGCCGCCCATCTCCTCGCCGACCATCTCCGAGATTTGCGACATCACCGACCCCTGCCGCGACGAGAAGCTCAGCTGCCCCTTGAGCCGCGCGTCGCCGTTCCTGTACCCGCCTGCGCCGGCGGCGCCGCCCATGCCCGCCCTGAGCATGTTCGTGTAGCCTGCGGGGTTTAGGAGTAGAGTAGCACCAGTATTCCATTAATTGCTCGACGCGACGGTTCCAGAAATGGAAAGCAGCTAGCTACTCAAGCTGTCTACTCCCAGCTAGCTACTCTAGAAGCTCATGATTGCTGCTGCAGTGCGGCTACATGGCGAGCGCGAGAACCAAGAAAGAAAGCTTCAATGGAAGAAATGGAGAAGGGGTTAAAGCACCAACCGTTGTCCATGTTCAGATGGTTGAGGAATCCGGCGGGGGAGCTGCTCTGCCGGAGCAGGCTGTCGTTGCCGCCGACGCCGGCGGGTACGACGGGGTCCGTGACGCCGGAGCTTGCCGTGCGGAACAGCCCCTCCATGGCGGCCATCTGCTGCTGCGACTGGTACATGAGCTGCTGCTGCGAGGCCATGGAGGCGGCGGCATCCTCGGCGAAGTGGCTGGTGGCGGGGCGGGGAGGCTTGTCCCTCATCTCGGGGTGGTGTTGCTGGTGGTGGTGGCCGGAGAGCAAGCGGGCAAAGCCGGTGTCGGCGGCGTGGTCCGGGCTGCCCTGGCGGTGCCCGGCGCCGGCGCCAGCGGAGACCGGGAGGAAGTCCCCGCACACGTCGCCGAACATGGCGCTCGGGGCCGACCGGTACCGCAGCAGGCCGGGGGAGCTCATCTGCGGCGGCGTGCGCACGCCGTTCGCCGCCGGGTGCTGCTGGGCTGGCAGGTTGAGGTCCTTGGACAGCGGCGCGCCGTACATCACCCGCCCCGGTACCTCCCAAAGGTTGGTTACACCGGCCGCCGCGCGAAACTCGATACCACCACCAACACGCGACGCTGGCTAGCAGCCTAGCGCGGTCACTGGTGCTTCGGGGAGTTTCTTCCGGCCCGAGTATTTTAATGGCGGAAAAGGAGAGGGGCTTTTGGCTTTGGCCGGGGGCGCGTAGCGGTTTAGGCATGTGGGAGTGAGAGCTTCGGCGGTATTTATAATGGCGGATGTTTACCGGGACGACGATGGAAGTGCCGTCGTGGATAGGGTACCGCTTTGATCCATCCTAGGGTACCCGCACCTACGCCGCCGGCCATGGCCACCGTCCCCTGCTCTCTATACTTCTCTTTCATTGTTTTTTTTTTTTTTTGAAAAGGAGGTAAAACCCATCAAGTGATGCACATAGCCATATTATGAGCAATGCTACACTTACTGGCAAATTTTCACGGAAGAGAGCTTACGGATGGAGATGACAACATTAGATTGGGGAGAGGAGGGCCCCACATCTGGAATTCAGGGGGGAGGAACAAATTATACGCTGTCGAGTGTGTCCGTAGGAAGGTTCGCGTAGCTGCCGTCCGTAAGTGAAGCAATTTCACCATATTATTATACTTCCTCTGTAAAAAATATAAGAGCGTTTTAATCATTACATTTCTTTACGGACGAAGTATTAGTTAACAATGTCTCACAAGATAAAACATCGATCCTTCTGAATCCACCCTTCATGCAAAGTCGCTGCCCCTACAAAAGTCACTCATTGATGATATTTCTCTTTTTATTGATGTGTGTTATTAGCTTAGACCCATCATGATTGTCCTTGTTAACTCAAAACTCACCATTAAACAACATATGTTTTGCATTTCTCTTTTGGATTGTAAGAATTTTTAGATAAATTTTGAAAAATTTGGATCCCGACTTTTTTTTTTCGTACGAAAATCTTTTGGCTCAATGGAGTGTTGCAACTAAATTCCTATGGATCCATCCTTATGTTCACTTTAAGATCGTTAAACACACTCTAGCCAGAGTGCCACTTTGCAAGATGAGCCGTCAAAACTTGGTATGAGTGACCGACAAAATCTTTAGTTCTAGAACCCGCGACTGTTGAGAAATTAAGCAATTGTTCGATTAATTTAATCCAAGAATAAATCATGAACATGATATAGACAGTGCTAATGACATACTGAAAATTCATGATGTACGCACATACTAGACATATAGTAGAAACATCTACGCAAACCACTAGTACTGTACACATGGAAATAATCAGGATAATGGTAAGCATGTTATACCCTCCAGTAGGCCAGTTGGCCGGATCAGCAGCAGAGGCGGCGGCCTCGTCGGCGATGCGCTTGTCGGAGGCGGCCTTGTCGGCAGCAGCCTTGTCAGCGTCGGTGCTGGTGCTCGTGGTGAAGGCGAAGGCGACGCGGACGAAGATGTAGTCGACGTAGAGGAAGCAGTCGAACCGAGGCGAGCAGTCGCGTAGAAGACGCTCCCCAAAAACCTAATCGCCCCTCTCCCGTACAGGATCTGGAGAGGCGGGGTTTCGGAGGCCTGCTCTCCCGTCGGCCGTGTACGCGGAAGACGGGATGGAGTCACCGGCGACAGCAGCAGCGAGAGGAACGACAGAGGTGGTGGTGGCAGAGCAGATGTGATCTGTGTTGTTCTCTGGAGAGGAGCGACCTCTCTTATATAGGCGCAGAGGAGGAGACAAACGGTCCAGCATAAACGCACATAATGAATCACAATGAATTCTGGTAACGGCCGTACTTAAGACGAAACGTTTCAGCTCGTATTCATTCTCACAATGAATTCTGGTAACGGCCGTACTTAAGACGAAACGTTTCAGCTCGTATTCATTCTCCATTGATCGTTTTCAGTTGACTGTTCAAATTCCAATCGTGCGTGACAAAAAGAACACATCGGCTCGGCGAGATTCCCGCAACCCGCGGCGCGGCGCGTCGTGACGAGACGGGCGGGCGGCGGAGGAGGAGGAGCGCGCGTGTGGAACACCTCTCCTTCCTTCACACCAACTCATACTAGTGGGAGAATGTCTCACCTTATAAGTTGGTGTACATCTCTCTCAACTAGCAATATGGGACTAAACTCCCACCACTTGCTAGGCAGCATGGGCCCTTAGGGATTTTTCTGTAATTGCTAAATGGGCCCAAAGCCCATCTCATATTCAGCAATCCCCCACCAGATCCCAAAGGCCCATGGTGTTGTCCTCTGTTCCAAACTCTGTTTTGATATACCAGTATTTCAGTGGAGACCTGTTAAGATTGAACATCCACCTAGAGCAAATAGCTACACCCCTCCACAACTGAACAATGGACTAAGCCTTGAATTGTCAGTTTGGCGTAAAGAAGTTTCACCACATGTCTTACTGATACTAGGCTGCCGAAGGCTGACCCCTCGGATGGAGCATATAAGTCACACTCCTGGCCTGTTCATGAGCTTACTAGAGATCACCCCAATCTCATAGACTGTGACCAGCAGTCGGGCTCATATAGGTGTGTTCCTCCAAAGATCGCTCTGTAGGATAGCATCTTGCTTATACATATAAGCCTTTGGAACACATTAAGACAGTAGTCATCCTCCCATACAGTATTGAGAGTATTGCATCTCCAGCGGAGTGGGTTAGTATAGTTACTCTCCTCAGTTCACCACTGGCTTGTTTTCCCAGGTCCTACTTCACGGGATCTCCGATCACATAGGTTGGGTTACCACCATGGCAACTCATGTGGGTCTCATGCCCATCTCCCTCGATGCATTATCTATCACAACACGTGATAGCCCTTTTGTAAAGGGATCTGCCAGATTCTTAGCCGTATGGACATATTCCAACGCTATCACCCCGGAGTTTCTCAATTTTCTGACAGCTTTTAATCTCATTCTTATGTGTTTGTTGGACTTCATGTTGTCCTTTGAACTCTTCACCTTGGTGATGACGGTCTGATTGTCACAGTTCATAAGGATAGCCGGAACCGGTTTATCAACCAATGGCAAGTCCATCAAGAGATCTCGAAGCCATCCCGCTTCGACACCAGATGTGTCTAATGCTGTTAATTCTGCTTCCATTGTCGATCTCGTTAAGATCGTTTGCTTGCAAGACTTCCAGGAAACAGCGCCACCTCCAAGAGTAAACATATACCCAGTTGTGGCCTTCATCTCATCAGCATCAGAGATCCAATTCGCATCACTATACCCTTCAAGTACCGACGGGTATCCGGTATAGTGAAGTCCATAGTTCATAGTACCCTTTAGATAAAACATAACTCTTTCAACAGCATGCCAATGTACATCACCCGGTTTTGATACAAACCGACTCAGTTTGCTCACAGCAAAAGCGATGTCAGCCCTCGTAGCGCTAGCTAGGTACATCAGTGAACCAATTATTTGAGAGTACCTCAATTGATCTATAGCCGTGCCTTTGGATTTTCGAATCAACACGCTAGGATCATATGGTGTTTGAGATGGTGTGCAGTCCGAGTATCCAAAACGACTCAACACCTTCTCAACATAATGGGATTGCAAAAGTGTAATCCCACCCTCATTATCTCTCAGTAGCTTGATGTTCAAGATAACATCAGCCACACCAAGGTCTTTCATCTCAAAGTTCTGAGATAGAAACGACTTGACCTCCTCAATTACTTTGAGGTTGGTTCCGAATATCAGTATGTCATCAACATACAAGCACAGTATAACTCCTTCGCCCCCACCATGGCGATAGTATACACATTTGTCAGCTTCATTAACAACGAAGCCAACAGATGTCAGTGTTGTATTAAACTTATCATGCCATTGCTTAGGTGCTTGTTTCAGGCCATATAAAGATTTTATCAACCTACACACTTTTCCTTCCTGACCGTCTATCACAAAGCCATCTGGCTGTTGCATGTAGATTTCCTCGTTTAGCTCTCCATTTAGGAAAGCTGTCTTAACATCCATTTGGTGGACGAGAAGACCATGCGAGGCCGCCAACGAGAGTAATACTCGAATGGTGGTCAGTCTGGCCACAGGTGAATAAGTATCAAAGAAATCTTCCTCTTCCTTTTGGTCATAGCCCTTGGCCACAAGCCTAGCCTTGTACTTTTCAATCGTACCATCGGGCCTAAGCTTCTTCTTGAACACCCACTTACATCCCAATGGTTTGCAACCATAGGGACGCTCAGTAATCTCCCATGTCCCGTTAGCCATGATGGAATCCATCTCGCTACGGACCGCTTCCTTCCAGTAGTCAGATTCTGGAGAGGCATACGCTTCTGAAATAGAAGTGGGAGCATCCTCTGCCGCCTTCTTGTCGGATTCGGCCTTCTCGCGGGCGAGACGGTCAGCTTCGCTTGGTGAAGCCATGGCGATGAAGAGGACGACGCGGACGTAGACGAAGCAGACGGACGGAGGCGAGCAGTCGCGTGATCGCTCCCCAAAAACCTAATCGCCCCTCTTCCCCGTACAGGAACCGGAGAGGCGGGGTTTCGGAGGCCTGCTCTCCCGTCGACCGTGATGGAGTCGCCGGCGGCAGCAGCAGCAAAGGAACAAAGGCGCGTGAGGCAGATGTGATCTGATTCTCGTGGCGGCTAGGGTTGCGTTAACGCTGCTTATATAGGCGGCTGGGCGGAGAGACGTGGGCCGAACCCACGTCCGAGTCGGTAACAGTCCCACGATCCGACGTCTCGGATCGTGTCGTGTCCGTTACGTATTCTCCGTTCCTGACCGACAAAAATAAGCGCGTAGGTATGAGCTCGGCTCGGCTCATTCCCGCAACCCGCGGCGCGGCGCGTCGTGACGAGGCGTGGCGTGGCGAGGCGGGCGGCGGAGGAGGAGTGCGCGAGGGCTCCTTCTCTTCTCACTCTCCAATAGCATGTAGAAGAGAGACCCTTATAAAGGAGTCCAACTCCTTCTCCACTAGCATGGTGGGACTAAACTTCCCACCTTGTCATCCCACCACCTACATGGGCCCTTGGAGATTTTTCTGAAATTCTCTTATGGGCCTAAAGCCCATTACTAAATTCAGCAATCCCCCACCAGATCTCAAGGGCACATCGTGTTCCCTCGTTCCATTCACTGTTTTAATATACCAGCATTTCAGTGAAGACCTGTTAAGGTTGAGCTTCACCTAGAACAAGTAGCTACACTCCTTTACAACTGAACAATGGACTATGCCTTGAATTGTCAGTTTGGCGTAAAGAAGCTTCACCACAAGTCTTACTAGTACTAGGCTACCAAAGGCCGACCCCTCGGGTGGAGCATATAAGTCACACTCCTGGCCTATTCATGAGTTTACTAGAGATCACCCCAATCTCATAGACTGTGACCAGCAGTCGGGCTCATATAGGTGTGTTCCTCCAAAGATCGCTCTGTAGGATAGCATCTTGCTTATACATATAAGCCTTGGAACACATTAAGACAGTAGTCATCCTCCCATACAGTTTTGAGAGTATTGCATCTCCAGCGGAGTGGGTTAGTATAGTTACTCTCCTCAGTTCACCACTGGCTTGTTTTCCCAGGTCCTACTTCACGGGATCTCCGATCACATAGGTTGGGTTACCACCATGGCAACTCATGTGGGTCTCATGCCCATCTCCCTCGATGCATTATCTATCACAACTCGTGATAGCCCTTTTGTAAAGGGATCTGCCAGATTCTTAGCCGTATGGACATATTCCAACGCTATCACTCCGGAGTTTCTCAATTTTCTGACAGCTTTTAATCTCATTCTTATGTGTTTGTTGGACTTCATGTTGTCCTTTGAACTCTTCACCTTGGTGATGACGGTCTGATTGTCACAGTTCATAAGGATAGCCGGAACCGGTTTATCAACCAATGGCAAGTCCAACAAGAGATCTCGAAGCCATCCCGCTTCGACACCAGATGTGTCTAATGCTGTTAATTCTGCTTCCATTGTCGATCTCGTTAAGATCGTTTGCTTGCAAGACTTCCAGGAAACAGCGCCACCTCCAAGAGTAAACATATACCCAGTTGTGGCCTTCATCTCATCAGCATCAGAGATCCAATTCGCATCACTATACCCTTCAAGTACCGACGGGTATCCGGTATAGTGAAGTCCATAGTTCATAGTACCCTTCAGATAACGCATAACTCTTTCAATAGCATGCCAATGTACATCACCCGGTTTGATACAAACCGACTCAGTTTGCTCACAGCAAAAGCGATGTCAGGCCTCGTAGCGCTAGCTAGGTACATCAGTGAACCAATGATTTGAGAGTATCTCAATTGATCTATAGCCGTGCCTTTGGATTTTCGAATCAACACGCTAGGATCATATGGTGTTTGAGATGGTGTGCAGTCCGAGTATCCAAAACGACTCAACACCTTCTCAACATAATGGGATTGCAAAAGTGTAATCCCACCCTCATTATCTCTCAGTAGCTTGATGTTCAAGATAACATCAGCCACACCAAGGTCTTTCATCTCGAAGTTCTGAGATAGAAACGACTTGACCTCCTCAATTACTTTGAGGTTGGTTCCGAATATCAGTATGTCATCAACATACAAGCACAGTATAACTCCTTCGCCCCCACCATGGCGATAGTATACACATTTGTCAGCTTCATTAACAACGAAGCCAACAGATGTCAGTGTTGTATTAAACTTATCATGCCATTGCTTAGGTGCTTGTTTCAGGCCATATAAAGATTTTATCAACCTACACACTTTTCCTTCCTGACCATCTATCACAAAGCCATCTGGCTGTTGCATGTAGATTTCCTCGTTTAGCTCTCCATTCAGGAAAGCTGTCTTAACATCCATCTGGTGGACGAGAAGACCATGCGAGGCCGCCAACGAGAGTAATACTCGAATGGTGGTCAGTCTGGCCACAGGTGAATAAGTATCGAAGAAATCCTCATCTTCTTTCTGGGAATAACCCTTGGCCACAAGCCTAGCCTTGTATTTTTCAATCATACCATCAGGCCTAAGCTTCTTTTTGAACACCCACTTACATCCCAATGGTTTACAGCCATAGGGACGTTCTGTGATTTCCCATGTCCCATTAGCCAAGATGGAGTCCATCTCGCTACGGACCGCTTCTTTCCAGTAGTCAGCATCCGGAGACGCATTAGCTTCTGAAATAGAAGTGGGAGTATCATCCACAAGGTACACAAGGAAATCATCACCAAAGGACTTTGCAGTCCTCTGTCTCTTGCCCCTACCAAGGGTTTCCTTGTCCTCCTCCTCAGGATTTTCATCATGTGTTTGTTCATAATATTCCATCGGAATGGCAGGTTCAGGAGTCTCATCAGATTCCAGTCTAGAAGTGCTTTGCATATCTCTCATAGGAAAAATATCCTCAAAGAATGTAGCATCTTTAGACTCCATAATCGTACCGACTTTCATGTCAGGTACCTCAGATTTCACTACCAGAAATCTATAGCCGACGCTATTCTTAGCGTAGCCCAAATTAACGCAATCCACAGTCTTTGGTCCAAGCTTACGCTTTTTGGGGATCGGCACATTGACTTTCGCCAAACAGCCCCAAGTACGTAAGTATGAGAGTGTTGTTCTTCTCTTTTCCCATTGTTCATAGGGAGTGATCTCATTGTCTTTTGTCGGAACTTTATTCAGGACATGACATGATATCAATATAGCCTCCCCCCACCATGCCTTGGATAAACCCGATGTATCTAACATGGCGTTAACCAAATCAGTTAGAGTATGGTTTTTCCGTTCGGCAACCCCATTTGACTGAGGTGAGTAGGGAGGCGTCCTCTCATGAATAATACCATGTTCCGCACAAAAGGAATCAAACTCATTAGAGAAATACTCTCCACCACGATCTGACCGGACTCGTTTTATTTTCTTTTCAAGTTGATTCTCAACTTCTGCCTTATAGATTTTAAAGTAGTGTAGAGCCTCATCTTTAGTGTTTAAAAGATATACATAGCAGTATCTAGTAGAATCATCTATCAGTGTCATGAAGTATCTCTTTCCGCCTTTAGTCAACACACCATTCATCTCACAAAGATCAGAATGTATGAGTTCTAATGGCGCCAAGTGTCTCTCCTCCGCAGTCTTATGGGGCTTGCGAGGTTTCTTTGCTTGCACACACGAATGGCACTTAGAACCTTTGGCTAAAGTGAAACTTGGGATTAAATTTAGCTTTGCTAACCGCGTCATACAACCAAAACCAATGTGACAAAGACGTGAATGCCAAACTTCTGTTTCATTAACATTTGAATGAATATTGTTCACGACTTTATTACAAAAATCAGCGAGGGAAAAGCGGAATAGACCTCCACATTCATAACCTTTTCCAACAAACAGTCCATATTTCGTAACAACTACTTTATTAGACTCGAATACCAGCTTAAACCCTTCTCTACATAGAAGGGAACCACTAACGAGATTCTTCTTGATGGCGGGGACATGCTGCACGTTCTTCAGTTGCACGTTCCTTCCCGAAGTAAACTTCAGATCGACCGTGCCAACACCATGAACCCGTTTCCTGTGGCCTGATAAGAGGAAAACAATGAAATGTCAGCACACACATGGATATTTGCACCTGTGTCAATCCACCAATCGGTAGACTGGCAAACTGAAAATACAGTAAACAAATTACCGTACCCAGATGGCCCACTCTCATTGTTGCTCACAATCATGTTGACAGTCTTGGAGTCCTGTCCTGGCTTCTTGAACTTGTGTGGGCACTTGACAGCCCAATGTTCATCAGAACCACAAGTGAAATAGCCACCCTTCTTCTTATCCTTCTTGAAAGGCTTCTTGCCCTTCTTCTTAAACTCGGTATTCTGTTGGACACCAGTTTTTCCCTTGGGCTTGTGGGGGTTGAAGTTCTTCTGCACCATGTTGGCGACAGAGGTCCCTTCGTTCCCTTTTCCATTCGAGTCCTTTGCTCTCGAGTTCTGCTCAACACTCAGATGGCCAATGACATCCTCAACTGAGAATTCACGCCTCTGATGTTTCAGAGTGGTAGCAAAATTCCTCCAGGAATTGGGTAGCTTAGCGATGATGCATCCCGCGACAAATTTGGCCGGCAGCACACACTTCAGAACCTCAAGTTCCTTAGCGATGCACTGTATCTCATGAGCCTGTTCCAATACAGGACGGTTTTCAACCATCTTGTAATCGTGGAACTGCTCCATAATATACATCTCGCTTCCAACATCGGTTGCGCCGAATTTAGATTCGAGCGCCTCCCACAAGTCTTTGGCAACCCGCATATGTAAATATGCATCAACCAACTTATCTCCGATCACGCTCAGAACGCATCCAACAAAGACGACGGTGGCCTCCCTGAACGCCTTCTCCTGTTCAGGAGCAATCGTTCCCGTGGGAGTCACACCGGCGACCCAGAACACGTTCATCGCCGTGAGCCATAAGACGGTTTTGGTCTGCCAACGCTTAAAGTACGTCCCCGTAAACGGGGCAGGTTTCAGTGCAGCAGCAAAACCATGGATCGAAAATTGCCTACACATATTAGGTTTTTGGATTGTTGAGAAATTAAGCAATTGTTCGATTAATTTAATCCAAGAATAAATCATGAACATGATATAGACAGTGCTAATGACATACTGAAAATTCAGGATGTACGCACATACTAGACATATAGTAGAAACATCTACGCAAACCACTAGTACTGTACACATAGAAATAATCAGGATAAGGGTAAGCATGTTATACCCTCCAGTAGGCCAGTTGGCCGGATCAGCAGCAGAGTCGGCGGCCTCGTCGGCGATGCGCTTGTCGGAGGCGGCCTTGTCGGCAGCAGCCTTGTCAGCGTCGGTGCTGGTGCTCGTGGTGAAGGCGAAGGCGACGCGGACGAAGATGTAGTCGACGTAGAGGAAGCAGTCGAACCGAGGCGAGCAGTCGCGTAGAAGACGCTCCCCAAAAACCTAATCGCCCCTCTCCCGTACAGGATCTGGAGAGGCGGGGTTTCGGAGGCCTGCTCTCCCGTCGGCCGTGTACGCGGAAGACGGGATGGAGTCACCGGCGACAGCAGCAGCGAGAGGAACGACAGAGGTGGTGGTGGCAGAGCAGATGTGATCTGTGTTGTTCTCTGGAGAGGAGCGACCTCTCTTATATAGGCGCAGAGGAGGAGACAAACGGTCCAGCATAAACGCACATAATGAATCACAATGAATTCTGGTAACGGCCGTACTTAAGACGAAACGTTTCAGCTCGTATTCATTCTCACAATGAATTCTGGTAACGGCCGTACTTAAGACGAAACGTTTCAGCTCGTATTCATTCTCCATTGATCGTTTTCAGTTGACTGTTCAAATTCCAATCCTGCGTGACAAAAAGAACACATCGGCTTGGCGCGCAACCCGTGGCGCGGCGTGACGAGACGGGCGGGCGGGCGGAGGAGGAGGAGGAGCGCGCGTGTGGAACACCTCTCCTTCCTTCACACCAACTCATACTAGTGGGAGAATGTCTCACCTTATAAGTTGGTGTACATCTCTCTCAACTAGCAATATGGGACTAAACTCCCACCACTTGCTAGGCAGCATGGGCCCTTAGGGATTTTTCTGTAATTGCTAAATGGGCCCAAAGCCCATCTCATATTCAGCAGCGACCAACAAAATCATAAATTTGAGGAACTAAGTTTTAAAACTTGTTTGTGTTCTTGTACGGGATCCAAGGGTTTTAAGGATCGTGAGGCAATTGGGCGGCCGACGCGGCTTAACAGGTGTGTGCCCCCGCACCTGCATATCCCTGTGAGTTTCCCTTTGTTGATGTATTGTTAGAGGAAAAGACCAAGAAGCAAATAAGAAAAAATAACACAAACCAAATGAACTCGATATGATCATGAGATCTCCATATTCATCATGTTTAATCTACCATACAATAAATTGCCATACCATGAGGCCATAACACCACCTATTTTTTTAGCTGTGTCAACCATGATGAACATTCTCGTGTGATGTCATCTTCGCCGTGAAGATTTCATGAACAATGGCATACAAACAAACCTAATATACGAGAATCATTGAATATGGGTTGTTTTGCGGCTGTGAAAATGTGTTGCTTTGTGCTTATTGCCGAATCATGTCTCTCACTCCGTTATGCCAATATGGTCTTTTTGTTTTTGGCCACATCAAGAGAAAATAGCCAGAAATTTTTGCCTAATATGGTGTCATGGAGTTCTATAGAAAGGACCTCCAAAAGTTAAGATTACACTTTGACCCCTTTGGAGGGCCTTGCTCAACCATTGCTCGCCATCGATAACTTTCCTACATTGCCCCATCCGTGCACTCAAATTCAGACCACCATAACCTTCTGCACACGTCAACCCCGCCGCCATCCAAGGGGGCATCAAGTGTCGTATATCGCCCCCGGATTCAAATATGACCGAGCAACCCGCTCTCTAGTGCCACTAATGATTGGAACATCGTCGGGTGGGAGGATAGTAGGGGGCACCTAATTTTGACACGACATCGTCCCCACAAACAGATTTGACGCCTCGAACAATACGTGGAGCTAACAATAGCTACTCGCCGGAGTATGTGGCAGAGGAGGGCAGGAACCACATGCTCGTGGACGAAGGGAGGCGCTAAATTGTCGCATGGGGAAGTGAAAATGAAGAATGTTCCAATAGAAGAAGAAAAATAATCTTGTTTTTAAAAAAAATGTGAATTAAAGGAAGATATCGGCCTAGGTAGCGTGGATGAAATCTGGAGTTTTTTTTAAAAAAAAGGAAGATATCGGCCTAAGTAGGTGGAAGGAAATCTAGAGTTTGTTTTTTTCTGAGTGGGATGAAACCTAGAGTTTTGCATGACGCTCCCGGAGCCTACATTTTTCGGCCCAAGTGACGCACGCTCTCGGTTGAGCCCACGTTCCGGTCCGGCCTACGATTGCATGACTACGTGGACTCACGAACGGCCGCAGACTCAAGAGCGAACACGTAGACAATTCAGCTCACAGCAAACGGGAAATCACGGCAGTACAAAAAAAAGTTGAGTCACGAGGGGAGCACATGCGCGCAAATGCAAAGCAGGGCAGGGAGTACAGAGCGCGCGATCTGGAGGATCTAGGCGGCCTATCATATCGTCTCCCCGCGGCTGCACTGAATAGTATATGTCGAAAAACATCACTGGCTGCACTGCTCTGCTGTGCTGTCCACGCCGTGGATCCCGGCTCATTTCTGAACATGTCTTGTGATCGGGAAGTACCAGTACAGTAGTACTAAATTTGGGCAAGCAAAACTGGCCGATTCTGATCATCGAATCCCAGCCAGATAAATTTTTGAAGGACAAGGGCAACTCTAACGTGGGTCGTGGACATTTCCGTCATCCAACAGATTCGTTTAATTTGACTCGACCGATCCGGATGCTCAAGATCCCCTATAACGTGGATTGGGAGTAGACGTGGGAATTCGCCGGGCCGGGCCGGGCCTGTCAAAGCTTGACAGCCCGGCCCGGCAGAGAAAATGCATATCCAAGCCCGCGCCCAGCCTACGGAGACAAAATGGAGCAATTTCGGGCTGGACTGGGTAGGGCTTCCGTGTAAATTAGTTGGTTTCCCAAGCCCGAGCCCGGCCCGACATATGCAACGGGCTGCATTTTCAGGCTCGAGCCCAGCCCTAAGACAAAGCCCGACCCGGCCCGGCCAGGGTTATCCGGCCGGGCTGCCCGTGCCCAACGTTGGGAGTCTGGACGTCCATCTAGTCCACTATTAGTTGGGTCACATCTTCCCACAAATTTGTCGCAAAAACGAGAAATCTTCTCACAGCTCATATGTTCGATTTTTAAAAATACGATAATGATAACTCTCGAACGTTCGGGATTTAAGCATGGCAACCCGAACATTTTAGATGGCAAGTTTAGTTTGCGTGAGATTAGAGAAACGTGGCAATTTTTTGATTAAAAAAAGAGACAAAGTTGCCATGTAAAAACATTCGGGACGAAAAGGCTGTTTGGATCGCTGCCTACGCTTATCATACCAAAAATTTGGCGTTGACTGATTACACAGGCCAGCGTTTGGTTTGAAGCCCAACTTTCCTTTCCACGCCAATATTTTGATCGCCGGTTGTGGTTTTGCGCCCAGGCGCTGGCGAAACCAGGGCGGCGGATTTGTCCGCCAAAATATTGGCTCGCCCTGATTTGGCAGGGTCATCGTGGGCGAAATCCAAACACACCTGAAATGCTCAAAATCCGAACGTTCAGAAGTTATTGAATTCCTAAAAATATTTGGAAACGGGATATGTCCGAATATGATGACTACGGTTGTATGACCAACGCTTCGTCCGCTGTCCGCGGACATGTCTGTTCTTGCTGAACTTTTGCTCTCAACGATACTGCCGTTCTGTATATAGTTACAAAAGGAGGATTAATCTAGCTTAACTATAACCAGCATATCATAATGAAACAACCAGGTAGTAACAGAGCACCTGCTGCCATCCTCCTCGATCCGATCGGCAAGATCAAACTAATCTCTTATTCCGATTCCATGCGGGAGGATCAAATCAAAGGACAAAACAAAAGAATAATCCCATCCTTTTTGGCCGGAGCACCGAGATCTTGCGAACCACGTGGCTCCACGTGAGCGCCCCACGCTCCTTTTTGGAGCGCCAAGCGTGTGCCTCACTGCCCCCGTTATCCGTGGACAAAAAAATGGTTCTTGTTTGGTTGATCCGACACAGAGACAAAAACAGCGCTAACCTTTTGTGGTTAACGGCATAAAGTGCCATGACCAAAGTGTGTGTGGAATGGAATAATAAGGTGATGGATGCACCTGGGTCTGTCTGTCTGTTAGGAGTGGCCGCTCCTGTGCATCCGGCCAGGGGAGTCCCTGCAGTCTGGATGAACACGGGAATACATTCTGAGCGTTTCCTTGCTTAACCCGTTGCACAAGTACGTGTTGCGACATGTCGTTGAAAATTAACCACAACATTATGCAACAACAGTATGCAAAAAGCGGGTTAAACAGACGCGAATATGCAAAAGAAAGCCGTTAAACAACCGAAATTATGACGATCCACCGCACTGCCAAAAGCGTGGGCATATAGCCGACTAAATTGGTATCATAGTCCATTTCTAAGTTTAAATTCATTTTGACTAGATATGTACGCTTGGGTTTCGGTATGGGAGAAAAACATACTACTGCATATGGATTTGCATTACTTGCCCTTTACAGTTTAGTAATTATGGTGTTCTAAAAAAAATCTTGAGAAAACATGCGCTTTGGTTGTCAACTATTGGGGAGCCGAGGGTGGAGAACCGTCATCTTATGTGGGAAAAGCTGCTGCGGTTGAACAACTCTAATGAACTACCGTGGCTTGTGGTGGGAGATTTCAATGAGGCTATGTGGAGTTACGAGCACTTGTCAGCCACCCCTCGAGCGGAACCCCAAATGGTGGCATTCCGAGATACTATGGAAATTTGCGGACTTGTGGACTTAGGGTTCATGGGCATTCCTTTCACATATGATAACAGAAGGAGAGGAAGCACAAACGTGCAGGTTCGTCTGGATAGAGCCATGGCCACAAATGCATGGAGGAACCTGTTTGCCTTTTCTTCAGTCTTACATGTTCCCTCGCCATGTTCGGATCATGTGGCCCTCGTGGTTAAAGGATCACCGGACCCAGGACCAAACGGGGCTAAGGTAAAACGCTATGAACTTTTTTGGGAAAGGGACTCTGCCCTTCCAGAGGTGATCAAAGATGCGTGGGATGCAGTGGGGAATATTCAGACTTTGGCCCAGTTACGGGATGCCCTATCTAAAACTATGACAACTTTGAGGTTGTGGAGCAGGAAGTTTGGGAATGTGACACGGGAACTTGCCAAGTCACGGACCCAGCTGGAAGAACTCATGCATATGAATGCGGACAGACAGGACATTAGAAGGGTAACTGACAGGATGAATGAACTACTGTACCAGGAGGAGATGCTCTGGCTACAGAGATCTAGGATAATGTGGTTGAAAGAGGGTGATAGGAACACCAAATATTTCCAGAGTAAGGCGGTTTGGAGGGCTAGGAAGAATAAAATTCGTGAACTAACGGATAGCATTGGTGCAATGCACTCTGACTTCGAGTCCATGAGCAAGCTGGCCACAGATTACTTCCAAGATATTTTTGCAGCGGACACTTCTCTTGATGCATCACCAATATTGGAACTGGTAGAAGCCAGGGTGACGGAGGATGTTAATGTTAAACTTTGCGCCGCATTCAGTGATAAAGAGATATCTGACGCCTTGTTTCAAATAGGGCCTCTTAAGGCTCCAGGACCGGATGGCCTCCCAGCCAGGTTCTTTCAGCGCAACTGGAGTACTTTGAAAGATGGGGTTTTGGCGGCTGTCAAGGAATTCTTCCACTCTGGAGTGATGCCGGAAGGAGTAAACTCTACCTCTATTGTACTTATTCCTAAAGTGCAAAACCCCTCCGGTCTAAAAGATTATAGGCCAATAAGTTTATGCAATGTCATTTATAAGGTGATCTCGAAGTGCCTGGTGAATAGGTTGAGGCCTCTCTTGGATGATCTTATCTCGCCTGAGCAAAGCGCCTTTGTTCCAGGAAGGCTAATTACGGATAATGCGCTCGTGGCGTTCGAATGTTTACACTACATTAAGCAAGAGAAAGATCCTTCGAGGAGTTTTTGTGCATACAAGCTTGATCTCTCCAAAGCATATGATAGGGTAGATTGGATCTTCTTGAGGCAAATGGTGCAAAAGATGGGATTTGCTCAACGATGGGTGGACTGGATAATGTCTTGTGTCACGTCGGTGAGATATTCTGTTAACTTCAATGGATCTCTCTTGGATTCATTTGCACCGTCTCGAGGTTTACGGCAAGGTGATCCTCTATCTCCCTTTCTGTTTTTATTTGTGGCTGATGGGCTGTCACTACTACTGAAGAACAAGGTGGCATCGGGGGACTTAACCCCTGTCAGAGTCTGTAGGTCTGCGCCGGGTATTTCACATCTTCTTTTTGGGGATGATACATTGTTGTTCTTTGAGGCTTCAAGAGCGCAGGCGGAAAGAGTTAAAGAGATTTTGAACCTCTTCGGGAAAGCGACAGGGCAAGTTCTGAACTTTGATAAATGTTCGATACTATTTGGAGAGGCCTGTCCAGGGGACGTGCAAGAAGGAGTCCGAGAAGCCCTGCATATTTCAAGCATGTCGTTTGAGGAGAAGTATCTGGGATTGCCCACCCCGGAGGGACGTATGTCAAAAGGCCGGTTCCAAAATCTGCAAACAAGCCTCACCAAACGTCTGATGCAGTGGGGGGATGGGCTTTTGGCTCAGCCCGGACGAGAGGTTCTTATCAAATCTGTGGCGCAGGCGCTTCCAACTTTCATAATGGGCGTTTTTAAGGTTCCCTTTGCAGTATGTGATGACCTAACACGCATGGTTAGGAACTTTTATTGGGGTGCAACTGATAGCAAAAGGAAGGTTCACTGGAGAAGCTGGGACAAGTTGCAGCAGCCAAAGGAGAAGGGAGGGGCGGGGTTTAGAGATTTTCGGATGTTCAACCAGGCCTTGTTAGCACGCCAAGCGTGGCGCCTACTAACTAACCCGAACAGCCTGTGTGCCCAAGTTCTGAAGGCGAGGTATTACCCTAGAGGCAAGCTGGAGGACACTGTTTTCTCAGGAAACGCTTCCTCGTCATGGCAAGCGATCAGCTATGGTCTGGAACTACTGAAGAAAGGTCTGGTGTGGAGAGTAGGGAATGGAAGAAGCATCCGGGTATGGCGAGACAATTGGATACCGCGGCCTTTCTCTTACAAGCCAATTTCGCCGAAGGGAAGGTGCCGTATTCGTTTTGTTTCTGACTTGCTGAATCCTAATGGGTCCTGGAACTATGAGCTTCTTAACAGACATTTTGTTGCGGCTGATGTGAATGAAATAGCAAAGATAAAGGTCTCCCCCAGACTGGAGGATGATACGTTAGCCTGGGGCCCCGGGAAGTTTGGCGTTTTCACAGTAAAATCAGCTTATACCCTAGCTTTTGAGGAGGAACACCGTGCCTCGGAGTCGTCGTCGAGCTCGGTGCCAGGGGGACAGAGGAAATGCTGGAGTTACATATGGAAGAGCTGGGCGCCGCCGACGGTCCGTAACTTTGCGTGGAGGCTTGCTACTAACTCGCTCCCGACGTGGCAGAGGAAACAAAGAATTGGACTGGAGGTTACTAGCCAGTGCCCAGTGTGTGGAAGAGAAGAAGAAGATAACTTTCATCCGTTTATCCGGTGCCAGCTTGGGAGAGACTTGTATTTGGCAATGTCGAAAGTTTGGACGATCCCAGCGATTGACAAGCTAGCTAATAATGGGAAGGAATGGCTCCTACATGCCCTGGCTCCTTTGAGTGAGGTGGGCCGGATGATGGTGATGTTGATCTTCTGGAGGTCATGGTATATTCGGAATGAGGTAACCCACTCAAAGCCGGCTCCACCCTTGGAAATATCGGTGAGATTCTTACAGAGCTATCTTGATTCTCTTATTGGTGTGAAAATGAACCCCGATGCTGACCCTGCGAAAGGGAAATCGTACATCACATATGGAGGAAAAATTCGAGAGGACAGTTCTTTCAATATGCCGGTGGTGAGAAGATGGTGCCCCCCGGAGATGGGATGGAATAAACTTAATACGGATGGATCCTTTGTCGCAGCAGAAGGAGCCGGTGTTGGGATGATTATGAGAAATCATCTCGGGGCGATCATGTTTTCTTCTTGCAGGGCCTTATTTTCATGCCGTGACGCTTTGGAGGCGGAGCTTATTGCTTGTATGGAGGGCCTCTCCTTGGCGATCAACCGGAGTGACCTACCAGTGCTAGTGGAGATGGATTCCCTTGAAGCTGTTTCCATGATTTCTTTTTTTTGAAAACCCCTCATATATTGATCAAGAAACAAGAGTCATACAATCATTCAGTACACAATTTGCCACGCAGGGCGGAACAATGTTACAGAACACACCATCGGACTTGCTATTGAAACTAAATTTAGCTAACTCATGGGCAGCCATATTAGCTTGTCTGTCAATCTTGACAATTTTGAGATCCTTAATACACTTAGCAACGCTGACTGCTTCCTTTTTTAGATCCACCAAAGAAGACCTGTCAAAAGTTTCTTTTGCAAGAACAGATGCAGCGAAAGAGCAGTCAGTTTCCAAAATAATTGGATTGAGAAGAGTGATACCGATGTATAACCCGGCAAGACACGCACGAAGTTCTGCTTCGTCCACTCCAGAGCACACACGAATAAAATCCCATGATGACACCAGGACTTCACCAAGATGATTTCTCGCGATAACTCCGACGCTAGCTGATCCTAAACTCTCCACGAAGCTAGCATCAACATTTATCTTAATATACTCCGGGTCCGGAGGCTTCCAAAGAGCACGATCATTTTTCTTCGGACTAACGTACTTCCCATCACCAAACACCCCCTTTCCTTTTTTGCTTAAATCAACTTGCACACAATTGTTGGCCATCGTGAATGTTTTCCAATAATTTTCCACGAAGATTACGGAGGCGGTCACATATTCTTTCCCTTTTCCAAAAATCAGGTCATTCCTCAGGTGCCAAGCTCTCCATAACATAAATAACACTTGCTCACGAACTGGCGATCCTAGTTGATCAAGCAAGATGAGGAGCCAGTCCGGCCCCGTAAATCTGAACAACTCCTCACCCGGAATCTTCCACACTTCCCCCAGGGCGATACGCAAAGCACGCGCCTTAGGACATGTCACAAGGGCATGAAAAATACTCTCATCCTCCACACCACAAATAGTGCACAAACCCAAGACCGTTTGATGATGGTTTACCCTATTTACCTGTACCGCCAAACTGTTGGTCGCTGCTCTCCAAGCAAATATTCTAATTTTCTGCGGGACTTTAGCCTTCCAAATAACATCCCATATTTTTCTTTCCTCATTAACTGCACAGCTGGAGATTCCCGTCTCCTCGTTGCAATCCTTGATATTTAACGCCAGTTTGTACGCACTTTTAACAGAGAACATACCACTTTTCTCATAGTGCCAAGCAACAAAATCCCCCTCCCCCACGGACTGAATGCGTAACTTTAAAATCTCTTCAGCATCATGATGATAAAATAGCTGCCTAATCAAATTTTCATCCCATGTTTTAGTCCCGCTCATGAATAAGTCCGACACCCATTTCAGTCTAGTACGCTTCTTTTTTGCTATAGCTTTTAGGCCCGAATTTCTTGGAAGCCAATTATCTCTCCAGATGTTAACATTATTGCCATCGACCACTCTCCATATGACCCCTTTTTTTAACAGTTCCAATCCATGCATGATACCTTGCCAATTCACTGACGTGGCTTGCGGAAAAACCGTATCCAGTATGTGACCATTGGGATAATATTTTGCCTTCAAAACCATAGCACACAACGAGTCCGGGTACACTAATAACCTCCAGGCTTGCTTAGCTAATAGTGCTTGATTAAATAACCTTAGATCACGGAACCCCATGCCGCCATGACTTTTTGGTCTTGTTAGTTTATCCCAAGCTAGCCAATGTGTTTTCCTTCTATCCTCTTCGTCTCCCCACCAGAAATTCCTCATAATCTGAGCAAGATCCTCACATAATGAGACTGGAAATTTAAAAAGTCCCATGGCATACACTGGGAGCGCTTGCAGAACACCCTTAATTTGAGATTCCTTTATACCACTAGAAGCATACTTTTCAATCCAATCTGACGCTCTTTTTAAAGCCTTATCCTTGGTCGCCTGGAATTTCCCAACCTTCATTCTGCCCTCAGGCACCGGTAATCCAAGGTACTTATCCTCAAAACCTTCAACGGTAATATTGAGAATAACCATTGTAGACACCTGGTCCTCCATACTACATTTTTTACCAAATTTAATGGAGCACTTGTCTGGGCTCAGAAGCTGACCAGTTCCCATCTCATAAACCGACAAAATGTTTTTAATGGTTAATGCTTGATCAATGGACCCCTTGAAGAATAGGAGGCTATCATCCGCAAACAAAAGATGTGAAATACCTGGACCTTGTCTGCTTAACTTAAACTCTTTAAGAGCACCTTTCTCACAAGCATCCTTTAACAACACGGAGAGCGCCTCAGCCACAAAAAGGAACAAATAAGGTGATAAAGGGTCCCCTTGCCTGAGCCCACAAGAAGGATAAAAAGGTTCCAATAGCTGGCCATTGAACCGCACTGAATACTTAACAGATGTAACACAAGTCATAATCCAATTAATCCAGGTTGGCGCGAAACCAAAAGCCCCGAGCATACTTTTCAGAAATTGCCAATCCACTCGATCGTACGCTTTTGCCAAGTCCAGCTTATATGCACAGAACTCCCCCCGATGATCTTTTAACGTACTCAGTGAATGAATGCATTCAAAGGCAATGAGCGCGTTATCAGAAATTAACCGGCCTGGAATAAAAGCGCTCTGAGTGGGAGAAATCATACCGTCCAAGAGAGGCCTTAGCCTATTCACCAGACATTTGGATATAATTTTATAGATGATGTTGCACAAACTGATCGGTCTAAAATCTTTTATGGACTGGGGGTTCTTCACTTTGGGGATAAGGACAATGGTGGTGTCATTGATACCTTGGGGAATAAAAGCGCTCTGTTTCCATGATTTCATGTGGTGGTGTCGATCGATCTATCTATGCCCCGATTGTGCAAGAGATAAAACACTTACTTTCTGCTAGGCAATCTCGTGTAATTCATATCTCTAGGCACCAGAATAAGGCTAGTGATTATTTAGCTTCCTTTGCAAGGAAACATGGTAGGACTATTACTTGGCTGGGAGATGGTCCGGAGGCTCTCAAGGAGATAACGTTGGATGATTGTAAAGACCTTTTAATTGAGTAATGAAGTTCTTTTACCCGCAAAAAAAAAAACTATTTGTTCAGTTCTTCTCCATCTTTTTTGGGCTTGCTTGACCTCCTAGACTATCATACTCGGAGCATTGAGAAAATCAGACCTAGGTTATGGAAACATAAAATCACATATACGGTAGTTACGGGATGAAGTATATATGTGTAAAGTTTGACCATGGAACATTGCTATTCGCAATTTGTTCAAAATTAAGTTAGATATATGACTCACTTTTTTTGCAGACGTCGCAATAATATTTTATTTTAAAAATGTACATTTATGAACTTGCGCCACAGCTTTATAAAGCACCTTTTGCACTATATAAACATCTTTAAAGTGCTCTTCCGGGATGAGATAATTTAGAGGGTCAGGTGTGGCCAATAAAAACTCGATAGAAAAGATATGGCAATCAGATAGTTTTGGGGAATAAGTGGACCTTTTCATCTCCATTTCCCTTTTTTCTTTTCTCATCAATCCTTTACATTTCCACCTTCTTGTAGTGACCACAGGTCCACAACCCTTCTCTTACATTGACATTTCACATAGATAGATAGTTATGATCCAACACAACAAACATTTTGCTACCTGTGGTCCGGTACACACAGACCTCTCTTGTATTTGGAGTCTTATTTTAACTAAAAAATATGAATTATATATCCCAAAAATTATACTACTGGATTTGCATTCAAAAGTTATTTTCGACGCGTTATACTCACTTCTATGCAATATTGTACAACGACCGAAGAAAAGCTACTACCTCTATATCCCTAAGACTACCCATAGTGGGAGTAACATAGGTAGTAACATCACACATATCTAGATAAAAAAGATGATGTGGCAAGCAATAAATGAAGAAAGAGAGGCATGTGGTAACATAGCTAGTTACTACTAGTATGAGTAACATCACACATATCAAGGTAAGATGAGTCTATGGCCTAATAAATGAAGTCTTCCATGTTACCACACATATGTTACTCCCCACTATAGAGGTAGTAACATAGAGTAGTAACATGGGCATGTTACTACTCTATGTTACTACCCATTATGGCTAGTCTAAACTATTTCGGCATACTACATAGTTTACGAGAATTAGTACATCCAAAGTTATTTTTAATGAATCAGTCCTCGAGAATAGGCACATCAAGAACCGTGTGCTGCATATTACTTAAAGCGGTGAACCATATCCGAGGATGCTATTCCTCGAGAATCATAGGGCATAAACAAGGCCCCAATTTCGTGTGCGCGTGTGTACTGCATAAGGTAGCACAATTGCCGATTGTGATAAGGATTTCTTGGAGGGCATAAGGTATCTTTGATCTACGAGAACGACCTCACCATGCTGCATGCATGGATCATATTTATCTCTTCTGTTTCGAAATGGGTGTTAGCTGCGTGGACCATGCATGATTGCATGGATGAAGAGAAGACTGCAAACAAGAAATGAGCTTCACAAGAAATTCTCTCTGGTTATGTGCGAGAATAGTATAGTACCAACAGCAGATCAGTACAAATAATTGTGGAATGTGTGTAGCCATGCATGCTCCATTGCTCCCAAATTTTCTTTTGGACATTCTTTGGGGAACCTGATGTGTTCCCATTATTCCCACCACTGGGAATACCTCCAATAATGCTTATACCATCATTTTTGGTTCGTACAAAATGCATGACTATCTCTGCATTATTACACTTTGTTTTGCGTGTTATGCGTTGTTATACGAAGCGGTCTGTGTATATCTGCACGCTTAGTAGTACTAATGTTCTCTGATATATTCCAGGGAGAATATATAATCCGTGAAATCGTGATGGAAGATGCAATTTTTTGTGTCTCATAAAGTCGCGTGGAAGGTACTCCGTGCAGTCAATTACGGAAAGGATTCTAGCAAAGACATATGTTCCTCTCTACCTAAAATCACGTCATATTGTTCTTTCTTGAGGATAAGCATCCAAGCCAGGAACATCCTTTTTTGGCCCCCCACGGTGCAATGCTCCCGAGATAAACAATAAGTTCGTTAAATATATTAAATTTAAAAAAAAATCATTAAATATGTTTAAACAATCAATCTTTTTATACTACCAGTGTGTTTTGTTTGTGTGTAAATTTTCATGGTAATCTTTTGTGTGCAGTGGTCAAACATAAATGCCCAGTGCTCTAAGGAAGCAATTTTGCAAGCTATAACTTTTTCTTTCTTCTTAACAGTTGGAAAGATAATTTCATAAGAAATTGCATGCACACAGAGAACATAAACATGTATGTGTGCAACCTTTTTCATAACTTTTGACATTTGATAAATCAATTTTCTCATTCCTTTTAGTCTTTAATATAAGATATTTTTTATAGCTGGACCAATTCCCCTTTTCAACTAGGCCATGCTTGATGCGATTTTTCTAGCAAGCCATTGTCGCTGGCACAATTTGGCGAATGTGAGATTGGAGAAGGACAAAAGATACCAAGTTCCTTCCTCTAAGATGGCGGACACTCCTTCTACGGCGATAACTCCTTCCTCTTACGCGACAAGAATGCCGGTAAGAACCCCCAAAATACAAGGATAAGATGAAGTGGTTACATCATTTAAGGTTAAGATGTTGACGATTAAGCACCGACAGTGGTAGCTTTGTACTGATTTAGGGTTATCGTCCATTTCAATAGATTAGGATTGCATGCATGAAGATTTGGGGCAATGCCTTTGACCGTGAACAATATATATCCTTGATTTGGGAGGGGATCAATGGGCTAACGATTGAGGCCTGTATGCATGTTTGTGTGATCAATCTTTACTCCGCTGATGTTCTTGAATTGCACATTCCAGGGAGAATATTTAATCTGTGAAATTGTGATGGAAAACGCAAATCTTTGTGTCTCATAAAGTCGCGTGGAAGGTACTCTGTGCAGCCAATGACGAACATGATTCTAGCAAACACATATGTTCCTCTCACTACCTGAAATCACATCATATTGTTCTTTCTTGAGGATAAGCATCACAAATCCTACCTCTGTTTCTTCTTTTCAAAAGAGAACACAAAGAATATGAACATGTACATGTGAACTTTCTTATAAAATTTTGACATTTGAAAAACGGTTGTTCTCTTTCTCTTATGTATTCTTTAATATATAACATGATTTTCTTTGGATAACCAAACCAAATCCTAAGTTAATTTCCGTTTGTTGGTAGGTATTGAGGCATACCTTCAAATGTGTATGAGCAACTCTCTCCTAGTCATATGTAATCACTCCCCTTGACGGCGAGACTCAACCACACTTAGAAGTGAAGAATGGGAAATAGCAAAGGGGTTCTAGGATCATATGATGGTCGTGAAAAAAGTATGGGAAATAGCAAAGCTTAGCAAAAGTCATATTTCTAAGTATTTGATGGCCGTGAAAAAAAAATAGCATACATATACGATATACATAAGATAGGAGCACATGCGTGGTGAACATTATTGACTTTTGTTCTGCCTCCACATGGTGTGAAGCTTATATTTATACTTTTTCCATTAAAAATATGTTTATGTTAACCTAGAACTTCAATTATATGTGTGTTAACTTATCTTGTTCATGCGCTTATGTTGTCTGTATTGTTCTATGATCACTGTGAGTAGCATGGTATGGTGCAGTGGTGAGTAACCTCGCCAATGAAACCGAGGATGACCACGTTAGATCAGATGTAGGCAACGAAACACGAACCATCTACACAAGGCCAGCCCAAAACCCCTAATGTAGGCAACCAAACAATAGTGCCTTATTCTCTAGCCGGTCTGGCTGAGCAGTGCTTGACTCACTCATGTTTCCATGGAGCTCCTCGGAGTTGCATAGCAGGGTTTGCAAGGGGCGGCGAGCTCGGCGCTCGGCTGCCTCGTGGTGTGGGTGCGTAGGCTGGTGAAAGGTTGGTGTAGTTTTGTCAAACTCTACTGGGGAGAGGAGTTTGTTCTGCTTGGGGCAAATGCCCTGCTCCGGGTAGTTGTCGGAGCTACTGCCTACAAAGACTGTGGGCACCGCTTCCCCATCGGGGGCTATTCTATATGCTTACCTTCCCCTCCCCTCGATTCCAAGGGCAACCCTAGCTACCATGGAGCGGGAGATGGTAGTGCTTAGTAACACTCGCTTCTTGAAGGCATCGTTCGACCGATGGTGACTTGCTTTGCGTGGTTGTAAGGGTGCCTGCTCTCTTTATTGTATGTGTGGCTTCTAGTCTGACAGTGACGACGGCAACAAGTTTTGTAGGGTCAGGGCAAACTTCAATATCGACTCTTTTCAGCATCTCCGACTCGTTTCCTCTAGTCTCGATGTGTCGAAGCTATGGTGTGGGGGCGTAGGCTGTTGGAAGGTCGTTGTGCTGGGGAGAGGAGTTTGTACTGCTCGGGGCAAATGCCTACAAAAACGGTGGGCACGCTTCCCCATTGGGGGCAATTCTATAAGCTTGCTTTCCCCTCCCCTCAGTTCCAGGGGCAACCCTAGCTCCCATGGAGCTGGCGATGGCAGTGCCTAGTACCACTCGCTTCTTGAAGGCATCGTTCGCCTGATGGCGACTTGCTTTGTGTGGTTGTGTGGTTGTGGGAGTTATCTCATCGTTGCTTCTGGTGGCCGACTGTTTGGCATAGGCCACGCGGGCCTCATGTGGATGTGGATGTATAGTCACGGACAGAAACATATGCAGAAAATTCGATGCTTTGGTCGAACAAACAATCCTTCACATGTATAGTCATGTGGAGGTCGTAGTGTAACTGACGAAAAAAATGGATCCAATCGAACTGCTGTGTGGGCGCCTCTTAGGAATTGGATGCTTTGGTCAGAACTCTTGGACCAGACGCATGGAGTTGCTCCAGACGTGCAAACGGATTCATTTAACTCTGGGTTGTCTCTTCTTAATTTGAAAGCACAATCACAGTCATCCAAGCGCAAACGGATCCAGTTGACACCGAATACCACTAGTTGAATGGAGTACACCAGAAGGGAGTCACAGGAAGATGCCAGTGCGCGCCCTGGCCCTGATCACCACGGTCACCGCCGCGGCGGGCGGAGCCCTCAGAACTCGCCCTGTTCACGCCTGTACTCCTCGAGGCGCAGCAACGAGAAGGCCTCCATGAAAGTGGGGAAGCGGTCATTGACGAGCAGGGAGGTGCCCATGACCCGGAGCCCGGGGGTCACCCCGCGGAGCAGCTGCAGGGCCAGCGCGGTGTCGGAGACGGGCTCGCCGCCCGCGTCGGCGACGGCGCGGGCCAGCGCCTTGAGGCGCCAGCCGTAGGCATTGACGGACATGTCCCCCTGAGCGGCGGCGCGGAGCTCCTCGGCGGGGTCGAACACGCCCTCGTCCTCGAAGAAGCCGCGCAGCTGGGCCCAGACCTCGTAGGCGGTGCTGTGGGCGGCCATGACCTCGTCCAGCAGCTCGTCGGAGATGGTGGTGTAGATCCAGAGGACGATGGTGACGTCGGCGCGCATCCACTCCTCGTCTCCCTCGTGCAGGGACTGGCCCTGCTCCTCGACGTGGTCGCCGGCGCCGAACTCGGCGAGCGCGGACAGCATGCCGTCCCTCCACTCGGCGTAGTTGTCGGCGTCGAAGTCTAGCTTGGCGGGGACGTGGGTGAGGATGTCCACGTGGTGGATGGATATGGGCGCCGGCGAAGAAGCGTCGCCGGACGAGGGGGCGACCTGGCCGGCGGCGGGCATCGTGCCGAGGTCAGAGGCCGCGGAGATGTCGCTCATGGTGGACGGGCGGGGAGGAAAGATTACTCAGATCCAGAATTATCTGCCTGATTCATCGATCAGGTTGTGTACATGCGCTTTTATATATGGTAATAATATAAGAGGGAAATAGATGGACAAGATTTGGCTAAGTACACATCTGAATCTGGACGTTTGCATGATGTGATACATGCAGCGGAGGAAGCGGCCGTGGGCTGTTGAGATCAGCTGGGCTGGCGTGATCCGGACTTTTTGCAGCGCTCAGCTACCTGTGAATCTGTCAAGCGCTGCTAGTATCTGCCAAGAAGATCAATGATAAGAGATAAATTCTCTCTCTAAAAAAGATACTCCCAGAAAATCACTCACATAGGCAAATGGGAGAAGCTCAATGATTCTGGCTATACTTTGACAGAAAATGTACTCGTATTTGGGAAAGCAGAGAAAGTATATATAGGCCAAGAACTTACTACAACTATCTGATTTCAGAGCTCCAAATGTTACAGTCTTGACCTGGGTTCAGAGTTTCCTGGTATCTGCAGCGCTTCATAATGGCCACAGCCATGATAGAGGACTTGGATCGGGTCTTCTTTCCCGTACTCCTGGCCATACTCCGCAATCGCTATCAAACCAGACGCTGCTTCTTCACGCATGTAAACGGTGATCGGCATCCTGAAAACGAAATGATGTTCATTCTTACTGCTTTGGTACTTCAAAGAAGAGCCAAATGTTTAAACTCAACCTACAAAAGACAATGCCCACTAGCTATGGTTTTTAGTAGATCACAGTAATAGATTCTCGCTGATGTGACAATTGGAATATTTCCCCGTGTTATTTTACTTGTATAATAATGGAGTGAAGACAGGAAACCACAACGGCAGCACATTCAAGTGCATATAGAAGGAGGAAACCAAATATTAGAAGAAGAAACAAGGTCAAGCGAGAGTTGCCTTAAACTTCCCAGACTTAAGTGTTATGCTACATCAGTATAACTTACTTGGGGCGCGTGGTCAAGGTAAAAGTGCAACAACTTGTTGCAAGTGCTCTATTAGGCGCGTGGTCAAGGTAAAAGTGCAACAACTTGTTGCAAGTGCTCTATTAGGATCATGCAGTGATGTATTGTTCAGCTAAATGGCAAACAGTTTGAAAATATTCTGAGATCATGGCCAATACTATCATTTAAAATGCTATCTCAACAGAAAAAGAGTCCAATTACTCACTGAAGAACATGAGAAGCCATGAGCAATTCTGGCTCTCCTCCCCACACATGTGGCTTCCTAATCTGGGAGATGTATGTATCGAAATCACCCTCAATAAACCTGCACATTGATGTAACCACAAAGGCTAAGCATGTGTAGCACAACATTACTGTGGATGAAGAACAGCACCATGATAAGGAACTAACCATTCAGTCTCTGTGCGTCTCTTGATAAACTCATCAGCTACCTAGCAATACAAAAGTTATATATGTGCAAATGAGCCACAGAACAATATTCATCACAAGTATGGCCTCGGGTTTACATTATAAACATACCAATGTTCTTAAATCATCGGCGAGCTTTCTCTGAAGATCCTCATTAGGTATGGGTTTCCCTGACCTAATACACGCACCATGAGCCACAGAACGGAACAAGCATCTACCATCCCCAGGAATGCCTGTGGGTCTCGTGTGAGACAGTCACAAAGTGATTTTATGCTTTGACTACGTGCATATAATAAACATAATGTACTCCCTCCGTCCCATAATGTAAGACGTTTCATGAGTCAAAAAACGTCTTACATTATGGGACGGAGGGAGTACATAGAAACAAAATGCTCCACACACTCACCGGTGACAGAATACTCTGTGTAAACTTTCTTCCCATGAGCACAACTGGTGGATGATTTGGAATCAATGTCATTATCCACCGGACCCTGAGCATTTGCTATCCCAGAAACTGCGAAACTCAAGGAAAGAACAGTGCCTGTACCTCCTATTTTTTGTGCTAAACTTCTCGTTGTTCTCGACTTCCAGCTAATACTAGAAAACTTGTGTTGTGAGGTCATATCAAGCTTAGCATGTAGGATACGATCTCTGGCTGATAATCCGCGTTTAGACTGTTGCTCCAAGCAGGCAAAGCATGTCCCATTTTGCAGACGAGGTGATGTTGTGCTCTTAGGAGGAAGACTAACTAACCCCATTTTTGCGTGATAACTGACTGCATGTGAGCGAGAATGCTTCCATAAGGCCATGCTCTGTGACAATCCTCCTTGTAATAACTGACTAGGCTGAGAATACATGGTATAAGTGCAGCGTTGCAAACATATAGCAGGCGCGCAAGGCAGCGGCATCTGCTTCCAGTGGCACCAAGTATAAACTGAAACACATGTTCGGACGACCAGCTAAGAATTAGTGGAACATGAGAGCACTGATTCATCTCAAAAAAATAAAAATAAAATAAGACAACACACCGAAGTAGGAGTAGATTGATCCAAGGTCTGAGAACCATCAACCATGATATGCATCATGTGAAAGTAGCATCGTTTTAAGGAGACCAACGCATGTTTCACAACAGCTATATATTGTACAACTATGCAATTTTGCTAGGAGAAAAACCTCTGCCAGGAGAATGAGAGCATAGAGGCTGTGAGTGATGACCACATCGACCTTTAGCGAATTAGCATCGCTCTTTTTGAGCCTTGACGGCAAAATAACAGGAAGAAAGGTCCCTATCTGAATATATCAAATTACTAGTTCAAACATACTGAGTACACACTTGCCAGAATATACTATAGAGAAACAGCATGCATAATTCAAGCTAAATCTGTGGACTTCCCAGAATATGCTACTACAACTGAATTCCCCTCCCAAATCATGAACATTTCAAGCAGGGGCAGCAAATTAGTCAGCAGAAAACCGAGCTCTAGTGCGACCACTGCAACTGAGTACTCAAAAGATCACAGCACCGGAGGCCATGGGCAATCTACGCTTCATACTATCAAGTTCCAGTGCACCTACTACAGTGCAGGGAAGGTAGTACAGATTACTTCGGAGCAGCCCGAATCAGACACCAGAGTGGCCGGGAGATTCGCACCTTGGGTCTCCGGATCGAGCCAATCCGGCAGCGGCAGGGGAGATGCGAGGATGGGGCGGGGCGGGGCGGGGACGTGGGTAGCAGGGGAAGGGTTGGTGGAAGCCGGAGAAGCTCAGGCTCCGCAGAGGCAGGAAGAGGCGGAGGGGATTTGGTCTACTCTCGCCGGATGGAGCCGAGTAGGCGACGATGGCCGTGGGCTCTTGACGGGCCCATGGACAATGGGCCGCTTCGTGCGAATTTATATTGTCGTTACCGTAGTGGGCCACAATATACTCCCTCCATTCCGAAATATAGTGCGCCCGCGCTTCCCGAGGTCCAACTTTGACCATAAATTTAACCCATGAGACCGACTGCGGCGGGAGAAAAAATTACATGATTGAAAACTTCTTTTGAATACGAATTCATTGGTATAACTTTTGCTCCCGCCGCAGACGGTCTCGTTTGTTAAATTTACGGTCAAAGTTGAAGCACGAGGATAGAGGAAGCACTACATTGTGGAATGGAGGGAGTAACATACAGCCGCATGGCAGACCTGGCCATGGGCAGCCCAGCCCGGTCGGCCCGACCCGACCCGGCCTGAAAAAGCCCGACCCGGCCCGGCCCAACCGTGTCCACGGGCCGGGCTCGAGCCTAGAATTCAAGCCCGACGGCCGGGCCCTGCATATTTACGCATTAACGAAGAGGCCCAACCCGTGGCCCGAGGTCCGTCGGGCTTTTTGTGTGATGAGCCGGGCTCGGGCCCAATTTTTAGGCCCGACGGTCGGGCCAGGCCGGGCTCGGGCTTGGGGTTTTTGCGACGGGCTTTGGTAGGCCCGGCCTGGCCCGACAGATGGCCAGGTCTACCGCATGCTACCATGAAAATAGAGATTTCTCAGAAAATATACCACGAAAATAGAGTTTTTTTGGGGTTAAACAAACGTAAACAGAGTTTCGCCTTTTCTCATCTCAAATCTTAGAAAAGAAAAAGAAAACGTAAACAGAGTTTCGTATGATTTTGGACTTTGGTTTAGGTAAACATTTAGAGCCGGGGCGCCAGCCGAAACTTCGGTCGGTCGACTCGCTCACCCCGCGCGTAGCGCTAAAGCAGGAGGGACACGTCATCCCGCGAGGGCCCGCACACCGCTCCACTTTCCTTATCCTTTCCAGCGCGGCTGCTGTCCACACACCTTCTTCCTTTCTCCCCTGCCCTGCCCACGTCGCTGCTTCTGCCTATCTACTTTTATCAGATGCCATTGCTGTAGAGTTGCTGCACGGGGCGCCCTCCCCCACGAAGCGCGGCGCGTGGAGTTGCTACTGCACGGGATGCCATCGCCATGGCCGAACGCGACGGGGCCGAGCACCAGCGCTACTACGACAGGGGGCCATGGCCTGCGAGCTCACATGCCAGGCAGCCATGGCTTACGAGCTCGAGGCATGTTACAACTTCAGATTTTGCTTCCATGTCTGTTTTTGCTGGAAGCAGTGTACTAATTTGTTACCACCATCTTCATTTTTTGCTGGAACTAGCCAAATTTTGCTGCTATGTCTTTTTGCTGGAATCATTTTGTATCACTTTTTTGCTACAACAGTTTTGGTTTTTTGCTACTACCAACACTGTCGTTTGTTACATCCTTTTTTCATGAGGTTGTCGAGGCCCTACGACTATGTGTTTTGCTACAACCTGGTTCACTTTTTGCTACAACCTTGTGCATTTTTGCTACTACCAGAGAAGCCCCTAGCTGGACCACAAGTTATTTTTGCTACAACCGTTTTGTGGTTTGCTGCAATCAGTGTCAATTTTTACTACCACTCGCTTCTTGATTTTTCTAGAACCAGCGCTCGATTTTTCATTTCTGCTACCACAAGCATTTCGATTTGCTGGAACAAGCTTTAATTTTTGCTACCATCAGGTTTTTGGTTTGCTGGAACGGCATCGATTTTTTCCAATTTTGCTACCAACGTTTTATTGGCTTTTGCTGGAACCGTCAATAATTGTTTGGTACGACTGGTGGAATTTTTTGCTGCGACCGCAAATTAAGGATGAGGAACAACACGAACTCTACGACGGGTGCTGCGGCCGGCGACGTGCGGCTCTGCGAGCCGCGGGGGGCCTTGCCGGAGATGCGCCACTGGGGGCCTTGCTGGAGCTGCGCGGTGCTGCGAGCCGCAGGGGATCTCGCCGGAGATGTGCTACGAGGGCCCAAGGAAGAAGAAGCTAGGGTGATTTTTTTTGCTCCAGATCCAACCGCCGCGCGGCTCGAGCGGCTATTGCTGGACGGGTCGAAATTTCCGGTCGGTGCGCCGTCGCCTTGCGGTGCCCTTTGGTTTACCACCGCATTTTGCTCTTGTGTGGACAGTGGACGGTCGTGAGATTAAATAAATAAAACTGGACTAGTAGTAGCTAAAAACAAACAAACTTGAGAGATGGCCCTACCCTGATTTCTCAAGCCGACCCAACGCAACTCCATGACTAGGAGGTGTCGCCGTCGTCGTGGTATCATGGGGCTGCTGGCGCTCAAGCGGCTAATGTCACGATCGAAGTGGCAGACCTAATCCCATCGAGGTAAACTACGTCTCCCTCGCCGCGCCTCTGTCTATTTCCATCATGTGAGGACGGGGCGTCGACCCGTTGGTTGGGCAGCTGGGATAGCTGCCAGCCCATCCAAGTTCAAGTCCTAACTTTGATACGGTTGCTCGCGAAGTTTTTCCTATAAAAAAAAGCCAACAAGAGTTAGCCCTTGGATTGGTCTCATTATTTTTATTTCCATCATGTGCATGCATGCATGTGTATACCTACCCGGAAGAACCTTGTCCAGATTTCATTGTTCGAGATGAAACACTTAGAAGCACATATTGAAATACCATACTACTACTACTACTACTACGTACATCACTGATGAAATTAAACAACTCTTAAAACAGGTATGGAAAGAAAAAGGAATAGCTCCCAGGGTGCAAACACTTGCGTGGAGACTTCTAAGGAAAGCTATACCAATAGGCATGAGAGCAGGGAAGTACTCTTCCCATATCAAGAAACATTATTCTAGATGTGATCAAGAAGAAAATGATATGCACCATTTTTTACCTGCCCCTTTGCAAAAGTTGCATGGTTCTCAGAGCGATGGTTTAATAAAACAAAACATCTTGCTCAAAATCATGACTCTATGCATGACCTTTTTATGGTGCATATGGAAAGCAAGGAATGATAATCTCTTTGGCAGGAAGCAAAACACTCCCTTGCAAGTACATCAAGCAATGCAGGCGATTATAAAAAGTCAGGATCTATCATCTTACATAGAGAATGTAGGTGATGCCACAATGCTAGAACAGACACAAGGGAAGCAACCGACCAATTATCGAACACAATTAGGCATTTCAGGATATGAGGTGTACACAGATGCTGCATGGAAAATAAGTACAGACTCTTTATCTACAACAACAACTAAAGCATGGGATTGGAATCTTCATCCAACCAGCAGGAGAACATCAAAAAGGAGGAGTTTACATATCAGCAGCGGGTGCACATGTCAACTCTCCTCTCAAAGCAGAAGCCCTTGCACTCAAGGTTGTTGCACAGATTACCATAACTTTGACAAATAATCACATCACCTTCCTAGTGGACAATACGATCTTAGCCCGAGCGGCAAATTCAAAGAATCTTCGACAAGAACCTGGTCACTGGGAGATAGCGGTAACAACGATAAAAGTAACGGTAGTATTTTTGTAGTTTTTGTAATAGTAGCGGCGGAAAAGTAAATAAGCAACAAGAAATATGGGAAAAGCTCGTAGGCATTGGATCGGTGATGGGAAATTATGTCGGATGCAATTCATCATGTAGAAGTTATAACCTAGGGTGACACAGAACTAGCTCCAGTTCATCAATGTAATGTAGGCATGTATTCCGAATATAGTCATACGTGCTTATGGAAAAGAACTTGCATGACATATTTTGTCCTACCCTCCCGTGGTAGCGGGGTCCTATTAGAAACTAAGGGATATTAATGCCTCCTTTTAATAGAGTACCGGACCAAAGGCGGGCTGCTTCCGTCATCCTATGGTACTCATTTGCCTCCTCCATGGTTATAGTGTATCTCCCTCTTGCCTGAAAGTCAAACGAAGTAGGAGCAGGAAGAGTAATAGGGATGGCATGACGCCTGTTAAAGATTAGTCGATATTTGAGGGATTGATCATCCCTCTCTATAAACCGGTGACTAGTCATAGCATGGCAATCCAAATGAGCATGCGGTAAAGGTTAATCATTCTCATGCACATGCACACCAAGACGGCGGGCTATGCGAGTGGCATAAATCCCACCAAATAAATCTCCATGCAAATCATTATGGTGTAGCCTACGTGCAACAATGGCTCCCAAGTTATATTGTCTATCACCTACTACAGCACTCTTGAGAACACTAAGATCTAGGACACACATGTGACACGCCTCATATTTACCATTTATGCATCTACCAATAAAGAGAGCAAAGTAATGAATAGCAGGAAAACGAATGCTCCCTATGGTAGCCTATGTGATTTCTCTAGATTCCCCCATAATGATACTAGCAAGAAACTCTCTATATTCAGATTTGCGAGGATCACCCATACTGCCCCACTGTGGGAGCTTACAAGCATCATTAAAATCCTCTAAGTCCATGGTGTATAATTTATCATAAAGGTCAAACAGGACAGTGTGAGAATTACGTGAAGATGAAAATTTAAACCTTCTCAAAAGGTATCAGTTAAGCCACGGTATTGAGGGCACTTATCTTGTATGAAGCCCACAAGGTCAGCGTTGCGCACATATGCGTAAAATTCGTCCTTAATGCCAACCTGATCCATAAAGTCATCTGACGGCCATTCACAAGGCCGCACGTCAGCATCCCTCGGTAGTTCATCGTTCGGCTCACGAAACGCGAGCCTCGGTTCTTGCTTCCTTGAAGAACCACCTTGGAAGTTTTTCCTATGCATTTTTCTAAAATTTTTAGTAACTCAAAATAGAAGTTAACCAAACTCAACAAGATTGATAGCAACAACTCCTACTAGTGCCTAGAGACTATATCATGCATTAGAACTACTTGGGACCAAGAAAATTTAACATGCAAGCTCAAGAACAAGGTCACCACAGCAGCAAAAAATTGCAATAAATAAAGCACTAGAGCAAAAACTAATTGGACCAATGGAGGAGTCACATATCAAGGAACAATCTCCCCAAACAGTTTGGTGAATGGTGCTTTGAGCAAGGAGATCGAAAATGGCAGCAAGAAGAGCTAGAACTCGTGCTTGAGCTGGATAGTGATATTTTTGGGGAGGAAGAAGAAGAGTATGGATGCAGGAATAAGTGGAGGAGGGCCACATGGGGCCTACGAGGCAGGGGGCGCCCTGGACCCTCGTGGCCAGGTGCTGGCTCCCCTCGCTATGTGTTCTGTGCCATATATTCTTAAATATTCTAGAAAAAATCATATTTCATTTTCAGGGCATTTGGAGAACTTTTATTTTCGGGGTATTGTTTTATTGCACGGATAAGTCTGGAAACAGACAAAAAATACTATTTTTGTTTTATTTATCCTAATTAACAGAAAGTAAAAGGAGGATACAGAAGGTTGTGCTATCTAGATTCACCTGTCTCATGCTCATCAAAAGGAATCCATTAACAAGGTTGATGAGGTCTTATTAATAAACTCTTTCCGAATAACATGAAACCGGAGAACTTTCGAATAACACTAGGTTACCTCAATGGGGATATGTATGTCCCCAACAATAAGAATGTCATATGTCTTATTGACAGTAGGAAAAGGAAATTCAAAACCTCCAATAGTAATAGTTGAAATTTTTCCAATATAATTGATACTGTGGACCTAAGGTTGTTTCCTTGGAAAGTGTACCGTATGCTCATTACCATTGACATGAAAAGTGACATTGCCTTTGTTGCAATCAATAACAGCCCCTGCAGTATTCAAAAAGGGTCTACCAAGGATAATAGACATACTATCGTCCTCGGGAATATCAAGTATAACAAAGTCCGTTAGAATAGTAACATTTGCAACTACAACAAGCACATCCTCACAAATACCGACAGGTATAGGAGTTGATTTATCAGCCATTTGCAAAGATATTTCAGTAGGTGTCAACTTACTCAAGTCAAGTCTACGTTATAAAGAGAGAGGCATAACACTAACACCGGCTCCAAGATCACATAAAGCAGTTTTAACATTGTTTCTTTTAATGGAGCAAGGTATAGTAGGTACTCCTGGATCTCCTAGTTTCTTAGGTATTCCACCCCCTAAAAGTGTAATTATCAAGCATGGTGGAAATTTCTACTTCAGGTATCTTTCTTTTATTGGTAATAATATCTTTCATGTACTTAGCATAAGGATTTGTTTTAAGCACATCAGTCAAACGCATACGCAAAAAGATATGTCTAATCATTTCAGCAAAGCGCTCAAAATCCTCATCATCCTCTTTCTTGGATGGTTTGGGAGGAAAAGGCATGGGTCTCTGAACCCATGGTTCTCTTTCCCTACCGTGTTTCCTAGCAACAAAGTCTCTCTTATCATAACGTTGATTCTTTGATTGTGGGTTATCAAGATCAATAGCAGGTTCAATCTCTACATCATTATCATTGCTAGGTTGAGCATCATCATTGATATTATCACTAGGTTCATGTTCATTACCAGATTGTGTCTCAGCATCAGAAACATATATATCATTGGGATTCTCAGGTGTGTGAGCTACAGGTTCATTAGAAGCACGCAAAGTTCTATCATTTTTCTTTTTCTTCTTCTTAGAAGAACTAAGTGCATCTAAATTAGTTCTCTAAGAATCTTGCTCAATTCTCTTAGGGTGGCCTTCAGGGTACAGAGGTTCCTGAGTCATTTTACCACCTCTAGTAGCAACTCTAACAGCATAGTCATTATTCTTACTATTTAATTCATTGAGCAAATCATTCTGAGCCTTAAGTACTTGTTCTACTTGAGTGGTAACCATAGAAGCATGTATACTAATGAGTTTCAGTTCACCTTTAACTCTAGACAGATAACCACTCAAGCGTTCAATCATATAAGCACTATGTTGCAATTGTCTACCAACATAAGCATTAAAGTTTTCTTGTTTCACAATGAAATTGTCAAACTCATCTAAGCATTGGCTAGCAGACTTATAACGAGGAATATCACCTTCATCAAATCTATAAAGAGAATTTACCTTTACTACCTGTGTCGGGTTATCAAGACCATGTATTTCTTCAATAGGTGGTAAATTCTTAACATCTTCAGCTTTAATACCTTTTTCTTTCATAGATTTCTTTGCCTCTTGCATATCTTCAGGACTGAGAAATAGAACACCTCTTTTCTTCGGAGTTGGCTTAGGGGCTGGTTCAGGAAGTGTCCAATTATTTTCATTAGCCAGCATATTATTCAATCGTAATTTAGCTTGATCAACTGTTCTTTCCCTAAAAACACAACCAGCACAACTATCCATGTGGTCTTTGGAAGCATCGGTTAGTCCATTATAAAAGACATCAAGTATATCGTTCCTCTCAAGAGGATGATCAGGCAAAGCATTAAGTAATTGGAGAAGCCTCCCCAAGCTTGTGGGAGACTCTCTTCTTGATTTTGCACAGATATATATATTTCCCGTAAGGCAGCTTGTTTCTTATGAGCGGGAAAATATTTAGCAGAGAAGTAATACATCATATCATGGGGACTACGCACACAACAAGGATCAAGAGAATTAAACCAAGTCTTAGCATCACCCTTTAACGAGAAAGGAAACAACTTAAGGATATAGTAGTAACGAATCTTTTCATCGTTGGTAAACAGGGTGGCTATATCATTCAACTTAGTAAGATGTGCCACAACAATTTCAGATTCATAGCCATGGAAAGGCTCAGATTCAACCAAAGTAATTAACTCAGGATCAACAGAGAATTCATAATCCTTATCAGTAACAAAGATAGGTGAAGTAGCAAAAGTAGGGTCATGTTTCATTCTAGCATTCAAGGACTTTTCTACCAGCTTAGCTAATAATTTCTTAAGATCATATCTATCGTTGCAAGCAAGAAAGTCTCTAGCAGTTTCTTCATCCATAACATAACCCTCAGGAAGAACAGGCAATTCATATCTATTGTTAGAAGCTTCATCATCACTTTCATAAATATTATCAGTTTCAATATTTGCATTCTCCCTAACCTTAACAATTTGTTCATCTAGAAATTCACCTAGTGGCACATTATTATCAAGCATAGAAGTAGTTTCATCATACATAGCAGAAGTGGCATCATCAAGAACATACGGCATATCAGATTCAATAGCAGGAGTAGGTGTCGCAAATTTACCCATAACAGATGGTGAATCAAGTGCAGAGCTAGATGGCAGTTCCTTACCTCCCCTCGTAGTTGAGGGTAAGATCTTGGTTTTTGAGTCCTTCAAATTCTTCATAGTGATCAACACATATAAATCCCAAGTGACTTAAAGAATAGAGCTATGTTCACCGGCAACAGCGCCATAAAATAGTCTTGATAACCCACAAGTGTAGGGGGTCGCAACAGTTTTCGCGGGTAAAGTATTCAACCCAAATTTATTGATTCCACACAAGGGGAGCCAAAGAATACTCTTAAGTATTACCAGTTGAGTTGTCAATTCAACCACACCTGGAAACTTAGTATCTGCAGCAAGGTAGTTTAGTAGCAAAGTAATATGGAGATAGCGGTAACAGCGATAAAAGCAACGGTAGTGTTTTTGTAGTTTTTGTAATAGTAGCAGCGGAAAAGTAAATAAGCAACAGGCAATATGGGAAAAGCTCGTAGGCATTGGATCGGTGATGGGAAATTATGTTGGATGCAATTCATCATGTAGAAGTTATAACCTAGGGTGACACACAACTAGCTCCAGTTCATCAATGTAATGTAGGCATGTATTCCGAATATAGTCATACGAGCTTATGGAAAAGAACTTGCATGACATCTTTTGTCCTACACTCCCGTGGCAGCGGGGTCCTATTGGAAACTAAGGGATATTAAGGCCTCCTTTTAATAGAGTACCGGACCAAAGGAACTCCTCAAACTACGGTCATCACCGGGAGTGGTCCCGATTATTGTCACTTCGGGGTTGCCGGATCATAACACATAGTAGGTGACTATAGACTTGCAAGATAGGATCAAGAACACACATATATTCATGAAAACATAATAGGTTCATATCTGAAATCATGGCACTCGAGCCCTAGTGACAAGCATTAAGCATAGCAAAGTCATAGCAACATCAATCTCAGAACATAGTGGATACTAGGGATCAAACCCTAACAAAACTAACTCGATTACATGATAGATCCCATCCAACCCATCACCGTCCAGCAAGCCTACGATGGAATTACTCACGCGTGGCGGTGAGCATCATGGAATTGGTGATGGAGGAAGGTTGATGATGACGATGGCGACGATCTCCACTCTCCGGAGCCCCAAACGGACTCCAGATCAGCCCTCCCGAGAAAGATTAGGGCTTGGCGACGGCTCTGTATTGTAAAACGCGATAATTTTTTCTCTTTGATTTTTTTTCTCCCCGAAAGTGAATATATATGATCTTGAGATATGTCGGTGGAGCACCAGGAGGCCCACGAGGCAGGGGGGGCGCGCCCTAGGGGAGGGGGCGCGCCCCCACCCTCGTGGACAGGGTGTGGGCCCCCTGGTCTGGATCTTCTTGCAAGTATTTTTTATATTTTCGAAAATAATTCTCCGTGAATTTTCAGGTCATTCCGAGAACTTTTTATTCTGCACAAAACCAACACCATGGCAGTTCTGCTGAAAACAGCGTCAGTCCGGGTTAGTTCCATTCAAATCATGCAAGTTAGAGTCCAAAACAAGGGCAAAAGTGTTTGGAAAAGTAGATACGTTGGAGACGTATCAAGGACCTAGGTTTTTCTTGTCAACTTCATGTTGTTAATGCCTGTGGATGATGTGCTGCTCCAGGTACGTCGACTGCTTCGGTGTCGGTGGCCAAAAGAAAGTTCTCGCGCTGCCAACAAGGCAGTGCTGCCAAAAGGACGAGAGATTCGACGCGAGAGCTTCCAAAGGTACGTACGTACGCCTATCAAATGTAGATGATTACAAACTTTTTTTTAGAAAAGGAGGATAACCCCGGCCTCTGCATCTAGGTGATGCATGCGGCCACTTTATTAATTATTCTCACAAGACCTTACATAATCATACAACAGTAAGACTAAAGCCACCGTCTAAGCAACAATTGTCGCTACACCTATCCAATTGATGAAGAGGTGCTGATAGCCTGCGCCTAATACCAAACAGACATCGCAGCCAAACCTAAACATCTAAGACCTGGGGTCCCAACCAGGACGCGTGCCGAGTATGAGACCGCCGCAGCCACCTGATGGGCCTCGAACCCCTCGTTGGTTACCCCAAGTGGAAGGTGTAAGATGCAGTAAGTAGAAGTGTTTTCCCTTAGCAAAGATGCCAAGGATCGAATCCCCAGAGACTCCTAGGTTCAACAAGTAGGTGTCAATTGCTACGGCGCCAGATTAGTAGCAATCAACGTGGACCTGCACACAGATACAAATAACTTTGCTCCCAACGAGTACAGAGAGGTTGTCAATCCCTCCGGCCTTGTAGTTCACAAAGGATTAAAAGCAATGATAGTAGTGATAGATAGTTTTTGCAATAATAAGTAAACAGCGAAAAGTAAATAGTGGATGTGATCAATGATGGTAATATGGACCGGAGTCTCATGATGTTCACTAGTGATGTCTCTCTCCCAAAAGACGATAAAACAGCTATGTGAGGTAAACAAATTACAGCTGGGCAATTGACAGGACCACGAACGCAAACCAATGCTGACTACATTGCAAGAAAGGTTGAGGTTCAAAGCATGGGCGGTACGCCAAAGTAAGTAGACCGAAATCCATCAATATCTACTACTAATCATCCACCTTGAGATATCTATCCAGAACATCTCGCTGGTATTAAGTTGCGAGTCCCACCCATAGTGTAAACTCAATGCAACAGACAACTGCATTAAAAGAACTTTGCGTAAAGTAAACAATCCTTGCACCCGGGCACAAGCACCGTTGTTTTCCCCCTTGTGGCAACAACACATCCCCTAGACTCATGTTTCTGTCACTCAAGCTAGTCATCGAGGGGCATGAACCCACAATCGAGCATAACGTTCCCTCTTGGAGTCACTACCTATTACTCGGCCAAAGCAATAAATAACAACGGAGAACATGCAAGAATTACTTATGAACTAAAATATAAAAGAGGTGAATCAAATATATTACTCAATATCAATCTGAACATAATCTCATAATCCATCGGATCCCAGCAAACTCAACATAGCAACAACATAAGGATTACATAGGTGCCTCGATCATGTAGGGCAGCTCACGAGAACTAATTAGTGAAGCACAAGAACGGGAGGAGAACATCACATAGCTACTGGTCATGGACTCATGGTCCAAGGGAGACTACTCACGAGTCATCTGGGAGGCGTCCATGGTGGTGGAGAAGCTCCCGGTGGTGATCCTCCCCTCCGGCAGGGTGCCGGGAAGAGTTCTCCTGGTGCTCCCGATCTTGGAAGCGGTGGCGGCGGCGGAACAGAGATGGGATCGCAAAAAGAGTTCCTTTTTTGAGGGTTACGGAGGACCCTTTAAATATATGCCAAAGTAGGGCACCGGGGGAGTCTCGGGGGGCCCAGGCGCCCCCCCGGCGCGGCCCAGGGGGGCGCCGCCAGGGCGCCTGGAGCCCCGGTGCCCCCCCAGGCCGCCCTTCGGACGCAGTGTTGTTTCCGGATCGCTGATTTTTTATATAATTTTTCTGGATTTTTCTGGGCAGTTCTCGAAACGTGAAAACCTGAAATACAAAAACAGCCAAAAACAAAAACTGGCACTGGGGTGCACTGGATTAGTAAGTTAGTCCAAATATGATCAAAAGTGTATGGAAGTGTATGAATATCATAGCAATATCACCCAAAAGTGGCATGGAGCAAGCAGAAATTATAGATACGTTTTGGACGTATCAACATCCCCAAGCTTAATTCCTGCTCGTCCTCGAGTAGGTAAATGATAACAAGAATAATTTCTGTGGTGACATGCTATTAACCATATAGGAATTTTTATAGTCATATGACAAAAGCTTACTGAGACAATGATTCTAAAGTAATTAAGTTGCCTCATGAGAAAATCACAAATGACTGAAAGTTTTACAACATGAAACTGAAACATCAAATAGATTTGCAATGAACATGATGTGCAAATATGATAAAGTGATATCTAGCTTGCCCCCTTTAGTGATGCAAAACATAAATGCAGGGGCACCTTCAAGGTTTAAGTGATGACTAGATACAATGATTTCAGAATAAACGATATCACAATCATGCAAAAGACAATGCTACTTTGGGACAATGCACATTACACTCAGAATGACAATCATGCTCTCAGTAGTTGGTGCTTTAACATAAAGGTAAAATAAAGGTTAAGTGCTAGAGCTTTTTATTTTGAAAACATGGAAGCAATTGTCAACGGTAGTAGTACTTCATATGTGTCATGCATAAAACATCCTATAAGTTGCAAGCCTCATGCATCGTATACTAATAGTGCTCGCTCCTTGTCCTAATTAGCTCGGATTCCCATGGGTTATCATTGCATTACATATGTTTCAACCAAGTGTCACAAAGGGGTACCTCTATGCCACCTGTACAAAGGTCCAAGGAGATAAATCGCATTTGATTTCTCGTTTTTGATATATCTCAACTTGAGGACATCCATACCGGGACAACATAGAAAATAGATGATGGACTCCTCTTTAATGCATAAGCATATTCTCATGAGAGATTGAGGATTAAGGTCCAAGCTAAAACTTCCACCATGATGCATGGCTTTGGTTGGCGGCCCAATGTTCTTCTCTAACAATATGCATATTCATTCAACCCACGGCAAATCACCCTTACTTCAGACAAGACGAACATGCATAGCAACTCACATGATATTCAACAAAAGTTTGACAGTTGATGGCGTCCCCAGAAACATGGTTACCGCTCAGCAAGCAACTCATAAGAAATAGG
Source organism: Secale cereale (assembly GCA_902687465.1). Classification (NCBI taxonomy): domain Eukaryota; kingdom Viridiplantae; phylum Streptophyta; class Magnoliopsida; order Poales; family Poaceae; genus Secale; species Secale cereale. The sequence continues at coordinate 563,321,671 of LR738713.1, read as the reverse complement.
ATACATAGGCAACATATTCTTTACCACAATAGTTTTTAGGCTACTTTCCCATGAGCTATGTATTGCATGGTTAGTTTGCTTAGTACAGGTGGAGGTTAGCAAAAGACTGGGAGCGACCAACTAAGAGAGCAATGACGGTCATAATCATGCAGAGCAACAAAGCAATATTGAATCAGGCATGGTAGTTATATCGCTACTCAGAAACAAAAGATCATCAAGGCTTGACAGACTTTCTTTACAGTCTTAAATATGCGTGAGCATACGCCAAGTCAATCAAAATAAATTCTCGAAGGAAGATATTACTAAACCATACCACATCATAGGCAGACAAATCAAGTTGGTACTCCAATAACACATTGGGAACCCCCCAGCTATTTGAGATTAACCATAAGAAAACCTGAACTACCAAGCACCATCATGCAAGTAGCATCTTTATCATAGACACATTAACCAATGCAACGGAAGCAAACTCTCTTAATAAGGTGAGCATGGTAATTAAAGAGAGTTCAAGCAACCAACTAAACAAAAGCTCTTTGAAAGGATAAGCATGAATACTAAGAGCAGAACACGATAGTAGCTATTAAAAGATAAAGAACACACACAGCATAGATAGACATGAAAATTCTATGTTATGTTCTAGGTAGTGGTGGAGCGTGTTTCTCTCCCACATAAAGGAATGCTGGGTTCCGACTCGTTATGAAAAACTAAAAAGAAAACTAAAAGCAAGACGCTCCAAGCATAGCACATAACACATGAAGTGATAAAAATATAGCGAAACGAAAGACGAACTGATAATGTTGATGGAGAAGGGGATGCACGGGGGCATCCCCAAGCTTAGACGCTTGAGTCTCCTTGAATATTTCTTGGGGGTGCACGGGGGCATCCCCAAGCTTGAGCGCTTGACACTCCTGAATCTTTTTATCATCTTCCCTCGCACACTTGAAAACTCCCTTCATACATAACTCATCATAATCTGATTAGCGAGGTTAGTACCCTTAATAAAATAATTATACCTTGCTGGAAATAAGGATATTCTTGAAGTTCTACTGTTTCTCAAGATTGCCAAAAGGTTTTTTCAAAGAAAAAGCAAGTTCTTGATTTGCAAAGTGAAGGTAAGGCAAAACAGGACAGAATCTGTGAAAAACAGAACAGCAGGCAGTAATTGATCTGTTCGGGATACTTCTGCAACTCAAATCAAAAAACTCAGAACTGACGCACGAAAGACAATTATATAGAAAACGCTGTAGAAAAAATTCAGACCAAAAAGATGATCTGGTGATTTTATACGAATTTTTCTATCCAAGGACAAAATCTGTTTCCTGGACAGCACCTCACAACTTTTGAACTTTCTAGCAATCGGAGGCTATACTTGGCACAAATATGAAAAGCAAAGATACAATGATGATGCTACAGCAGTAAACAACATCAAGACACAACAAAAGCAAAAAATTTATTCATGTGGGCTGCCTCCCAAAAGCGCTTTCTTTTATGCCTTTAAGCTAGGCATAATGCGTAGAGGAATCAATAACCATCATAATAATCGGAGTTACAAATTGCTTCAAATGGTTCCTCAACAAGTTCATTCTTGTTCCTTCTAGGAAAGGGGTACACACCTTTTGCCTTCCCGCGTAAGCGGATTTGTCCCTTACCTATATCAATGAAGCCTTTAACTGCTCGGAGGAAGTCCCTTCCAAGCACTATGTTTCCTTGGTTTGGCTCCACGATGAAGAAATCAATCATTGCAATCCCTTTAAGGAATTTAACTGGCACGTCTTTTATTTTTCCCTGTATTTCAGAAATATCTCCATTAGTATGTTCATGATAAGATGGTAATCTATCCATGTTAAATTTTAAAGAATCATGAACACTTTTTGGCATAGTAGAAACCATAGATCCAATATCACAATAAGCAAGGAAGTCTTGATTAGAGATGCTAATCCTAACAAAAGGTTCCCAATCATTGTCTATTTCAAAAATGTCTCTCTTATTGGGTTTAGGTTTCTCTACCTTCGTTAAGTCTAGAGCATCCATTCTCTTTTCAATAGTAGCAAGTCAATCTATGACAGTATCAAAATTATGATCATAAACAAAGTAACTAGATAGACCATGTATAATTTCAAGAGCTCTAGCTTCATCACATTCTAGGAAATCTCCCTCGGCTATAATGTCAAGGGAGTGTTTACACCATTTAAAAAGACCATGGTAAAAATTTCTAAGCACAATTTTTATAGGTATCCAAGGCATAATTCTTCTATGTGCATCAGAAATTCTGTCCCATGCCTTCTTCATATTTTCTCCATCCCTTTGATGGAAATCTAGAACTTCTGATTCCCTCAAAGCACCAAATCCTAACATGTTTAGCTAAAAAGAAAGGACTACTAATAAAAAGGCAATTTTTTTTTTGTGATTTTTGATAAAAGATACTAAAGCAAAAATGAAAGGTAAACTAACAAGACTAAAAAGCAAACGTAAAAGATAGCATGCAACTCCCCTATCCTGAAGAGTGGAGTCCCCGGCAACGGCGCCAGAAAATACTCCTTGATGGGCCTCGAACCCCTCGTTGGTTACCCCAAGTGGAAGGTGTAAGATGCAGTAAGTAGAAGTGTTTTCCCTTAGCAAAGATGCCAAGGATCGAATCCCCAGAGACTCCTAGGTTCAACAAGTAGGTGTCAATTGCTACGGCGCTAGATTAGTAGCAATCAACGTGGACCTGCACACAGATACAAATAACTTTGCTCCCAACGAGTACAGAGAGGTTGTCAATCCCTCCGGCCTTGTAGTTCACAAAGGATTAAAAGCAATGATAGTAGTGATAGATAGTTTTTGCAATAGTAAGTAAATAGCGAAAAGTAAATAGTGGATGTGATCAATGATGTTAATATGGACCGGAGTCTCATGATGTTCACTAGTGATGTCTCTCTCCCAAAAGACGATAAAACAGCTATGTGAGGTAAACAAATTACAGCTGGGTAATTGACAGGACCACGAACGCAAACCAATGCTGACTACATTGCAAGAAAGGTTGAGGTTCAAAGCTTGGGCGGTACGCCAAAGTAAGTAGACCGAAATCCATCAATATCTACTACTAATCATCCACCTTGAGATATCTATCCAGAACATCTCGCTGGTATTAAGTTGCGAGTCCCACCCATAGTGTAAACTCAATGCAATAGACAACTGCATTAAAAGAACTTTGCGTAAAGTAAACAATCCTTGCACCCGCGGGCACAAGCACCGTTGTTTTCCCCCTTGTGGCAACATCACATCCCCTAGACTCATGTTTCTGTCACTCAAGCTAGTCATCGAGGGGCATGAACCCACAATCGAGCATAACGTTCCCTCTTGGAGTCACTACCTATTACTCGGCCAAAGCAATAAATAACAACGGAGAACATGCAAGAATTACTTATGAACTAAAATATAAAAGAGGTGAATCAAATATATTACTCAAGATCAATCTGAACATAATCTCATAATCCATCGGATCCCAGCAAACTCAACATAGCAACAGCATAAGGATTACATAGGTGCCTCAATCATGTAGGGCAGCTCACGAGGACTAATTAGTGAAGCACAAAAACGGGAGGAGAACATCACATAGCTACCGGTCATGGACTCATGGTCCAAGGGAGACTACTCACGAGTCATCCGGGAGGCGTCCATGGTGGTGGAGAAGCTCCCGGTGGTGATCCTCCCCTCCGGCAGGGTGCCGGGAAGAGTTCTCCTGGTGCTCCCGATCTTGGAAGAGGCGGCGGCGGAACAGAGATGGGATCGCAAAAAGAGTTCCTTTTTTGAGGGTTACGGAGGACCCTTTAAATATATGCCAAAGTAGGGCACCGGGGGAGTCTCGGGGGGCCCAGGCGCCCCCCCGGCGCGGCCCAGGGGGGGGCGCGCCGTCAGGGCGCCTGGAGCCCTGGTGCCCCCCCAGGCTACCCTTCGGACGCAGTGTTGTTTCCGGATCGCTGATTTTTTATATAATTTTTCTGGATTTTTCTGGGCAGTTCTCGAAACGTGAAAACCTGAAATACAAAAACAGCTGAAAACAGAAACTGGCACTGGGGTGCACTGGATTAGTACGTTAGTCCAAATATGATCAAAAGTGTATGGAAGTGTATGAATATCATAGCAATATCACCCAAAAGTGGCATGGAGCAAGCAGAAATTATAGATACGTTTTGGACGTATCACCACCTGCCACCAATCCATCTTTAGTGTTGTACTGCTGCATCAACCTTGCCCGGTCTAGCTGCCATCGACGCCACCACGACGCCAGACAGCGCCACTATCCTGCGCTCGTCCATCACCACACGCCCACCGACGAGACCCCGCTGCTCCATGCCGCCGAGACCCGCCATAGTCGACGTGTCAGATGCGACGCCACTCCTCCTCTTGTCCCCTCCAGCCAGCACTTGGTCCAAAACGATGCCCCCAGGAGGGAGAACGACATCGAAACGTCGTCATCGTCCGATCCGGTAGACCCAGATCTAGGGTTTCCCCCGGAACCTCCCGACCAGGTTGACGTGACCTGCAACGACGATGCCTCGAGAAGGAAACGACGTCAGAGACGCCGCCATCGTCCGCCAAGACCGCAGTCAGGCACGATTTTCACCGGAAGCCATGTCGTCCTGATCTCGTGGTTGGCTAGAACCGCGTGGAGTCTCGCCATGAAGACATATGCCGCCGCTGGTACTCCGGCAGAGATCCTCCATACTCTCACTGGTCCCTCCACGCACCGCCGGCCGGCCAAGACCACGCCGCGGCGGATCTGAAGGGGACGCCAGATCCGCGGCTGCCGCGACCCATCTTCAGGCAGAGCCATCCACCGGTTCATCCATGGAGTGCTGCCACCATCCATGCACGAAGGGAAGCCCATCACCGTCCTGGACTGCCAGCCGCCGCCGCACAGGCTAGGGGCGCCGCCCTGCCTACTGCCCACGGGCGCACCACTAGAGACGCCCCTGCCGCCTCAAGGGAATCCCGCTGTAGATCCGCCCGCCCTAGCGCCTTGGCACCAGGCCCACCACCACCGCGGACCTCGCCGGCGGCAGCGGCGGCAGGAGGATGGCCAAGGGAGGCTGGCGGCGCTGGGTTTTTTGGCCCCCTGGCGTCGCCCAGGGAGGCGATGCGAGGGGGTACGAGGGGTGGATGTCAGATGATTACCAGCTAAATGATGTAATTTAGCTACTAGCTATGTTGTTGGAACTTGGGACTGATCCAACTGCCACGTACAAATGACTATGCTCCACAGATTGCTTGGACAAGTAGTCTACGCCATATATGTTTTTCTTTTGACAACTTAATATGCTATATATGTTAGCTAACTGTGACTCACGAATGTACTACATATGTTCCTAAATACTTCCTCCGTTCCTAGATATAATACCTTTTAAGAATCCAATATGGACTACATACGGAGCAAAATTGTAGAATTCTATCGAATAACTATTGAATAATTGTTAATGCAATATTATGCCAGTACAAGAGGTATATATAAGAGTCAAGGCGCATCTGACCTAGCCCTATTACAAACCAAGTAGGAGTCCTAATCCTATTACAAGTTGTATTCTGACATCCCCCCGCAATGTCAACGGTGGGCTCAACGATGTTGAGACTGAAACGAATGTCTTGAAACGGAGTAGTTGCCATGCCTCCAGTAAAGAATCAGTGTACTGAGCAGAAGTAGGCACATGGAGAACGCGAACTTGACCGAGAGCCACCTTCTCTCGAACAAAGTGAATGTTGATCTCAATATGCTTGGTGCGACGGTGTTGAACCGGATTCCCTGACATGTAGACATCTGAAATATTATCACAGTTGAAAGTGCAACTAATCCCCGGGTGGTTTTGGTAATTAATAACAACATATATATCATTGAACTAATGGCTACTTGAGAATCATTTCAGAGAAGTTCGATGATATGGGTATGGAAATGTCTGAAGAAGTGGACCCCTCAAAATGCTAAGACAAGCATTGGCAAAAGCTCAAGACTCCATTTTTGGTTTAGTGATCAAAGATCACATTGAGTCCATAGGAAAAGCCAATACTATTAAAAGGGGATGAGGTTGTGTTGATGATCTGGTTGCTCAAGTGCTTAGTGATTTAGCTCCTTCAACTATCAGCAATCTTCACTACTAAACACACTCATAAGTAATCTCGGACAAACCGATTCTTCCAACTCAGTCCCACCGAGATGAACCACCTCAGTTATTTTTCCAAACCCTAGATATTTCGGTCTATCCGATTTTGAGTTCGGTCTCACCGAAACTGGACTGCCAACCTTCTGTAACCATTTGACATCATTTCGGAATATCCGAGTTGTTGATTTCGGTCCCACCGATTCTGGCAAGTTCCTACCTTTGACTCATATCGGACACACCGAGATGGTATTTTCGGTCCCACCGAAAACCCCAACGTTCACTATATTTGAACTTTCGGTCTGACCGAGTTTTCACTTCGGTCTCACCGAGATTGCTCAATTATGTGTGTAACGGTTGGATTTTGTGTGGAGGCTATATATACCCCTCCACCCCCTCTTCATTCGTGGAGAGAGCCATCAGAAAGTACTACCACTCCTACCTTACACTTTCTGAGAAGAGAACCACCTACCCTTGTGTTGAGATCAAGTCATTCCATTCCTACCATATGAAACTTGATTTCTAGCCTTCCCAAGTTGCTTTCCACTCAATCCTTTCTTCCACCACAGCCATATCAGTGAGGAGAGTTGAGTGTTGGGGAGATTATCATTTGAAGCATAAGAGCAAGGAGTTCATCACCATCAACAACATCTATTACCTTTTGGAGGGTGGTGCCTCCTAGATTGGTTAGGTGTCGCTTGGGAGCCTCCGTCTTCGAGATGTGGAGTTGAACCAAGAAGTTTGTAAGGGCAAGGAGATCGCCTACTTCGTGAAGATCTACCCCGAGTAAGGCTAGTCCTCCGTGGGCGTAGGCCATGATGGAATAGACAAGGTTGCTTCTTCGTGGACCCTTCGTGGGTGGAGCCCTCCGTGGACTCGCGCAGCCGTTACCCTCCGTGGGTTGAAGTCTCCATCAACGTGGATGTACGATAGCACCACCTATCGGAACCACGAGAAAAATCTCCGTGTCTCCAAATTGCGTTTGATCTTCTCCACCTCTCTTTACTACATGTGCAATTTACTTTCCGCTGCTTATACTCTAGAATTGCATGTGTAGGGTGATACTTGAATTGATCATAATTGTGAAACTGCCAAAAACTGTTCTTGATCAAAGGCAGGATTTTTATATTGTCAAGTAGTCTAATCACCCCCCTCTAGACATACTTTCGATCCTACAAGTGGTATCAGAGCTTTGGTCTCCATTGTTTTGGTTTCCATTGCATTGGACTCCATAAGCTTGGTTTCACAACCTAGGAGAGTATGGCGTCTAGTGAGGGTAATTATCGTAGAGGTCCTTACTTTGATGGTACAAATTTTGCTAGTTGGAAGCATAAAATGAAAATGCATATTCTTGGTCATAACCCAGCCGCATGGGGCATTATTTGTGTTGGTATGCAAGGTGAATTCTTCGAGGAAGGAAAAGTTCCGGATCGTGAAGCTACACCGGAAGAGTTGCGGATGTTGCAAAACAATGCTCAAGTTTGTGACATTCTCTTCAATGCTTTGTGTCCCGAGGAGTTCAACAAAATCAGCCGTCTTGAGAATGCTAAAGAGATTTGGGATACTTTGGTTGAAATGCATGAAGGTACTGAATCTGTGAAGGAATCAAAGCTAGATATTCTTCAAGGTCAACTTGACAAGTTCAAGATGAAGGATGGTGAAGGAGTCGCTGAAATGTACTCTAGGCTTGCTCTCATCACAAATGAGATTGCCGGCTTAGGAAGCGAAGAAATGACCGACCGTTTCATCATCAAGAAGATTCTAAGAGCTTTGGATGGAAAATATGACACCGTGTGCACTTTGATCCAAATGATGCCAAACTACAAGACTCTCAAGCCAACTGAAGTCATTGGAAGAATTGTTGCTCATGAAATGACACTTAAGGATAAGGAAGAGCTTCACAACAAGTCAAGTGGTGCTTACAAAGCTACAAGTGATGCTCCCACAACCTCAAGTGACAAGTTAATTTCCAATGAAGAGATAAGCCTAATGGTTAAGAACTTCAACAAGTTCTACAAGAATAGAGGCAAAGAAAGAAGCTCAAAGTCTAGATCATATGATGAAAAGAGATCTTCTAGTCGTGACCGAAACTGCTACAATTGTGGAAGACCCGGACACTTCTCAAATGAGTGTACGGCTCCCCACAAGAGAAGAGAAGAATCTCCAAGAAGAAGAGCAAGAGATGAGTCACCTCGGAGAGAGAGAAGGAGTAGAGATGATCGCTATGAACGAAGACCCTCTCGGAGAAACAAGGATTCAGAGAGGAAGGACAAGTCATCAAGGAGCTACACAAGAAGAAGACATCAAGCTCATGTAGGTGAATGGGTCTCCGGCTTCGACTCTGACAATCAATCCGATGGAAGCTATCACTCCGACTCCGACTACAGTCAAGATGAAGGTGTTGCCGGACTTGCACTCGTATCCTCCAACTCCAACTCCTACGACTTATTTGATTCACCAAATGAGGGAATTGGAAGATGCTTCATGGCTAAAGGCCCCAAGGTAACACACCCTGAATTCATTGACTTTGATAGTGATGAGGATGACTTGCTTGGTGAAGATGAGCTCTTGCATGATAAATCTAGTGAGCTTAGTAATGATGAAAATGCTAGTAGTCTTTATAGTCGAGAAGAGTCGAATGACAATGTTATGAAGGAGATTGAGCGTCTAACTAAAGAACTAAACACTCTTAAGTTAGCTCATGAAACAACTCAAGAAGATCATAGAGAGCTCCTAAGATCTCATGAGAAGCTACGCTTCGAGAAGCTCACTCTAGAGCAAGAACATGAGTTTCTAAAAGCAATCAATGACGATCTTCGAAAGAAGAGTTCTTCATATCTTGCCAAACGACTTCTCTTGTCTAATTTCTTGCCACCTATTAAGACTAAGCATGACAAGCATAAGAAAAATTCTTCCTCTAGTATTAACAATAACAATGTCAAATCTAATGTTGTTACTTCTAGTAGTTCTCTTGATTCCACTAACAATGTTTCAAGCCAAGTTACACTTGAGCAAGAAAATAGCTTATTGAAGGAAATCATAGAGAAAGGCGTCTACAAGAGTCTTGCCGGAAGCAAGAACTTTGAGGAAATTGTTCGCAAACAAGGAAGGCACCGGAAGAATCAAGGGATTGGTTTTGAGCGAAAGTTCAACGCCGAAGGTGTTGAGTGGGAAGAAGGTCAATACCCTACTCCACAGTTTGTTTCACAAAAGGAGAAGTATGATCCTACTTCTTCCAATGTGGAACAAGCTCAAGATGACCTTCCACCACAAGACCACAAGCTAAAGGCCAAGGACAAGCTTCAAGAGGAGATTGATGCATTCATTGAAGCACCTCAAGCCATGGTCAAGTGGGTTCCCAAGGACACGTCAAGTTCTACTTCGTCAAGCTCAACTACAACACCAAGGATTCCCATCAAGATGATGTGGATCCCAAAGAAGAAGAACTAGAAGGTTCTTGAGGGTGACTCCGCCAACATACTTCACTCATATTCTTTTTGGCAAGAACTTGTGCAATCAACTTCCACATCATGCACTAGTTCATGGAGTCACAAACCCTCTTGTTGGTAAGTCAAGGGACAAGGTAATCATTGCTTTCATGGACATCATCTTTTGTGTACTTCAATCTATGTCTATGGATATCCTTGTTTGTTCCTTGTGGGACTAACCCATGTAGGTATTGAAAGTGCCCTAATCCAAAGGATAGCTCTCAACTCTTGATGATCTACATCAACATTGAGCATCCACATCTTCAACATCTACATGAAGTCTTCTACGACAACCCAAGGTTAGTTTGACCCTTTAAAAGGGGTTCTCACATCTAGGGGGAGCTTTGCTCTAAAAATTGAGCTAAAGCATCTCCAAATGATGTGAACACATCAATGCTTTATGTAAAAGTGGTAACCCCACTTGTGCTTAAACGATGAGTATGACCTATGATCAAATGTTCTCATTTGGCTCCTAAGTCAATATACTCATATATAGATGACCTAGTCATCGACAAATTGTGTGCTAGTAGCTAGAGTGTTGGTTGTGCATGTTTGACACATATTTCAGTTGCTATCTTATTGTGTGAGCATGTTGAATGCATGATTTCATCCATTCAAGGACATCCATTTGTTGTTTTGATTGTTTTGATTTTTCTGGCCAAATGGATGGACAAGAATGCCTAAGCACCTTCCCTAGCTATCTATGCTTTCTTGTCTCAAATTCTATTCATGCTCATATCACAACTTTGAACAAGTCATTTTCGGACCCTCCGAGTGAGGAGCACTCGGAGCCACCGATCCGTCTAAGGCTGACTTCCAAAACCTTCTAAGTCCATTTCGATCTGACCAACTTTTCCATCTCGGTCCAACCGAAACGCTTAGACTGATCTAGGTTTCATCTCGGTGAAACCGAGTTATAAATCTCGGCGTGACCGATATGTGTAACTGCACATCAGTTAGCCATTTCGGTGTCACCGAGTTTTTCAACTCGGTCCCACCGACAGTACGGGGATATATATACTGAGGGCTGCGCGCGATTTAATTCTTCAAACCGTTTCGCCCCCAAGTCCCCTGCTGTCGTCGCCCTGGTCTTCGGATCGTCGCCGTCGTCGCCTGTGTGCCCTCGCCGCAGGTCTCCGCCGCCGTCAACGGTAATCTTCTCCGCGTCGTTGCCGCCGTAGAGGGACTCCACCAAGTTAGGGTGAGTCCCGATCCCTCTCGTGCTCCCCATCTGATTCTTGCACGATTGGTTTGCCATGTATCTATCCACGCTTGAGATATTCCTTAAACATCAGATCAGATCCTTTTAGTTTCGAGCGAAATTCTTAGGTTTAGGTTTCCACGGAACACATCTCGGTGAAACCGATTTTGAAAACTCGGAATGACCGATTTGGCCTCTGGCCATTGCACTGCATCGTTCGGTCTAACCGATTCGTGCAAATCGGTGTGACCGATGTAGAGTCTCAGTGAAACCCTAGTGTTTCGGTAGGACCGAAACCCATTTCGGTCTGACCGAAAGTGGTGTGTAGGTTTCTGTTATACACTTCGGAATCACCGAAACTAAAAATCGGTTTGACCGAAATGCATTCTGTGAAAACTCAAAACTAAGATTTGAACTCATTTTTTTTGCAAAAACCTCTGCAGTTGTGATAACTCTTCTACTCTGCCTATACCTTATCTTTTCACAGGTTGTCAGCCATGTCAGATGCCAGTGACAGCCAGAACAGGTCTGAGTCACCGTTTGCAGAGATCCCAGAGGCAGGTACTAGTCCTGAGGCTAGTAGTTCCAGTGATGATGGTGAGAGGAGCACCCCTAGTGGTTTGCCTCCTGCAGCCACCAGGACCAGAAAGAAGAGGAATTCTGATGATGAGGACTCTGACTTCGTTGCTGAGGAAGTTACCTCCAAGCCCAAGAGGAAAGTTGTTGCCAAAGAGCACGAAGGGCAGCAGTCAAAGAAAGGCACCAGCAAGGTCAAGCAATCAGCTGTTGCCAAGAAGCTAAACTTGGAAGAGCCAGCTCCAAGTAAGGTGAAGAAAACTTCCAAGAGGAAGAGGGTAGTATATGCTGAACCTCATGTTGATGCAGCTGCTGATGAAGAAGAAGAAGAAGATGCACCCCAGCCTCCTCCTCAGAAGGCTAAGTTCATGGGTGATGCTATTAGGGCTCAAGCCACTTCTAAGCCCAAGAAGCCTGCTCAAGCCAAGGCAGCTCCAGCCAAGCCCAAGAGGACAACCAGGAGCATTCCAGCTTCTGAGAAGAACAAAGGTGAGATGCCACCGTCTGAGTCAGATGAAGAACATGTGTTGCTGAAGCTCCGTCCTAAGTTGCCGCTCCACAACGATGCTCATCCTCAAGCCGAGGATATGAAGGCAAGGAAGGACAGAGGTCTCAGGCTATGGAGACAGTCTGATCCATATGCCGTGAGGAGAAGGACTGCTGTGGACCCCAGATTCCACACCAGAGAGCAGCAGGACTTCTATGAGACCGTGCTGATGGATAAGAAGCCTATTGTTGCTGACACCAGATATGTTGACTGGAAGTACATTGACAGTGAAGAGCACCGAGACTTCTTTCCCCATGTGCATGAGAGCTTCACTGCATGTGGAGTTGCTGAGTTCGTGGGTCAGAAGCTGACAGATTGGAATGACGAGATGATCATGCAGTTCTACGCCACAGCCCACTTCTATCCTGATGGCAAGATCACCTGGATGACTGAAGGTCAAAGGTTTTCTTCGTCTGTTGAAGAATGGGCAGAACTTCTGAATGCTCCAGTACAGAGAGAGGACGACATTGATGTCTATGGGATTCCTAAGAAGAGCCATGATTCCATGAAGAACATGTACAAGGAAATCCCCGCTGCTGATTTGGAAGGGTGGAAGCTTGGCTCAGTGTACTATCTCCAGGTAGGTCTGACCACAATAAACACTATTTTGAGGCATACATTGATGCCCAAGTCTGGAGACCACCGCATGATTCGAGGCTATTCTATCAACATGCTGCACATTCTTGATGAGAAGGCACCTTTCAAGGTGATGGACTTAATGGTAGAGACCATTAAGAGGACTGCAGCTGACCAGAAGAGGTCGTGTGGATTTGCCCCGCAGATTCAGATGCTCATCAATGCCAAGTTTGGCATGGGCAAATTCATGTTGGATAGGAAGCACTTGCCACTGCAGCCAGAGCATGAAGACAACATTTTTGTGATGGATGAGGAGGATCCAACCTCAGTTGAAGGTCAAGCCAAAATTGAGGCTGCAAAGAAAGCTAAAGCTGACAAAGAGGCAGCAGCAGCAGCAGCTAAAACCAAAGAGCTTCGGAGAGCAGATTCTTGAAGCTACCCAGAGGATTGAACAACGCCTGGCCAGCATTGAACAATCTCAGGAAAGCCTAGAGAGGATTGTTGAGGACAAGATCCACGCTCTGGACGTGAAGCTGACTGAGATTCAGGTGTCCGTCAACAAGCTTGAGGCAGACATGGAGGAAGCAAGGCAGGAGAGAGCAGAGCTCATGCAGGATGATCTAGTCCAGGACTCCCATCGCCAGACTGCTCAGGTTCCCAGAGGATCCCGATCAGCAGCTATCCCAGTGACTGACTCCAGGGCTACCACTTCAGCACCAGCTACAGCTCCAGCAGTTACTCCAGCTCCAGCTCCAGCATCCACTCCTCCAGCGCAGACATCAGCTGAAGTCTTCGCCGATGCCGTCATTTCTACTCCGACATCTACCCAGACGGGAGCCGCCAGCAGAGCCCACAGTGACGCTTAGTTCTATATCTTTTCGAACTTTTTGGTAACTTGTTGCCAAAGGGGGAGAAATTGTATAGATCATAGGGCTTCGAGAGAGAGAGTGCTCTTTCGTTCTTTTGCCGGTTTTCTTTGAGTTACATTTGGTTCTTTTGGTTCTTGATACTTTCAGTGTGCTTGCTACTACGTTTGATGCTACCTTAATGAGGTGCTTGGTCATACTATGCTTTAATGTGTGCTTAATGCTTATCATATGCTATTCCTTCTTGTATGATCATTTACTCATGTCTTGGTGATTGGGTGCATGTTATTCATTCTTATCATTTTGTGCGCTCCACCAAGATGTATGTGACATGGAAGAGTGACCCATAATCCTAATCGATTGTGCATTTGCATTCAAACGCAAATTTTTAATAATGCACAAATTTAGGGGGAGCTCTTGTTTATCACATACTTCTCAAAGCGACGATATTATTCATTGATTATATCCCTTGTCGAAGCTTTGATCTATATGTTGTCATCAATTACCAAAAAGGGGGAGATTGAAAGTGCAACTAATCCCCGGGTGGTTTTGGTAATTAATAACAACATATATATCATTGAACTAATGGCTACTTGAGAATCATTTCAGAGAAGTTCGATGATATGGGTATGGAAATGTCTGAAGAAGTGGACCCCTCAAAATGCTAAGACAAGCATTGGCAAAAGCTCAAGACTCCATTTTTGGTTTAGTGATCAAAGATCACATTGAGTCCATAGGAAAAGCCAATACTATTAAAAGGGGATGAGGTTGTGTTGATGATCTGGTTGCTCAAGTGCTTAGTGATTTAGCTCCTTCAACTATCAGCAATCTTCACTACTAAACACACTCATAAGTAATCTCGGACAAACCGATTCTTCCAACTCAGTCCCACCGAGATGAACCACCTCAGTTATTTTTCCAAACCCTAGATATTTCGGTCTATCCGATTTTGAGTCCGGTCTCACCGAAACTGGACTGCCAACCTTCTGTAACCATTTGACATCATTTCGGAATATCCGAGTTGTTGATTTCGGTCCCACCGATTCTGGCAAGTTCCTACCTTTGACTCATATCGGACACACCGAGATGGTATTTTCGGTCCCACCGAAAACCCCAACGTTCACTATATTTGAACTTTCGGTCTGACCGAGTTTTCACTTCGGTCTCACCGAGATTGCTCAATTATGTGTGTAACGGTTGGATTTTGTGTGGAGGCTATATATACCCCTCCACACCCTCTTCATTCGTGGAGAGAGCCATCAGAAAGCACTACCACTCCTACCTTACACTTTCTGAGAAGAGAACCACCTACCCTTGTGTTGAGATCAAGTCATTCCATTCCTACCATATGAAACTTGATTTCTAGCCTTCCCAAGTTGCTTTCCACTCATTCCTTTCTTCCACCACAGCCATATCAGTGAGGAGAGTTGAGTGTTGGGGAGATTATCATTTGAAGCACAAGAGCAAGGAGTTCATCACCATCAACAACATCCATTACCTTTTGGAGGGTGGTGCCTCCTAGATTGGTTAGGTGTCGCTTGGGAGCCTCCGTCTTCGAGATGTGGAGTTGAACCAAGAAGTTTGTAAGGGCAAGGAGATCGCCTACTTCGTGAAGATCTACCCCGAGTAAGGCTAGTCCTCCGTGGGCGTAGGCCATGATGGAATAGACAAGGTTGCTTCTTCGTGGACCCTTCGTGGGTGGAGCCCTCCGTGGACTCGCGCAGCCGTTACCCTCCGTGGGTTGAAGTCTCCATCAACGTGGATGTACGATAGCACCACCTATCGGAACCATGAGAAAAATCTCCGTGTCTCCAAATTGCGTTTGATCTTCTCCACCTCTCTTTACTACATGTGCAATTTACTTTCCGCTGCTTATACTCTAGAATTGCATGTGTAGGGTGATACTTGAATTGATCATAATTGTGAAACTGCCAAAAACTGTTCTTGATCAAAGGCAGGATTTTTATATTGTCAAGTAGTCTAATCACCCCCCCCCTCTAGACATACTTTCGATCCTACAACAGTAAACAATGGTAGCTTGCTCAATAGGACGGTGCAGCTCTGGCAACAATTGGCGCAACCAAACCGTTTCACCAACCACATGAGCCACAACATGGTACTCAGCATCAGCAGACGAGCGGGAGACCGTAACCTGCCTTTTTGAAGACCAAGAAGCCAAATTGTGACCAAGAAAAACACAAAATCTGGATGTGGACCTACGAGTATCTGGACAACCAGCCCAGTCTGCATCACAGTAAGCTGTCAAGGAGGTGGGAGAGGATTTGTTGATATAAAGACCTAAGTCTAGTGTGCCTTTGAGATACCGAAGAATACGTTTGACATGATTGTAGTGTGGAATACGAGGATCATGCATGTATAAACAAGCTTGTTGGACAGCAAAAGAAATTTCAGGACGAGTGAGGGTAAGATACTGAAGTGCACTGGTAGAGAGTTTGGAACCTGTATCAACAGGGGTACGGGAAGTTTGACAATCAAGCATACCAGCACGAGAAAGAAAATCCAGAGTGTACTGACATTGAGACAAGAAAAGACCAGAGGAGTCACGGATAACAGCAAGACCTAAGTGGTGAAGAAGACTTAAATCTGTCATAGAAAATGCATGGCAAAGAAGAGAGATAATATGATCTAAAAATTGTTGTGTGGAAGCTGTGAGGATAATATCATCAACATGTAAAAGGATGTAAGCAGTGTTGTTGTTGTGATGAAAGGTGAAGAGTGAAGTGTCAGAACGGGAAGGGGTAAACCGATGGTTTGAGCATAAGTAGAAAAGTGTTGGAACCAGACACGTGGTGCTTATTTAAGACCATAAAGATATTTTTGAAGAAGACAAACATGACTAGGATAGGAGGAATGTTCGAAGCCAAGAGGTTGTTGACAATAGACTGTTTCTTGAAGAGAGCCATGAAGAAAAGCATTTTTGACATCTAGTTGATGAATTGGCCAGGAAGAAGAGACGGCGATGCTAAGGACAGTGCGAATAGTGCTGGGCTTGACAACTGGAGAGAAAGTCTCATCATAATCGATGTCGTGTTGCTGAGAGTAACCACAGCATACCCATCGAGCCTTATAACATGCAAGACTCCCATCGGAATTAAATTTATGACGAAAAATCCATTTGCCCGAAACGGTATTTGTATTGGAAGGACGAGGAACTAACTGCCACGTGTTATTCTGCAGAAGGGCATCATATTCATCTTTCATAGCTGCGGCCCAATTAGGATCTAGGAGAGCTGATTTGTAAGATTTGGGTAGAGAGGAAGGAGATAAAGATGCATGAAGATTGAGACGCTCTTTTGCAGGTAAACGAAACCTGGACATGGCACGTGTGAACATGGTATGATTGTTAGTAGGAGCTAGAACGGGAATAGCATGAGCAGGAGGGGTGGGGGAAGATGTGATGGACGCGTCCGGCGCAGCGGAGGAAGCAGACGCGTGAGATGGTGGTGAAGACTTTGGCTGCAGGAGGTCTGCCACGTCAGAGTGTAATGGGTTTTCCTCTGCCGGGGCAGATGTGATGACAGAAGTGGTGGCGGCAGGATCTGCTACTGCGGCTGGTTTTGCTGGATTGGTCGGCGGGTGAAAGAAGGGAAGATGATTGCGATGAGAGGGACTAGTGGAAGGCGCGTGTGAGTTGAAATCTAATTGTTGACGCTCGGAAAAGGGAAAAATGTTTTCAGCAAATGTTTTCATCAAATGTTACATGACGAGACACATGAACACGACCACTAACAAGATCTAGACAACGATAACCTTTGTGCTCGTTAGAAAAACCTAGATGGACACACGAGATAAAGCGCGGGGAAAGTTTGTTACGAGAAGTGGAGTATGAGTTTGGAAAACAAAGACAACCGAAGACGCGAACGTCGGAGTAATTTGGATGAGAGAGAAATAAAGAGAAGTGAGGAGTAGTTTGTGGGTTAACTTTAGATGGACGAATATTGAGTAAATATGTGGCTGTGTGGAGTGCCTCTGCCCAGAACATCGACGACATAGAAGATTGAATAAGCAGAGTGCGAATGATGTTATTAAGAGTGCGAAGAGAACGCTCGGCTTTGCCATTTTGAGGGGAGGTATAAGGATAGGAGAAACGTAAGAGAATTCCATATTGAAGAAAGAAATTTCGATTTTTAAAGTTGTCAAATTCATGACCATTATCACATTGGATGAATCTTATAGGGAGGAAAAAGTGGACCGAGACATAACGTTGAAAGTTAATGAATATATTATGAACGTCGGATTTGTTGCGTAAAGGAAAAGTCCAAACATAATGAGTAAAATCATCAAGAATCACGAGATAATACTTAAAACCAGATACACTTTCTATTGGTGATGTCCAGAGATCACAATGAAGTAATTCAAAAGGAAAAGTACCAGAGGATTGAGAGGAACTAAAGGGAAGGCGAACATGTTTGCCCAATTGACATGACTGACACATAGAAGAATTATGAGAATCTCTATTACAATGTATTGAAAATTCACTAAGAAGTGTGGATAACACATTTTTATTGGGATGGCCGAGACGTTGGTGCCACAGATCAACAGAGGCCACCATAGATGTGGAGGAGCAGCGACCGGAGCACCATGGAGAGAATATAAATCACCGGAGCTATTGAATCGAGCGATCTCGGCCTTGGTCGGGTAGTCCTTCACAGACAAACCAAAGGGGTCAAACTCGACAGAAACATGATTATCACCGGTGATTTGGCGAACAGAATTCAGATTTTTAATAAGAGCAGGAGCTACAAGAACATCACGAAGAAGCAAAGGCTTAGTCGGGGATTGGATTTGAGCGTGACCGACACCGTAAATAGGAATAGAAGATCCATCACCGAGAGTAATAGAGGGAAAAGACGAAGGTGTGCAAGAGGAAAGCAAATTTCTCGATGCAGACATATGACGAGAAGCACCAGAATCGAAAATCCAATCCGTACCTGAGTTCCCTTGTGCAGAAAAATGGTTCATGGCTTGTAGAAAAGAAGCTTGGTCCCAGCTCGGAGCCGAAGTAGAGGCCGGTGTAGTCATAGGAGCTTGCGGGTGTGGTGGCGTCGGCAGTAGGGTCAGCATCGACGTAAAGAGAGAGGCACCATCATTGTACTGCTGCATGTAAGTGAACGATGGAGCGCCATAGGATGCGTAAGGACTGGTGTTGTAGATAGAGGGAGGAGTGTGGTACATGGGCGTGAGCTGTCGGGGCGCTAGGACGGGCGCGTCGGTGTGAGGGCGAGCACCGGGCTGCCAGCCACCACTATAGGCAGGCGGGGCACCATATGGCGTAGGGGCGGACCAGGGCATAGGCCACGCCTGGACTAGCCCTGTCCACGGATCAGGAGATGGATGCCATCCGGGCGGCGGCGGTGGTGGTGCGGTTGATGAAGCCGGGGACGGCGGTGGGGAAGTTGGTGGAGCCGGGGGCAGAGCAGGAGCAGGCGCCGTGCGGAACTGCGGCTGCCTGGGGTTTTTGCCCCAGTAGTTGGGACTTGGACGCCATCCGGATGGTTGAGGAGGTGCTGTTGGTGGAGGTGGCGGTGGCGGCGTTGACGCAGGCGGGCGAGGAGAAGCAGTGAAGACCTGAGGACGGGAGTCCTTCGTAGTTAGGGCACAATCGGCCCATTGGAGCATCGAGCGAACCTCAGCGAAGGAGGGACGCGGACGCATCATAGGGATGAAGGAGGCCTGCTTCTCGAACCGCTTGCTAAGGCCGACGGGGAGGACGTTGATGAGATGGCGATCGTCGATCGGATCACCAAGTTCGCGGAGTTCATCCGCGATCGCCTTGAGGCGTTTGCAGTAGACACCGACCGGTGAATCACCTTGCACCGTATTACGAAGCTCGGTGTGGAGATTGTTGGCGCGAGCGTCGACGTTGTCCTGGAAGAGCCGACGAAGGACCGCCCATAATCGGCGGCGGAGGCACCGTCACAGTGGACGAGATTGAAGATCTCTGTGGAGACTCGCATGTAGATCCATTGAATAATGACGAGATCATCCTTGACCCATTGCGGATCATGACGTTGAGGAAGAGAGTCGTCGGCAACGTGAGAGCGGAGATTGCATCGCCCAAGGTGGACGTCGAAGAGGTGACGCCAATGGTAGTAGTTGTGAGTAGCGAGGTCCAGGGTTACTGGGATGTAGGGGCTAATATGAGAGATGGTGTCGGTGAAGGAGATGGAATGGGGTATTGGTGGGGGTAGAGCTAGAGTGGAGGTAGAGGCGGAGGAGGCCGTGGCTGCGGCGACCTTGGCGGCAACGATGGCGGCGCGCCATTCGAAGTAGCTGGGCGGCGGCGGTGGTGGCGGGGCTGGCGGGTTAGCCATACCCTAGGATCGAAAGTCTGATACCATGTAGAATTCTATTGAATAACTATTGAATAATTGTTAATGTAATATTGTGCCAGTACAAGAGGTATATATAAGAGCCAAGCCGCACCTGACCTAGTCCTATTACAAATCAAGTAGGAGTCCTAATCCTATTACAAGTTGTATTCTAACAAAAATGAGTGAATCTACACTTTAAAATATGCCTGCATATATCCGTATGTAGTCCATATTAAAATCTCTAAAAGGGCTTATAAGAAACGGAGGGAGTATAATTATAAGATGTTGGGCAGTTCAAGGATGTACTACTAGTTTAGGACATCTATTTTGCTCTTATGAGCGTGAAAAACAGTGTAGCAGCATCGATAGCAGGCCATCATGCATACTCCTAGTAAAAACCTGGCTCCAAGGAGTTCATTAAAAATAGGTAGTAAATCGTTTGAAACCTCACATATTTTTCCGGAATTTCCTCTAGTCATAGTCAAAGAAATAAAGCAAACGAGCCAAATTTCTTTCCCAGATTAGTTAACCCAGAGCTCTTACCCGTAATAAAGGAAAAAAAGACACAGAGCTCTTACACGTAAGGAAATAAAAAAGACCCAGAGCTCTTACCAATCCAGCCTTTATTTTTTCCCTCCTTTCATATCTCTATCTAGTAATTCACTTACCTGTGGCTGTGGAATGACAACTTTTCTTTATTTCCTTTTTCCATCTCATTCAAATGGTTTTTCCACGCACATTCCCTACAGCTTTGTTGCCATCTTACTCGTGTGTGATTCCTTTTGCTCCAGTGACGGGCTCTGTCCTTTTCTGAATCACGATATGAAAGCAAAAAAGTTCAGCAATCTCGACGAAGTCTCTTTTTCGTCAGAGATAAAAGTAAAGACACATCAAGGAGCCTATCTAAAGCTATTTTACAAACAAGAGAACATGCCACATCTTCTTAGCGAGCTTACAAGATTGATGAGTGTGCACTTTCAGAGTTTCACACTGTAGGATGTTAGGTCCCAATCGATCTATACTCAATCTCAGATACAATCTCGAATTGGTTACAATCAGCTCAGCTGTTCTTGCGAGGAGGAAGAAGAAAGGGGAAAGGGAAGAGAGCCAACCGGATGTCGTTTTTGTCTGCCTTCGGGTAGAAGTAGGTGAGGGAGGGGCGAGCCGAGCCCTAGCTGGTCCATTCGGGCCCGACAAACCTCCTGTTGGGCTGCCGTATGCGCTGCGGCCTGTTGGTGGCTCGACTGGGGTCGAACCCATGGGCCGCAGCGTTATCTTCTCTTCGTCTCGCTGGTGGGGTGACCGTGTCGAATGGTCGTGCGCTGACATCCCCTCCTCCTTGAGAGCTGGCTTGTCCTCGAGCCAACAGGGACGGGTAGCGGTCGCGCATGGACTTGGCGTCTTCCCAGGTCGCGTCGAGTGTGGACGGGTCTGACCAGCGCACGAGTAGATGTTCATGGCGGCCGTGAGGTGTCTGTCGCCAGCGCGTGTCCAGTACTTCCACCGGGCGGAGTGGATCGTCTGTAGGCTCGGGAAGTTGCTGCTCGACTGTAGTGGACGCATCCAGGGCGCGGCGAAGTTGGGAGACGTGGAATACGGGATGGACCTTGGCGTCGGTGGGGAGCTCCAGCTCGTATGCGACAGGGCTGACGACGCGGACGATCTTGAAGGGGCCGAAGTAGCGGAAGGCAAGCTTGTGGTTGGTGCGACGCGCCACCGTTGTCTGGACGTACGGCTGCAGCTTGACGAAGACCTTGTCGCCCACAGAGAAGGTGTGTTCCATGCGCCTCTTGTCAGCTTGGGTTTTCATGATGTTGCGGGCGCGATGAAGATGTTCTGAGAGGACTTGTTGCATGTGCTTGCGCTCCTCGAGCCACTCTTTAGGCGGGGGCAGCTTGCAGGTGGACGCCGCTTTTATTCCCCAGTGGTGGGGCTCGTGTCCGTATAGAGCTGCAAAAGGAGAAGTGTCGAGAGCAGAGTGATGGCTAGAGTTGTACCAGAATTCAGCAAGGGCCAGGTACTAATGCCACTTGTGCGGGCAGGCATGGATGAAGCAACGCAGATAAATCTCCAAGCACTGGTTGACCCGTTTACTTTGTCCGTCAGTTTGCGGGTGGTACAGTGTGCTCATGTTCAGTTCCGTGCTGATGGTCTTGAATAGTTCACGCCAGAAGTTGCTGGTGAATACCGGGTCCCTGTCCAAGATGATAGCCTCTGGCAAGCCATGCAGCTTGTATACGTGCTCCAGATAAGAATGGGCCACCTTTGCCGCTGTGAAGGGGTGGCACAGGGGAAGAAAGTGCGCATAGCACGTGAATTTGTTGACCACAACGAGGATGCAGTTGAATTTACCAGAAAGGGGAAGTCCGTCGATGAAATCCATGGTGACCACCTTCCAGGCGCGGTCTGGGATGGGCAAGGGTTCGAGCAACCCAGGGTAGCGGACCCTCTCTGGCTTGGCTTGCCGACAGACGGGGCAAGACTGAACGTATAGACGTGTGTGCTCTTTCATCTTGGGCCATGCGAATAGGCGACGGAGGCGGCGGTAGGTGACTGGCACGCCGGAGTGGTATCAGAGACAAAGGTGGCCCATTCGTTACAATCAGCTCAGCTGTTCCTGCGAGGAGGAAGAAGAAAGGGGAAAGGGAAGAGAGCCGCCGTTTCGTTCTGATCCAACCGGATGCCGTTTTTGTCTGCCTTCGGGTAGAAGTAGATGAGGAAGGGGCGAGCCGAGCCCTAGCTTTTTTTTTTTGAGGGGAAGCCGAGCCCTAGCTGGTCCATTCGGGCTCGGCAAACCTCCTGTTGGGCTGCCGTATGCGCTGCGGCCAGTTGGTGGCTCGACTGGGGTCGAACCCATGGGCCGCAGCGTTATCTTCTCTTCGTCTCGCTGGTGGGGTGACCGTGTCGAATGGTCGTGCGCTGACAGTAAGAACTGGGATTCAGTTTTGAATTTGTGTTTTGAAAGGAACATATGATATTCCATTACGATGACCTGCTGGTTAAATCACCAGCTACAACGTTCATTACAATTTCAGGAAAATGGCGTAACCAAATTTCATAACTGCCATTTCTTAAGCTAGCTCCATGTGCAGCTAAGACATGTGCTGCATTGCTACAGACTTACAGGACCTTGCACATACATAAAGATTAACATTAGCGAAAGCAACTTCCGTTTGAAATTTAATCTCCTGGAACAAGGGTCCCAGTGGCGCTAGATCGTACTCCTGGCTTGAGATCGCTTTGCAGTTTTGATAAACTTGAGCGCAAGTGTTATACTGTACTTCACTACATTGTTCAAGTTTTTACTGCAACTAGGTTTCTGCAAGAAACCTCTGAAAAAAATATATTTCTTCCAGAAAAAATAGATTGCATGCTCCCGCTGCACAATTTTTCCTAGATTCCCAAAGAGCGTTTATTATGCTTTCTAAGAACACCTGCAGGTAAATTTATTTATTTTAAATTTTACTCTTTTTTTGTGAATACTACTAATGACACTGTCAGGGAAAGGACACTTCTCAATGTAATTCTTATTTTAGATACCACAATCACATTACATTGCGCTGTTTAACTATGTAATGTACTAGCACACATTGCACAGAACACCTGGGGTGTTATGTTACTCTCATTTCCATATCCTCCTATTAGCCCCCTAGTAAAAGGATCCGACAATTCCAATGTTAAATCTTCCATACCCTGGCGTATATGCAGGACATCTGGGATTATATATAATAGACATTAGCACCGCAATGTCTGCGTTTTGGGGGCATTAGTTGCATTTTTTGCTAGTTATTTTTTTTTCCAAAATGGTCTTGTGGACACTTTGTTGGAAAAACATTGTCGATTGCTCAGGCTATATACTAAATGTCTAATGCTGGCACCGAAGCAATGGATCTTGTTATGTAACTAATATTACAAGAACACCTCGGTGGATTCAAGTTTGTACTTACTGTTGAAAAGCTTGTCTTCTTTACAACTACATTGACGTACTTTACAGGGATCTTCATCCAATGATAAAGTTGGATCGTGTACAAAAAATGATTCCGTCAAAGCATCTGAAGCTGAGCTACAGAATTTTGACTCTTGTGAAATCGAGGAAGGGGATTCTTATGTGCATGACAAAGATGAAGGCTGCTATGTGAATGGCGTTGAAGGGCGTGATTATGAATTTGATGAGAGTGACTTCAATCAGCAAATTCACTTGAATCAACAGCTGGATTGTAAATTTGACGATTTAGATCTGTCTCCAGGTGTGGAAGCTAGTGTACCATTGCTGCAGAAAGCTGTAATTGATGACGGGCCTGACAATTTTAAGTCAATGTCAGAAACAGAGGATGAAATTGGCAAGAAATTGTCACAGCTGCACCTGCAAGTGTCACAATGGACTAGAGCAACCAATAGGGAAGTCAGGGACAAGTCATCACTAGGCCAGGTCATCAGTAGGCCCTGGAGAGTGAGTGTATTTAACCAGCCCCTGCGTGGGTGTGAGGGCATGCGTTGCGTGTGATCCCCTTCCTCCTCTGCAAGTAAAGCTCTCCTCCTTCCTCGCTGAATCTCACCCCCCTTTCCTCTTACTGCGATCTGATTCCCCTCGGGTCGTCACAACTGGTTATCAGAGCCATCTTCGATTCCGGCCAAAAAATTTCTTCCCCCGATTGATCTGTAACATCCACTGCTCTGGGTGTTGAATTGCTCTGGCAGATCGACGCAAAATCCCAAGCAGGGTTAGATCTATCGAGCAGGCACGACACCCTTTTCCAAACCTTCCACGCAGACCAAGCACAACCTCATCGCGATGTCGGAATCTTCAGAGGAACTCAAGTCCATGCTCTCGTCCTTGCTCAAACGCTTCGACGAGAGCAAGCTCACCGGCGACAAGCAAGCGGAGGCGCAAATCGCCTTCAACCAGCAGGTATCTGCCGATCTCGCCCATCTATGCCGGCAAGTGGACCTGACGCAGGCCGACGTCAACGAGGTTCGCCAGCAGCGCGAGACCGCGCCACCACCGCCCGCGATCTCGCTACACGGCCGGCCGCCATGTACACCGCGGGGCGGCCCCTCACCGGTTCCTCATCTGCGCCCGTGGACCAGCACATCAGCCTGGCGCCGCGAGCGCCACAGCCTCGCCTCGTCAACAACGGACCGCCTCTGCTTCCTCTCCGACACATCGGGGGCCAGCACGCTGCGCAGCCCGGCAACCTTGCGGTGGGCCAGCACGCCACCGAGACACCGCGGCACGAGGAGTACTTCACCAAGCCGCCCAAGCACGACTTCCCGCGGTTCGACGGATCGGCCCCGTACCTGTGGATTGATCGCTGCGTCGCCTACTTCGAGTTGTACCGTGTACCACCACACAACTGGGTGACCACGGCGACATTGTACATCAAAGGGCAGGCGGCACACTGGCTTCAGGCGTATCGTCAAGCACACCGCGCGCTTGGGTGGGACGCTTTCTGTGCTCCGATCCACGAAGAATTTGGGGTGGACGAGTTCGAGCTGGAGATGCATCAACTCTTGCAACTACGGCAAACCGGCACGGTGGCAGAGTACCGGGCGGCATTCGAAGCACACATGTACCATCTGCTCGCCCTCGACGCCTCCTTGAGCCCGCGCTTCTTCGTCACATAGTTCCTCCTCGGGCTACGAGACGACCTGCGCGCCGCGGTACGACTCCAGGCGCCGATGAGCATCACGCGCGCTTTGGTGCTCGCCAGAATTCAGGAGGAGGAGAATGACGTTCGTCGCCCGCGCCCACGCTTGATACCTGCTGGTCGTCCCCCACCCTTGCCAGCCGCGGTTCTTCCGCTTCCAGCAGCAGCAGCGGCTCGGCCGCCCAACGACGAGTTCGCCCGCGAGCGCCAACTCCGCGACTTCCGACGCGGCAACGGGCTCTGCTTCAAGTGCGGCGACCGCTACTCCTGCGAGCATCATTGCAAGTAGCAGACGCAACTGCTCACCATCCAGGTGGGCGAGTACGGCGAGGTGCTCACTGACGATGCGGTGCACGTGCTCGATCTCCTGGACGCGCCCGTACCGGAGCAACCTGCCCCGAAGTGCTGCCTCATCTCCACACACGCGGTGTCGGGCGGGGACTCACTGCGCACCATTCGCCTTCGCGCCATGGTAGGAAAGCAAGTGATGTTGCTGCTCGTGGACTCGGGCAGCATGCACAGTTTCATCTCCCAGGCGTTCGTGGACCGGATCAAGGCCACGAGCACGCCAATTGCCACCCGTGGATGTGCGCGTCGCCAACGGAGAGCACCTGGTGTGCGACAACATGATTCCGGGTGTCCACTGGTGGTGTCATGTAATGCCCAGTATGAGATTATACCTCCCACGTGTCGAGGCACGACATAAAGGCATAATCTCATACTAGAGTGATCTCAAGAATGGTATCTTTGCACAACTCATATAAAAGAGGGATGAAAATGTAAAATAGTAGTTGGCTTACACTCGCCACGTCACACAATGCATTACATTAACATACATCATCCAAATAACATCAGAGTCCGACTACGACGAAGATCCAAATGAAAGATACCATAAATAAAGCAACACAAGGTCCCGATCATCCTAGTAAGAGCCCTACTGATCCTTTGGGTATGACACGTAGTATCGCCCACGTTCTTCATCGAACTCCCAATACAACTCTGAACCACCAGCTGTGTAGTTCTCAACGGTACCTGCATCTGGTGTTGTGTAGAATCTGTGAGCCACGGAGGACTCAGCAATCCCGTTCCCGGGTAGCAATACTATCAAAACCTTGGGTGTGGAACAAGGCTAAAAACAAGGTTGTAGCAGCACTAGCACTAACTTACGGGTTTAGAGCGAGAAGAGAACAAGTGCCAACGATCGTCAAAGTGATCACGAAGTGATCCTAACTAAGCACGTCAAACATAACCCCACCGTGTTCACTTCCCGAACCCCTTCGGAAAGCGACCGTCACGGTTACTCACGCTGGTAGTGTATTTTGAACATAGTGTCAAGTTTTCTACAACCGGATATTAACAAATTCCCATCTGCCACATAACCGCGGGCATGACTTTTGAAAGATCAAACCCTGCAGGTGTTGGGACCCCGATCCTAAGTCACACAGGTCTAGCCTGTAACACACCATATCACTTTGCGGCCTCACGCACGGTATCACCACGGGTGCCACCTTACCTGGCCCGGGACCGTTTGCGCATTTTGGCACACGTATATGATAGTGTCGCTAGCATCCATATGACAGAGAACCCGGGCCGACATGACCAGTTATAAACCAAAAGTGGCACTAAATTACAGAGACAGGCATACATGACCCAACAACGAACGTGTCGGTCATCAACGTATGAACCCAAGTCGTAGCAAGCTATAAGGACTTAAAGGAACAACGCGTGACATTTTCCCTAAGGGACAGACACAGGAATGAAGAAGGACACATGCCGGCCAGCCTAAGTGTTCCGGAGCAGTAGCAAGCTACCAAGGCTCAGTGGAAGCACTAGGAGACATTTCCCTGTAAGGTAGGCTACCAAAGGTAAACAACTAGGTGTCGAATCCCACACATAGCAATACACATTACACGTACGCATAACATGCAAGTATGTGCTGTACAACAAGGCATCACAACATAACTCAACAACTCATATAGATAAAGGCCCAGAAGAGCCAACATAGCATTTATTACGAACAGATGTCACATGACCCAACATACAGAGCATACAGGCAACGGAAGCATAACATGTCTGAGTACAGACAACTACAAATGAAAAAGGCTGAGAAGCCTGACTATCTACAAGACCCTCCCAAGGGTACAAGATCGTAGCTGAGGTAACAAGCTAAACGTCGAAGTCCACGCGGAACCACTAGCGAGACTGAGGTCTCTCTGCAAAAACATAAATTAAGCAAACGTGAGTACAAAGGTACTCAGCAAGACTTACATCAGAACTAGCTACATATGCATCGGTATCAACAAAGGGGTGGTGGAGTTTGACTGCAGCAAGCCAGCTCTGACTCGGTGGCTATCCTAAACTACGACTGCAAGTAACTCTTTTGAGGTGGCGCACACGAGTCCACATATTCACCAATCAATACACCACTATGGATCCGCTCCCGTCTCCCTACGAGAAGGCCATCCATAGCACTCACGCTTATCTTGCGTGTTTTAGAGTATCCACTTTCACTTGTCTATGAACTGTAGTAGGCAACCCAGAAGTCCATTTCTGCGGACACGGCTATTCGAATAGATTATATATATAACCCTGTAGGGGTGTACTTCTTCACACACGCTCTCACCACTTACCGCCGTTTACACGACATGTACTCGGCAACCTTCAAGCGGAGGCCCAGCGAGGGTGTCGGTCACGACCTGACTAACCACACAAGTCTCTCGTCCAGGTTTATCGCCTCTTTGGGTTCCATCCGTGGGGAGATCCGGCCGGGGTGTCGCTCACGGCCCCAAACGATGTGTACAGGGTTCCCGCATCACCAAACGGGCAATCGGTACACCGTGCCACATACCTGCCGTGTCACAGCCCACCCCGAGGGTCAGCGCTGCGCACGACCTCCAGTAAACTACAAACACCAGAAACTAGTTGCAACTCCTGGACAGAGAACAAGGGCAGTTAATAAGTCGAGAGGGTCCATTGGTTTCGGGCCCAATGCATGGTAGTAACTGGTCATGGATCAACCAACACAGAACTCAGTTCCTGAGGACGGCTGTAATGAGACAACCCACCATGTACTCCTACATGGCCTCTCATCGCTACCTTTACCAAATCGTGTTCACACACTTAGCTCTCAACAGTAGGACATGTTCACCACATTCCAATTCATCCCCGATGAATCAGACCTGACACAACTCTAAGCAATAGCAGGCATAACCAGAAAGCATGAATGAGTAGGCACAACATGGCTCAAACAACTCCTACTCATACTAGTGGGTTTCAACTATTTACTGTGGCAATGACGGGTCATGCAGTGGAAAGGGGTTCAACTACCGCAGCAGGTAACAGTTGAAGCGTTGTTGTCCTAATGCAGTAAAAGAGAGCAAGAGCGAGAGAGTGGGATTGTATCGGAATGCTCAATGGGGTTTTGCTTGCCTGGCACTCCTGAAGATATCAATGAGTCTTCATCGGTGTCATCGAACTCATTGTCGGAACGTCGTCTACTGAGAGGGGACAAAACCGACAAACAGAGAAAGAACACAATCAATGCAATGCAGCAATATGATGCATGATCATGACATGGCAATATGCTGTGGATTGAGCTAATGCAACTAGCAACACAATTAAATGAAGTTGGTTTGAACCAAAGGTTCAAATTCAAACTCCATATGTGATTATTCAAATGCAATTCAATTGATTTGACCTGATCAGCAGGTTTAACTTCTTCAAACATGCATGAAAATGCCATAAACAGATTCCTTGAATTTTTCTGATCATTTTTCATATATAAATTATTTTCATCTGAGTTATAGTTTATTTTCTGTGATTTTTAGAAGTTTTGGCTATTTTCTGAAATAAATAAATCATTTCTGATTTATTTAAAATTCCAGAAAACACTTATTGCGTCAGCACTAGGTCATGCTGACATCAACAAGTCAACAGGGGCTGGTTTAGTCAAACCTGACCAGTGGGGCCCACTGGTCAGTGACACTACTAGCTAATCCTATTAATTAGTGCTAATTTAATCCTAACTAAAGTGTCAGGGGGGATGTGGCCCACATGTCAGTCTCTCAGGGCCTAATTAAGTTTAGTTTTAAACTAAACTGAATTAACAGGGGCTGGCCCCACGTGTCAGTGACTCATAGAGCTAAGCACAAAGATTAGTACTTAATTAAAACCTAAACTAAAACTAATCAACGACCGGCCCCACATGTCATGGACACAGGGGGGGTCCAGCCGGAGTCAAACGTGGTCAAAACCACCGGCGGCTCGACGCCAGCGAGGCCAAACGTGGCGGCGGTGCTCGAAAATCGCCCTCCGACGACCATTTGGACGGCGGCTTGGTGCTACGCGTAGCTGGGGAGCTCGCGCATCTAATGGAGGCAACGGGAGGACACGGGGACGGCGGAGCTCGTCGGAACGGAGCTCGCGGTGGCGCCGGAGTTCGGGCTTCGTCGAGTTAGGCGCTGCGGGGCACGGGGCGGTGAGTGGGGAGGTGCTACGGGCTTCTACGAGTGCGGTGAAGACGATGCCGTGCTTGGAATCAAACCAACGTGGCTGTGGCCACGACGGCGACGTGTGGTGGCGGCGACGGGTGCGGCTGAGCTCGGCGTGGTCGATGTGGTGCACAAGAAGGCAAACGGAGAGGGGGGAAAGGGGCGGGAGCTCACAGAGATTCCAGGGGGACAAACAGCGAGCGCGGGGAGGCACGGACGACGACGGAGTATCTCCGGCGATCTGGGGGGGCAGAAGGTTGAAGACGACATCGTTGAGGACGTTGCGGTGCTCCCCAGCTCGAGTACGTCGAGGAAATAGGAAGACGGAGCTGCGGCGATTCTTCTTGGCATGGTTGCGAGGTGTGCGGTGGCCGGTGGCCGCGGTGGCAGTGAGCGCGGCGGCGATGGCGTTCGGTGGCTGCGAGGGGAGAGAGCCAGGGGAGGGAAGAGACACGAGAAGAGAGTGAGAGGGGTCCGGGGGGGGGGTGCGTGGAGACGCCAGAGACGTCCAGGGCGAGGCGGCAAGCAGGAGGTGGCCGTCGGTGGCCGTGCGCGTGCTGGCGCGCCACGGGCACACGCCCTCGTGCCTTCTGGCACGAGGTAGACGACAAGGGAGGGCCAGGTGGGCTGGGCCGAACCTGCTGGGCCACCAGGTAAGTGGGCCTCAGGTAAGATTCTCTCTCTCTCTCTCTCTCTCTCTCTTTTTTTTTTCTGTTTTCTGTTATCTATTTCTTTTGTAACTTTGTGGCTTTTCTAAAAATGCTTAGGCACTTTCAAAAATCACCAAACTGCTCATGCCCACTGTTTAGCATATAACCAACATGGAACATTTCAGTTTAGGTTTATTTGAGCATTTAAAATAATATATAAAATTTAAATGCCCAAATGCAAGTAAGATATGATTTAATTCAAAAATCCAGAATGGTCCTAGAAATGAGTGCAGCATTTTTGGCAGGGGTTTTCAATCAATCCAAAAATGATGAACTTTTTCAAGGGGCATTTTGGGTTCATTGAAAAGGATTTTAATTTGACCCTAGTTAAATTCATTTAGTGCTAGGGTTTGAACATCCCCATTTCAAATTCATTTAAATTTTAAACATGAAGACATGATGATCAGGCAAAGACCACAAGGGTTGATCTAGGGATGTGACAGCAGGGGTGTCCCAACATAGCCCATCACAAGCTCATGATCTGTGGAGTCGCAACTCCAAGGTGGAAAGACCCGAGTATTCTCGGAATCCCGTGCTCAAGATATTCCGACATAGGTAAAACTAATCCAGCAAGACCTCCCGGCGTGCCGACACCCTGATAGTAGCCGCGCGTATCTCGTCTCAGGCCACGACCGGATGGGCGATGCTATAGGTTTTTACCAGCCCTCGGGTTTCCCCAAGGTGGCCCCGCAGGCTCCCCAGTTTGGACCAACACTCATGTGGAGCACTAGCCCGGGTTGTTAATTAAGAAAAGGGTTTATAACTCCCTATGCAAGTTTTAGTTGTTAGGCAAATGTAAAACCAATGTTGGGCCTTGCTGGAAAAGTTTTAGCGCTAAGCGGGTTATTAAGGGGGCCCCATAAACCCCAACCGTGTTAGGGACGCAAAATCAAGGAACATAACACCGATTTAAACGGATCCTAGGGTGGCATGAGTGGAACAAAACACCAAGCAAAGGCTTATCCTTCCACCCATTGCCAAATATATAGGTGATTTAGTTTAACAGATTATATATTGTGATATCCCAACAATAACTTCAACATGAAGCAAGAATCTTCAAATCTTCTCCTGCAACTAACAATGCTATAAGATGGGCTGAGCGAAGCTTACGTAGCCAATCAAAGGTTTGCTAGGTTGGGTGGTTAGAGAGTTTCATGGCAACAATAGGAGGCTGACAAACAGACATACACATCGAGGCAATAAGCTAAAGAGCGAGACATCTAGCATAGGCAAAGATAGTAGTGATATCTGGGTAAGGTCATCTTGCCTGTTGAATCCTCGGAGGGAACGTAACCTTGCTCCTCACACTCAACCTCGGTAGAAACCTTGTACTCCGTATCGTCACCGCGCTCTAACCAAACACAACAATGCAACAACGGAACAAAATCAATCAACATGCAGTGCTCAACCACATGATGCATGCACATGAAGCATATGAGCATGGAATAAATGATGCATGGCCTAGGGGTCACAAGAGTGCAACAACATCATAATCAAACAAGATCATACCCAAGCATGAAACAAGCAAAGGAACCATTTAACAAGTTTGTGTAGTTTTCCAAACAAGCATGCAACATGTTTTAAAGAAGTTAGTTAACATGGCCAGGGTGCAAGTAACATAACAGCAACATGCTAGCACATTTTAATGGGTTGGAATTAAATAACAACAATATACAGAAACTCCCATATTAAATTATTTGCATTTGGGACAAATTTAAAAAACTTCTGTGATAGTGTCAAACATGCTAAACAACAGCACCAAAATATTCTACACATTTTTCTACCCCAAATGCATATAAAGTTTGTTAGATTTGGAGTTGTAGATATTTAGTTATGATTTTTGCAAGTTTAAGCATATTTAAAACAAGTTTAAACCCAAACACCATTTTAAATGTTTTTAAACATGGCAACAAGTAGCATATTCATAATCGACATAAAATTCTAAGCACTTTTCATATATAACTCAAATTCATCAGGAACATATTTATGCAGATATTAAATAAACAAGAAAAACAGAAAAGAAAAAGAAAAACAGAAAAAGAAAAATAAAGCAAACGACACCAGGGTCCAGATCGACCCAGGGCTTGCTAGCCCAAGTCACTGACTGAGGGGGCCCGGCGGGGCTGAGCTGGCAACGTGGGTGCGCGCGGGGGTGGAGTCGGCGCTGTGAGGCAGGCAGGTGGGGCCCTGCTGTCAGCCTCTCGCGAAACTGCAAAAAAGGGGGCGAAATCACCTGCCCCTGTGAGGGATCGAACACACGACCCCCTGTGATAACTGACGGAGACAAACCACTACGCTACTGAACTGAACTTGACAGATAGCAGGAAGTTTAAGTGAAGACTAAACAGCAACATGCAGATAGCAGGGGAAGCGCTGGCCTCGTCGGAGCTGCTCGTCGGAGCCGCTCCGGCGACCAAACAGCACGGCGGAGGGGTGCGAGATGCTCCTAAAGGAGTTCCGCATCCAACTAGCACGCTAGCAGTGTCTAACATCTACTGTAGCACCGGCGACGAGCAACGACAGCACGGCGGCGACGGAGCAACGGCGAGGCGATGCAAAACCCTAGGTGGCACGGCGACTGCACAGGAAGATCCTACGCGACTAGACGAATCGAACGAACAACACAGCACGACCTAGAGGGGTCGGAACACTCGCCGGCGACGAGGTCCGACGGCGACGCGATCGGGCGCTCGGGGAACTAGGTGATAGAGGGCGCGCAGGAAGGGGAAAATGGTGCGGGGAGAGAGAGGAGCTCACCACGAGCACGACGGAGTGCTCGGCTGGCCCAGTCGTGGACAGAGTCGACGACGGCGGATCTCGAACACCTACGGCTGCCGGAGAGGAAGAAGAGGAAGAAGAACTCGTCGTGGAGGTGCTCGGGTCCGCGTAGTCGACGTAGACAAAGTGGGCGACGTCGTGGAAGCAGACGAACAGAGTTGGTGAGGCTGAGGTCGACGTGGGGCTCGCTGGCGACGTGGTCGCGCTCTCAGATGTGCTCGGGCATCAATTGGATCGACGGATCTGGGGATGCTCGGCTCTCTAGGCGACGACGAGGGGAAAGGGGAACCCTAGGAGAAGGGAGAGGACGAGCTGCGGGTTTAAAAAGGGGGCGGTGACGGCCTCGACATCCGTGAACTCACGGCGCGACGGTGAGCGCGGGCGTGCTCTGTTTTGGCTGACGGAGGAAGACAGCGACGCGGCCTGTGCCACAGACAGGTGGGACCGCGGGCGAAAAAGCCACAGCGCGACGGCGCGGCCTGTTGGCTAGGCCTGCGGGTGGAGTTGGGCTGCGGAGAGAAGGATAGATGGGCCTGGGGAAGGGAGAGATTGAGAGGAAGCCCAGGCCACTGTGCTGGCTGCTGCTTTTCTCCTTTTCTTTATTTCTTCAGGCAGAAACAGAAAAAGAAAAGCACAGAAATAAAGAAGAAGAGTTAGGGGAAAAGAAAAATATCCACATGCTTAGTGATTAATGCCCTATTTAAATAAATTGACTTGGACATTTTTAGAGGCAGAAAAATAAAAGGAGTTTGAATATGGATCAAACTCAAGTCATTTTAAAACCCAACCAAATCATTCTCAAAAGGGATGATATTTGGTGGAGAGGTTGTTCACATGGTGCAAGATTTGAAGGAGGAGAAAGAATCACTAAGGCACTTGGCTAGGTGGTTTGCACAATAGAGCAAAGAAAAGGCCAGAAAGAAAAGAAAGAAGAAGAAGAATAAGAAGAGGGAGAAGGGGTAGGGTTAGCTAGGCATAGCTAAACCTCAAACACAACAACATCACAGGTCCTCACTCTCACTCAACAATTAAGTAAACTAGTATGCCTTGATGATACGATGATGAGCAATGCAATGATGCAAAAAAAAAAGATATGGCAATGCAAAGAAAATAAGTGACAAGAACCCCCAAGGATAATGACAAGGATCAAAAGAGGAAGCTTTATTGCCATTATTAGAAAGTGTTACATATGGGGCATTACAAACTCTCCTACGCTACAAAAAGATCTCGTCCCGAGATCTAGGACTGGAATAAGGAAGGATACTCGGAACGAAGGTGATCTTTTTGTTCCCATTTAGTTTCTCGGTCGATATGGTGTGACCACTTAACTTTCAAGAACTTGATTGACTTGTTGCGGGTTTTGCGCTCAGTTTCTTCAAGAATAGCAACAGGGTGCTCACGATAAGACAAGTCTTGTTGAAGATCAATCTTGGTGCGTTCAGGTGTCTTGAAGCACTTGCGGAGTTGAGACACGTGAAACACATCATGAACATTTGCAAAGTTGGAGGGAAGCTCAACTTGATAGGCTAGATCGCCTCTTTTGCCAAGAATCTTGAAAGGGCCCACGTATCTAGGAGCAAGCTTGCCTTTGATACCAAATCTTTGGGTTCCTTTCATAGGAGAAACACGGAGATAGACATCATCCCCAATATTGAAAGCCAAATCACGATGCTTGCCATCATAGTAACTCTTTTGACGCAATTGAGTGGCTTTGAGATTCTCCTGTATGACTTTGCACATCTCTTCGGCTTCTGAGATCAAATCATTGCCAAGAAGTTGACGTTCACCGGTCTCGGACCAGTTGAGAGGGGTACGACACTTTTTGCCATAGAGGATTTCAAAAGGAGCTTTGTCGGCACTTGCTTGGAAACCGTTGTTGTAAGAGAACTCGGCAAACGGGAGACAATCTTCCCACTTCATACCGAAAGAGATGACACAAGCTCTCAGCATGTCTTCTTGGATCTGGATCACTCTTTCGACTTGACCACTAGTCTGAGGGTGAAACGCAGTGCTGAAACGAATCTTAGTGCCCATGGCTGACTGAAAGGAGTCCCAGAACTTGGATGTGAACAAACTTCCACGGTCCGAGGAGATGACTTGAGGAATGCCATGCAACGAAACAATTCTGGAAGTGTACAACTCTGCCAACTGAGCTGCGTTGATGGATTCTTTGACGGGAAGGAAGTGAGCTACTTTAGTTAGCTTGTGAATCACTACAAAGATAGCATCATTCCCCTTCTTGGACTTAGGAAACCCAGTGACGAAATCCATCTCAATGTGGTCGAATTTCCACTCGGGAATAGGTAGACGTTGGAGGAGACCGGCTGGACGTTGATGCTCTGCCTTCACTCTTCTGCAGACATCACATTCATTCATGAATTGGGCAATCTCCCTTTTCATGCTAGTCCACCAGTAAGATTGCTTAAGGTCTTGGTACATCTTGGAACTTCCGGGATGAATCGAGAGGAGGGAGTCATGTGCTTCGTTCATTATGAGCTTCCTGAGATCACCCTTGGGAACAGCAATTCTGTCCTCAAAGAACAATGTATCTTTCTCATCAACACGATATCACTTGTATTTGGGAGTACCCTTAGCAATACCATGTTTCACTTTCTGCACCATAGCATCACTTAGCTGGGCCTCACGGATCTGATCTTCCAAGGTAGGAGTAACTTGAAGGTTTGCAGGAAAGCCTTGCGGAACAACTTGGAGGTTGAGCTTCCTGAATGATTCACAAAGCTCAGGCTGAAACGGCTTGAGAAGGAGACTGTTGCAATATGCCTTTCTGCTCAAGGCATCTGCAATGACATTGGCCTTGCCAGGTGTGTACTCAATGCTTGGATCATACTCTTGGATCATCTCAACCCAACGAGTCTGGCGAAGGTTCAGGTTAGGCTGTGTGAAGATGTATTTCAAGTTCTTGTGATCGGTGAAGATGTCCACTTTTCTGCCCAATAGAAGGTGTCTCCACGTGATCAAGGCATGTACAACTGCTGCTAGCTCGAGATCATGTGTGGGGTAATTCCTCTCATTTGGTTTCAATTGATGAGAAGTGTATGCCACAATCTTCTTGTCTTGCATGAGAACACCACCAAGTCCTTGTAAAGAAGCATCACAAAATACTTCATAGGGCTTGGACTCATCTGGAGGAGTAAGAACCGGAGCAGAAATGAGCTTCTCTTTGAGTGTTTTGAATGCCACATCGCAATCAGGAGTCCAGGAGTACTTGACATTCTTCTGCAACAGGTTGGAAAGAGGCTTGGCAATCTTGGAGAAGTTCTCAACGAACCTTCTGCAATAGCTAGAGAGACCAAGGAAGCTTCGGAGTTTTTTGACATTCTGCGGGGGTTCCCAGTTGGCAATAGCTTCGACTTTCTCAGGGTTGACAGAAATACCCTCAGTAGAGATGATATGGCCAAGATATAAGACCTTATCCAGCCATAATTCACATTTGGAGAACTTCGCATAGAACTTGTGTTCACGGAGCCTGTCCAGAACCAAACAGAGGTGCTTGGCATGGTCTTCTTCATTCTTGGAGAATACCAAGATGTCATCCAGATAGACGAGAACAAATTCATTGGTGTAGGGGTTAAATATGAAGTGCATCATCCTCGAGAAGGTGGGTGGAGCATTTGCGAGGCCAAAAGACATGACCGTGTATTCATAAGAGCCAAAACTCGTTCTGAATGCGGTCTTGGGAATATCTTCTTCACGGATACGGATCTGGTGATAACCCATCCGAAGATCGAGCTTTGAGAACACCTTTGCTCCTTTGAGCTGCTTGAACAATTCATTGATATTGGGGTGCGGATACTTGTTCTTTATTGTCTTCTTGTTCAATGGCCGGTAATCAACGCAAAGGCGTTCCGTGCCGTCCTTCTTCTTGACAAATAGAACACCATAGCCCCAAGGAGAAGTACTACGCCTGATTAGACCCATACGCTCTTAGACATCGAGTTGTTTCTTCAGATCCTTCAACTCATCAGGGGAAAGCTTGTACGGACGCCGACATGCTGGCTCGGTACCGGGCTCTAGTTCAATGATGAATTCAACTTGACGATGCGGAGGCATGCCTGGAAGCTCTTCAGGGAAAACATCTTCATACTCATTGACCACCGGAATCTGAGAGATGGCATTAATCTCGCCCTTGTCATTGAGAGAGAATAGCCTAATTGTGTTATCTCGAGAGGCGAAGATAATCACGTCTTCGTCAGGATGAGTAAGCTTGACTTCCTTATTTGCACAATCAATGTTTGCATCATGCTTGGAAAGCCAATCCATCCCAAGAATAAGATCAATGTCGGAGTTGCCGAGAATAACCGGAGAAACCAGAAAACTGTAATCACCCATGTGAATAGATATATCCGGAGCAAATACACTAGAAGTCATTCGTTTCCCCAGAGAAGTAACTTGCAACTTTTGAGGTAAATTTTTGGTGGCAAAATTGTGCTTCGTTGCAAATGGGTGAGACATGAAAGAGCATGATGCACCTGAATCAAACAACACTTTTGTAGGAATAGAGTTTACTGGAAGATTACCAAGTATCACATCTGAAGAATTCTCTGCTTGAGCTGCATTCATTAGATTCACTCTTGCTTGCTTGGGATTGTGCTTGACAATAGCAGTGCTGACAGGTGGAGGAGGCGGAAGGCGCCTTGGGTTGGGACACTTGTTAGCATAGTGACCCTTCTGAGTGCACTTGTTGCAAACCACTTCTGAGAGAGGACGGTGATAAGGACCACTTGACTTTGAAGCTTGAAAGTGATTCTTGGACTGATTGCTTGGGTTGGGTGGGTGGGAGAAACCACGGCCACCAGAGTGCTTGTTGTTGTTGTTGGGAGGGCTGAGCACTAGAGGAGGTGGAAGCCAAAACTTTTGCTGCTTTGCGACCACTTGGGAAGAATAGGAGGAGTTAACGACATCTCTGATCCCCTTTTTGGAAGCTTCAACCTTGAGCTGGGCTGCTTCTTGCTTAAGAGCCATGTTATAGAATTGATCAAATTCATCCGGCTCGAATAAGGTGAGAGCTAGTTGGAGTTCATCCTTCAGACCACCACGGAACTGATAAATCTTGCTCTTGGCATCTGGGATGTCTTGCTTGGCATAGCGGGCAAGGTTCTGGAACTTGACATTGTATTGATAAACAGACATGGTGCCTTGCTTCAGGTTGCGGAATTGCTCACGCATGCCTTCAATGACACTAGTTGGAATGTGGTGAGAGCGGAAATCCTTGCAGAAGTCAGTCCACGAGATTTCACGTCCATCTCTGGAATCTTTGTACTGTTGCCACCAATCAATGGCTTGGCCCTTGAGTTGGAAGGCGGCAAACTTGACATAATCCTCAGGTCTCACGTTACTGCACTCGAAATGCTTTTTGATGTCTGTTATCTAGTCTTCAGCATCTAGCGGATCCACACAGTAACTGAACGCCTTCGGTTGGTTTGCCAGGAATTGGTTGAGGGTTGCAAAGTGAGGTTGATTGAACAGATTGCCTTGGCCTTGGTTCCCATGACCACCTTGATTTGCTTGGTTGGATTGAATGTTCTGCATCATTTGCATAAGCATCTGGGTGTTCTGGTTGGTCGCTTGCATAATTGCTCTCCAGGCCTCAGACGGAGGAGGAGGGGAAGGAGGACGATCAGGAACTTCTTCACCCTCTGGGTTAGCATTAGGAACCTTCTTAGGAGCCATCCTGAATGAGATGACAACTATTAGCCATTGATTGAAATATATAAGTTGAATCAACGGCTAGAATTGTAACATAAGTCTTCACAAGAACATTCGAACAAAATGAACAAATGTAATCCACAGTTAATGGTAACAATCTTCACGAGAAGCCACTTGGGAGAACAAAAGGTAAATAAAAACAACAAGGAGCAGATAGAACAAATACAAGATAGAAGCTTCGTCCCACATGTTCGTGCTGAAGCTCATGGAACGTGTTACAAAAGG
The DNA here is from genome assembly GCA_902687465.1 of Secale cereale. Classification (NCBI taxonomy): domain Eukaryota; kingdom Viridiplantae; phylum Streptophyta; class Magnoliopsida; order Poales; family Poaceae; genus Secale; species Secale cereale. The sequence continues at coordinate 563,282,370 of LR738713.1, read as the reverse complement.
GTTTTGCAATCCCCGGATCAGCATAGCCAAGGACCCTTTAAGATGTAACTCCTGATCGGAACAACGCCCATAAAACCACTTCACTCAATGTAGAACCCCGAACTCCATATCATGCATTCGTTGGAAGAATGCCTACGAGCTACTAGATGAACCCACCTATTAATTTCCGAAAGTTTCTGGTTATGCAATCGGGTGTTGGGGATACAGGGGAAGCACCGCGCACTCAACTCTAATCCTACATCCAGCTGTATCCATCCTTCAACACATAACCAGTTATTTCCGGAAACCGTTTACCTCAGACCTTCGAAACGCATCTGCTATACAAGCTATGGCAATACTCCCGAACTACCTCCCCAGTACTGGGTGATGTTGGGGTTATCTTACCACTAACCGCATAGAAGAGTTTTCGATGTCGGCCGTCTTAAGTATTCCAGAACTGATGCGATAGATTTGTGACGACAACACCTCAGAGCTCAACTCCCCCGGACACTGCCACAACCCCTAAATGATAGGAGGCATCGAGAACAATGTTCTCGTCACAAAGACATCGAAACAATCCAAACAATAGTCGCGTGATCCTAAAAAAAATTAGTGATTTTTTGAGAGTAGAAGAGATAGAGTAATCGTCAGGAGTCCTCACCAGAGTGATAAAGGGATGAGGAGTAAAAATAAATCCTACTCTCCGATATATATAGGACTCAAAACATTTTCATGTGTGTGCCTAGACTCAACTGTCAATGACTCGATCAATCAGTGGGGGCTCCTAGGTCGGAGAAGGCTCTGATTACCAACTTGTAATGCCCAGTATGAGATTATACCTCCCACGTATCGAGGCACGACTTAAAGGCATAATCTCATACTAGAGTGATCTCAAGAATGGTATCTTTGCACAACTCATATAAAAGAGGGATGCAAATGTAAAATAGTAGTTGGCTTACACTCGCCATGTCACACAATGCATTACATTAACATACATCATCCAAATAAAATCAGAGTCCGACTACGGACGAAGATCCAAATGAAAGATACCGTAAATAAAGCAACACAAGGTCCCGATCATCCTAGTAAGAGCCCTACTAATCCTCTGGGTAAGACATGTAGTATCTCCAACGTTCTTCATCGAACTCCCAATACAACTCTGAACCACCAGCTGTGTAGTTCTCAACGGTACTTGCATCTGGTGTTGTGTAGAATCTATGAGCCACGGAGGACTCAGCAATCCCGTTCCCGGGTAGCAATAATATCAAAGCCTTGGGTGTGGAACAAGGCTGAAAACAAGGTTGCAGCAGCACTAGCACTAACTTACGGGTTTAGAGCGAGAAGAGAACAAGTGCCAACGGTCGTCAAAGTGATCACGAAGTGATCCTAACTAAGCACGTCAAACATAACCCCACCGTGTTCACTTCCCGAACCCCTTCGGAAAGCGACCGTCATGGTTACTCACGCTGGTAGTGTATTCTGAACATAGTGTCAAGTTTTATACAACCGGATATTAACAAATTCCCATCTGCCACATAACCGCGGGCACAACTTTCGAAAGATCAAACCCTGCAGGGGTGTCCCAACTTAGCCCATCACAAGCTCACGATCTGCGGAGTCGCAACTCCAAGGTGGAAAGACCCGAGTATTCTCGGAATCCCGTGCTCAAGATATTCCGACATAGGTAAAACTAATCCAGCAAGACCTCCCGGCGTGCCGACACCCTGATAGTAGCCGCGTGTATCTCGTCTCAGGCCACGACCGGATGGGCGATGCTACAGGTTTTTACCAACCCTCGGGTTTCCCCAAGGTGGCCCCGCAGGCTCCCCAGTTTGGACCAACACTCATGTGGAGCACTGGCCCGGGTTGTTAATTAAGAAAAGGGTTTATAACTCCCTATGCAAGTTTTAGTTGTTAGGCAAATGTAAAACCAATGTTGGGCCTTGCTGGAAAAGCTTTAGCGCTAAGCGGGTTATCAAGGGGGGCCCATAAACCCCAACCGTGTTAGGGACGCAAAATCAAGGAACATAACACCGGTTTAAACGGATCCTAGGGTGGCATGAGTGGAACAAAACACCAAGCAAAGGCTTAGCCTTCCACCCATTGCCAAATATATAGGTGATTTAGTTTAACAGATTATATATTGTGATATCCCAACAATAACTTCAACATGAAGCAAGAATCTTCAAATCTTCTCCTACAACTACCAATGTTATAAGATGGGCTGAGCGAAGCTTACGTAGCCAATCAAAGGTTTGCTAGGTTGGGTGGTCAGAGAGTTTCATGGCAACAATAGGAGGCTGGCAAACAGACATAGGCATCGAGGCAATAAGCTAAAGAGCGAGACATCTAGCATAGGCAAAGATAGTAGTGATATCTGGGTAAGGTCATCTTGCTTGTTGAATCCTCGGAGGGAACGTAACCTTGCTCCTCACACTCAACCTCGGTAGAAACCTCGTACTCCGTATCGTCACCGGGCTCTAACCAAACACAACAATGCAACAACGGAACTAAATCAATCAACATGAAGTGCTCAACCACATGATGCATGCACATGAAGCATATGAGCATGGAAGAAATGATGCATGGCATAGGGGTCACACGAGTGCAACAACATCATAATCAAACAAGATCATACCCAAGCATGAAACAAGCAAAGGAACCATTTAACAAGTTTGTGTAGTTTTCCAAACAAGCATGCAACATGTTTTAAAGAAGTTGGTTAACATGGCAAGGGTGCAACTAACATAACAGCAACATGCTAGCACATTTAAATGGGCTGGAATTAAATAACAACAATATCCAGAAACTCCCATATTAAATTATTTGCTTTTGGGACAGATTTGAAAAAACTTCTGTGATAGAGTTGTCAAACATGCTAAATAACAGCACCAAAATATTCTACACATTTTTCTACCCCAAATGCATATAAAGTTTGTTAGATTTGGAGTTGTAGATATTTAGTTATGATTTTTGCAAGTTTAAGCATATTTAAAACAAGTTTAAACCCAAACATCATTTTAAATGTTTTTAAACATGGCAGCAAGTAGCATATTCATAATCTACATAAAATTCTAAGCACTTTTCATATATAACTCAAATTCATCCGGAACATATTTATGGCGATATTAAATAAACAAGAAAAACAGAAAAGAAAAATAAAAATAAAACAAACGGCGCCAGGGTCCAGATCGACCCAGGGCTTGCTAGCCCAAGTTACTGACTGAGGGGGCCCGGCGGGCCTGAGCTGGCAACGTGGGTGCGCGTGGGGGTGGAGACGGCGCTGTGAGGCTGGCAGGTGGGGCCCTGCTGTCAGCCTCTTGCGAAACTGCAAAAAGGGGGCGAAATCACCTGCCCCTGCGAGGGATCGAACACACGACCCCCCTGCGATAACTGACGGAGACAAACCACTGCGCTACTGAACTGAACTCGATAGATAGCAGGAAGTGTATCTGAAGACTAAATAGCAACATGCAGATAGCAGGGGAAGCGCTGGCCTCGTCGGACCTGCTCGTCGGAGCCGCTCCGGCGACCAAACAACACGGCGGAGGGGTGCAAGGTGCTCCCGAAGGAGTTTCGCATCCAACTAGCACGCTAGTAGCGTCTAACATCTACTGCAGCACCGGCGACGAGCAACGACAGCACAGCGGCGACGGAGCAACGGCGAGGCGATGCAAAACCCTAGGTGGCACGGCGACTGCACAGGAAGATCCTACGCGACTAGACAAATCGAACGGACAACACAACACGACCTAGAGGGGTCGGAACACTCGCCGGCGACGAGGTCCGACGGCGACGCGATCGGGCGCTCGGGGAACTAGGTGATAGAGGGCGCGCAGGAAGGGGAAAATTGTGCGGGGAGAGAGAGGAGCTCACCACGAGCACGACGGAGTGCTCGGCTGGCCCAGTCGTGGACGGAGTCGACGACGGTGGCTCTCGAACACCTACGGCTGCCGGAGAGGAAGAAGAGGAAGAAGAGCTCGTTGTGGAGGCGCTCGGGTTCGCGTAGTCGACGTAGACAAAGTAGGCGACGTCGTGGAAGCAGACGGACAGAGTTGGCGAGGCTGAGGTCGACGCGTGGCTTGCCGGCGACATGGTCGCGCTCTCAGATGCGCTCGTGCATCAATTGGATCGGCGGATCTGCGGGTGCTCGGCTCTCTAGGCGGCGACGAGGGGAAAGGGGAACCCTAGGAGAAGGGAGAAGACGAGCTGCGGGTTTAAAAAGGGGGCGGCGACGGCCTCGACGTCCGTGAACTCACGGCGCGATGGTGAGCGCGGGCGTGCTCTGTTTTTGCTGACGGAGGAAGACGGCGACGCGGCCTGTGCCACAGACAGGTGGGACCGCGGGGAAAAAATCCACGGCACGACGGCGCGGCCTGTTGGCTGGGCCTGCGGGTGGAGTTGGGCTGCGCTGCGGAGAGAAGGAGAGATGGGCCTAGGGAAGGGAGAGATGGGAGGAACCGCAGGACACTGTGCTGGCTGCTGCTTTTCTCCTTTTCTTTATTTCTTCAGGCAGAAACAGAAAAAGAAAAGCACAGAAATAAAGAAGAAGAGTTAGGGGAAAAGAAAAATATCCCCATGCTGAGTGATTAATGCCCTATTTAAATAAATTGACTTGGACATTTTTAGAGGCAGAAAAATAAAAGGAGTTTGAATATGGATCAAACTCAAGTCGTTTTAAAACCCAACCAAATCATTTTCAAAAGGGATGATATTTGGTGGAGAGGTTGTTCACATGGTGCAAGATTTAAAGGAGGAGAAAGAATCACTAAGGCACTTGGCTAGGTGGCTTGCACAATAGAGCAAAGAAAAGGCCAGAAAGAAAAGAAAGAAGAAGAAGAATAAGAAGAGGGAGAAGGGGTAGGGTTAGCTAGGCATAGCTAAACCTCAAACACAACAACATCACAAGTCCTCACTCTCACTCAACAATAAAGTAAACTAGTATGCCATGATGATATGATGATGAGCAATGCAATGATGCAAAAAATAATAATAAAAGATATGGCAATGCAAAGAAAATAAGTGATAAGAACCCCCATGGATAATGACAAGGATCAAATGAGGAAGCTTTATTGCCATTATTGGAAATTGTTACATATGGGGCATTACATGTCAGGGGCACACCTTCACGACGGACATGCGGCAACTTGCGCTCGGCGCGTACGACGGCGTCCTGGGCATGGACTGGCTGGAACAGAACGGCCCCATGAACTGCCACTGGTTGGAGAAAACTATCTCCTTCGCGCACCAGGGCGAGACCGTGAGGCTGCACGACGTCCGACCCAAGGGCTCCACCACTAACGACTACATCAAGCCAGACCAGTTCGCCAAGTGGCACGCTGGAAACGACATTTGGTACATGGCAGTCGTGGACTGGCGCACACCGAGCGCAGACAAGGACAAGCTCCCCCCCCCCGTCAGCCGTTCAAGCAGTCCTCGACGACTTCGCCGACGTGTTTGGCGAACCCAAGAAGCTGCCACCACACCGGCAGTACGACCATGCGGTCACCCTGGTGGACGGCGCACCGCCGGCAAACGAGCGGCCGTACCGGTACTCGCCGCTTCAAAAGGACGAGATCGAGCGCCAAGTCGAGGAGATGCTTCAATCCGGCGTCATCACCCACAGCGTGAGCCCCTTCGCAGCGCCAGTGCTGCTCGTCAAGAAGAAAGACGGAACCTGGTGATTCTGCATCAACTACAGGTGACTCAATGACATCACCATTAAGAATCGGTTTCCACTTACCATTATGGACGAGCTGCTCGACGAACTCGCCGGCGCAGCCTACTTCTCCAAGCTCAACCTCCGTGCCGGATACCATCAGATCCGTATGCGCGAGGAGGACGAACACAAGACGGCATTTAAAACCCACCACGGGCACTTCCAATTCCGCGTCATGCCGTTCGGTCTGACAAAAACGCCGACGACTTTCCAGTGCCTGATGAACGCGATGTTCGGCAAGCACGCGCGCAAGTTCTTCATCATCTTCCTGGATGACATCTTGGTCTTCAGTGGCACCCTCGAAGAGCACGTCGACCACCTGCGGCAAGTTTTTGAGCTCCTCCGACAACACGAGTTGTTCGTCAAGGCTTCCAAGTTCTCATTCGCGCAAGACAATATCGAGTACCTTGGCCACATTATTTCCAAGGAGGGCGTGTCCATCGACACGGACAAGACGCAGGCAATGCTCCAGTGGCCTACGCCGACGACGCCCACCGAGCTCCGCGGGTTCCTCGGCCTAACCGGCTACTACAAGAAGTTTGTCACGCGCTAGGGCATCATTGCCAAGCCGCTCACCAACTTGCTCACCAAGAAGGGCTTCGAGTGGTCTGAACAGGCTCAGACCGCGTTCGACTTGCTCAAGCGCGCCATGGCGAGCACCCCAGTTCTCGCCCTGCCTGACTTCGGCAAGCCGTTCGTCATCGAAACCGACACGTGCGACACCGGCATCGGCGCTGTGCTGGTCCAGGAGGGACACCGAGTGGCGTATTTCAGCAAGGCATTGGGCATCCGCAACCAGAAGCTATCTGCTTATGAGAAAGAGTTCTTGGCAGTGATGATGGCCGTGGAGAAATGGCGTGCCTATCTGCAGCGCGGGCCATTCACCATTCTTACCAATCACAAGAGCTTGTCCAACTTGGGGGATCAACAACTAGAGACGGACCTGCAACGCAAAGCGATGTCCAAGCTGGTTGGATTGCAGTTCACGTTTCAGTATAGGCGCGGAGCGGAGAACGGTGCGGCGGATGCCCTGTCCCAAGTGGGTGCTACACTAAGCGTGGCCGCGCTCTCCCTCTGCCAACCAGCCTGGGTACAGGAGGTCGCAAATTCTTACGCGACTGACGCCACCGCACAAGAGATGTTGTCCCGCCCCGCCATCCACAATCCAGACGAGGAGGGGTTCGAGCTACACAAGGGCTTGATTCGCCGCGGCGACCGGCTCTGGATCGGCAGCAACACGGCACTCCACACCAAGCTCATCAGCGCGTTCCATGATAGTGCGGTGGGTGGCCACTCAGGCATCACCGCCACTCACCAGCATGTCAAGAAGCTCTTCATCTGACCGGGCTAGAAGCGCGACATCGACGAGTAGGTCAAGCAGTGCTTGGTGTGCCAGTAGGCCAATCATGAGCACTGTCGGCCGGCCGGCCGCCTGGCTCCCCTGCTCGTTTCCACAACACCATGGCAGGAGCTGACGATGGACTTCGTCGAGGGATTACCGACGTCAGAGGGGTACGACTCCATTGTGGTGGTCGTGGATCACCTCACCAAGTTCGCCCACTTCATCCCTCTTCGCCACCCTTTCAATGCAACTAAGGTGGCGCGCGCGTTCTAGGACAATGTCGTCAAGCTCCATGGCGTGCCCACTTCGATCGACTCGGACCGCGACCGCGTCTTCACCAGCGCGCTCTGGCGGGAACTGTTCGCAGCCGCGGGCACCAAGCTGCTGTACTCTATGGCTTACCACCCCCAGACAGACGGACAGAGCGAGAGGGTCAACCAATGCATGGAGATGTACCTGGGCTGTGCGATCCACGACGACCCCCACCACTGGCGCCGGTGGCTTCCGATCGCCGAGTTCTGGTACAACTCTTCTTTCCACGCGTCCATAAATTGTAGCCCATTCAAGGCATTATACGGTACCGAGCCCAACCTAGGCGCCACGGCGCTCTGGGACGACAAGACGGCGCCAATCCTCGACGACGATCAGTGGGACTGGGGCACACACACCACGCGCCTCCGCGAGCAGCTACTTCGAGCCCAACACCATTTCAAGAAGAAAGCGGATCGCCATCGCACGGAGCGAAGCTTCCAGGTCAGCGAGGAGGTGCTGCTCAAGCTGCAGCCATACGCCCAGTCCTCCGTCGTCAATCGCCCCTGCGCCAAGCTCGCCTACAAGTTCTTCGAGCCCTTCAAGATAGAAGCCAAGATCGCGCCGCTCACCTACAAGCTGATTCTACCACCGGACAGCAGCATCCACAACGTCTTCCACGTCTCCCAGCTGAATCCCTACACACCTAACTACACGCCTGTCTTCGCTGAGCTTCCCAAGCCATCGGATCTGTCCCTGACCGAGACGGCGCCCGTGGCGATTCTGGACAGACGCATGGTCAAGCGAGGAAACACCGCTCTGGTGCAACTCCATGTGCGCTGGTCCTCATCTTCACCGTCTGCCACGACATGGGAAGACTACGACACTCTCAAGCTTCGTTTTCCGACAGCGCAATCTGGTAGGGAGCGGCCGGAGCGCCAGATGACGCTCCTTCTGATGGAGGGGGAGATGTCACACCTGCACCTGCAAGTTCCACGGTGGACTAGAGAAACCAATAGGGAAGTCAGGGACAAGTCATCACTAGGCCATGCCATCAGTAGGCCCTGGATAGTGAGTGTATTTAACCAACCCCTGCGTGGGTGTGAGGGCATGCGTTGCATGTGATCCCCTTTTCTTATCTCTCTATACTCTAGACCTTCCTCCTCTGCAAGTAAGGCTCTCCTCCTTCCTCGCTGAATCTCATCCCCCTTTCCTCTTAGTGCGATCTGATTCCCCTCGGGTCCTCACAGAAATACAAGTTTTTTAAGCAGTTTGACATTGTTGAAGATTTCTTTGATCATCATTATGCCAATAATACTGCTGGAAAGGTAAAATCTTATGCATATTGCTTTACTTGGCACCTTATTTTCCAACCGGTCACTTATTTCTTTCTTTAACTTCAATTCAGACAGGGAAAGAGTGGACAAAAATAATTCAGCATGACTGGAAACTCCTGGAGAACAATTTACCAGGTCAGCTATTTCCAATAGGAATTCTAAATATGTGTTTAAATGCTCTCCTCAAGTGAAAGATACAAATTTTGTAGTACATCGTGATCTGATTTGAACCACCCATTCCTCCATTACTCAGTGTTGCTTCAAAACTGTGCAAATTTGGGCATGTGTTGTCTTGCTGAAGAAAGCTCTATTGTCAATGGTTTTATATGTATTTTAAACTCACCGTTTTATTATTTAGTTTCACCTACACAGTTCTACAAAGCCTGCTGAATCTCCTAGGTTGAAATTACTACGGTTTAGAAATGCACATTGTTGTACTATTTTCATGAACTATTATTCTGTGTGCAGTGTCCATATATGTTCGTGTGTCGGAAAATCGAATGGACCTTCTCGGGGCTGTGATCATTGGACCTCAGGGAACACCCTACCATGATGGCCTTTTTTTCTTTGATGCTCAATTCACTGCTAGTTATCCAACAACCCCTCATAATTTGATTTAGTTACCTGTTCGGGTGCCTTTGCAGGCGGTATACTATCATTCTGGAGGACTTCGGCTTAATCCAAATTTGTATGACTATGTAACAGTCTGCCTTAGCCTCCTGGGAACCTGGCATGGTAACGACTGTGAGAATTGGAACTCGGATCACTCAAGCATGCTACAAGTGCTGATATCCATTCAAGGTCTCGTATTGAATGAAAAGCCATACTTCAATGAGCCAGGATACGAGACCGAAGTCAACGATTCTAATGGACAGAGGAGGTCTTTGGAGTATAATGATACAACATTTCAGCACTCGTGTAGAACAATGTTGTACTCACTTCGCAGGCCTCCACTGGTAACACACTGCTTAATTATCAAGCTCTTGCAGTTCCCGACACGAGCGCACGAGTGCCCATGATTGCGAAGATTTGTCCAAAATATAACTTGCTGCATGTTGATGTTTTTAGAAGGGAGGGATAGAGAACATAAGATCTACTTTTCAATGCTAAACTGTGGCAGAAGTTCACGTTTTCAATTTTTTACTGCAAGATCAAATTATTCAAACCATCCGATTGTTGCCCTTGGGTGATTTCACAAATGGACGCCACATGTCTGCCATGTCACAGCCAGGAACAAAGAAACAATAAAAAAACTTTTAGCCAGAAATGGAAAAAATTGTTTTGGTAGAAAAGGATCAGTAGACAGAACTTGCGACATGACAGTGATGTGGTGCACAAGTAGCATCATCTATCTCTACAATTTGAGGATGTGAATCAAATGGTTTGAGTTCAGGTTGAAAATGAACTTCTGCCAGAGTTCACAGTTGAATGGTGGATTTTTCTCTAGAGAAAACGTCACTAACTGTGGGAACCCTGAGCACATTTGAACCATGATGGATTCATATGGGATAGAAGATCTTCCACCTCTTGGACATTAGCTTGTACTCTGTTTTTGTATTATCCTGAATCCACGCAAAGTAAGAAGGATGGGAATTTTATGTAGTTAAGGGAACTAACACCGTTTTGGATATAACAGTCATTTATACCAGTCACGATCATACATTTTGGAGCTATAACAGTGAGATCTTGCTAGGATCGGTAAAGGTTGCTAGATTTCATATCTAGCTTGCCCAGTGTTGCACAGAACAACAACCACAATCTGGCACTTAATTTGGTTGTAATATGGTGGTAATTGTTATCTTCTATAGGGTGTAGTGGACTAAGAGGCTTAGATTGCATGGCTCTCATACCAGAATATTAAATAACCTTTTTTGCAGGTTGTTGCATCCCTTGTTTCAGCACTTTGAATATCTTGTTGCCGGCCACTTTCATGAACGTGGCCATGCAATTCTGGCCGCATGCAAATATTACATGGAAGGTAACGAAGTTGGGTCCGTCGTTCCTGATGAGGATGATGAGGGCAAGGAGCTAGAAAATGCAAATGCTAAAGGATCCAGCAGCAGCAACGCAGTGAAGCCAAAGAAACATGCAGGTGCAGGTCGACGAACCGCATCCTTCAAGGCCGACACGAAGGTTCTGTTTGAAGAGCTCATAGTGGAATTCAATGTGAAGGGTGCTGATCCCAAGAAGTTCTCTGCTGAGAAGTCGAAGAAGACACATAAAAAAAAGAAGTTGAAGAAGAACCAGCCTGCTGCTGCTTGAAAAGATCCAGTAGCAGCAGCAGCAGATATATGTGGTTCCACAGTGAAGTGATTCCATAAAAATGATGCTGATTTTGTTTCTTGCCTAACTAGAGGAATGCTATGTAGATAGCTCTTTTTTCAGCTTTTGCAATACAAGTTCAAAAATGATGGTTTTAGATGGACATGTACAGTATTGGCGTGCTGACGCTTGGCTCCATATATATGGTAGCTTTTGAATATCGTTTTCTCATGAGTTACTTGCCAGGCTGACATGTGAATACTGTTTCGATTTAGTTGTTCATGATGTTAAACTTGTATGTTACAGAGAATTGTGGGCGCAGCCTTTGTATCTTGCCCCATAAGTATAGGAGATAGAGATAGGCCTTTTCTTTTGTTTAAATCTGTCTTATCTCTTCTTCTCAACCTTATCTTTGTAACTCCCTTCGGTTGACTATCTCCACCGATTCTTTAACCTCACGATCTCCTACGATCGTCCCAATCAATATATATACGCGGGCTCTCATGTATGAGGGTTGAGACGCTTCCATCATTCTCTACATGGTATACAGAGCAGGCTCTTCCGATTGCATCTAGCTCATACCGCTGCTTCATCTCCATCGTCCCCAACCTACGTTCTTCAGCCCTCCACCCATCCCCTCATCGCCATGTCCACCTCCACCGCCTCAACCCAATTTGCTCTCAACTACTACACCTCCGAGCCGCTTACCCAGACGAACTATGTTCTCTGGAAAGCACAAGAAAGATCCCAAATAATGGGCACCGGCTTGTTTGGCTACATTGACAACACCATCCAGGAGCCTTCCAAGATCATCACCACCAAAGATAAAGATGGCAAAGATCAGGTCATCCCCAACCCTGCTTATGCCCCCTGGCTTGTCCAGGATCAATATATTGTTGCTTACCTTCTGCGAAATCTGTCCAAGGAAGTCCTTGTTCAAGTTGCATCGCTCGAGACGTCGCATGCGATATGGACTGCTTTGGCCACCATGTTCTCTGCTGTTTCGCTGTTCAGGGCAAACAATCTTCGTGCCGCACTCACCAACGCCCAAAAAGGCTCCCTCTTGGCCTCAGCATACTTCGGCACATGCGCTCCCTCTCCGATGCGCTCGCGGCGGCGGGCAAACCACTCGGGGAGGGGGAGCTCATCTCCTCCATCATCGCCGGACTTGACATGGATTATCAACCCATCATCTCCGCGCTGGACGTCCGCACCGAGCCCATCACCGTCGACATCCTCTTCTCCCTCGTGGCAAATTTCGACCAGCGGGTCGAGATGTTTCACGGCAATGGCAATGATGGCTTCAAATCATCCGCCAACGCTGCATCACAGGGTCGCTCTGGTGGTGGAAAAGGAGGCTATCACAAGGGAGGTGGCCCCAGTGCATCTCGTGGTGGCGGCGGCTACGGCGGCGGCGGCCAAGGTGCTGGTGGCGGCTACAACTCATCTGGAGGGGGCGGCGGCTACAACCCTAACCCTACTGGTTCGGGTGGAGGCTATGGTGGCTTCCACCAGAACAACGGTGGGGGATACCAAGGTGGTGGTGGCAGCCACTATCATCAGAACGGGCCTGGTGGTGGCAACAGCAACAATCGGCGCCCCCCTGGCAACAACAATCGGGGGCGCAACTTCCAAGGTTATGTAGGATATGAGGGAAAATGTCAAATTTGTAAGAAAACTAATCACATTGCCAAAGATTGTGATTGGCGTTATGCGATGACAACAACTCCAATTCCCAGAGAAAGAAAATTACAGCTGCAGCCGACGTGTCATATGGAGTGGACACCAACTGGTATATGGACACAGGCGCCACAAATCACATCACTGGAGAACTTGAGAAGCTAACAATGCATGAGAAATACCATGGCCATGATCAAGTCTACACAGCGGCAAACGGTGCAGGTATGGAGATAAGTCATGTTGGTCAATCTTTTATCAAAACCCCACACAAAAACCTTGAGCTCAATGACATCTTATATGTTCCTAATGCCTCCAAAACTTTGCTTTCTGTCCATCGTATTGCTCTTGATAACAATGTGTTTCTAGAATTTCACCCATTCTTCTTTTTGGTCAAGGATCAGGTCACAAAGAAAATCCTTCATATGGGTGTCTGTGTGGAAGGCCTCTATGCTTTGCTTCCCAAGTACTGCCAATCCAATAAACAAGTGTATGGTGCCTTCAAACTCTTTGCCGAACGATGGCACAACCGCTTAGGTCATCCATCTTTTGCTACTGTTCATCGCATTCTTAGTAGAAATAACCTCCCAATTGTTGGGGAGAGAAATTTAGAAACCATTTGTGATTCACGTCAACGAGCAAAAAGTCATCAATTACCGTATCCTGTGTCTACTTGTGTGTCTACCAAGCCATTACAACTTATTTTTTCTGATGTCTGGGGTCCTGCACCCACGTTTTTTGGTAGGCACTCATACTACGTGAGCTTTGTTGATGACTATAGCAAATACACGTGGATCTATCTTCTTAAGAAATGCTCCGACGTGTTTCAGGTGTTCCACAAGTTTCAAGCACTTGTCGAACGAAAATTTGCTAGCAAAATTCTTTCTGTACAATCCGACTGGGGTGGTGAATATGAGAAGCTGAACTCGTTTTTTCAAAAGATAGGTATCTCTCACCATGTGTCATGTCCTCATGCACACCAACAAAATGGTTCCGCCGAACGCAAGCACCAACACATTGTTCAAGTAGGCTTAGCTATTTTAGCTTTTGCCTCCATGCCACTAAAGTTTTGGGACGAAGCATTCCTTACCGCCGTTCACCTCATCAACATGTGGCCTAGTCGCACTATATCCAATGAAACTCCCATCGAACGTTTACTTCATGTCATACCAGATTACACCACTCTTCGAGTCTTTAGTTGTGCCTTTTGGCCCAACCTTCGTCCATACAACACTCGCAAGCTTAGCTTTCGTTCTAAGCAATGTGTCTTCCTCGGGTATAGTGCGCAACACAAGGGAGTCAAGTGTCTCGATGTCTCCACCGGACGTGTTTATATCTCACGAGAAGTTGTCTTTGATGAAACTCAGTTTCATTTCGAAAAAATCCACCCTAATGTCGGTGCTCTTCTTCGGAAGGAAATCCTTCTCCTTCCATCTCATCTCTCCAGCATTCCTTTTGTGGGTGATGATAATTGTTCTGACCAAAAGTTGACTAATATATCTCCTGTTGTACCTGAGTTTTTTGTTCCAAAAAGAAACCGTGAAGAAAACTGTGCAAGAGACCCTAAGATGGACACATACGATCAGAGTGGATCCTCCTTGGGATCGGTGTGCTCGACCGCGTCAGGTCCGACCGCGTCTCCCTTGGGATCAGCGGCTCATCAGGAGGATCGGGCCGACCCACCATCCCCACCTCCGCGCCAATCCTCGCCTGCCATGCCTCGGCGGGCTCCTGAGCCGACTCCCCAACGCGCCATGTGCCAATCAGGGGCGGGGGACCAACCAACCGAGCGGTTTCTGCCGGTCCCACATGTCTACACCAGGCGGCCTCCGTCATCCTCTGTCGCCGCGTCACCTGGGCCAGGCGTGGGCTCTGTGCCAAAACGGCCTCGTGCGTCCCACCCATCCGGATCCTCTGCGGCCTCATCTGCGCCGTCCTCTACTGCTTCTGGCGCAGAGGATCCCAGTCGCTCTGGTGGGTCCATTCCATCGGGATCTGGTGGATCCCCTGTGCAGCAGGCTCCCGCTCCGCCTGGATCTTCTGTGCTAGGAATAACAGGGCCTCGCACGCGTCTTCAGGCAGGAACTCTTCATCCAGTTAATTACAAAACTAAATATAGTTTAGTTGTTTCTGCTGCATCTACAGGTGAACCACGCATTGTTGTTGAGGCTCTTGCTGATCCAAAGTGGAAACAAGCTATGGATGAAGAATTTCATGCTCTTCGGAGAAATCACACCTGGCATCTCGTTCCTTCTCAAGCAGGTCAAAATGTGATTGATTGCAAGTGGGTTTATCGCATCAAACGCCGGTCAGATGGTACTATTGACCGTTATAAGGCCAGACTTGTTGCGAAGGGGTTCAAGCAGAGGTATGGACTTGACTATGAGGATACTTTTAGTCCTGTTGTTAAGGCTGCTACTATTCGTCTTGTCCTGTCCATTGCTGTGTCCCGAGGTTGGAGTCTTCGTCAGTTAGATGTGCAGAATGCGTTTCTTCACGGTGTTCTGGAAGACGAAGTATATATGAAGCAACCTCCTGGGTTTGAGGATAAAAACAAACCTCGTCATATATGTCGGCTTGACAAATCACTATATGGTTTGAAACAAGCACCCCGAGCATGGTACTCTCGTTTGAGCTCAAAGTTACAAACACTTTGTTTTATTCCTTCCTGAAAGTGCATTATATCGACTAGAGGGGGGGTGAATAGGCGATTTTTATGAATTCTTCACTGAGGAATTTGTTGTTGAGGAAATTCCTTAGCGAAGAACTACTTGCAGCGGAATAAGTACTCAGAAGTAAACATAACAGAATACAAGCATGGTCATCATGAAGAATTGAAGACAAACACAGAGTACAGAAAGCGTAAACACAGGATAACACAGAATGAAGACAAACCGACTGAAGAACTTGAACTGAGGAAATTGAGAAAGTCTTCAGTCAAAGTCTTCAAACAGATATGCATGAGTACACGACACAGATATGAGGAATTGAAAGAGTTGAGGAAATAGAACCAGTAAGCTTGGTGAAGACAATGATTTGTTAGACCAGTTCCAACTGTTGTCTCAGTTGTACATCTGGTTAGGGCGGCTAGGTATTTAAACCTGAGGACACACAGTCCCGGACACCCAGTCCTAGACACACAGTCCAAGACACCAAGTCCTCACCGTATTCCCCTTGAGCTAAGGTCACACAGACCTCGCCCAATCACTCGTGGTAAGTCTTCAGGCGACTTCCGAACCTTCACAGACTCGGTCACTCGGTGATCCACTATTCTTCTTGGATGCTCTAGACCATGACGCATAACCGTCTGGAAGAAGCACAGTCTTCAAAGGTAACAAGCGTCGGATCCACGGAGGATCAATCTCTTCAGTGATGCTCAATCACTTTTGGGTTTGTAGGTGTTTGGATTTGGTTTGGGTTTTTCCTCACTTGATGATTTTCGCTCAAAGTCCTCAGAGGATGGGTTGCTCTTATGACAAGTGTCAGTTTCTGTCGAAGCAGCCAACCAGCTAGTGGTCGTAGGGGGCGGCTATTTATAGCCTAGGGAGCAGCCCGACATGATAAGACATAAATGCCCTTTAATGATATGACCATTAGGTAGGTAGATATTTTGGGACAGCTGGCGCGTAGCACAGCAACGGTCGGAAAATTTGAGTATCAAATTCCTCAGGGCTATCATGTTCCTCACTGTTTAGGCAATCCGCACTGGCGAATTCCTAACTCCTCAGTCAGAACAAATTCCTCAGAGACCAGAAGAACTTCGTCTCTGTCACTGTAGAATATGACTGAACTGTATGAGATTTCCAATGGCTTCGCTCGAAGGGATTGGCAGGGGTAGGATTTTGAGTTGAGCATCACATGGAAATTTTTCCTTAGTATTTCCTCGACCCCCTTTAACAGTACGGTGTTTCCTATGACTCAAGAAAGAGAAAATGAAACTACGAAAACAAAAGTCTTCACGCTTCATGTCCCTCAAATGAATACCAAGTCTTCAAGGTCACACCAATTTCTTCACTTTCAAAGTCTTCAGAAAGTCATCAGAAATCCAAAGTCTTGAGTCGAAGAATTTCATTTTTAGGGGTCGACTTTCTTTGTAAATATCAAACTCCTCATAGACTTATAGACCTGTGTACACTCATAAACACACTAGTCCCTTAACCTATAAGTCTTCAATACACCAAAATCACTAAGGGGCACTAGATGCACTTACAATCTCCCCCTTTTTGGTGATTAATGACAATATAGGTTAAGTTTTCAAACGGGGATAAACATATGAAGTGTAAATACAGATATTGAGGAATTTTATTGCAATATATAGAAGAACTCCCCCTAAAGATGTGCATAGTGAGGAATTTGCTTTTGTAGCAATGCACACGTGAAGAGTAGAATCATGGAGATCTCCCCCTATATCTTGTAATTCATACACGCATTTGACATATAATATGAAGAATTTGAAATGCATGATGAAATATGGTGACTGATGTAATTCAGCATGCGTGCATAACATTAATAAGGAATAAGCATGCAGAAACGCCACAGCAAAAGTATCAGGTCACCATAGAGTTTAAGTTTACAACTCGATCCACAAAGTCATCAGAAGAACGAGAGTTGTAACTTAGCAAAAAAAACTCCCATATATATAGACCCGCTTGAAGACTAACTCAGATCCCCCCTTTGTCATCGAATGACCAAAAGGATCGAAACTGAGGACTAACGCCCCTGAAGAATCTCAAGATGATGAACGAGCGCCAGCGTTGTTGGGGTCGATGGTTGATGTAGGGCCTGCTGCAATGTCGTCCAAGTCTTCATACTCGTCAGTTTCACGTGATGAAGAATAGGAGTTGGCCACCAAGGGAGGAACCTTGACCTTCTTGTATTTCTTCGGAGGAGGAGTAGACCAGTCAAAGTCATCATTGGGACCCATTTTCTTCAGGTCTTCTTTGCCATAGAGATGGGACAGAACACCCCAGGTGCGGTTGAGGGTTTCATGGAGGTAGTAATGTTTTTTCTTCACTGCATTATGTGTAGAGGTCATGTTGTGAATAATTGAACCAAACTGACGCTTGACCCATTTGTGGTTGCGATCAACCTTCTGATGAAGACTCAGGAGAAGCTCACGATCAGTCATCACCCTGGGAGATGTGCCTTGAGGATTTTGCTTGGGAGTGTTGGCGGCAGAGTCATGAGTGGCAGAGTCATCATTGGTGGAATAAGATGCAGCTTTGCGAAACTGACCATCCAATGGATGAGTGCCTTCATCAAAAACAGCAGTGGCCTTGCTCTTGTCATCAGCTGAGGAAAATGTCCGTTTGAGGACTTCAATTTGGGGCAAGTAGCTGCAATGATTGAGAGTCTCGGCTTTGTAATTCACTGAAGACCTTGTCCTGATGAATCTCATAATCCATGGAGCATAAGGCTTCAGGTTGAAAGGGGACAGTGCAACATTTGACATTGTCCTCATGAAGAAATCATGGAAGTTGACGGGAACGCCATGGATGATGTTGAACAGCAGATTCTTCATGATGCCAACGACTTCTTTATCATTCGAGCCGTGGCCCTCGATTGGACTCAATGTCTTCGTCAGAATGCGATAGACAGTCCGTGGCAGAAACATCAATTCCTTCACGAGGAATTCTATCCGTGGGGCTTGACCTGGCTTCAAAGGCTTCATAAGCACTTGCATGTAATGATCGGTGAGTTCAGTTTCTTCATACATGCAACGTGCTACTTCAGTGGGAGGACTAAGAGGCAGGCTTGAAGTAATTCAGAGGCTGGTGCCTTGTAGTGAGTGTTTTCAGACATCCAGTCCAGCACCCATGAATTCACATCTTCAGAATTGCCAGTAATGTGCAGGGTTGCATAAAATTGGAGAATAAGTTCTTCATTCCGATCGCATATGTCAGTGCAAAAACCGAACAGTCCAGCATCGTGAAGAACACTAAGGACTGGCACAAAGCACGACAGAGATTCCATATCCACGTGAGGAATATGCTGATGATCGAAGACTTTGTCTTTGTTGTAGAGCACCGAGGAATAGAAATTTGCCTGACTGGCAGTCCAGAAACGCCTCTTCCTTATGCGAGCAGAGTCATAGGGATTGAAATCAGTGAAGAACACATGCTCGCCGAAGAAATCAGCCTTCTTGAAAGTTTGCTTTCTTGAGAAAGGATCCTTTGGCTTGGGTTGAGGAGTGTCAGTCAATTGCATCACAACCTCCGGATTCACAATCTCAGGTTCTTCAGTCTAAGGAATTTCTGGTTCCTCTTCAGTGGCAGTCTTTACAGATTCAGCAGCAGCAGCAGTTTCTTCAGCACTAGTGGCTGGAATGTCTTCATGGACATACTGTGTGGGGTGAGTTTCCTTAGAGCCCAATGGAACAGTTGGCGCTGGTGAATGAGGAATTTGTTGCAGCGGCGTGAACAGAGGGGAGTTGGGATGTTGACTATCCCAAAATTCATCAGTCATCAAAGGAGTGGCATTCCCAATGTCCACGTTCGAGTCTTGTTCTTCCAATTCTTCAACGCCGGCCTCTTCAGCAGTAAACTGAGGCATAGGCGAGGAGATGATTGGGGTTGAAGGGATGGCATCCACTTCAATTTCTTCGTCCGTCTGCTCTGAGGAAACAACACAGGGAATGTCTTCATCTGATTCACTTGGAATCACATAATCTTCATCAAAAGGAACAAGGTCCTTTGATGGCATAGAGGAAATTGGGACGACATCAATTGGATTTTCAGCTGAGCTTGTCAAGGGCTTCATTTTCTTCGGAGCTGAAGAATATGATGAAGCTGATGCCTTCCTTTTCTTCACTGCTGCACGCTCTGCAGCCTTTCTCTTCTTCACATCTGATGCAGATGGAAGGTTAGGAGTTGGTGTAGGCGCAGAAGCAGCAGAGGAATCTGGTTCAATTTCTTCACGCACAACTGATGCAGTTGTCCTGACTTCTTCACGTTCTTCAGGCACAACCTTTGGAGCTTCAGCTAGCCTGACATTTTCTTCAGGTGCAACAATAGAGGTTGCCCTGGCAATTTCTTCAGCGGCTGGAGTGGGGTCATCAGCCCTGGAATTTTCTTCACCAGCCTGATGTTCTTCAGCGGTGCTTGCATGTCCTTCAACAGACTGAGCAGATGCTTTAGCCTGAGGAATTTCAATGTGTGTTTGTCGAGCAGCACATGAAGAAAAACCTTTAGTCAAATTCACGAATCTGACTTTGGCGCCCATCCAGTCAACGCGATATGCTTCAAATTCATCACTGAGGGTTTTGATTTCACCCTAAAGCTTTACAAGTTCTTCAGTTGTCATGTTGACAACATTTTTCTTCAGGAAGCGCTCCTTATTGTACAATGCTTTCTTTGTCTGCCTGGCCCTTTTAAACTTCCATTTTTCTTCGCCTATGAAGGCGGTCAGCATATGACTTTGGCCAGGAGTCAAGTTGAAGTCAGTCATAGGAGTGTTGGGGTCCTTATGCCAGAGATCAATGAAATCAAGGATCACTTTTGGATCCAAAAGCAGTGGTACTTTGCTTCCTTTGGCTCTAGCGGCCCTTTCTTGCCTGTCTCTGATGATTTGAACCAGTTCTTCATCATCAGCTTCGTCATTAGACGATACTTGGAAAGCAACTTATTTTTTATGAGGACTTGGGCGAGAGCCTCGTCCAGCTGTTGTCTTTTTCTTCAGCAGCGAGGGACCAGCTGAGGAACTTGGGGCAACTGAGGAGCTTGCAGAGGCTCCTGAGGCAATGGATATGCCCGCAGTCCTTTGGCATGTGGCAAGATGCACTGGAGCAGATGACTTTGTTGTAGCATCTGAAGACTTTTGCGGAGGAGCTGAGGACTTTGGAGGAGCAGGAGCAGTCTGGGGAATTTGCCGTGATGGCTTTGAAGAATCTGGCCATGAGGGCATTGCTGAGGAAGAAGCACTTGGCTTGTGAGCAGGCTTCTTAGCCATGGCCTTCTTAGGCTTGGAAGCAGAGGACTCAGCAGAGGCAGCAGCAGCAGCAGTGTCTTCATTGAATTTTCTCACTGCTTCTTTTGCTTGTTTGGCCAACTTGGCCTGGCGTTTAGCCCATTCTTTAGGAAAATCCTCACCACGCTTGAGGCTAGTGGGATCAGCAACTTGGCCATGTGCCAAGGGAGGTCTTGGGCAGGGAGGATTGAGTGCGAATTTCTTCATGTATTTGGGAGTCACATATCAGTACTCCCTCCACTCTCTTGCCCATTTCCTCTCTATTTTTTGTATGCGCACTTTGCGCTGATTCTTGTCCTCTTTTCCGAACTTTGCCTCATCAGGAGTGCAATAGTCAGCATATATGTCTTGAGGTATCTCGAAAGCAGTATTGACCTTAGGCCTCTTTCCTCCTTTCTGTGGCTTCTTTCCATCAGCCATTTTCTTCAGACGAGGAATTTGAATAATTTAATTTTCTGAAGAAGTGTGCAACTTTTCTTCGAGGAACGCTGCAAATGAGTTAAGTTGATGAGAACCTAGTGATTCAGCAGCGGACATGAGTACCTGTGAACAGAGTACAGTTGCGAGGAATTTGGAGAGGTCAAATGCGTTCTCAGAAGGTTTTGTAAAAATAACAAGTTTGAGGAATTTGACCAGATGAGTCTTGAAGAATTTGACTAAGCGTTCTTTGTCTTAGGTTCCAGAGTTGTGTAGATTGAAAATCCACACAATTGAGGAATCTTGAAGAAAAACATAGCTTAGAGAAATCAAATCAAGAACATATGACATGTGAGGTGTTTAGTGTGTGAAGATTTGACGAAGAAAACACCTTTTGAGAATTTTGAAGAAAATGTTTGAATCAAAGAGAGCAGTAAAAGTAACTTTTAATTACCCTGGATGAAGAACACGATGAACTGTGAGATGGAGAAGTGAAGTTCGTCTGTGCAGATCTTCCACGCCCTAACTTGGCAGAGGAAACAGCTACGGCGGCGGCGGAGTGAAGAAATCCGCGGCCGGCGCGAGTACGACGGCGACGAGGCCGAGGCAGTGAAGCTCTTCCTCACCGGCGATGATGGAGTAGCGGCGGCGCTAGGGTTGGAGAAGCTCGAGCGGGAGAGTGAGAACGAGCGGAGTAAAAAGTGAAGTGAGGGAAGGGGAGGGGTATTTATAGTTGAGATGAATAACCGTTCACCCAAAGAAATTGGACGAACGTGCCCCTGACCCTTCTCATTCGCACGACATGTGTCACCCACGTACCGTGTAGTGCAGATCGTGTGAGATCATGGGCGAATAGATAAGTATTATCATGGGATGCGGAGCGATTCGAGCGGCAAAACCGAAAATTTTGGAAAGGATAAGTTTTAACATTGTGTTCGCAATTTCTTCAGCTGACAAGGACACTGTGAAGATTTTGAACAAGTTTCAAATAGAAGCATAAGAAGAATTTGTGAATGGAATGGGTTGAGTTTAGCATAGAGGGGGAAGGGTCCGATCACATTCACTTAGCAAAACAAAACTTGAAGAAATAGCAATAAGTGAATGCTGTAGAGGACATAAACTCATACATATATATAGTCCATGAAGAAAAAGAGACGGAAACAGTGAAGACAATGCAAAGTTGAAGAATATGAGCAACCGAGGAATTTCAAAAACTCCAATTGAAGATTTTCAACTTTTTTATGGTAGCGTAACCCACCGTATAAGAATGATGATTTCAGACACCGCGTACAATTGTCTTAGGTTTATGAGAATCAAATTCTTCATTAATTTCTTCACACTTAGAGCGTCATTCTTCATTGATTGAAGCAAAACAATTTCTTCATGTGTTGCACATCTAAGTCGTCAATTTTGCATAAGTGTTAGGATGAGTGTCCAATTCAAAGAACATTCGAAGATTCTAAGATATTTAGCTCACACCGCAACTTGCTAAATCTCTTCTCATCCAAGGGCTTTGTGAAGATATCGGCTAGCTGTTCTTCAGTCTTCACATGCTCAATAGAAATGTCGCCCTTCAACACATGATCACGAAGAAAGTGATGACGAATCTAAATGTGCTTTGTCCTCGAGTGCTGAACTGGGTTTTGAGCAATCTTGATGGCACTCTCATTGTCACAGAAGAGAGGCACATTCTTCACGTTGACGCCATAGTCCTTGAGAGTTTGCTTCATCCATAACAATTGAGCACTGCAAGAGCCAGTAGCAATATACTCAGCTTCACAAGTAGACAGTGATACGCAGTTCTATTTCTTCGAGGACCAACAGACCAAAGATCTTCCAAGGAAGTGACATGTACCAGATGTTGACTTGCGGTCGACACGATCACCAGCATAGTTAGAGTCTGAATATCCAATGAGATCAAAAGCCGAGCCCTTGGAGTACCGTAATCCAAGTGTTGGTGTGTGAGCTAGATATCGAAGAATATGTTTCACAGCCTTATGGTGTGATTCCTTCGGTGCAGCTTGAAATCGGGCACACATGCAAACACTAAGCATTATATCTGGCATAGATGCACATAAGTACAATAAAGAACCAATCATGGAGCGGTATACCTTATGATCGAAGTCAATACCATTTTCTTCAGTGCACAGATGGCCATTTGTGGGCATAGGGATTTTGACGCCTTTGCAATCTTGCATGCCAAATTTCCTCAGTACATCCTTGTGGTATTTCTCCTGATATATGAATACGCCATTGCGTTGTTGACAAATTTGAAGACCTAAGAAGCATTTCAACTCTCCCATCATAGACATTTGATATTCTTCACTCATCATATAGGCAAATTCACCACTATAGCATTGGTCAGTACAACCAAAGATAATATCCTCAACATATATTTGGCACACAAATAATTCACCATCATAAGATTTAGTGAAAAGAGTAGGATCAAGTGAACCGAGTTTGAAGCCTTTCTTCATGAGGAATTCCTTCAAAGTATCATACCACGCCTGAGGGGCCTGCTTGAGGCCATAGAGGGCCTTATTGAGTTTGAAGACTTTGTCAGGATTCTTTGGATCTTCAAAACCCGGGGGTTGAGCAACATATACTTCTTCCTCAAGCTTACCATTAAGGAATGCACTTTTCACATCCATTTGATATAGAATGATATCATGATGGTTAGCATAAGCAAGTAATATGCGAATAGCCTCAAGTCTAGCAACAGGTGCAAAAGTTTCATCGAAGTCAATTCCCTCAACCTGTGTGTAGCCTTGAGCTACAAGCTGTGCCTTATTCCTTACCACAAGGCCATTTTCATCTTGCTTGTTGCGGTAGATCCACTTTGTGCCAATGATATTATGCTTGCGAGGATCTGGACGTTTGACCAGTTCCCAGATGTTATTGAGCTCGAACTGATGTAATTCTTCTTGCATAGCGTGAATCCACTCAGGCTCCAGAAATGCTTCATCTACCTTAGTGGGCTCTGTGATAGAGACAAAAGCAAAGTGCCCACAAAAGTTAGATAAATGTGAAGCTTTTGAGCGTGTGAGAGGACCTGGTATTTTGATGTCGCTGATGATTTTCTCAATCTGCACTTCTTTTGCGACACGAGTATGAGCTGGTTGTCGTCGAGGAATTTGATCAACATTTTCTTCAGCACCATTTTCAGCATTTTCCTCAGGTGCATCAACTCGACGTTCTTCAGGTTCTGGAATGAATTCTTCAGTAGATTCTTCGGTAGGAATGACATCCTCAGTAGCCTTGAATTTGATAGTTTCCTCAGGTGCTGGTTCATCTATCACAATAGGTAGGTGCTCTCTTTGCGAGCCGTTAGTTTCATCGAACTGCACATCTACAGTTTCAACAACCTTGTGAAGAACGTTGTTGAAGACTCTGTAGATGTGCGAGTCCTTTCCGTAACCAAGCATAAACCCTTCATGTGCTTTCGGTGCAAATTTTCAGTTGTGATGAGGATCTCTAATCCAACATTTAGCACCGAAGACTTTGAAATAACTCACATTAGGTTTCTTGTCAGTGAGGAGTTCATAGGCAGTCTTCTTGAAGAATTTGTGAAGATATACTCTGTTGATGATGTGGCACGCAGTATCAATTGTATCAATCCAGAAACGACGAGGCATTTTGTATTCGTCAAGCATAGTGCGAGCCATCTCAGCAAGAGTCATGTTCTTGCGCTCCACAACGCCATTCTGCTGAGGAGTATAAGGAGCAGATAACTCATGAGTAATACCAAGTTCATCAAGATACTCATCGAGACCAGAGTTCTTGATCTCAGTTCCATTGTCACTTCTGATGTGCTTGATCTTCACACCAAAGTTGGTTGAAGCCCTCGAAGAAAATCGTTTGAAGACTTCCTGCACTTCATGTTTGTAAGTAACAATGTGTACCCATGTGTATAGAGAGTAATCATCAACAATAACAAATCCATATTCAGAAGCATCATTTGAAACTGCAGAATAATGATTAGGACCAAAGAGATCCATGTGAAGAAATTCAAATGGTCGAGTAGTAGTCATGATAGTCTTCGCCGGATGCTTGGCCTTGGTCATCTTTCCAGCTTCACATGCACCGCATAAGTGATCCTTGAGGAATTTGACATTCTCAATGCCAATGACATGCTTCTTCTTCGCAAGCATGTGCAAATTCCTCATGCATGCATGACCAAGTCGTCGATGCCATAGCCAGCCTTCTGAAGCTTTTGCAAGTAGACACACAGCTGGTTGAGGTCCTGTAGAGAAATCAACAATATACAAGTCTCCTCTCCTAAAGCCTTTGAAGACTATGGAGTTGTCAGATTCCATGATCACAGCACAACAATGTTTTCCAAAGGCAATAACCATATCCAGATCGCAAAGCATTGATATAGACATGAGGTTGTATCCTAAAGACTCGACAAGCATGACTTTGTCCATGTGTCGATCCCTAGTGATCGCAACCTTACCTAGACCCAATACCTGACTTTTGCCTTTGTCAGTGAAGATGATGTGCTTCAGATGAGATGGTGAAGGGAGCATCCGTCAAGAGATTCTTGTCACCAATCATGTGATTTGTACATCCACTATCGAGGACCCACTCAGTGGCTTTGGGTTGATCATCCTGCTGATGAATTAGTGCAGCTTACAAACTCATATACTTCATCAGTGAAGAATATGACATCAAATCATCAGATCAATTTCATCAAGCAATGCAACAGATAAAGCAGTATGAGGACGTGAGAAATGAGAGTTCATTTCTTCCTGATTAGCATGCATCCTTTCAGGCAGTTTTCAGGTATCCAGCAAATTCTTCAGAAGTTTTGAGCACGTCTGGAGACCTGACCCTGCAGAAGAGATTAGTTCTTTTTCTTCACCACCCACATCTGAATGGGTGGCAAAGAGTTCATCACTCTGCGAGCTTCATACGAGAAAGGTGGCATAGATGCCAGCCCATTTCGTTTCACATAAGAGGAGTTAGGATAGGCATATGAATAAGAAGAGTAATTCTTCGAGGACTTCTGAACAAAATGGTTAGAAGAATAATGCTCATATTCATAGCCCTTAGCTCTTCCCTGCGAAACAGAGTTGTTACCATGATGATATTCATATGAGGACTTTGATCCATATAAGGATTTTACTCCATTTGAAGATTTGGATCCATATGAAGAATTGGATCTGGGGTTCCTATTCCTCACACGAGGTGTCATGAGGACATTCACTTGAATATTTTCAAGGTGCCTCTTAGGGACCCAGATTTTCTTCATAGGGGGGACCATTCCTGTAGTTAGTTCCAACATATCTAGCAAATACTTCACCATTCTGATTTTTGAATAGTTTATAGTTGGAGTCAAATGACTCATCAGAAGAATGAGGAGATTCACATGTAAAGCTAGATAAATTGGATGGATCAACTGGAGGTCCCTTTGCAGCAACCCATGAGGTTTTGGGGTACTGCTCAGGCTTCCAATATGAACCATCAGCATTAAGTTTCCTCTCAAAGGCAATTCCCTCTTTCCCAGGGTTCCTGTTGAGGATCTGCTTTTTAAGCACATCACAAAAGAGTCTGATGCCCTTTGAGGCTTTTGTACATGCCTGTCATGTACAATTCCTTCACCCCTGCATTGTCAGTGATACTAGCAATGTCCTCGGATGAGGAATTAGTGGTAGCAGAGGCAGTTGAAGAATTTGTAGCATTAGAAGCATATGAACATTCAGGTGAAGAATTTGTAGTTTCACGTTCAATGCATTTCAAGCATGGATGAATGAACTCTTCCTGAGAAGCGTTGATTTGTTGAGCAAGTAATGAATCGCGCTCCTTCTGAAGATCTTCATAACTCACTCTTAGCTTTTCAAGATCTTGCTTTCTTTGAAGAAATTCATAAGAAAGCTTCTCATGATCAGACAAGAGAGTGTTATGATGACCTTGAAGGTTATCATACTTGGACTGAAGTCTCTGAAGATTTTCAGTCAAGATTTTAGATCTATCCATTTCTTCACCCAACATATCATCACTTTTATCTAGCATGTTTTGAACCTTATCAAGAGCCTTTTGTTGTTGCACAGCAATCTTAGCAAGTTTAGAATGGCTGGGCTTAAGGTTTTCAGCAGATTCATCCTCACTAGATTCAGAGGAGGTATATTTGAGTACCTTGGCACCCTTTGCCATGAAGCAATAGGTAGGAGCATAGTCATCATTGTCTTCATCAGCCTTGTTGGTGAAGCCATTTTCTTCAGTGTTGAAGATAGACTTGCTGACGAATGCAGTGGCGAGAGCTAGACTTGCCACACCAGACTCGGATTCCTCAAATTCCTCCTCTTCCTCATGATCCTCAAATTCAGCTTCAGAGTCCATTTCCTTGCCAATGAATGCCCGAGCCTTTTTGGAGTTGTTCTTCTTGTGAAATGAAGACTTTGAGGATTTTGATGATGAAGATTTTGACGATTTCTTCTTCTTCTTTGCATCATCAGAACTGTAATCCTTGTATTTCTTCTTTTTGGATTCATTTTCCCACTGAGGTCAATCTTAAATGTAGTGACCAGTCTTCTTGCATTTATGACATAGCCTTTTGTTGTAGTCACTGGATGAGGAATCATTTCTCTTTGAGAACTTTCCAAAGCGACCACGTCTTGAGAACCTTTGGAATTTCTTCACGAGCAGTGCTAGCTCCTAGCTCAGTTCTTCAGGATCACCAAGGCTACTACCAGAATCTTCACCTTCAGATTCAGACACGGCCTTGGCCTTCAGGGCACGTGATCTGCCATAGCTCGGACCATAGAGATCTCTCTTCTCAGCAGGCTGGAACTCACGTGTATTTAGCCTTTCGAGGATATCAGCGGGATCAAGTGACTTGTAATCACCACGCTCTTGAATCATCAATGCCAGAGTATCAAATGAGGAATCAAGCGATCTCAACAATTTCTTCACCACTTCATGGTCGGTGATGTCAGTGGCACCAAGTGCTTGAAGTTCATTTGAGATGTTAGTGAGACGATCGAAGGTTTGCTGAACATTTTCATTGTCAAGTCTTTTGAAACGGTTGAAGAGATTGCGAAGAACATCAACTCGAGAGTCACGCTGTGTTGAGACTCCTTCGTTGACTTTGGACAGCCTATCCTAGATAAGCTTAGCAGTTTCCAAAGCATTCACTCTTCCATAATGTCCTTTGCTCAGATGGCCACAAATGATATTCTTCGCTTGAGAATCGAGTTGCTTGAATCTCTTCACATCAGCAGCATTCAGAGAAGGTGATACCGAGGGAACACCATTTTCCACAACATACCAGGGATCGTTATCAATTGCCTCAAGATGCATTCGCATCTTGTTCTTCCAGTAGGGGTAGTCTGTCCCATCGAAGGTAGGACACCCAGCTGAGACCTTAATCATACATGCGGTCGACATAATTAAAACTCCAGTCGGTTAAACCAAAATCACACAGAACAAGGGAGTACCTTGCTCTGATACCAATTGAAAGTGCGTTATATCGACTAGAGGGGGGTGAATAGGCGATTTTTATGAATTCTTCACTGAGGAATTTGCTGTTGAGGAAATTCCTTAGCGAAGAACTACTTGCAGCGGAATAAGTACTCAGAAGTAAACATAACAGAATACAAGCATGGTCATCATGAAGAATTGAAGACAAACACAGAGTACAGAAAGCTTAAACACAGGATAACATAGAATGAAGACAAACAGACTGAAGAACTTGAACTGAGGAAATTGAGAAAGTCTTCAGTCAAAGTCTTCAAACAAATATGAATGAGTACACAACACAGATATGAGGAATTGAAAGAGTTGAGGAAATAGAACTAGTAAGCTTGGTGAAGAAAATGATTTGTTAGACCAGTTCCAACTGCTGTCTCAGTTGTACATCTGGTTAGGGCGGCTATGTATTTAAACCTGAGGACACACAGTCCCGGACACCCAGTTCTGGACACACAGTCCAAGACACCAAGTCATCACCATATTCCCCTTGAGCTAAGGTCACACAGACCTCGCCCAATCACTCGTGGTAAGTCTTCAAGCGACTTCCAAACCTTTACAGACTCGGTCACTTGGTGATCCACAATTCCTCTTGGATGCTCTAGACCATGACGCCTAACCGTCTGGAAGAAGCACAGTCTTCAAAGGTAACAAGCGTCGGATCCACGTAGGATCAATCTCTTCAGTGATGCTCAATCACTTTTGGGTTTGTAGGTGTTTGGGTTAGGTTTTGGGTTTTTCCTCACTGGATGATTTTCGCTCAAAGTCCTCGGAGGATGGGTTGCTCTTATGACAAGTGTCAGTTTCTCTCGGAGCAGCCAACCGGCTAGTGGTTGTAGGGGGCAGCTATTTATAGCCTAGGGAGCAAGCCGACATGATAAGACATAAATGCCCTTTAATGATATGACTGTTAGGTAGGTAGATATTTTGGGACAGCTGGCGCGTAGCACAGCAACGGTCAGAAATTTGAGTATAAAATTCCTCAGGGCTATCATGTTCCTCATTGTGTAGGCAATCCGCACTGGCGAATTCCTAACTCCTTAGTCAGAACAATTTCCTCAGAGACCAGAAGAACTTCATCTCTGTCACTGAAGAATATGACTGAACTGTATGAGATTTCCAATGGCTTCACTCGAAGGGATTGGTAGGTGTAGGATTTTGAGTTGAGCATCACATGGAAATTTTTCCTTAGTATTTCCTCGACCCCCTTTAACAGTACGGTGTTTCCTATGACTCAAGAAAGAGAAAATGAAACTACGAAAACAAAAGTCTTCACGCTTCATGTTCCTCAAATGAATACCAAGTCTTCAAGGTCACACCAATTTCTTTACTTTCAAAGTCTTCAGAAAGTCATCAGAAATCCAAAGTCTTCAGTCGAAGAACTTCATTTTTAGGGGTCGACTTTCTCTGTAAATATCAAACTCCTCATAGACTTATAGACCTGTGTACACTCATAAACACATTAGTCCCTTAACCTATAAGTCTTCAATACACCAAAATCACTAAGGGGCACTAGATGCACTTACACTTCCAAGTCTGATACATCCTTGTTCATTTACAATAAGGCACACACGATCATTTTTGTGCTTATTTGTGTGGATGATATCATTGTCACCAGTTCCTCCAACAATGTAGTAACAGCTCTATTGAAAGATTTGCAATCGAATTTTGCTCTCAAGGATCTTGGTGATCTTCACTTCTGTCTGGGTATTGAGGTGAAAAGAAATACAGAGGGTGGTCTTCATCTATCTCAGGAAAAATATGCAACTGATCTTTTGAGCAAGGCAGGGTTGCAAGGTTGTAAACCATCTGCAACACCGCTTTCCAGCTCAGAAAAATTGTCTCTTGCTGAGGGTGTCCTCTTGAATCAAGAAGATGGCACCAAGTACAGAAGTTTGGTAGGTGCACTCCAATATCTGACGCTCACTAGGCCTGACATTTCTTTTGCAGTCAACAAAGTATGCCAGTTTCTTCATGCACCAACTTCTGCCCATTGGCCGGCTGGTAAGCGCATATTGAGATATGTCAAGAACACTCTAAGTGTTGGGCTAACCTTCAGCAAGTCTTCTTCTACTCTAAGTGCTTTGTCAAGAACACAAACTCCATGTATTTGGTGTGATAATCTTGGTGCCACATATCTTTCTGCTAATCCCGTTTTTCATGCAAGAACCAAGCATATTGAAATTGATTATCACTTTGTGAGGGAAAGGGTTGCCAACAAGGAGTTGGAGATTCGGTTTGTTCCCTCAAAGGATCAAGTCACAGATGGGTTCACAAAGGCCTTGCCCACAAGATAATTTGAAGAATTCAAGCGTAATCTAAACTTGAGAAGTTCAGATTAAGGGAGGGTGTTAAACATGTATGTTACAGAGAATTGTGGGCGCAACCTTTGTATCTTGCGCCATAAGTATAGGAGATAGAGATAGGCCTTTTCTTTTGTTTAAATCTGCCTTATCTCTTCTTCTCAATCTTATCTCTGTAACTCCCTTCGGTTGGCTATCTCCACCGATTCTGTAACCCTCACGATCTCCTACGATCGTCCCAATCAATATATATACGCGGGCTCTCATTTATGAGGGTTGAGACGCTTCCATCATTCTCTACAGATGAGATCCTCCCAACATTTTACTCTAGATGCCAATGCAGGAATCAACAGGGAATGCCAATGCATTTTGAAGGATGGAACATTAGTTCCTTCTAGTCAATATCAGATGGTGAGTGGCAAGCTGATTAGTGCTACCACTCTTTGTAATGTTGCTGTGCTATGCCAGCCTAGAATCGTTAAATGCTTTGGGGAAGTACCTACTTGTCGGTGTACTAAGGTAGGGGGGCCCCAGTACCCCAACTTGTGCACGGGCAGTTGCAGCTTCCCGCGGCAAGGTTTACTGCGTGCTCGCCGGAGACCTTCCTGCCTCCTATTAAACCATTCAAAAACAAAGTATACAAAACAGAAGATCGAGACCCCGGCAAGAGGAGCTTGCCGGGAAGGCCGTACCAGGCTCAAGGCTGTTCCATTAACACAAGACCCTGGCAAGAGGAGCTTGCCAGGAAGATAGGAAGGCGTTGCCTCGGCGCTATGCGCGCCCCGGCAAGGGGCCCGGGGAGCGGCAAGTTCCCGGGCCCGGCAAGATCAAGGCCCCGGCAAGGCGCTTGCCGGGAAGGCCACGCTGTGTGCCCGCGCTCCAGCTCATCGGCCCACGCGTCGCCCTGAGGTCTAACCAGGGACGCGTGGCGGATGGCTGTGCAGCCTGGGGTACACGGTGGCACACCACGGCGATAAATCCGTCGCCGTGGCAGACGGAGACGCTAAGGCGGGAGCTTTTGGGGTCGACGGCGACGGGCATTAAATGCCCTTGTCCCCCACTGTTAAAGTAGGTATAGACCACTGTTCTGTACTGTAGATCCACTGTTCCCGCACTGTTACAACTACCACCTCTTTTACATTTTTACCCCTTTCTCCTACGTTGACACCTGTCGGTGACCCCTTGCACTATAAAAGGAGGCCCACGCACAACGTGGAGGGGGTTCGAAACCTAGATTACTCTCACGCACGGTGTAGCTGCTTCTTCAAGCTCTCGAGCGCTCAACTCAATACACAACCAAGCAGGAGTAGGGTTTTACGCATCCGTGCGGCCCGAACCTGGGTAAAAACTGCCCGCGCGTCTGCCTCGATCTGCTCTTTGTGCTCCCTCCGCCCTCGTACCGCACAGACAAGGGGCTCCGGTCCCATAGGTGTTCGTGGCGGACAGTTTCCCCCGACATCTTTGGCGCGCCAGGTAGGGGGCGTCGAGGTTGTGCGAACCTGATCCGGCGTTCGCGCGGGCGCATTCTTCATCAACCTCTCCAAGTTTCATCAGCAACTTCATCAGCGACAACTCCATGGCCCCGAAGAAGAAGCCTTCGGAGGTCGGGGGCCCGTCTGCGTCTCATCCGCCGCCACCAGAGCCAACGGTGGGCGGGGGAGACGCCGTCGGAAGGGTGGTTGCCGGCGAGGACACTCACGGTGCCACCAGATCCAAGAACAAGACGGACGACCGGACCTCGGTCTCCGTGGACGCGCCACGTCCATCGCAACATACGACGACCCCGCAGCGCCATACCACGGGGGGTGGTATCCGCTTGCTGGGACAAGGCCATACTGGAGGTTCGCGGGACGCCCCGGACCCCCGTCCGGGCACAAGCAAAGCGAAGGCGCCGGCGCGGGACCCCGCTCCTTCTAACGTCGTTAGAAGTCCGAGCGTATCCCGCTCCTCGCACCGCTCGCCCGCGTTCCCCACTACTCCGGCAGAAGCGCTCGCAAGGGCGCAGCTGCTTCTCGATTTTCCTCCGGCGGCCGACAAGGCCGAAGAATGGAGGGCCACTATCCGGAGCCTGATAGACTTCGCCAACAACGGCTCTCCGCAGCAGCCGTCGGCCTCGCGGCCGCGGCAGGCTGAGAAGACGAAGGCTATCGGCGACAAGACTGCCGGGGGTGCGACAAGCGTGCACTCCCCGCCGCAGAAGCAGAAGACGCCGCCCCGCCGGAACAACCCCGACGACGGCTCCACAGCCTCGTCGGACCCGCGGGCCCGTCGGGATCAGCGCCAGGTCCTCGACGACCGGCGAGATGAAGACGCTCGGACCACGATCGAGCGCCGCCGAGAAGCTCGGCGACAATCCGACAAGAGAGCTGGGAACACTGTCGACGCACCCGCGCCCGGTGAACCAGGCGACTTGCCGTACGCGGCAGGCTGCCCTGCGTTCACCCGCGAGCTGCGGCGCGTCCAGTGGCCCAGCATGAAGAACTTTAAGCCCGACGTACCGGAGAAGTACGACGGCAAAACGCACCCCTCGGAGTTTCTCAGCGTCTACACTATAGCAGTGCAGGCGGCCGGGGGGCGCGACGAGAAGATCCTAGCCAACTACTTCCCGCTCGTGCTGAAGCCGAACGTCCGTTCGTGGCTCATGCACTTGCCGGAAGGCTCTATCTCTTCTTGGGCCGACCTCTGCCATCAGTTTGTTGGCGCCTTCACCGGCGGCCACAAACCCCATGGCCA
The DNA here is from genome assembly GCA_902687465.1 of Secale cereale. Taxonomy (NCBI): domain Eukaryota; kingdom Viridiplantae; phylum Streptophyta; class Magnoliopsida; order Poales; family Poaceae; genus Secale; species Secale cereale. The sequence continues at coordinate 563,248,917 of LR738713.1, read as the reverse complement.
GGAGAGCGATCTCCACATTTTGGCCCAGAAGGAAGGCGAACCCCTGCGCAAGTATATCCAACGTTTCAGCCGGGTACAGCACAACATCCCCGACGTTCACCCTGCTGCGGTTATCAGCGCGTTCCATCAGAACGTGCGAAACCGCCGCATGCGTGAGGAGATGGCGATGACCAAGATCAGGGACGTCAGCGAGCTCTACGCTCTTGCCGACAAGTGCGCCCGTGCAGAAGAGGGGAGGAAACTCCCCGGGGAGGATGCTGGCGCAGGGGGAAGCGACAGCGACGACGCCGCCCCGGCAAAGAAGAGCCGGCGGAGGAACAACAGGAAGAAGGGCAAGAAGGAAGTGCTTGCCGTCGAGAAGTCCGGCAAGGAGGCCCCCGCCAAGCAAGCGCAGGCCGGCGGCTCCGGCAAGGAGCCTGCCCCTGCGGCGGCGGCCGACAAGCCGGGTAGCTCCGACAAGCAATACTGTAAGATTCACCGCACCAAGGGTCACGATCTCTCCAACTGCAAGCGCGTCGAGTATCTCGTCGAGCAGCAAAAAGCTGAGTACGAGAGGCGCGACAAGGAGAAGGCCCAAGGTGGCGGGGAAGAGCCCAGCAAGAAGCGGCCATTCAATGGCCGGGGAGGACGCCGCGGCAAGGCCAAGCAGCGGCAAGGAGATCGACCTCCCCGGGGCCGCGACAATGACGAAGACGACGATGGAGACATGGAGGACGACGAGAACAGCGAGCAGGAGTTCCAGAAGGCCACGGAGGTCCTGTGCGTCGACGGTGGCGCCTCTCTGCACACCTCCCACCGCCAGCTGAAACAGTGGGTGCGTGAGGTGAATGCAGCGGAGCCGCCCGTGGAGTCGCGCAGGCTCCTCAAATGGTCCAGCACGCCCATCATTTTTGACCTTGAGGATCACCCTGACCGCACCACGGCGGTCGGGTGCTTGCCGATGCTGGTTTCCCCCACCATCCGCAACCTCAAGGTCACCAAAATGTTGGTTGACGGCGGGGCCGGGCTAAACTTGATCTCCTCTGCTGTGATCAAGAAACTCCAGATTCAAGACGGCGAGCTCGAAGAGACCGGTTCGTTCCAAGGAATCAACCCGGGAAGGAGCAAGCCCAAGGGAAAGATTACTCTGCCGGTGACCTTTGGCGGGGAGCTCAACTTCAGGACTGAGCGCATCACCTTTGACGTTGCTGATATTCCATTGCCCTACAATGGGATACTCGGCCGTCTCGCCCTCGCCAAGTTCATGGCAGCTTCCCACTATGCCTACAACGTGCTGAAGATGCCGGGGCCGATAAGCGTCATCACTGTCCACAGCGACAAGAAAGATGCGCTTATTTGCGCCGACAAGATTTACCGGGATGCGGCAGCTGCGGCCGAGAAGGATACTCTTGCCGCTGAAGCTCCCGGGGGGAAGAAGACGAAGACCAAGTCCGGCAAATGCTCTGGGACCCGCTCCGGCAACCGCACCTCTTCGGAGTGCTGCGCTGCCGTCGAGGACGTTCCATCGAGCTCCACCGGCAAGAGCAAGAAAGGAATGGCTGCTCCTCCGGCGACCAAGGAGGTGTCCGCAAAGGAGGATGGCACTGGTGGTACCTTCACCATCAGTGCCACCCTTGACAGCAAATAGGAAAGCGCGCTCGTCGCCTTCCTGCGGGCGAATGTCGATGTGTTTGCTTGGCAACCATCTGACATCCCCGGTGTTCCCAGGAAGGTGATTGAGCACAAGCTTGCTGTCTGCCCTCATGCGCGGCCCATCAAGCAAAAAGTGAGGAAGCAAGCCGTGGAGCGCCAAGAGTTCATCAACGAGGAGATCAAGAAACTAGAGGCAGCAGGCCTAGTTAGAGGTGTGATCCATCCGACGTGGTTGGCAAACCCAGTCGTCGTGCGCAAGGCCAACGGGAAGTGGAGACTGTGTATAGACTTCACTGATGTCAATAAAGCATGTCCCAAGGATCCTTTCCCTTTGCCACGCATTGACCAGATCGTTGACTCCACTGCCGGATGTGAGCTACTCTGTTTTCTTGATGCATACTCAGGCTATCACCAGATTTTCATGGCTAAGGAAGATGAAGAGAAGACTGCATTTATCACTCCATGTGGCACCTATTGCTTTATCCGCATGCCATTTGGACTGAAGAATGCAGGCTCAACTTTTGCAAGGGTAGTGTACACTGCTTTTGAGCCACAGATCCACAGGAATGTAGAAGCCTACATGGATGATATCGTGGTGAAGAGCAAGAGCAAAGAAACACTGATTCAAGACTTGGAAGAAACGTTTCAGAACCTGCGCAGGATACAACTCAAGCTGAACCCCGAGAAGTGCGTCTTTGGAGTTCCCTCCGGCAAGCTTCTCGGGTTCTTTGTATCACAGAGGGGGATTGAGGCCAACCCCGACAAGATCAAAGCCATCGAGCAGATAGAAGCCCCGAAGCGCGTCAAGGATGTCAGAAGGCTTGCAGGTTGCGTTGCTGCCCTCAGTAGGTTCATTTCAAAATCCGCAGAACGCGCCCTACCTTTCTTCAAAATCTTGAAAAAGGCAGGTCCCATGAAGTGGACTCCGGAAGCGGAGGCGGCGTTGCAGGATTTGAAACGGTACCTGTCCTCCACTCCTATACTTGTCGCACCTAAACCACAGGAAAAGTTGTTGCTATACTTAGCGGCAACCAACCAAGTGGTTAGTGCTGCGTTGGTAGCGGAGAGGGAGTCTGACGAGGAGTCAGCATCACCGGCAAGCGAATCTAGCGACAAGCAGGGGGCTGTCCCGACAAGCTATGGCCCTGACAAGGAAGACTCTGCGCAGGAACAAGGAGAGGTGCGGAAGAAGATGGTGCAGCGCCCAGTGTATTTTGTAAGTTCCCTTCTCCAGGGAGCTAGATCAAGGTACTCTGGTGTGCAAAAATTGCTTTTCGGCCTCCTCATGGCTTCAAGAAAGCTGCGCCACTACTTCCAAGCCCATGAGATAACGGTGGTCACTCGATTTCCGTTGAAGAGGATATTGCACAATCCAGAGGCAACAGGCAGGATCGTCGAGTGGGCACTGGAGCTGTCAAGCTTTGGACTCAAGTTTGAAAGTACTTCAACTATACAGAGCCGAGCTTTGGCAGAATTCATCGCTGAGTGGACCCCAACGCCAGAAGAAGAAGTTCAAGAAACGAGCGTACCCGTGCAAGAAGCGACAAGTGAATGGATAATGTATTTTGACGGTGCCTTCTCGCTGCAAGGCGCCGGTGCCGGCGTGGTACTCATCGCGCCCACCGGAGAGCACCTCAAATATGTTATCCAGATGCACTTCCCCAGGGAGCAAGCGACAAACAACACTGCAGAATATGAAGGCTTGCTTGCCGGCCTCAGGATTGCGGCCGAACTTGGGATCAGAAAGCTGATTGTACGGGGCGATTCTCAGTTGGTGGTCCGACAAGTTAACAAAAGCTATCAGAGTCCTTTGATGGAAGCATATGTCGATGAAGTGAGAAAGCTTGAAGAGCACTTTGAAGGTTTGCAGATGGAGCACGTCCCAAGAGCCCAAAATGAGATTGCAGATGGCCTTTCAAAGTGCGCCGCGATGAAGTTACCTGTGGAACCAGGGACCTTTTTGCTCAAGCTGACTCAGCCATCAGTTACACCATCAATCGGGCAGTCTAAGAAGAGAAAGTTGGTCTCCGGCGACTACTTGCCGGCGGATCTTCCTGAACACGCCGCCAAAGTTCCCAGGATCAACGACAACGCTGAGGAACAGTTTGCTCCTGCAAGCCCTCGGGCTTGTGCAGTTGAAGCAAGTGTTCCCGACAAGCCTCGCCCCGGCGAGCTTGCCGGGGGACCGTCAGCTCCGACAGGACCAGAGGTCTTTGCCGTAGAAGCTGGGGTTCCCGCAGCGGCCCTCGAGCCTTTAGTCCTTGCCGTCGAGCCCCGGGCTCCGGCATGGGCACAGCAGATCGTCCGTTTTCTGCAAACTGGAGAACTTCCCGACGACCCTCAAGAGATAGAGAAGATAACCAGGCAGTCAAGTATGTATCAGTTTGTGGATAACGAGCTATACAGAAGAAGACTCAATGGTGTCAGATTGAAATGCATCTCCAGAGAAGATGGACAGGAGCTATTGGCAGAAATACACGGAGGCATATGCGGCCACCACATTGGCGCAAGGGCACTTGCCGGGAAAGCTTTCCGGCAAGGGTTCTTTTGGCAAGAAGCCCTCCAAGATGCAACTGCACTAGTAACCAAGTGTGAAGCGTGCCAGTTCCATGCAAAGCAAATTCATCAGCCAGCTCAAGCTCTCCAAACAATCCCTTTGTCATGGCCCTTCTCGGTCTGGGGGCTCGATATCCTCGGCCCTTTCCCTCGCGCTGTCGGGGGCTTTGAGTACTTGTACGTTGCAATCGACAAGTTCACAAAGTGGCCAGAAGTGGAGCCAGTGAGAAAGGTGACAGCACAGTCAGCAGTCAGGTTCTTCAGGTCGATTGTTTGCCGTTTCGGGATCCCTAACAGGATCATCACCGACAACGGTACGCAATTCACTAGTCGCACCTTCATGCAATACGTCCAAGACCTTGGCGCCAAGGTCTGTTTCGCTTCTGTTACTCACCCGAGGAGTAACGGCCAAGCGGAGAGGGCAAATGCTGAAGTGCTGCGCGGACTCAAGACAAGGACCTTTGACAGGCTGCGCAAGTGCGGAAGGAATTGGATAGAGGAGCTCCCGGCGGCTCTTTGGTCAATCAGAACGACACCAAGTCGAGCCACCGGACAGACACCTTTTGCTCTAGTCTATGGAGCAGAAGCAGTTCTCCCCACGGAACTCGTATACGGATCTCCTCGAGTGCTCGCTTATGATGAGCTCGAGCAAGAGCAACTGCGGCAAGATGACGCATTGCTCCTTGAGGAGGGACGTCTCCAGGCTGCTGTACGAGCTGCTCGATACCAGCAAGCTTTGCGTCGCTACCATAGCCGCAAAGTCAAGGCCAGGAGTCTCGAGGAAGGCGACCTTGTTCTTCGGCGTGTTCAGTCCGCCAAGAATTCCAACAAGTTGACGCCGAAGTGGGAAGGCCCTTATCGGGTGAGACAAGTTACGAGGCCCGGCGCTGTCCGCCTCGAGACCGAAGAAGGCTTACCGGTGAGCAACTCCTGGAACATAGAGCATCTTCGCAAGTTTCACCCCTAAGGCGCGGTTGCCGTGATCCGCTCCGGCAACCACCTTTTGTACAAGCCTTGCCGCTGTTGCATATAACCCTTTGTACAAAGCCAGGCGCAGACCCCGTGCATCAGTAAAGATTTCGTGTTTTCGCATCGATTGCCTTTCGCATGCTTCTCTTTGCTATTTGCATGTTTTATTTGGCATTTGATGCAACACTTAGACATTCGGTAAGCACTATTACGCCGAAAGGCAATATGCTTGTTTCCCTCTCCTTTTCCTTTTCTCTTAAGCAGAAGGAACGTTCCTCGCGCACAAGTTTGCCGGGGGGGAAGGAGATGGAGGAGGAACTAAGCGCCGTTCAAGTAAGAAGAGCCTTACCGGAAAGCAAACAACATGAGCAAGCAGCATATGAAAGATAAGTTGTTAGAATTTGACCAGTTCAAATTTGAAATTTTGGTTGTCTTCCTTGAACGATCACACTTTGTATAGAAAACCTGTGCGCGGAGGAACCTACCCGTGGCTTGCCGCACCCTTATCTTGTTTTCGAGTCCACTCAACGATTTAAGTGAGCTGCGACAAGTGTCGCGCCCTTGCCTCGTTTCCGAGTACACTCAGCAAGCTAAGTGCGTTGCGACTTGCTGCGGCGAGGTTGCTTGCCGGCGAGGACCTTGGCCAGCAGGCTGCTCAGAGTCCAGCGCTCAGCGCTCGCGGCAAGGGCCCCTTGCCGGCAAGCTCCCCGGGAGCGTAGGGTGAAAAACATACAAAGTCAAAGATGGGAACAAGGAAGATAACATTGCACTGATTGAATGAAGTAAAGCAAATATCTTACAAGGATAACTTGTCGCAATGGACTAATGAGTTCATAACATAATGTGCAGCAACGAAAAGATAAAGATAAATGGGGCCCTAGTCTACGCGGTCGCCCTCCTTCCTGCCAAGCTTTGCCACCTTGGCGATGATATGGCCGACCTGCTCCTTCAGGGCCTCCGTGTCTGCATCTGCCGGCAAGCTGCGAAGAACGTTCGTGAGGTTGATCCCCGGGTTGCGGTACACGATCTTCGTCAAGACCCGCTCCAGAGTTCCCGCGCAGAGACGGCGCGACTCCTCGGCCAGCTGCGCGGGGATGCGGTTCCGGAGACCTGCAAGGGCCGGAGCGACGCCTCTGAAGAAGAGGCTGAGCTTGGCGCTGTGCGGGAGATCTGGATCCGGCGAGTAGATAAGATGTTCGACCTTCAAAGCAAGCAACTCCTGGTCAATGTTGGACGCAGAAGAAACCAGCTCTTCGGTCCACACCTCGATAGTCTGCCGGAAGAGCTCGGAGGCCTTGTTGACGTTCTCCATCAAGGTTCGCTCCTTGAGGAGCTCATCCTTCAGCTTGGTCTCCTGGGCCCGGGCAGCATCAAGCGATTCCTTCAGGGTGGTGACCTTCAGCTCCAAGTCTTCAATGGAATCCTTGGCGGCCTTCAGCTCGTCACCCCTCTGAGACAAACTCACCTGGAGCTCTGAGTTGGTGTGAGCATCCTTCTCGCGCTCCAGGATGAGCGCGGCAACCTTCTCGGCGCTCACCTTCATCGCCTTCTCCAGTTGTTCAACCTTGGCGGCGAGCTCTTTCTTGGCGTCCTCCGCGGCAGCCGCGGCGGCCTTCGCCTCTTTCAGCTCCCCGCCAAGGGCAGCCTCGTGAGCGGCAAGGTCTTCTTCATGAGAATCCAGATCCACCTTCCGCTGCGCGAGCTCTCCCTCTCGCCGGGACATCTCCACCCCGGCGAGGCGCTGCTGTTCGTCGGCTTCGGCCCTCTCAAGTACCCACTCTTGGTACTCGCCGGCGAGACGCTCTCGCTCCTCTGCCACCTGGCGGAGGGCAGCCTGGTTGGCGGCGCTGAGCTCCGCCGCGCGCTTCTCCATCTCTGCCGCAGCCTTGGCGGCAAGAGCCTCCCGGGAAGCGAGCTTTGCTTGCCTGGCCCGGTAAAGGGCCAGGAGTTGATGAAGCAATCGCTCCTCCTCGGGCCCCTCACCTCCACCGGGCGCCTGGACTATCTTCAGGCCTGCGGAGGCGAGGACTTCTCCGTCGAACGCCTCGCCCTCCGCAGGAGCTCGCGACGAAGACCCCCACGGCATCTGGATGAAGACGCCATTGGGGGCCTCGAGATAAAACCTTTGCTCCTCGCCGGCGGAGGGACCGGTAGCCGGCGCAGCATCCGATGCTCCCGCCACCTCCGGGTCGGCGGTGCGGCCACCGTCCCCCTCCCCGGCCGCTGCGTCCGCAGCCGGAGCAGTCTCTTGCGCGGCCAGCTCGGCGGCCTCGCCCACCTCCTCGACGACTGGTGCGTCGCCGCCGCCGCCTTGCGCGTCCTCCTCCTCGAGGATAATTACCTCCGTCTCCATAGGCACAGGAGGAGGAAGATCTAGGAAGAAGAAGAAGACAAAGAAATTCAAGACTCAAGCAAATATCCAAAAAAAGACAAGCCAAGAAGACAAGTTATAAAGGTTACCTTGGCGGACGTCCTCAGCGGCGGGCTCCCTCGCCGGGGAGCTCGGCCTCGTCGGGGTAGTCGCCCTCGCCGGGGAATTCGGCCTCGGCGGGGTGGCCGCCCTCGCCGGGCTGCTCGTCCTTGGCGGGGTACTCTGCCTTGGCGGAGTACCCGCCCTTGACGGAGCACTCTCCCTTGCCGGAGAGTCCTGCCTTGGCGGGGATGGCGGTGCCTGCAGCTCCTCGGCGGTGGTCTCCGGGCGCTCTTCCCGCTGCGGCTCCTCCTCTGCACGAAACAAGACGAGGGATGTCAAAATATGAAGATAAAGTCAAAAGCCTCAGACGCACCCCGACAAGCAAAAAGAAAGAACCCCAGACTTACGCTGGGGGCTGCGCTGCGGGCTGCGCTGGGGGCTGCTCATCGGAGCAGTGCCAGAGTCCGGCAGGCTCGGCTCCGGCGCGCCCTCTGTTGCCGCCGCCGCCGAGTCCTCCGCGACCTCAGCCTCGGGCGCCTTGGCCTTCTTCGCGGCGCGATGGGCCAGGGTCCTGAAACCAGAACAAAAGACAGAGTTAACATCGACAGAAGCTCAAGACAAAAATTAAGAAGATGAAGAATCTCGGATCCTTACTCCTGGTCCTCCTCGTCGTCCTCGCTCAGGGCGGAGAAGTCGTACTCCACCGTGGGCGCGTCGACGCGAGGAGCGGGAGGCGAAGACTCCCTCGCGCGCTTGGTGCTCGCCGGGGCTGGGGGCTGCGAAGACCCAGCCCCTGTGGCTGCCGGCGCCCGGGGGGCGGGCGGAGCCGTTGCTCCGCTCCGAGAAGACCCCTGCCGGCTCGCTGCCGGCCTGCGGGGCGCCTCCGTCGTGGTCCGCGCCCGGCCCGCCTCTGCTGCGGCTGGTGCGCCGGACGGCCTTGGCGCGGCTTGACTCCCCCGGGGAGCCGCCCGCCGAGGTGGCTGTTGCCGGGGCGCCTGTGCCCTTTCCCCCGTCGCCGCCTTGCGGAGGCGCTTTGCCGGGGACCCCTTCGGGCTTGCCGGAGGCGGGGAGCTCTCCGACGAGGAGAGGTCGTCGGCGTACAACTCTGTAGATCCGCCGGAGTCTTCGGCCTCCTCCTCCTCCTCCTCCTCTGCCTCGGCCGGCTCGCTGGGCCCAGCATCCAGCGATGCGGCCCTCTTCCCCTTGGCGCCTCCGCCCCTCGCGGCGCCTCTGCTTCCTCCGGCGGTTCCCTCCCTTGCCGCGGCCTCCGTCGCGATCCCATGGATCCCGGAGTGCCTCAACGAGGGGACCCCGGCGAGCGCGTCGGGCGGGAGGTTCAGCAACCGACGGATCTCCGCCTCTTCCGCCTGGGTGGACGCCTCCTCGGCCTCCGCCTCCTCCGGCGAGAACCCGAAGATTCCTGCCGCCGCGGCTGCGGCGGCCTCCTCAGCCCGAGAAGCAATGTAAGCGATTTCCTGCTCGGTGGTGTCCCGCGTATGCAGCTTGAGGTCCTCCTTGTTACTCGCCACCTCGACGAGGTTGTCGTAGAAGTTGAGGACGTCGATTGGCTTCGGGGCGATCCACGACCGGTCCAAGCCATGCGAGTCGCACATCGGCATCATGGCAAGGATTCGGTCCCTCGCGGCGTTGTTGCAGAGCGGCACCACTTCCCGGGGAGTCCTGAACCACTCGGGGTGCGCCGGGTCGTACTTGAAGAGCTCTCGTACCATCCCGCGCAGCTCCAGAGTGGTGAAATTAAAATTAAGTCCAGGGCGCAGCCGCATGATGTCTGCCGGGCCGCCGTACAACCAGGCCGGCCTCTTCCGGTCCTGGAGAGGGGCGATGCGCCGGCGGAGGAAATCTGCGCCCACCTCGGCAACTGACAGCCGGGCCAGCCGAAGACGGAGGATCCGGACGAGAGCGATGTCGAGCTTGACGTCGTCGGAGTCTAGTTCGCTCCAATCTCTGCCGCGCGCGATAGGCGTTGTGCGCGGCGCAGTAAAGGCTTGCGGCTGGTCCTCTACAATCCAGCACCACTCAGCTCGCCATTCCTCCCACTTGCCGCGGAGCTCCCCCGGCAAGTACGACCCCTTCTTCCCGAGACGGAAGACCCAAGAAATACATCCGGAGAGGGGGGCATCTGCCTCGGCTCTGGGGGTGAAAAAGTGTCTAAAGAGGGCTACGTTGGGGTGGACTCCTATGAAGTTTTCGCACATGTGTGCGAAAACGGCCATGGTGAGGATGGCGTTGGGGGTGAAATCAAGCAGATGGAAGCCATACGTATTCATGATATCACAGAAGAAGTTCGAAAATGGAGGGCAGAGACCACAGTGGAAAAAGGGAGCAAAGAAGTAATACCCGCCGGGATAGTGGTCCTTGGCGGCGGCCGGGTATGCTCGGGTGCGGGGATGCGCATCGGTGCGCTTGGACCAGAACAAGTAGTACTTGCTCCAGAGTTCTTCCACACCGAGCTTCGGCGAGAAGACGACGTTCCGCTTCCGGTAAGCGATGAGCTTGGCTGCTTGCTCGGATTTCTCCTTCTTGGACTTCTCCGCTTTCCCCTTGTCGCTCTTTGGGGCCATGGCGGACGCGGCGGAAGGAAGAGGACGAAGAGCTAGGCGGCGGCGGAGCTGTGGAGGCGGAGCGCAAGAAGGAATCTTTTTGCAGGAAGAAGACGACGTAATGAGAGCACAGGGAGGGGAACCGCGCCCGCTGCCTCTGCTTTTATGGGGGAGTGGGGGGCGTTTTCCCCTTTCCATTAAGAGATCGTGGGCACGTCCCATCCCACGGCGCCGCAATCGACGCGTGCCGTTACTGTGGGGTGCGGCGGATATGGAAGTGGATTCGGCGCGCCGCGGGCCGCGGGTGCCCGTGCACTGTTTTGGGCCTGGCCCAACAGCGCTCGGCACCGTGTGTGGCCCAGGCCCGGGGGCTCCTGTCGGTGTACTAAGGTAGGGGGGCCCCAGTACCCCAACTTGTGCACGGGCAGTTGCAGCTTCCCGCGGCAAGGTTTACTGCGTGCTCGCCGGAGACCTTCCTGCCTCCTATTAAACCATTCAAAAACAAAGTATACAAAACAGAAGATCGAGACCCCGGCAAGAGGAGCTTGCCGGGAAGGCCGTACCAGGCTCAAGGCTGTTCCATTAACACAAGACCCTGGCAAGAGGAGCTTGCCAGGAAGATAGGAAGGCGTTGCCTCGGCGCTATGCGCGCCCCGGCAAGGGGCCCGGGGAGCGGCAAGTTCCCGGGCCCGGCAAGATCAAGGCCCCGGGAAGGCCACGCTGTGTGCCCGCGCTCCAGCTCATCGGCCCACGCGTCGCCCTGAGGTCTAACCAGGGACGCGTGGCGGATGGCTGTGCAGCCTGGGGTACACGGTGGCACACCACGGCGATAAATCCGTCGCCGTGGCAGACGGAGACGCTAAGGCGGGAGCTTTTGGGGTCGACGGCGACGGGCATTAAATGCCCTTGTCCCCCACTGTTAAAGTAGGTATAGACCACTGTTCTGTACTGTAGATCCACTGTTCCCGCACTGTTACAACTACCACCTCTTTTACATTTTTACCCCTTTCTCCTACGTTGACACCTGTCGGTGACCCCTTGCACTATAAAAGGAGGCCCACGCACAACGTGGAGGGGGTTCGAAACCTAGATTACTCTCACGCACGGTGTAGCTGCTTCTTCAAGCTCCCGAGCGCTCAACTCAATACACAACCAAGCAGGAGTAGGGTTTTACGCATCCGTGCGGCCCGAACCTGGGTAAAAACTGCCCGCGCGTCTGCCTCGATCTGCTCTTTGTGCTCCCTCCGCCCTCGTACCGCACAGACAAGGGGCTCCGGTCCCATAGGTGTTCGTGGCGGACAGTTTCCCCCGACACTACTGCTCCTGTAACTATATGTGCTACAAAATAAGCTTCACTTTGTATGAGCTATTTCAAATTCCAGAGGGGACGAGGAGCTCTAGGTGAGCTCTCTCCCTCCACCCCCTCGCGCCGCTGGCCACTCCGGCCACGGCGGCCACTTGCCCGGCTCCTGGCCGCTCCGGCCAGCAGCTCCTCCCCCCTCAGCAAGGGTCTACGTGCCACCACTCCCACTCCACCTCCAGCAGTAGCCGTCATCAATCCCCCACTCTGACTAGCGGACTGGCGTCGGTGTTAGCTCTTCCAGATCCAGATTTTCAGCCACGCCTGCTGCATCAGGGCGAGGGATCTAGACGCTGCCCCTCCCCGGTGGCTCCGGCTTCTCCGCCACGCCCCCTCCTCCATGAAGGCGCCACAGGCCGCGTCCCATCTCCGGAAGCTGCGGACCGGGGCACCTTGCTCCCCCGTGATGGGATGCGGCTTAAATCCATCATCGTGGCCCCTGACCAGGGCCATAACTCCACCCAGGCAGAGCTGGACGGTGTCTGGATGGAGGTCTCGTCCCGGGGAAATCGGCGGCCAAGCAAGACTCCGCGGGTTCTTGGGGCGCAGCGGCAGGCATCGCGCTCGGACCGGCGTCGCGCCTTCAATGCGGACCCGGGACGCGCTGCCTTCTTAAGCCGCTTCAAAGGCAAATGCTTCTGGTGCCTCAGCAAGCTTCATCATAGAGTAGACTACCGGGATCCCCTCTGCTGCATCATCTGCGAGCGCCCAGGCCACTACGGGAGAGAGTGCCCCCAAAATCCGTGTTTTACATCCGCCAGCGGCCCCGCGAAGAACAGGCTTGGCCCGGCACCATCCAGGGTGCCGGTGCGCGAGCGACTTCGCTTCCCCACCCCTCAAGCCCCCCCACCCACAGCTGCCCCGCCCGCCCCGGTCATGACGTGCCCGACAGATCCCTCGCGTCGTCCCAGGAACAGCTGCAAGGTGGTGATATCCACGCCCGCGCTCGAGCACTCCGTCGCCACGCTGTGTCGTCTCGCCGTCACCCTCACCGTGGAGGGCCACTGCGGTGCGCGTGGGACGAGCCCCATGGCGGTGGGGCAAGCTTTGGAATCCCAGCTGCGCATCCCACCACACCAGCTGCGAATCACACGCCACCACCCAGAAGACTTCTTCATCATCTTCGATCTCCCGGTGCACCACAACGACGTCGTCAGGCTCGGCTCCATCATTGTGGATGGAGTCAAGTTCTTCATTAGGCGCTGGCACCAGGACGACCACGCGGCGATCCATCAGCTTAATCACCACGTGCGCATCGTCATCGAGAACCTGCCGTAGCAGTTCTGGTCGCTGGAAGGCGTTGAGGAGGTGCTGGCCTGCCGTGTCGACCGACTGGACAGTCGCACTCATGAGCGCGACCACACCAAGACCTTTGCTTGATGGGTCTGGGTGTGGGACGCCGCCCTGATCCTGACAAAGCACACCTTCTGGGTCGTCCAGCGTGGTGCTGGCCGCGTGGAAGAGATGCTCGGCTTCTCGCCGCCGGGCCGAGCGGTGGCCCGGCCTCCCACGGCGCCACGGCATGACCTGCTGATCCATGTGGACATGGTGGAAGACTGGACCCCGGACCCGCCACGCTCCCCTGCGTCGGCGCAAAGTGGCATCCCCTCCGACTCTGATGACGACGACCGGCCGATGCCCAGGGTGTACACTGGCACCTGGAGCAAGAACGTGGAAGATGGCCAAAAGGACCCCAGGAAGGGCAGGCAGCTGGCCCCAGTGGTAGACTCAGGCTACCGGGGGCTGCCCCGTGGCGGCCCAAGGAAGGATGACGATGAGGACGGCCCTGGTGGGCGCAAGTCATGGCGAGACACCCTCCTTGGCCTGGGTCGCTCGGGCCGGGATGCTCAACCCCAGGGAAGCTCCTCACGCCGCCGCAGCCGCTCGCCTTCAGCCACGCGTCAGACGGAGAGCTCACGTGGTCGCCGCTCATCCTCCAGACGCGTCGACAAGTTGTAATGCCCAGTATGAGATTATACCTCCCACGTGTCGAGGCACGACTTAAAGGCATAAGCTCATACTAGAATGATCTCAAGTATGGTATCTTTGCACGACTCATGTAAAAGAGGGACGAAATTGCAAAAGAGTAGTTGGCTTACACTCGCCACGCCACACAATGCATTACATAAACATTCATCATCCAAATAACATCAGAGTCCGACTACGGACGAAGATCCAAATGAAAGATACCATAAATAAATAAAACACGAGGTCCGATCGCCCCTAGTAGGAACCACTACTGATCGTCGAAAACGTCACATACATACGGCCACTCTCTTCATCGAGGTCCCAGTGAATTACTTGAACCAGCTCCTGCACTATTCTCAGCGGTACCTGCATCTGGTGTTGTAGTATCTGTGAGCCACGAGGACTCAGCAATCCCATAACCATGGGTATCAAGACTAGCAAAGCTTTATGGGTATGGAGAAGGGTAGTGGTGAGGTTGCAGCAGCGGCTAAGCATAATATGGTGGCTAACTTACGAGTACAAGAATAAGATGAGCATCTACGCAATCGGTCGCAAACTAGTAGTGATCGCCAAAGATCCTGAACTACCTACGAGTCAAACATAACCCCACCATGTTCTCTTCTCAAAGTGAAAAGAGACAGTCATGGTTACTCACACAGTTGTGTGTTTTACTTCGGATCCTCTGACAAGTTTTCTACAACCGGACATTAACAAATTCCAATCTGCCACATAACCGCGGGCACGGCTTTTGAAAGATCATAACCCTGCAGGGGTGTCCCAACTTAGCCCATCACAAGCTCTCAAGATCAGCTGAAGTAATAATAATTATTACCCCTTATCTTAGGGAAATCCGATCAGGCTCGGTATCCCGGTGCACAAGAGATTTCGACAATGGTAAAACAAGTCCAGCAAGACCTCCCGGCGTGCCGACACCCTGATAGTAGCCACGCGTATCTCGTCTCAGGCCACGTCCGGATAGGCGATTATACGAGTAAAACCAGCCCTCGGGTTTCCCCAAGGTGGCCCCGCATACTCCCCATTTGGGACCAACACCATCAGCACTGCCCCCTGCTATGTAGAAAAGAATCCTGAGGGCGCGACCCCCTGTGCAAATTTAATTATTTAATTAAGTTGTTATTATGAGGCAAATTTAAAACCAATGTTGGGCCTTGCTGGAGGAGTTTTATTCAAAGACGAACTGTCAAGGGGTCCCCATATACCCAACCGTGTAAGGAACGCAAAATCAAGGAACATAACACCGGTTTATCGGCCCCTAAGGTGGCGTGAGTGGAACAAAACACCGAGCAAAAGGCCAAGCCTTCCACCCATGCCCAGTATATAGGTGTGTTAACAATAATAATAGATATTGTGATATACCAACAACAAGTTCCAACATGGAACAATCTTCATCTTCACCTGCAACTAACAACGCTATAAGAGGGGCTGAGCAAGCGGGTAACATAGCCAAACAACGGTTTGCTAGGAAGGTTTCAAAAGTTAGAGGTTTCATGGCAACAAGGATAGGGGCTGACAATAATGATGGGTAGCGCGGCATGTAACGATAGCATCGAGACAACTAAGCATGGCAATGATAGTAAAGGTATCCAAGGTGATGGTCATCTTGCCTGGGATTCCGCAAGGAAGAAGAACAAGTCCATGAAGTAGTCGAACAAATCCTCACAACTCCGCAACGGAACCGGAGCTAACAAGAGAAGCAACCGAAAAGAAGCAAACAACACGGTAAACACACAAGCATAAACATGGCATACGATGCACACACAAGTATGATGCATGTCCGGTTTAAATATGCATGGCATGGCAAGGTGCACAAACAATACTACAAGTTAAGTGGAGCTCAATATGCAACGAGTTGCATATTGACAAAACACCACATTATATTTATTTAGTTGACTCTCGTTTAAGCTACCCAACAATATTAAATGTTGTTAAACATGGCAAGAGGTGAAGCAAAAGTAAAGTATCTATCTAGGCATTTTAAATGAGGCCGGAAATAACAAAAAGAATTCCGGAAACTCCTCATGTCATTTAGCAATTATTGAAGCAACAACATTTTAAACATTTTAATGTTGTTATCATAATGCGGATGCCAAATGCAAGTTTTATGCAAATTTTATTAAAAGTTGACAATTAACAAGATATGAAGCATTTGTCTCCGTGGTGGAAAGAGAAGGTGCCACGTCAACGAATCCGAAAATGATGCCACGCAACATATCGGTTCCGGTAACTAGTTGAGAGACCGGTGCAAAAGAAAGGGTCGACTTGAGCGTGTCATGCAAGACGGTGGGGTGCTCCCGGAAACCGGGTTCCCATGGGTCGGTGGCAAGGCAAACGAAGGGCAACGCAAGCGACGAATCGGCAAGATGCAAACATACGAACCATCTCATACATCACACATTCACATGCATTCACCCACGGGGTCGTCTCGGTGGTATACCTTTGTCGCGTGCGGTTCAGGGTGGTTCGAGTCGTCGAGGAAAGTAGTCAAACATGTTTCGTTTCGGAGTGGGAAGTAGGCGTTCTCGCGGCGGTAGTCGAAGTAGACGTTCTCGTTTCGTAGATGTTCGGGGTCATCGTGTCGCGGTACTTTGGGTCATCGGACTTGCCGGTCTCGTTTCTTGCGACGGTAGTTGTACACGATTGTCGTGGTACCTGTCGAGTCGTAGTGGCACTTGAGGGGCATCGATGTCGTGGTACTTGACGTCCGTGGGTACTTGGTTGTTGATGCAGGGTGACCTTCGATGGACTTGGTGGAAACCACAACGTGTGCCGGAGGCAAACGACTCAAACGTCCATGACCGTGCGGAAGACCGCTGTGCTCCTATTACGAGGGGTGCGAGGAATTGCATGGAGGTCAGAGGCGAGGACGTGTCATGTTTGTCTGTCCGAAGGAGAGGCGGGGACGGGGTGCTGCAGCAGGGAGGCGCGGGGGTTGCTAGGCCGAGGCAGGGGCTTGGCAACGACGAACCTGACGAAGCAGGGGAGGTCAGAGGCGAGGCTGGACGAGGCCCATGCGTCGGAGCTTGGAGACAGCAGCAAGCCGTTGTCCGCGGGTGAGGAGGAGAAGGGAGGAGTAGGAGACCGGCGAGGCAGCTGCAGGCTGGCGCCATGGCGCGGCGGCGACGGGCTTGAGGCCGACGAGGAATCGGGCGCTGGGGAGCTCGGAGGCTGGACTCACCGGCGGGAGCAATGAGGAGGAGGTCGGGGGCAGGGGCCTCGGCCTCCTGACACGATGGGGACGCGGTGGAGGACGGCCCCAGGTGGCTGAGGCAGGGGCTTGCTGGATCCGGCAGGGAACGGGCGACGGCGGTGGCTGGAGGTGCGTGGGCGCGGCGTTGGAGGCGGCCGTCGCGGCTGCGGATGAGAGAGCGAGAGGAGGGAGAGCGCTGCGGCGCTCTGGGTCGAGGGAAAGAGGTAGGGGTCGAGCGAGAGAGAGATGGCGGCGCGAGGGGGAGGACGAGCGAGGGAGAGATGGAGTACGGTCGGGCCTAGGGTTTAGTTAGGCAGGGGCGCGGCTGGGCCTTGGGCCGGCTGCTGATGGGCCCGGAGGTGCGGCTTTAGGTGGAAGATGGCCTTGGGCCATCTCGGTGGGGGAAAAAAAGGCAAGGAGGCTGGATTAAAAAGAAGAGGAGGAAAACAATTGATTTTGCTTCTTTTTACTTACCGAAAAGAAATTGAAGCAAAAAAATATTTATTTGGAGGGCCAAATAAGTACAGTTTGAGTTGAAAACTAGCATGGAGGTACTCTGACATATCTCAAAATGCCACAACTGGAATTGAAGCATGTGGAGAAAGATCAAGGACTTGGAATACTTCAAAACGAGAGAAATTTTTAAAATGCAAGTTTGTTTGGGTTGATTCCATACCAATGGAATGCTTATTGTAGCTCCCTAAAATATTGGGAGGATATGTTATAAAGAGAAATCACCATGTGAATATCCCTCGATTTAAATGGATCGAAGATCCATACGATTTATTTACTTAAGTTGGAAAGATTAAAGACATGCAGGCATGATGACATGATGCAATGCAAAATAAAAAGAGCAAGCACAAAATAAAACACACGGTGAAAACCCGGAACATCTGGAATCTTCTGGAGCGTCGGTCTTCGGGCGTCACAACTCTCCCACACTAACAGAGGATCTCGACCCGAGATCCTGGAGGTGGCACCGGATAAAACAGAAAAGGAAGAGGTAAAAGAAAGTTGCTTCTTCGACAAACTGGTGAAACCACGAACCTTGGAGGGTTGGACAACTTGAAGGAAAGAATACAACAGAGATGAACGAAGTTAAGAGCACTCCGGTAAAAGGAGGAACAAGAAACATTACGAGAACCTTGTAGGTTGAGAGACATTAAACAAGAGCTCACGGATCATGGAAGAATTTAAACCACTCCGGTTGAATAAAGCTAGAGAAGGAATAAGAACGAAAGAATTTGGACAGCATTTCGACTGTAAATGGAAGGAATTGAACATGAACTTGAGGAGATGGGAAGATGCTTGATGAAATCAACAACACACTGCCTCCGGAACAATTGAAAGAATGGCACAAGAGGTAAGAAAGATTTCAGACAACACTCCAGTTGAAAATAGAGGAAAAACTTTGATAAGATGAGAGTACTCGAACGTTGGGCACAACACTCCAGTTAAATAGATAAACAAGGAAAAGAACATGATCTTGACAAAACAAGATTATGGGACAAAGAGGACAATATTACAATGCCTCCGGAATGAAAGAATATATGCTAGATCAATGAAAGAAATGAACGGAGAAGAAAATGATAACTTATCCAACAACCGAATTTGAAAATCATCCTTACGAAGAAGGGTTGAACGGAATTGTTGGAAATTCAACAACGAAAGAATAAGCTTGATGTGGGCTTATGGAAAACATCTCAAAACTTGAGGTGAAATTCTGCCACTAACTTAAACAATTGATTTGATTGAGAGCAGCAAAGGGATGAAAATTTCTTTCACCGATAGGATAATAGGGAACTTGGGTCATTATTAAGCACCATAATTAGCAACAATCCTTATGGAAAGCTTTTAGGTGAGACGCAACCCAAGATAACTCCAACTAATAAAATTGAAGGGTTGAAAAGATCTCATTCCTGACAACTTGTGAATCATGAAACCTGAAGGGAAATTGTCAAGAATGGCATAACACCATCTCAAAAGATAAGGGAGAAAGAACTACACTTTGTAATGCAAGAACAAGAATACTTGAGCTCATTGATCAAGAATCATGATGAAGACTTCGAGGATGAATTAAATCATGATGAACCACCATGAAGAACTCCGGTAATGAAAGCATGAGAATGAAAGATGAAAATAATAAGATTCAAGGCCTGCGATGAATTAGATGAAGCTTTGTGACTAGATAATTGAGAGAGCTTAGAACACCGGGGAACAAGACGAACAACTTGAAACCTAGAATTTATTCCTCATGAATAAACTCTAAACAAAGTGATTAATCCACTTGGATGAAATAAGAATAAGAATTATGTTATGCATATCCTTCATCAATTTAAATTGACGACAAGAAATGGATTTGGCATACTACTTATTCTCGTTGCAAAGAATTAAAGAGAGATCTCGCACAAACTTGAGAAAGTATTCAACAAATCACTGGTATGATTTCAGAAAGAACGAGTTAATTGATATGATGACAAAGGGAAATGAATGTTGAACGAACCACCGTAAAAAAATCGAAACCGATTGATGATAGAGAACAAACCACCATGAAGAATTAGAAAATGAACGAAGATACATGAGGCAATCTTAGATACAAAGAACGAATGGACCACGAGCAGAGTAAAGAATACTTGAATGATGCACCAGAAGAATATGGAGACGAACGGAGAGGCATCGAAGAAGAATATTTGGAGGATGAAGCTGAAAACTGAGAACGAAGAAATCTTCTGAAATGATGACCTTCGGAGGAACACAATAGAATTAATTCATGAAATACTCCGGAAGAATGAAAAGAAGAAAGGTTGAACCAATGATGAAAAGAATTAAAAGCGATCTTGAAGAAGGCATATGACTGATGGAATCCATACTTACGTCACATTTGAAAAGAATTTTGGAACACTTTGGGAAATTAGAAGAGTCATGTAAGAACCTAGGAAAAGACCTGTGGGTTATGAGCCCACCGAAGAGAACACACCGTTGAATTTATTGCTTAAGAGATGTTACACCGGTTGAATTAAATGGCTTGAGTAAGATGAGAATCCTCAAAATAGCTGAACGAATTAAGAATGGAAACGCGGATCTTCTGAGATATCTTCAGCACTCCGGAGAAGAATTAGAGGGAGTAGAATAAACAAGAGAGACTTGGATAAGAAATTCCCAGATTGGAAAACATGTGAAACAAGAGGAACATATATGATCAACACCAAGCTTGAATTACATCCACCGACAGAATTTGAGAACAAAAGAATGATGAACTTGAAGTTTCCTGAGCATCTTCCTGAGAAATCACCGGATAATGAAATTGAACGAAACGAATGAAGAAACATCACATGAATAAAATGGATACTTGATTAAGAATTCTGGCTCCATAAGAAAAGGGTGGGAGGGTGGGGAAAAACAAAGAGAACTTGGGACGAATAAAACAGACACCGTTGAGAAAAAATTGAGAGTTGATCTTGCAAATGATGAAGATATCGGATTAACTTGAAGAGAAGCACGCCGGTTGAAAAGAATTTAACATAGCAATCTCGATGATCAAGAAGGATTAGCACTCCCATAGAAATATGAGAACACCGATTAGGAAAGGTATGGAATCAACACTTGACATCGAAGCAACTCGAATACCAGAATAAAAAAAAAACAAAGGATAGATATGTTGCAACATAATCTTCACAATATCGTCCGAACAGAGTATTGAACGAATGAATTCCGTAGGTACATCAGCTTGTCGAGAAGCCACTTGGGAGAACAAAAGGTAAATAAAAAAAACAAGGAGCAGATAGAAGAAATACAAGATAGAAGTTTCATTTCACATATTCGTGCTGAAAGCTCATGGAACGTGTTACAAAAGGGTTTTGCAATCCCCGGATCAGCATAGCCAAGGAGCCTTTAAGATGCAACTCCCGATCGGAACAACCGTCCATAAAACTACTTCACTCAATGTAGAACCCCGAACTCCATATCATGCATTCGTTGGAAGAATTCCTACGAGCTACTAGATGAACCCACCTATTAATTTCCGAAAGTTCCCAGTTATGCAATCAGGTGTTGGGGATACAGGGGAAGCATCGCGCACTCAACTCTAATCCTACATCCAGCTGTATCCATCCTTCAACACATAACCAGTTATTTCCGGAAACCGTTTACCTCGGACCTTCGAAACGCATATGCTATACAAGCTATGGCAATACTCCCGAACTACCTCCCCAGTACTGGGTGATGTCGGGGTTATCTTGCCACTAACCGCATAGGAGAGTTTTCGATGCCGGCCGTCTTAAGTATTCCAGAACTGCTGCGATATATTTGTGACGACAACACCTCGGAGATCAACTCCCCGGGACACTGCCACAACCCCTAAATGACAGGAGGCGTCGAGAACAATGTTCCCGTCACAAAGGCATCGGAACAATCCAAACAATACTCGCGTGATCCTAAAAAAAAATTTGGTGAATTTTTTAGAGTAGAAGAGATAAGTAATCGCCAGGAGTCCTCACCAAAGTGAAAAGGGATGAGGAGCAAAATAAATCCTACTCTCCAATATATATATAGGACTCAAAACATTTTCAAGTGTGTGCCTAGACTCAACCGTCAACGATTCGATCAATTAGTGGGGGCTTCTAGGTCGGAGAAGGCTCTGATTACCAACTTGTAATGCCAGTATGAGATTATACCTCCCACGTGTCGAGGCACGACTTAAAGGCATAAGCTCATACTAGAATGATCCCAAGTATGGTATCTTTGCACGACTCATGTAAAAGAGGGACGAAATTGCAAAAGAGTAGTTGGCTTACACTCGCCACGTCACACAATGCATTACATAAACATTCATCATCCAAATAACATCAGAGTCCAACTACGGACGAAGATCCAAATGAAAGATACCATAGATAAAACAACACGAGGTCCGATCGCCCCTAGTAGGAACCTCTACTGATCGTCAAAAACGTCACATACATACGGCCACTCTCTTCATCGAGCTCCCAGTGAAGTACTTGAACCAGCTCCTGCACTGTTCTCAGCGGTACCTGCATCTGGTGTTGTAGTATCTATGAGCCACAAGGACTCAGCAATCCCATAACCATGGGTATCAAGACTAGCAAAGCTTTATTGGTATGGAGAAGGGTAGTGGTGAGGTTGCAGCAGCGGCTAAGCATAATATGGTGTCTAACTTACGAGTACAAGAATAAGATGAGCATCAACGCAAACGGTCACAAACTAGTAGTGATCGCTAAAGATCCTGAACTACCTACAAGTCAAACATAACCCCACCATGTTCTCTTCTCAAAGTGAAAAGAGACAGTCACGGTTACTCACACAGTTGTGTGTTTTACTTCGGATCCTCTAACAAGTTTTCTACAACCGGACATTAACAAATTCCAATCTGCCACATAACCGTGGGCACGGCTTTCGAAAGATCATAACCCTGCAGGGGTGTCCCAACCTAGCCCATCACAAGCTCTCACGATCAGCTGAAGTAATAATAATTATTGCCCCTTATCTTAGGGAAATCCGATCAGGCTCGGTATCCCGGTGCACAAGAGATTTCGACAATGGTAAAACAAGTCCAGCAAGACCTCCCGGCGTGCCGACACCCTGATAGTAGCCGCGCGTATCTTGTCTCAGGCCACGTCCGGATGGGCAATTATACGAGTAAAACCAGCCCTCGGGTTTCCCCAAGGTGGCCCCGCATACTCCCTATTTGGGACCAACACCATCAGCACTGGCCCCCCTGCTATGTAGAAAAGAATCCTGAGGGCACGACCCCCTATGCAAATTTAATTATTTAATTAAGTTGTTATTATGAGGCAAATTTAAAACCAATGTTGGGCCTTGCTGGAGGAGTTTTATTCAAAGACGAACTGTCAAGGGGTCCCCATATACCCAACCGTGTAAGGAACGCAAAATCAAGGAACATAACGCCGGTTTATCGGCCCCTAAGGTGGCGTGAGTGGAACAAAACACCGAGAAAAAGGCCAAGCCTTCCACCCATGCACAGTATATAGGTGTGTTAATAATAATAATAGATATTGCGATATACCAACAACAAGTTCCAACATGGAACGATCTTCATCTTCACCTGCAACTAACAACGCTATAAGAGGGGCTGAGCAAGCGGGTAACATAGCCAAACAACGGTTTGCTAGGAAGGTTTCAAAAGTTAGAGGTTTCATGGCAACAAGGAGAGGGGCTGACAATAATGATGGGTAGCGTGACATGTAACGATAGCATCGAGACAACTAAGCATGGCAAAGATAGTAAAGGTATCCAAGGTGATGGTCATCTTGCCTGGGATTCCGCAAGGAAGAAGAACAAGTCCATGAAGTAGTCGAACAAATCCTCACAACTCCGCAACGGAACCGGAGCTAACAAGAGAAGCAACCGGAAAGAAGCAAACAACACGGTAAACACACAAGCATAAACATGGCATACATTGCACATCCAAGTATGATGCATGTCCGGTTTAAATATGCATGGCATGCTAAGGTGCACAAACAATACTACAACTTAAGTGGAGCTCAATATGCAATGAGTTGCATATTGACAAAACACCACATTATATTTATTTAGTTGACTCTCGTTTAAGCTACCCAACAATATTAAATGTTGTTAAACATGGCAAGAGGTGAAGCAAAAGTAAACTATATATCTAGGCATTTTAAATGAGGCCGGAAATAACAAAAACAATTCCGGGAACTCCTCATGTCATTTAGCAATTATTGAAGCAACAATAATTTAAACATTTTAATGTTGTTATCATGATGCGGATGCCAAATGCAAGTTTTATGCAAATTTTATTAAAAGTTGACAATTAACAAGATATGAAGCATTTGTCTCCGTGGTGGAAAGAGAAGGTGCCACGGCGACGAATCTGAAAATGATGCCACGCAACATATCGGTTCCGGTAGCTCGTTGAGAGAGCGGTGCAAAAGAAAGGGTCGACTTGAGCGTGTCATGCAAGACGGTGAGGTGCTCTCGGAAACCGGGATCCCATGGGTCGGTGGCAAGGCAAACGAAAGGCAACGCAAGCGACGAATCGGCAAGAGGGAAACATACAAACCATCTCATACATCACACATTCACATGCACTCACCCACGGGGTCGTCTCGGTGGTATACCTTTGTCGCGTGCGGTTCGGGGTGGTTCGAGTCGTCGAGGGAAGTAGTCGAACACGTTTCGTTTCGGAGTGGGAAGTAGGCGTTCTCTCGGCGGTAGTGGAAGTAGACGTTCTCGTTTCGTAGATGTTCGGGGTCGTCGTGTCGTGGTACTTGGGGTAATCGGACTTGCCGGTCTCGTTTCTTGCGATGGTAGTTGTACACGGTCGTCGTGGTACTTGTCGAGTCATAGTGGCACTTGAGGGGCATCGACGTCGTGGTACTTGGTATCCGTGGGTAGTTGGTTGTTGATGCAGGGTGACCTTCGGTGGACTTGGTGGAAACCACAACATGTGCCGGAGGCAAACGACTCAAATGTCCATGACCGTGCGGAAGAGCACGGTGCTCCTGTTACGGGGGGTGCGAGGAACTGCATGGAGGTCAGAGGCGAGGACGTGTCCTATTCGTCTGTCCGAAGGAGAGGCGGGGATGGGGTGCTGCAGGAGGGAGGCGCGGGGGTTGCCAGGCCGAGGCAGGGGCTTGGCAGCGACGAACCTGGCGAAGCAGGGGAGGTCAGAGGCGAGGCTGGACGAGGCCCACGCGTCGGAGCTTGGAGACAGCAGCAAGCCACTGTCCGCGGGTGAGGAGGAGAAGGGAGGAGTAGGAGACCGGCGGGGCAGCTGCAGGCTGGCGCCATGGCGCGGCGGCGACGAGCTTGAGGCCGACGAGGAATCGGGCGCTGGGGAGCTCGGCGGCTGGACTCACCGGCGGGAGCAGTGAGGAGGAGGTCGGGGCCAGGGGCCTCGGCCTCCTGACACGATGGGGACGCGGCGGAGGACGGCCGCAGGTGGCTGAGGCAGGGGCTTGCTGGATCCCGCAGGGAACGGGCGACGGCGGTGGCTGGAAGTGGCTGGGCGCGGCATTGGAGGCGGCGGTCACGGCTGCGGGTGAGAGAGCGAGAGGAGGGAGAGCGCTGCGGTGCTCTGGGTCGAGGGAAAGAGGCAGGGGTCGACCGAGAGAGAGATGGCGGCGCGAGGGGGAGGACGAGCGAGGGAGAGATGGAGTATGGTCGGGCCTAGGGTTTAGTTAGGCAGGGGCGCGGCTGGGCCTTGGGCCGGCTGCTGATGGGCCCGGAGGTGCGGCTTTAGGTGGAAGAGGGCCTTGGGCCATCTCGGTGGAGGAAAAAAAAGGCCAGGAGGCTGGATTAAAAAGAAGAGGAGGAAAACAATTGATTTTCCTTCTTTTTACTTACCGAAAAGAAATTGAAGCAAAAAATATATTTATTTGGAGGGCCAAATAAGTATAATTTGAGTTGAAAACTGGCATGGAGCTACTCTGACATATCTCAAAATGCCACAGCTGGAATTGAAGCATGTGGAGAAAGATCAAGGACTTGGAATACTTCAAAAAGAGAGAAATTTTTAAAATGCAAGTTTGTTTGGGTTGATTCCATACCAATGGAATGCTTATTGTAGCTCCCTAAAATATTGGGAGGATATGTTATAAAGAGAAATCACCATGTGAATATCCCTCGATTTAAATGGATCGATGTCGGGGTTTTGGGACGACATATGCCAACGGATGACTTATCATGCATGGGGTCAAAAGATCGTCGCCGGGCTCGGGAAGCGGGATAAAGCGAAACTTAGGACGCCTACGGATCTTACCCAGGTTCGGGGCTCTCCGAGGAGATAACACCCCTAGTCCTGCTATGCGGGGGCAACGCGTCATGTCTGATAGCACTAAAGTAGCTACAAGATTGCTCCTTGAGCTGTGTGGTTCAAAGGAAGAGGACGAACAAGGCTAGCTCACCTCCTCTCTCTATCTAGGGTTTGACCTTGTGATCTTCCCACCCCTCCTCATGGAGGACCCTGGGGAGTTTATATAGGCCTACCCGCCAGGGGTACAATGGTAAACTCGATGCTGTGGCCCCCGGCCGTCAGTGTCTTCTGGCGCCGGCTTTGCCGCCTGTCTGTTGGGGCCCGCCACCCGCGGGCCCCTCGTGATTGTCTTTTACTGTGGGGATGCCTCTGCTGACGACAGCCTCGCCGAGAGGGAAATGGCTACAGTACCATCGCCTCCCGCCGTACGCTGCCGCCTCGCCCAGTCCTGTCATCTTGATGAGGCTCGGACTTCTAGGCTGAGGTTTGCCGTCTGTTACCAGGTGGCCGTCGCCCCTGGCCGTCTGCCAGGGGCGGCTTGTTCATGAGCTACCCGCTGACCGATGGGGCCAGCCGCCTGCTGGTCCCGCCATTCGCGGGTAGTGGGATCGTGACCTCCTCTGACCGATGCTTGGTCACGAGCTGCGTGGCTACAGTGATCCGCCGCTTAGGAGATATTCCCAAGGTACATGGTCATTGTAGCCACGTCCTTATAGATCTTCTAAGGACATGTTCTCCTATAGCCACGCCTCCGTGCACAGGGGTCCCCCCTGCGTGCTTCCTGGGGAAGGAGTGTGGGGTCGTCTGCTGGCTGGTGGTGTTGATGTCGCCGCCTGCTGGGTCCCTGCCGCCTGCTGGGAGCCGGCTCCTAGGGCAGGCTACCCTAGGAGGCGGCTCGAGGAGCAGACGGCCGCAGTGGACCATGCGGCTGTCATTTGTCTTAAAATACCAAGGGTAGGCGCCGAGGGTACACATGGTCAATATCTCCGACAGTAGTCCCCGAAGCTGGTGGAACTCCGAGGTGGGTGCTGGAGGTGCCGAGGGGTTCCAGCAGCTTCCCCTCCCAGCCAAGCCCATCGTCCTTCACTTGTCTGCTAAAGATGTCCGTCTGCTGACAACTGGCTCTGCGCCGCTGGAGCCGGCTCCTGGCAGCCGAACCGTTGTCTCAGAGTCTTCGGCGAGAAGGCGCCGCCTGGTCAGCGGGCAGTAGAACAGGCCCGCAGACCGTTGGCAGCGCCCACGCGTCACCGTCCTGTCGCATCGGCCTGCCAGCCCACACGCGTGACATGACGTAACAGTGGGCCGGGGCCCGCCATTAAGGGCCTCGGGCCCCGCGCGGATCCACAGTGGCAAGGGTAATCGATTACCCTCCCACGCGCATTAAATGCGCGCGGATTAGGCGCGAGAAAATCGGGGGTCGTGCGGGACATGGAGCGGTTAATCCCACGCCCACCCCCTCGCCATCGGCGCCCGTGCCTATATATAGGCTGGGGGAGAGGGCTGGCGCCGTTCTCGCGCCCACTCTCCCCCATCCTTCATCTTCTTCCTCGCCTTCCTCGTCGCCGTCACAGCGAACCGCCGCCCAAGCCATGTTCGGTCCAGCGCCTCCCTGACATCACGGCCAATGGGATGGCAGCGAGGTCTTGCAAGAGCACGTGGACGTCCTCCGACGGTCGCGGAAGCTGCCGCCGGCTGACAAGGTCGCCGTGCGCCTGGCGCCGATGGCAGAGATCAGGCCGGCCCTGCAGCAAGGCGAGCGGGTCATCTTCCGCTCGCACTTTCCGTGCGGGTTCGGCCTGCCGGCGAGCGGCTTCTTCCGCTCCTTCCTCGACTTCTTCCACATCCAACCTCATCACCTCACGCCGAACACGGTGACGACTATTTCTTCCTTCGTTGTTCTCTGCGAGGCTTACCTCGGCATCCTCCCCACCATTGAGCTCTGGACGGAGCTCTTCTAGGTGAAGCTCGGACCGCCGTCCAGAGCATGGCCGCTCAGTGTGGGGGGTGCATCGCGGTGAAGCGCACCGGGGCGAAGAACTTCTTCCCGGTGCCGAAGCTCGTGGGATCGGTGAAGCAACGGCAGAAGACGTATTTCTACGTCTCCAACATCGACCCCGAGCAAGACTTCGTCTGCCTACCGGAGTGGGTGTCGGGGCCGCCTGCGGAGCCTCGGGCCTCCTGGAGGACCCGGCCCGTCGCCCTTACCGAAGGCGCCTCCGTCGCCCTGCGCCATCTTCGGGAGCTGAGAGACGACGAGGGTTTGGACTTCGCAGATCTGCTGATGACATTTGCTGAGCGCCAAGTGCTGCCGCTGCAGCGCCATCCCCACCTCATCTGCGACATGAGCGGGCGCCGGGACCCCAGCCGGACTTGCACCAAGCCCCTGCCCTACGGGGAGGTGGCCCGGCTGATGAACCATATCTCCAGCTGCCAGGTCTCCGACTCCGGCTGGGCCTTCGGCAAGGCGCCGTACAGCCGCGCCAACCAGACGCCCGCAGTGAGTTTTTCATCCTTCCGCTTTCTTTCTTCTTTATCCGGCTGTTGTAGCCGTCTGGTGCTAATACTTGTTCAGATTTTCCCAGGCCAGCCGGCGCCGGGCTCCAACCAACTGGGCTACCCCCTAGAGCCAGATCGCTCCCAGAGCGATACGAGCGACCCCGATCTTGGGTCAGCCGCCGCCATGGAGGAGGAAGAGGTGACGGGCGGCGGGGACCAGCCATCGGGCGCGCTGCCAGAAGGTGGTCTCGAGAGCTGGCCGGATGATGACGAGAGGATGGAGGAGGCACCCGTCCACGCCAGCCAGCAGGCGGGGTCGTCTGGCACAGCCGGCGGTGGGAAGCCGCGGTCCTCGTCAGGGCCGACCGGTGCCCCACCCAAGAAGCTCCGGCTGTCGACCGTCGCCACGAGGCGTCGGGAGGCGGCCGCCAGGGCGAACGTGCCGAAGAAGCCCAAGGCCAGGCCGGTTGTGTCCAGGTAAGCATCCTTCATTCCTTCTTTGCGTGTTATTCTTTTTTCGCAGCTGATCCCTTCTTGCTCGATTCCTCGTTTCCCTGGGATGTCCGTGCAGCGCGCCGCTTTCCCTCTCGCAGGTGCCAGTGGGCTCTGTAGTGGGAGGCCCAGATGCCCCTCCCGCGCCCCCTCGCGTGGATCCTGCTGCCGCGCTCCGGGAGGCGATAGAGAGGAACGCCCGCGAGGCGCGCGCGGAGCACGAGGCCGCGGAGCGTGAGCGAGCAGCGGCCGATGCCGCCGCCCAGGCGGAGGCCGAAGCCGCCAAGAAGGCCGAGGCAGACGCCGCCCGTGTCCGAGAGCGGGGAAAGGGCCCCCAGCAGCCAGCGGGACACGCCGTCCGCCCGGCGTCAGGGTCTCAGGAGCCATCCGCCCAAGCGCCGGCTGCTGACGAGCAGCCGGCTCCACGCGATGGGGGAGACAAATGCGTCATCTTGGAGACGCCGCCACCACCCGCCGTGCTGCCTGCTAGGGAGCAGGGCATCCGGCCAGTGGGGACGGAGGTGCCGCCGGTTGGGGGCATGTTGGTGACTGGCCCGCAACCGGCCCCCCGAGGCCCAGCCCGCCGGCGCCTTGCGAGGGCGGCCTCTATGCCCCAGCAGGTGGAGGTCGGCGGGGCCAGCTCGTCCGCGCCGGAGAATGAGGCGACCAGTGTGGCGCCATCGAGCTGGAGGTCCGGAGGAGGCGGCGCGTGGATCGTCGCGTCGCGGGACATCCTGGACCGCATGAACTCCTTGGGCAACATCGTGCAGACGGCGATGCAGGAGTTCATCGCCACGGGGTCCTCCGTTCGGGTAAATGAGCTTCGTTTTCTTCTGTTTTTATTCCTTCAATTTCTTCCGTGGGGGCGCGTCAGCGCACCCACTGGGTGTAGTCCCCGAGTTCCAAGCCGGCTGTTGAGCAGGCGGCTTGGAACTCCAAAGTGCACATCCTGATCTGATCTTGCTTCCTGTCGCAGGAGTACCACAACCTCCGCGTGACCTCCTACAACGCTCATCGCCAGGAGCTGGCGCAGCTGCAGGCTGCCTTGGCAGACAGCCGAGGTGAGTGCGTCCTCTTCTCCTTGCGGGGGCGCGTCAGCGCACCCGCTGGGAGTAGTCCCCGAGTTCCGAGCCGGCTGCTGAGCATTTGGCTTGGAACTCCAAGGTTATATTTTTTGCTGCTGACCTTCGTTCTTTTCTTTCTCCCTTGCCAGTGGTCGCAGCCGACCTCCGCAACCAGCTGGGCGAGGCCCAGACGGAGCTGGCCGCTAAGGAGCGGGAACGTGGTCTCGCTGCTCAAGACCGCGACCGCCTGGCCAAGGAGCTGGCGGACCAGGCGGCGGCTCACAAGACCGAGCTCGGCAAGATGTCTGATGCCGAGTCACTTCTGCGGGCCGAATTCGAGACTAAGCGCTCGAATTGGGCCGAGAAGGAGGCGGCTCTCCAAGACGGTTATGTAGCCATTGGAGACATGGTCGACGGTGAGACGTCTACCCTTTTATTTTGTTTTCGCCATTTGCGGCAGCCGTCTTTCTTTTCTTCTGATCCTTCTTCTAGTCTTGGCAGAGTTCTTCCCAGGCTACTCTGTGGCCGCCACCCAGGCCATCGAGGCCGGGCGTGCTGCGAGGCGCCAGG
Organism: Secale cereale; assembly: GCA_902687465.1. Lineage (NCBI taxonomy): Eukaryota > Viridiplantae > Streptophyta > Magnoliopsida > Poales > Poaceae > Secale > Secale cereale. The sequence goes on along the minus strand of LR738713.1, from coordinate 563,218,873 downwards.
CGGGCCGGGCGATCGCACCCAACGCGCCCAGGACCCCGGCCGAGGAGCTTCTTGCCATTCGGGTGCGTCTTCTGCCAGTCCGCCGTCTTCTTCGCCGGCTGTAGCGTGCCGGCGCACAAGTCATGGCCGCCCTCTGGCCAGGTGTGCCAATGCTCCGCACCCCCAGCCGGACGGCCGCCTGGCTAGAGGCGGCCGGCCAGCACTTCGAGGCTTGGAAGGGATCCGCAGCAAGGACTGGCGCGCGGACTGCCCTGGAGTTCGCCAAGAGTTGGTATCCTGGCTTGAGCCTTGAACAGCTGGAGACCTTCCGCACGGAGGCCCAGCCGGAGCTGGCTGCGGAGCAGAAGGAGCTCGTCCAACGTGCCGCCGCCCTCGCTGAATACGCCGACACCTCCATCTTCATCCCGGAGTTGGATGACAGGGGCCATGTGGTGCCGCCTGGCAACTTCGGGCTGGACTTGGCGGCGTCGGAGGAGCCGGACGAAGAGATCGCCTCCAGTGATGGTGACGAGGAGGAAGGCAGCGACGAGGAGACCAGTTCCCAGGAGGCGGACCCAGCGGCCAGTCGCCAGCCTGACCAATCCTCAACAAGCGGACCAGGAGTGATGGCCCCGCCTGCTGTAGGAGACGGCCAGGCCGAGACCCACCAGGTGGCCTCCCCGGAAGCCGGCTCCGTCGTGCCACGTGCCCAACCTGCTGCGCCTTAAGTTTTTTGTTTGCATCTTTTGCTTCTCTGTAAGACTTGTGGGGTTAATCCGAACAATTCCACCCACTGGGTGTATTAGTAAGTTAATACTGCAAGGCGGCTCTTGAGGCCTTTTGGATGTAAATATTCTTTTTAATGCTGCATCATTTTTATGCAATTGTGCCGAGTCCTAGGATTAGCCTTGCCCTAGTTTCCTTGTGGCGATTTCCTTCTTGCTGACTCCTTGAATTGCCGCCCTGCCAGCCAGACAGCCACTATGTGGTTCTGTGGCTGGGTCAGGGACTTGCCTGTTTTCGGGGTGGGCAAGTATCTCGCTTTCTCGAAGGCGGTCTGGCCAAGCCTAGAACCGGCTGGCCGGCTGTTAGTGTGAAGGGCCGGCTGGCCCTATGTCTTTTTTCCTTAGCCATTTTTCATGTGGGCACCATTTCTTGCCTTTGGCTCCTGCCAGCCGGACAGCCACGTTCTGCGAGTCTGTGACTTGATGCAGGAGAGGGCTTGGATGCCATCACATTACTTGTCTGACTTTTTAAGGAGAATTCCCTAGACATAGGGCTAGGAGGCCAGTCCCCGGGCCGTCTGCTAGGCTCCGGTGCCCGACAAAGGAGTGAACAACAATCATTCACAGGCATAATTCTTATCATATAGATAAAGGGTTGGGCAGTCCCCGAGAACTCCTCGGGGTTCCCACTGATTCTCAAAATAACTTTAGATAGCGCGACACATACTGTCTTTCAGCTATAAAAGCGACGAAGAAGATTTGCGTTCCATGGGCGCTCCGACTCCTTGCCCGAGTCGTCTCTCTTGCGCGCTCTTGGCTTCTGGGCGTCGATGAGGTAGTAGGCATTGTTGCCCAGTACCTTGCTGATGATTAACGGTCCTTCCCAAGGAGCTGAGAGCTTGTGCTGGCCGGCTGTTCGCTGGATCAGCCGGAGCACAAGGTCTCCCTCGCGGAAGGAGCGTGGCTTCACTCGCCGGCTGTGATAGCGGTGGAGACCCTGCTGGTAGATGGCGGAGCGTCTGAGTGCTACCAGCCGGGCCTCCTCCAGCAAGTCCACGCCGTCTTCGCATGCTTCTTTGGCTTCAACTTCCGTATACATGGTGACGCGAGGCGAGTCAAACTCGACGTCCGTTGGGATGATGGCCTCGGCCCCATAGACGAGGAAGAAAGGAGTGAAGCCGGTGGATTTGTTCGGAGTGGTTCTGAGGCTCCAAAGGACAGACGGCAGCTCTTCGATCCAGCAGCCGGCCGACCGCTCCAAAGGTTCGACCAACTGGGGCTTGATGCCGGACAGGATGAGGCCATTGGCGCGCTCGACTTGGCCGTTAGACTGTGGGTGGGCAACGAACGCTAGGTCCAGTCGGATGCCCTGAGTTGCACAGAAACGGGCAAGTGCGCCTTTGGCAAAATTTGTGCCGTTGTCGGTGATGATGCTGTGCGGTATACCATACCGGACTGTGATGTCAGCAATGAATGTCACAACAGTTGGGCCATTGAGTTTCTTGATTGGCTTGGCTTCGATCCACTTGGTGAATTTATCTATTGCCACGAGCAAGTGTGTCAGGCCTCCTCTGGCAGTCTTGAAAGGTCCTACCATATCCAGACCCCAGACGGCAAATGGCCAAGTGATCGGAATAGTCTTGAGTGCAGAAGCCGGCAAGTGTTGCTTGGAGCTGAAACGTTGGCAGCCGTTGCACTTTCTCACAAAATCTTTGGCATCGTCCAAAGCAGTCGGCCAGAAGAAACCGTGGCGGAAAGCTTTGGCTACAAGAGACCTTGAGGCCGCGTGGTGGCCGCATTCCCCTTGGTGAATGTCCTTCAGGATGGCCAGCCCTTTTGCTGCTTCTACACAGCGCTGGAAGACGCCCGTCGCACTCCCTCTGACGAGCTCTTTGTTGACAATGGTGTAAGCCGAGGCTCGGCGTTGAACTTGTCGTGCCAAAGTTTCTTCTGCTGACAGCTCTCCTTTGAGCAGGAATGTGAGGATTGGTTGTGCCCAAGATGACGCTAAGACTCCAGTTGCTTCGGCCAGAGAGACCAGGGTGGTTGGGCTGGGAGGTGGAGGGATGGGCTGAGCCGCCTGCTGTGTATCCGAAGTCCCCGAGCCGTCTGCTGGAGCCGGCGCCTCCTGGCCGTCTGCTGGAGCAGTCCCCGGGCCAGGAGCTGGCGCGGCTGTAGGTGGTCCGTCTGTTGGAGTTGGAGTGTCGTAGCCGCCTGCTGGGGCAGTCTCTGGGCCAGCAGTCGAAACCGCGAGGCCGCCTGCCCCGGGGTCGGCTGGTATGAAGATTGACTCCGACTCTTGTGAAGGTTTGATAGACGGTTTGCGCAGGCATTGGATAGATACGCCGGCTGGTATTGCTTGGCGGGTGGAACCGATTCGTGCCAAGGTGTCCGCTTGCATGTTATCAGCTCGTGGCACGTGGATGAACTCGCAGCCATCAAAGTGTCCACTGATCTGCTGGACAAGGAAGCGATAGCTTGCCATGTTTGCGTCCTTGGCGTCCCAGTCCCCAGACGACTGCTGGACAACCAAATCTGAGTCACCGTAGCACAGCACTCGACGGATGCCAATCTCCTTGGCCATCCGGAGCCCGTGGATAAGTGCCTCATATTCGGCCACGTTGTTGGAGGCGGCGAAGTGGATCTGCAGGATGTACTTGAGCTTGCCGCCTTTGGGGGAGGTGAGGACGACACCGGCTCCCAGGCCGGTGCGCATCTTTGACTCGTCAAAGTGCATCCACCAATGGGTTGAGTCTGGCACAGGCGACAGGTACTGGGTTTCGGCCCAATCGACGAGGAAATCGGCCAATGCTTGCGACTTGATGGTGGTGCGCGGCTGGTAGAAGATGGTAAAGGGGGCCAGCTCAATGGCCCACTTGGCCACTCTTCCTGAGGCATCTTTGTTCCCCATGATTTCAGCGAGCGGGGCCGTGCAGACGACCGTGACAGAATGCTCTTGGAAGTACTGCTTGAGTTTCTTGGCGGTGAAGTACACGCCGTAGCACATCTTCCGGTAATGGGGGTAGTTCTGCTTGGACGCTGAAAGCACTTCGCTCAAGTAGTAGACGGGCCTCTGGACGGGCAAGGCTCTGCCGTCCTCTGGGCGCTCGACCACAATGACAGTGCTGACCACCCGGCTGGTGGCGGGTATGTAAAGGAACATGGGTTCCTTGTCTGCTGGCGCCGCCAGGACAGGCGGGGTGGACAGCAGTCGCTTGAGCTGCTGGAAAGCTTCGTCTGCCTGGTCGTTCCACTCGAAGCACGTGGTCTTCTTCATCAGTTGGTACAGGGGGAGTGCCTTTTCTCCCAGCCGGCTGATGAAACGGCTGAGAGATGCCAGGCATCCCGTGAATCTCTGAACATCTCGCACACGGGTCGGTCATTCCATCCTCTCAATGGCTTTGATCTTTGCGGGGTTGCACTCAATGCCGCGTTCGGATACCAGGAAGCCAAGGAGCTGGCCTGCTGGTACCTCGAAGACACATTTCTCCGGGTTTAGCTTGATCCGAAAGCGACGTAGATTCTCAAATGTTTCTTGGAGATCCTCCAAAAGGGTTCCTCTCTTCTCCGTCTTCACCACAATATCGTCCACGTAAACGTGGGCGTTCCTGCCAAGCTGCTTGAGGAGACACTTCTGCATGCAACGCTGAAAAGTGGCGTCGGCATTTCTCAAGCCGAACGTCATGGTCAGGTAGCAGAAGGCCCCAAACGGCGTGAGGAAGGCGGTCTTTAGAAGGTCAGCTGGATCAAGCTTGATTTGATGGTACCCCGAATAAGCATCAAGGAAAGACAGCAGCTCACATCCAGCTGTGGAGTCAATCACTTGATCTATTCGTGGCAGAGCAAACGGGTCTTTAGGGCAAGCTTTGTTTAGGCTGGTGTAATCAATGCACATGCGCCATTTGTTGTTCTTCTTCAGCACTAGGACTGGATTCGCTAGCCACTCGGGATAAAATACTTCCATGATGAGGCCGGCTGCTAGCAGGCGGGCGACTTCCTCCCCAACGACTCTTCTCTTTTCTTCTGACAGGCGACGCAGCGGCTACCTGACAGGCTTTGCATCTTCTCTCACGTCTAGCTTGTGCTCGGCGAAATCCATCGGGACACCAGGCATGTCCTTGGGGGACCATGCAAAGATGTCCCGATTCTCACGGAGGAAATCGACGAGCTCGCTTTCCTATTTGCTGTCTAGGCTTGACCCTATGACAGAAAATCGCTCCAGGTGAGACGGGTCCAAGGCAATCTTCTTTGTGTCCTTGGTTGGCTGGAACGAGCCTTGCGGCTCCGCCTCCCTGGGGTCGGCTGGTATGGCCGGCTGCTCGCCAGCCATTGCCACCAGCCGCTCCAGACGGCGCTTTTCCTCAGCCACAACAAGGGTTTCTGCTAGGCGACCGCTGGTCGTTGCACATGCAATGGACTTCTCGTAGTCCCCGGCTATGGTGATTATTCCCTTGGGACCAGGCATCTTCATCTTGAGGTAGGCATAATGGGGGACTGCCATGAACTTTGCAAGGGCTGGCCGGCCCAAGATCACGTGATAGGGACTTTCCAGGTTCACCACTTCAAACCAGACCGGCTCTCTCTGGAAGTGCGTCTTGTCACCAAACAGGACATCGACCCTGGCCTTGCCGATTGGTGAGCAAGAGAGGCCTAACACAATGCCATGGAACACGGTCCTGGTAGGTTGGAGCTGCTTCTCTTTGATGCCCAACTTCTCCATGGTATCCCGGTACATGATGTTGATGCTGCTGCCACCGTCTACCACCGCTCGGGAGAAATGACAGGCCCGCCTGTCAGCGGAGAGAGTGGCGTCCAGGACCAAGGCATAGGCCCCTGGAGATGGCATGACAGCCGGGTGATCCTCTCGGCTCCAGCTGACAGGCCTTTCAGACCAGTGCATGAATTCTGGGTTCTTGACGGCAACAGTGTTGACTTCTCTGCGCTGCTGGCGCCGGCTGTGCCTATCATCCGTCTGGCTGGTGAAGACAACATAGGCACCATTTTCTTCTGGGAATTCGTCCTGGACCTGGCCGCCAGGACGGGCAGCCGGCGGATTAGGAGGCGGGGCCGGCTGTCCAGCAGGCGGCGGAGGCAGAGCTTCTCCCCTCGCAATTTTTGTGAGCCAATGACACTTTCGTGTGGTGTGGTTGGAAGGCTTCGCGCCACTGTGGAACTTGTAGGGAGCGTCCAAGGCTTGATCAAAGGAAAATGCCGGTTGCCACACCGGTTTGCCGCCCTTCTGGCGCTTGGGTCCTGCTTGAGCTTCTGGCTGCTGCCCGTCGACCGCCGCCACCAGCCGGCTGTTGGCAGCCGGTGCATGGGCCTTGCGTTTTTGGTCGCTGGTCTGCCGGCGCCGGCTGGATTCTCCTGTCGGCGTCTTGGAAGTTGGAGGGGTCATCTTGCCAGAAGCATCCACTTGCAGCTCGGTCTTCATGGAGGAGTCAGCGGTGGCGTACTTGTCTGCTATGCTCAGCAGTTCATCCAACGCGGCCGGCTCGTCGCACAGGAACCGGTGTTTGAGTAAGGTGCCTTCTCTGCACCCGGCCGTGAAATACTCGATGGCTTGTACCTCGTGCACCCCTTCACAAGAGTTTCGTAGCTCTGCCCAGCGTGTCAGATAGTCACGGGCCGACTCATCTAGGCCTTGGACACACAGGGAGAGCTGACGTGGCTTGGGAGGACGCTTGTAGGTGCTGGTGAGTTGCGAGTAAAGGCGTCGGTGAAGTCTAGCCAGCCGTTGATGCTGTTGGGCTTGAGGCTGTTCAGTAACGTCCAAGCCGTGCCCTGGAGCATGAGGGGCATGTACTTCACCGTGACACGCCTGTTGCCGGTGGCTATGCTGACAGCCGTGGAGTAATCCACCAGCCAGTCCTCTGGTTTCACCGATCCGTTGTGCTTGGGGGTGTCTCTGGGGAGCGAGAAGCCCTTGGGAAAAGGCTCGTTGTGGATGCGAGGGCCGAAGCAGGCCGGACCGAGGTCATCTTCTTCTTCAACCGCCTGGGAACGAGCCAGACGGTCCAGGCGGTGGCGGGCGTCGTTCTCTGCAACCCCCTCGCGGCGGCCCAGGCGGCCTGCCAGAGAGGGATGGTCAACAGGCGGAGGGGACACGCGCCTCTCCCGCCTGGGAGGAGGCGGATGCTCCCCTCGTCGTTCTACGGCCCTTGGGCGGCCGTCATCGTCGCGCTCGATGGTAACGCGAGTCTGCCGGCTATGGCTGGCAGCGGGATCTGAGTCTCGCCGGTTGGTGGCACCGACTGTTGGAGAGCGGGATGTGGCTCCTTGCTCCCGCCGAAAAGGGCGGTTGTCAGCATGCGCGCCCGCCTCTGATACCCGGCAACGGGCCTCCTGCTGCGTAGCAGCAGCGTCAAGGAGCTGGCGAGCACGCTGGGTCATGCAACGGAGCTCGTCTCCCTCTAAGTGGCCCATCTCATCGACTGCCGCCTGGGCAGCCCTTAGGTTCTCCGACGGAGTGAGGTACACAGGCCGCGGGGCCCCCAGCATGTCTGCTAGCAGCCCGCCGCAATCGCGGACAGCGCCGGCTCGGCTAGGCTCGCCAACAACTGGCGTGCCACAAATGGCGCGGTCCATTTCGCGGCGGTAAGCTTCAGTGAGGCGTCGGGAGGCAGCCAACTTGTTGGCGCTGTCGAGGAGCGAAACGCGGAGCGCCTCCAACGCCGCGCCGTCTGCCCCCGCTGCGACAGGGGCGGCGAGGTGCTGCAGAGCGGCTTCGAGCGGGTCTGGGCCCGTTCTGCACGATGGTTCGCCGTGGTCGGAGATGAGCACCTCCGTGACGGTGCTGATGGTGCCGCAGATCGGAAAAACGGGAAGAGGGTCATTGACGATCTCCACGTGCTCGGGGAAGGAGTCGACCAGCCCTGCGTCGAGGTCGATGATCATGTCTACCGGTGGGTCGGAAGAGCCTACTGACTCCACGTCAGAGGCGCGCTCGTCGACGAGGTGGAGCTTGTCGAGGAGCTCGACGAGGAAGCTCTCCGGCGCCACTGGCTTGGCCGCCGGAGAAGGTTCGTCGTGGATGCGGGCGGCGCCGAGCAGATCGGCGAGCCCGCTCACAGCGCATGCAGCCTCAGCGCTGCGAAGCATCCCGGTCTCCACGCCAGCGGGCGTGCCGGGCTGGCTACTCTCGCCAGGAAGGAACAAGGTTCCCGTCTAGAACATGTCTCCGGACGACGGTGCACCTAGCCCCACGGTGGGCGCCAAATGTCGGGGTTTTGGGACGAAATATGCCAACGGATGGCTTATCATGCATGGGGTCAAAAGAACGTCGCCGGGCTCGGGAAGCGGGATAAAGCGAAACTTAGGACGCCTACGGATCTTACCCAGGTTCGGGGCTCTCCGAGGAGATAACACCCCTAGTCCTGCTCTGCGGGGGCTCCGCGTCATGACTGATAGCACTAAAGTAGCTACAAGATTGCTCCTTGAGCTGTGTGGTTCAAAGGAAGAGGACGAATAAGGCTAGCTCACCTCCTCTCTCTATCTAGGGTTTAACCTTGTGATCTTCCAACCCCTCCTCATGGAGGACCCTCGGGGGTTTATATAGGCCTACCCCCCAGGGGTACAATGGTAAACTCGACGGTGTGGCCCCCGACCGTCAGTGTCTTCTGGCGCCGGCTTTGCCGCCTATCTGTTGGGGCCCGCCGCCCGCGGCCCCTCGTGATTGTCTTTTACTGTGGGGATGCCTCTGCTGACGACAGCCTCGTCGAGAGGGAAATGGCTACAGTACCATCGCCTCCCGCCGTACGCTGCCGCCTCGCCCAGTCCTGTCATCTTGATGAGGCTCGGACTTCTAGGCTGAGGTTTGCCGTCTGTTACCAGGCGGCCGTCTCCCCTGGCCGTCTGCCAGGGGCGGCTTGTTCATGAGCTACCCGCTGACCGATGGGGCCAGCCGCCTGCTGGTCCCGCCGTTCGCGGATAGTGGGATCGTGGCCTCCTTTGACCGATGCTTGGTCACGAGCTGCGTGGCTACAGTGATCCGCCGCTTAGGAGATATTCCCAAGGTACATGGTCACTGTAGCCACGTCCTTATAGATCTTTTAAGGACATGTTATCTTGTAGCCACGCCTCCGTGCACAGGGGTCCCCCCTGCGTGCTTCCTGGGGAAGGAGTGCGGGGCCGTCTGCTGGCTGGTGGTGTTGATGTCGCCGCCTGCTGGGTCCCTGCCACCTGCTGGCAGCCGGCTCCTAGGGCAGGCTACCCTAGGAGGCGGCTCGAGGAGCAGACGGCTGCAGTGGACCATGCGGCTGTCATTTGTCTTAAAATACCAAGGGTAGGCGCCGAGGGTACCCATGGTCAATATCTCCGACAATCGAAGATCCATACGATTTATTTAGTTAAGTTGGAAAGATTAAAGACATGCAGGCATGATGACATGATGCAATGCAAAATAAAAAGAGCAAGCACAAAATAAAACACACGGCGAAAACCCGGAACATCTGGAATCTTATGGAGCGTCGGTCTTCGGCATCACACAAGCCCTCCACGACGACGACTCAGGTGGCTCCACTACATCCCTCCCTCCCGCTGTGCTCTGGAGCAGCCGGAGGGGCCATCGACGCCGACCCAATCGCGGCCTTCTTCGCAGGGGCTGCGCATCTCCCCTCCCCCCGACCTTTGACTACATGAGTGCAGAGCTGGAGGCCACGATGGCCAAAGCGACTGCCGTCCCGCTCGATTTCGACGAGCAGCACGTGCAGCTGGAACACCCCTCCCCGGACGCATTCAGCCAGACGCTGGTTGGTCCGACCACCTCGATGGGCGGCCTCCTCCAGCAGGCCCCTCCCCCGGCGGCGCGGATTGAGCTGCAGCTGCAAGAGGTGTCCCAGAAGGTCTGCCAGCTGCAGATAGGTGGGAGCGACGCCGGCACCACAGCCCTCGCGCCCCTCTTCCAGCAGGTCCAGCCGCATGTCCTCGCCACGGCCCCTGCTCCGTTAGCGCGCAGGGCCTCTGCACCCCCCAAGACCAGGACCGACACTGCTCCAACCCGTCATAGCGCAAGGCAGGCGGCCAACCAGACCTCGGTCCCGGTCGTGCAGCGTGCCACCATGAGGATCGTCAAGGATCTAGGCCTGCTGGGCAAGAATGACAAGATGACACCCGAGGTAGTTGCTGCACTCATCCGCAAGTTCAACCAGCCACTCTCAAGCGAAGATATCGCGGTGATCGCCAAGCTTACACGCCTTGACCCGGATGCACTCCGTGTCGCGGCCGGCATGGTAGGGCCTGAGGACGCCGCCGCTGCGGCCCATGTTTGATTATGTTAGTCCACGTTAGGTGTAGTCTCCGGCGACGGTCGGCCTCCTGCCGGTTTGAGTTAGATTCATGTCCAATGTGTAGTGATTTGAGATGTAGGTTAGCTCCGCGCCAGCCTGATCTTGGGGCTATTGGTGGAGGCTGGCGTCCCTCTGTATGCTGGTGTGTGTTCCTTGTTGCTACTGTCTTTAGAAATGTAAGTTCTCGTCGTCGGAGCAAACTGAGTGTCCCATATGGATAACAACCTCTACCCTTTGATGAGTTGGAACATGCGGGGCATGAACACGCCGGCCAGGCGAGAGGCGATCAAGGAAATGGCCTCGGCGCACCGTGTTGCAATCCTATGCCTCCAGGAGACCAAGATTGAGCTGTGGAACCAAAGCCTAGTCTGGGACGTTGGGGGCACCCAACTCCAGGACTGGGTGGTCCTCCCGGCAATCGGTACGAGGGGGGGAGCAACAATCTTCTGGGATATAAACCAAGTAGCTGTAGTCTCCAGCGCCATTCGTCAGTACACGATCACCGCCAAGGTTACTCTGCTCAGATCGGCGACCTCCTTCTGGCTAACCACGGTCTATGGCCCGGTTGATGACGCTAGAAAGGTGGATTTCTTAGTAGAGCTAGCTAGGTCAGCACCACCTTTCTCCGAGCCGTGGCTCATAAACAGAGACTTCAACATTATTTACGAGGCGCGCGACAAAAACAACCTCAATCTTAATAGGAGATGGATGGGTAGGTTTAGAAATGCCTTAGACGCGGCAGGGCTCCGGGAGATAAAATGCAAAACTAGAAGGTTCACGTGGAGCAATGAGCGTAGAAACCCAGTGCTAGCTAGTATTGACAAATTTTTCTGCAATCCTAGTTGGGAGGTTCACTTCCCTGACATCATCATGTCCGCGGCGTCGACGTCGTGCTCCGATCATTGCCCCTTGCTCCTCGCTACCCCAAGCTCGCCACCACGCCTAGCTAGGTTCAGATTTGAGGAGTTCTGGCCCCGCTTTCCTCGCTTCCATGAGACGGTTCAGAAAGCATGGAACAGGCCTGTGAATCACACATGTGCATTCACAAGACTGAAGATCAAGATGCAAAGGACGGCAAAAGATCTGAAAATTTGGAGCAAGACCTTGTTCAGTGATGCCAAAGTGTAGTTCCACATTGCCAGTGTGGTGATTCTGCGCCTAGATGTTGCACAAGAGAGTAGGTTACTGACAGACGCCGAGCATCATCTGCGGAAGCTGCTGAAGCTCAGATAGCTTGGACTAGCTGCGATCGAGAAGGCACGCAAAAAGCAGGCCGCCAGAGTGCGGGTTCTACGTCTGGGCGACGCCAACTCTAAGTTTTTCCATGCAAAAATACTCTCCAGACGGCGCAAGAATTTCATTCACTCAATCACACACCAAGGACAAGTAATGTTGAATCACGATGACAAGGCAAAGGTGATCGACGACAACTTTGCTGCCGCGATCGGTATGCGAGTTCCGTGCAAGAAAACTCTGAACTGGCAGCAACTGAATCTCCCAAGGGTCCAAGCAGCTGGCCTCCACAACCCGTTCACGACCGACGAGGTCTGGGCTGCCATCAAGGGATCACCAACAGACAAAGCGCCAGGCCCTGACGGCTATACTGGCTTGTTCTTCAGGGTTTGCTGGGACATCATTCAGGCAGATATTATGAGGGTTTTCGATCAATTTTACTGCTTGGCAGGCCAGGGTTTCAGCGAGCTTAACATGGCCCTTGTAACCCTGCTGCCCAAGAAAGATGGAGCCACAAAAGTGACTGAATACCGCCCGATCAGTCTGATTCACTCAATACCCAAGCTGATATCCAAGGTGCTATCCATCAGACTATCCAGTGTGATAAATGATATAATCTCCCCGGCACAAACTGCCTTCCTGAAATCCAAGTGCATCCATGATAGCTTTATGTACGTGCACAATGGAGTGAAGCTGTTGCATAGGAAAAGAACACCAGCCGTCTTGCTGAAGCTAGATATTGCCCGTGCATTTGATAGCATCTCCCGGGAATATCTACTCGAGCTTCTTCAAAATCTAGGCTTCAACACAAAGTGGAGAGATTGGATCGCTATGATACTATCAACTTCAAGCTCAGCAATCATGCTCAATGGTGTAACAGGGATCAATATTATACACCAGCGAGGCCTGCGGCAGGGAGACCCTCTCTCCCCACTATTGTTCATCCTCGCAATCGACCTGTTGCACCGCCTACTGCAGCTCGCGACAGAAAGAGGTATGATCAACCCACTGCCGGGTCGGGAGTTGAAACTTCGAGTTAGTTTATACGCGGATGATGCAATCCTCTTCGCAAACCCAAAGGCTGATGAGATCGAGGCTCTAATGAGCATTCTAAAAAAATTTGGAGAGGCAACGGGACTGAAGATAAATTTTCACAAATCAGCTACGACTCCAATTCGCTGTGATGACATCGACATGGCTGAGACATTGCAGAGCTTTGGAGGGCAAACAAAGGCTTTTCCCATAACCTACCTTGGGTTGCCGATCACGCCATCGAGGATCAGAATGGTACAACTCCAGTTTGTGATTGACCGCATCCGAGCACGGCTGGCAGGCTGGAAGCAAAAGCTTCTGACCATTGCTGGCCGTCGGGTTCTTGTGCGTGCGGTCCTGACGGCACTCCCAATTTTCATCCTTACCGCCCTACGAGTGCCAAAAAAGTTGCTCAGGGAGATCGACAAATCTAGACGCCGTTTTCTATGGGCTCATGATGAAGATATAACTGGGGGAAAGTGCAAAGTAAACTGGGAAACAGTGTGCTCCCCGATCGACCGTGGTGGTCTGGGAGTTCTTGACCTTCAAAAGTTCAGCAGAGCTCTACGGCTCAGGTGGCTCTGGCTCACTTGGAAGAATCCCCAGCTAGCTTGGGTGGGCATGGAGCTGCCCTGCGATGAAATAGACCGGGCCCTTTTCAATGTTGCAACCTTAGTTACAATTGGCAATGGCAAGCGCGCTGGCTTCTGGACTTCCCCTTGGATAAACAACATGCCACTCAAAACCGCCTTCCCAAGGCTGTTCAAGCACTCCCGCAGGAAGACACGGACAGTAAAAGAGGCACTTACAGCGAACACATGGATAAATGACCTCGCTCACGGGTATACCACCCCCCTGCTTCTTGACTTCCTGGCAATGACAAGAATGATCATCGGAGCGAGAAGCAGCCTAAACCCGGAGACTCAAGACGACATCCGCTGGAACTGGTCAGCAAACGGTACGTACTCGACTGCCTCTGCATATCAAGCTCGGTTCCAGGGCCGTCACAAATCCAACATGAAAAGCTTCATCTGGGGTACATGGGCTCCGGGCAAGCTGAAGATCTTCTGCTGGCTCCTCCAACTGGACAGATTGTGGTGCAATGACAGACTGCAAAGACGGGGATGGATCAATGGCTATTTCTGCCCTCTCTGCTTCAGAAACTTGGAATGCTCGGTGCACCTGTTCTGGCACTGCCCGATCGCCGGGAATGTCTGGGAAGCAGTTGCCTCCTGGGCCAGCTGCAATGCTGTGAACCCGACCAATTGGAGACACCTCCACAAGGCAACCGACATCTTTCAGGCGATCGTTGCTGCTACTCCTGGAGATGGACGGAAGGGAGTCAAGTCGATCGTCATGATGGTGCTCTGGCAGATATGGCTTGAGCGCAACAACTGCATCTTCCGGAGTAAGCATGCGCTAGCCAGAGACGTCGTTGCTGCAAGCCAACGAGTCCTCGAGCTCTGGCGTCAGGCAGGAGCAAGCTGCCTTCAGCTGCCGTTTGCAACACCACCAACAGGGATCGGCTAATGTATTTTTCCACTTTATTCAGACCATATGATCCTAGGATCTGCACCATGTATTTGCTTTTCCCATTGCTTCCTGCTTAATATATGAATGCCAGCAGCGCTGGATCTTTCAAAAAAAACTATAGGTGCTACCACCTACCAACCATTGCACAATGAACACGTCATCACAACCATTGGCAAATTATCACCCTTTTTGAGCTCTGACGAAACAACAGGAAGAAAGGTCCCTGAAAAAGGGTGGGTCCACCACGTCTGATCCCTAAGAGGCGACCGAGAGGCGATCGCGAGGCGATTGGAAGGCGGCGTCTAAGGTTAGGGTTCTGAACGTAGGGTGGTGGTGATCTCGGGCAGCGGATCCACGACGACAGCGTCGGGGGCTCGTCTGGCCACGTTGTTTTCTTCTCCCAATCGAAGGCGGTGCCCATGGCGTCTTCTTCGAGCAGGGGAGAGAAGGTTCCATCGACGGTGGTGACTCCGACAAAGGCGGCTCAGGTTGAGAAGGCGGGGAAGGAGGCGGGGAAGAACGACAAGACAGGGAAGGAATCCTCGACATCCCCGGACGGCAAGGCGTCGGAGGTTGCTGTATCACTGTCGGCGAGGATGGGGGGACTGGCACTGACGGATAAGGAGGCGGCGGGGTTTGTTTTCAGCGACCCGGGACCAAAGCAGCAGCAAGCCCTAAAGTGGGCGGTGGTCGGGAAGGCTTTCTCCCCCGCGCCCCCTGAATAGATATGCGTTCGAGAGGGCGATGCAGAGGGCATGGGGTTTGCACAGGGAGGCAAAGTTCCAGGATCTGGGCGGCAATGTTTTCATGATCAGGTTTGGCAGCGAAGGCGACTGGAAGCATGCATTGTTCAACGGACTGTGGCAGTTTGATTTCAATGTGGTTGCTCTTAAGGACTATGATGGAGGGACTAGGCCGTCGGAGATGATCTTTGACACAGTGGATATATGGGTACGTATTGATGACCTTCCTCTTGACAGGAGGACAAAGGAGTTCGGCGAGGCCCTGGGAAACTGGTTAGGCAAAACTGTAAAAGTGGATGTAGGAGATGATGGACTGGCAAGAGGAGCTCAACTCAGAATTAGGACCAAGATCTCAGTTCATGAGCCTTTAGTGTGTGGTTTCTTCCTCAAGAAGGAGCCGGATGATGAAGAACAGACTTGGTTTGATTTTGCTTACGAGAAGATTCCTCACTTTTGCTTCGATTGTGGAAGGCTTGTGCATGTTGATGGGCGGTGTGAGCCGCCGGTCGATCCCTTGTCTCAATGGGGAGGATGGTTGCGCGCATCACCCAGCAGAACCTCCTCTGGAACACAGGAGAAAAAGCACGGAGGGGGAACGAGCATGGGTTTTAGCAAGGAGGGCTCCATGTCTAGTGCGGGGGAGTTGGGCTCCAAGAGTCTTGGAACTGTCCGGGACCTGCACACACGCCGCAATGGGTACAAGGAATATACACCCTCAGCTGACTCTCACACTGGTGGGAAGACGCATCATAGGAGGGAGCAAGAGGAGGTTCAAAGCCCGAATAAAATGTGCACTGGCACAGGGGGAGCGAAGGATAGAGATCTGCGACAGGACCTCGAAACAAAACGCGAGAAGGAGCTGCGTAATGTGCTTGAACAGAAGGTTAGGGAGGGCATTATCTCACCAAAGAAGCAACCCGATTACAAGGGGGAAAAGCAGGAGCATGGGGAGAGGGCAAATTTGGGAAGTCGAAGGCGACCAGGGTATTATGTACGCAAGCCAAGGAATGAAGAAGGGACATCCCGACAACGGGATAGTCACACACAGTATGTGCCTTGGGATAAGAAGCGATCTTCAAGACAAGTTTGGGTTGCTAAAAGTGAGGGAGTGAGAAAGGATGAGATTGAGGGGCTCTCGAGTGAAAAAAGACAGAAGGTGGCGTCAGTAGTTGATCATGTGGGCGATTGTGCTACATCTTCGGCGGACCCCGGCAACCGGGGCCGCCGAGATCAGTGATTTTTTTGGCCTGGAACTGTCGGGGACTGGGGTTGGACCCGACGGATGGCGAATTAAGGGACCTGGTAAGGTCATACAACCCAGCGGTGGTTTTTATGAGTGAGACCAAGAAGAGCAGGTCAGCCATGGAGAAATTACGATGGAGCTTGGGATTTAGTAACGGTATGGTAGTGGACTGTGTGGGAAGAAGTGGTGGACTGGCCTTATGGTGGAGGGATGATGTGAAGATGACGGTCAGACCATGGTGTCAATACTACATTGATGTTGTAATCTCATATGAGGGCCTATCTTTCAGATTCACTGGAATCTATGGGGAGCCCCGAACGGACCTTCGCAACAAAACTTGGGAGGCCTTAAGATACTTGAGAAGGCAAGATAATCTTCCCTGGCTCTGTGCAGGTGACTTCAATGAAATTCTCTTCCAAACGGAGCAGAGAGGAGGAAACGAGAGAGGTTTTAATCAAATGGAGTGCTTCCGAGAGTGCCTAGCTGACTGCGGGCTGGCTGACTTGGGTTTCACTGGATACCCGTTCACATGGAATAATAAGCAGGATGCAGAAGCGAACATTCAGGTGCGGTTGGACCGAGCCACACGCAATGATGATTTCATGCAAATGTTCCCGGAGACAGTTGTGGAACATGTGTTAACGGAGGAGTCGGACCATGCTGCCATTGTTATTAGAGCGGCGAGGTCACTGGACGAGCGCAACTCCAAGAAGGAAAAAGGGTTCCGCTTTGAGGAAGCGTGGACACGACATGAAGGATATGATGAGATGGTGGGACAAGCATGGGAAGGAATCAATCAGGACCAGGGTGGACTGGCGGATATGAGCAAAAAACTTGGTGCTATGTCCAAGGCCTTGCAGAGGTGGAGTAGAGAGGTTTTTGGCTCTCTTCGTCGGCAAATTTCGAAACTGAAAGCACAGTTGAAGGAGGCTAAAGATCGGTCCCTGAGAACAAATTTCTTTGGGGAGGTGACTGACATCGAGGGCCAACTACATGATCTCTATGAGAAAGAGGAGATTTACTACAAACAACGATCTCGAATAGATTGGCTCCAGTGGGGGGATCAGAACACGAAGTTTTTTCAAAACAGAGCTACACACAGGCGAAGGAAAAATACTGTCAAGTCCTTGCTTAGGGAAGATGGAACTCGGTGCACATCTGATGAAGAGATGAGGGACTTGGCTGCTAGGTTTTATACTGACCTCTTCACGACAGAAGGTTCGGTGGAAGCGGATCGTTTACTGCAACATATTGAGAGCTTTGTATCTGAGGAGATGAACACCCAACTGGTTGCAGAAGTTACATATATGGAAATAGAGACCGCTCTATTTCAAATGGGGCCTACCAAAGCTCCTGGACCTGACGGCTTTCCGGCGTTATTTTACCAACGACACTGGTCGTTGTTGAAAAACGATGTATGCACGGCAGTGAAAAATTTCCTAAGCGGGGGGTCATCATCGGAAGCTTTTAATGATACTGTCATCGTTATGATCCCTAAAGTCAACTCACCGGAGTTGATGTCTCAGTTCAGACCGATTAGTTTATGTAACGTGATGTACAAAGTTGCCACAAAGGTCCTAGCAAACCGGCTTAAGGTGATTCTTCCACTTATGATCTCGGAGGAGCAAAGTGCGTTTGTACCGGGGAGATTGATCACGGACAACATCTTGGTCGCTTACGAGTGCGTTCACGCTATAAGGAAGAGGACCAGAAAGAAACCGTTTTGCGCGGTTAAACTTGATATGATGAAGGCATATGACCGCGTTGAGTGGACGTTCTTGGAAAGGATGATGATCAAGTTTGGTTTTGCGGAGTCATGGGTCCAAATGATCATGCGGTGTGTTACGACGGCTCGGCTCTCTGTTAAGCTCAATGGGGGGGTCTCACATGCTTTTCTTCCAACGCGAGGTCTTCGTCAGGGGGATCCCCTCTCACCATACCTGTTTTTATTTTGTGTGGAAGGTTTTTTGGCCCTGTTAAAACAGGCGCAACGTGCTGGGGAGCTTCGAGGGGTTTCTTTTGGGAGCACTGGCCCCATGGTAACCCATTTACTTTTTGCAGACGATAGTATCGTGTTTCTAGAGGGCTCTAGGGGCAATTTTGAGACACTCAAGGAGATCTTACAAGCATATGAAGTGGCTTCGGGTCAGAAGGTAAACAAGCAGAAGTCTGCCATTTTCTTTGGGAAAGGCTGTTCTGACACGCATAAGGCACATCTTAAGGAGGTCATTGGAATTCAGTCGGAAGCCTTGAGTGAAAAGTATTTGGGGTTACCTACCGTGGTGGGGAGCTCCAAGGAAGGGACTTTCAAATATGTTAAAGAGAGCGCGAAGGGGAAAGTTACAGGATGGAAAGGACAGGGTTTGTCAAAGAAGGCACGAGAAGTGTTGCTTAAATCGGGACTCTAATCCACCCCAACGTTCACCATGAGTTGCTTCCAACTCACCAAAAAACTGTGCGGGAACCTGACATCTATCTCCTCGAACTTTTGGTGGGGCGAAGCAAATGGTGAAAAGAAGGTTCATTGGATTGCATGGAAGAAAATGTGTATGAGTAAGAAAGAGGGAGGAATGGGTTTTAGGGATGTGGAGGCATTCAACCAGGCTCTGTTAGCCAAGCAAGCGTGGAGGTTACTTCAATCCCCGTCCTCCCTTTGTGCCAGAGTCTTGAAGGCCAGATACTACCAGGAAGGTTCAATCTTAAATGCCACATGTCCAAATGGAGGTCCATACACGTTTCGGAGTATCATTCACGGTCGAAATCTCTTACTGGACGGTTTGATTTGGAGAGTGGGTGATGGAACTAGCATAAGAATCCACCATGACAATTGGATACCGCGACGAGGATACTTACGGCCACTGGGCCAGATGTACGTACATGGAATAACGAGAGTAAGTGACCTCCTTACTGAGGATGGAGATGCTTGGGACCAGGGCAAGCTGGAGGCTATGTTCTCTCCGGATGATATACAAGATATCCTTCAAATCACTATTGGAGGTTATGGGGCAGATGATGTCCCGGCTTGGAACTTTACCAACAATGGGCAGTTCTCGGTGCGGTCGGCTTATCACTTAAGCATGGAGAAGAAGAGGGCAAGAACCGGACAGCCGGGGCCCGTGTCGTCGGTTGCCCAGCATCAGGGCTGGCTCGTACTATGGGGAACAAAAGCACCGGGCAAAGCGATGATACACACATGGAGATTAATGAAAAATGGTCTGGCGGTAGGAACGGAGCTACGGCGGCGTCATATAAAGGACGGCGTGTTCTGCCCAGCATGCGGACGCGAGGAGTCTTTGCATCACCGGTTTTGGTCTTGCTTCCACTCATCTAAATTTTGGAAGGAGTTGGGCTCGATGTTGGGAGTAGAGGTGGCGATCCCACCTCTCTCGACGTGCTCCCAGAGCCGACTCACTGAGTGGATGCTGCAGTGGCTAACTGAGGCGGGCGAGGATGCAAAGTCCATGATGATACAAGGTTTGTATGCGTTGTGGCTGGCCCGAAACGACGCACGCGATGGCAAGAGGATTGAGCAGCCGGTGGAGGTCGCAAGGAGGACAGCGAGGCTGATGGAAGAGTGGAAGAGGGTTCATGCAGCGGAGCCTCAAACTGGTCAGCATGCGGTGAAGGAACGATGGAAACCACCATACAGTGGATGGATGAAAGCTAATGTCGATGGGGCCATGATGAAGGACGGAAAGGGTGGTGGAGTTGGCGTCATCCTTCGAGATGAGGAAGGCGCTTTCAGGGGGGCGATTACAGATTTCTTCCCGGAGTGTTCAAAGCCAGAGATCGCAGAGCTACTAGCCTGCAGGAAAGCGGTGCAACTGGCTATCCAGAGAGGCATCCAGAAACTTCATATCGAAACGGACTCGCAGGATGTAGCTAGAAAGATAGCAGAGAAGGGAAGAAACCTGTCGCCGGCGGGACAATTGGTCGAGGAGGTTAAAGCTTTGGCCAGGACGAGGGAGAAATTTAAGATCACATGGGTGAGGAGAACGGCCAACGGGGCAGCTCATCTGCTCGCTAAGTTAGGAGTTAATTCTCGTGTTTCTGCATTTTGGGACTCAGCTCCCCCGAATTGTATTCTTAGTACTGTCTCAGACGAGATTCATTCGATGAGTTAATAAAGGTCGTTTGAATTCAAAAAAAAGAAGGAAGAAAGGTCCCTTTCTACACAACGTTATGGTAGTAATTGGCAACCGCAAAGTCACCTGGCCACTAGCCAGAGTATAGTTGATGTAGTCAAAAGTCCACAGCACATATATAAACCTTAACGCTGGAGGCCAAGGCAATGTATGCTCGAAATGCAGGTTGACGAACAATCAACCTGATACTGATGAAGAATCCACGATACGCAATTCAATCTATATTTCTCAGGTGGAACAAAATCATTGATGAACAATCAAAATTAGACCCCAGAGGGAATGGGAGATTCGCACCTTCAGATTTGGGTCTCCAGATCGAGCAAATCCGACAGGGAGGAAGAGGATACTACGCCGGAAGCACGCAGAGATAGGCCGCGAGGATCGACGCGGCGAAAGGCGTGAGGGCGGGGCGAGAACTCGGGCAGAACGGGGAAGCGGTGGTGGAGGCGGGGGGAGCTGAGGCTCGCGCACCACGCAGCCACGCCGGACGGAGCGGAGGAAGACGACGGTCGACGGCGAGGGCCTCAACGAGATGACGGGCTTCCAGGCGCCGGCCTTTTGATGGGTGGGCCGTGTTCTGAGCGAACTTTGTCGGGCTACGGCCCGTGTAGTAGTTAGAGGGCTGCTCTGCTATGGCCCAATTCTAACTACTACACGGGCTCTGGTGTCGACCCTCCAGATAGACAGAACGAGCGACCAAGGGCGCCGCCGACCCCAGGTATCGCCGCCGCCGCCGTCGTACCATGGGGCTGCTGGCGCTCAACCGCCTCGTGTCTGTGCGGCAGGACCGGCAGACCCGATCCCGTCGTGGTAAGCTGCCGCCTCTCGCCCCCCTCATCGCGGCTCCGTTCTTTCTTTCTTTTTTGAAACAATCGCGGCTCCGTTCTGATCTTGTCCCTGTTCGAGATGGTGCTGAACATGCGTGGCATGAGACCTGGGCTTTTCTTGTCAACTCATGTTCATTGTCCGCACTATCCATGGCCATCCATGGATGGTGTGCTGTGCTGCAGGTACGTCGACTGCGCCGGTGGCCAAGAGAAAGCGCTCGCCCTGTCAACAAGAAGACGGTACCACTCGTCAAGCCTCCAAAAGAAGGAGGCATTCAGTGGCAGAGCTTCCAAAGGTGCGTCCGCCTGTAAAACGCACATGATTGGTACATATAGCTGAACTTTCAGAGTTTCAGAACTGGAATAATCCCACTAGAGCATCTATTATGCTGTCTAGGAACAAGTAAAGAATAACAGGCGTTTTTTTTTTGTGTGTGTCTGTGTGTGTGATTGCCAACTAATGCCACTGTCGGCGAAAGATTACTTCCCGATGCAATTCTTAATGTACCTACCACATTGGCATTCCGTTGGGCTATTTAACTCTGTAATGATCTAGCACACGATGCACTGAGCACCTGGCGTGCCATGTCAACTTCCATATCGTCCTATTTCCCCTAGTTGAAGGATCGGCTCGCCTCTACAATTCCGATGTTAACTCTTCTCCCATGGTGTGTGTGTATATGCAGGACATATGGGATCATATACTTGCCTTGCTGCCACTGCGGGATGCTGCTCGAGCTGGTTGTGTATCTCGCGCGTTGTTAAGTTCCTGGACACGCCTTCCCAACCTCACCTTCACAGAGGAAACACTCGGCCTGGCTGGAACATGTCGAAAAGGTGAACTTGCACGAACTTTCCAAAACAGAGTTTACCGCGTTTTGAAAAAACGCTCGGGCGTTGGTGTGAAGACATTCAAGCTTCATCACTGTGGCTCTGGTTTCAACGTTCGTGATCTCAACAGGTGGCTTCAGATTGCCGTTACTCCGGGGATTGAAGAAGTCGTACTTTCAGTACCAATGGTATACTACTTTCTCTCGTCTTCTGAAAGCTATTGTTCTGGACATCAATGCCATCGTAAACACTATTACTTTGACCATTACATTATGTTTATTTATATAATATCCAATAGAATGCTGGTATTGTGGAGGTATTTGTCGAGACAAGTTCACATATATGATAGTATGATTTTCGAATTATTCAATCTAACTATTTGTGGAGATATTACTAGTCAAAATTTGAAATTTTTGACTCTATTCTTGTCTAAAACGACAGCACCGGAGAAAGTACAAATGCGGGTCTTACAACGGATACGAATGTGTGTCTTACAACTTCCCCTGCTCAGTTTTTTCCAACGGGAGTGGAAACTCGATTCGACATCTTCACCTCGCCAGTTGTGCCTTCCACCCTGTTGCCGGACTTGCTCGATTGACAAGGCTGCATCTGTTTAAGGTGGACATTACAGGAGATGAGTTAGGGTGCTTCCTTTCTAATTCTTTTGCTATGGAGGAGCTGAATCTCACTAAATGCGGTAACGTCATTCACCTGAAGATACCTTGCCTGCTACACAGGCTCAACTGCCTGGCGGTGCTGCAGTGTGGAGCTCTAAAAGTGATAGAAAATAAAGCTCCAAATCTTTGGATTGTTCGCATCGATAGCCAACCAGAGAAAGTTCCAGTTGGAGATGTACTGCAAGTGAAGGACCTCCAAATGCAGGATTGTTACCAATCTAACCTCGTTCATTATGCTCGTGCCAAGCTTCCGTCCATTATGCCAAATCTTGAAACCCTCAGCCTAGGATCGACCGGGGAGGTAAAAATCCCCATTTTTTTTCATTAGACTTTGAAAGGATGGCTAGCAATAGATTCTATAATCATGCATTATTCATGTGGCAGCAATCATGACATAACCTTGACATATATATATGCAGATGTTCAATACGCCAATCTTACCTGTCAAATTCCTCTACCTCAAGAACTTATGGATTTCTCTTTGTGATAAAGGGATGAAGGGCTTTTCCCCAGGATATGATTATTTTTCTCTCGTTTCTTTTCTGGATGCTTGTCCTGTCTTGGAGAATTTTACCTTGGCTGTAAGTCACTTCTCCTCAAGCTTGCAATGATATCAGCATCTGCATGTAGAGGAACTACTAACTGTAGCATGCATGTTCTTCCTATGCACACAGGTATTACAGACTGGCGTAAGGCATGAATTGATTTCCGGATACCCGCATCTGAGGCAGATGCCAGAACATCGGCATGGCAACATCAAGAATGTGAGGATAATGGGCTTCTGCGCTGCAAAGAGCATGGTCGAGCTAACCTGTCATATTCTTGAGAATGCAACATCACTCGAGTGCCTTACGTTGGACACCATATGTGATAGTGGCTCTGAAGACCTTGATAGGACTTTTGACGACGGAATCGCTGGATGCTACACAGTGTTAGACTGGCGTATGCTCGAGGAAGGCTATAGAGGGCTCAGGGCTATTGAAAGATACATTGTGGGGAAAGTTCCCTCCACAGTCAAGCTACATGTTAACAAGCTCAGCAGCCGTCCCTATGCTATAAAATCATACGAAAAAAGTTATGGCGATTATCTATTCTGGTAATGTTAAATGTTGCGTTGATTGGATCTCGTAACTTGAATCTATTGTTTGAATTTTTTTAAATTACATAGGCCATGGTTTATTTATTTATTTTTGTAAAACGAACATAATTGTGAGTGTTCCGTTATGTAATACTAATACACATATCGTTGTGATCAAACTGTGAATATGCTACTTGCCTCCTTTGCAGAACAGAGTGTAGAACAGAGCTTCAGACACAGGACAGAGGCAGAGCCGGTGAGCGGGAGGTTTCATGGTTTGAGTACGCACTAGGCTACAGACTTTTCTGGCTTAGAAGGCCCCCCTGGATATAAAGACGACCATAGCACAGGATTGTCGTCATTGAGTTCCTCCATTGCTGCAAAGATGAAAGGGGAAGGAGAGACATTTTTTCAAGAAAAGACACCCTTAGATCTGATAAATATCAAGAAAAACATGAAAACAATAGCGAGTATAATCGACAAGCGAACGATCAATAAAAAAATACTCCCTCCGTCCCATAATAAAAGAGCGTTTTTTATATTACACTAGTGTCAAAATCGCTCTTATATTATGGGATGAAGGGAGTACATTGAAAATCATACTAGCCTTCTTCTTCCTCCTATTTGCACTGGACAGTAAAGAAAAGGGACATCTGCAAAGACCCTTGTTGTACTAGGATTTGAAGACCGCAATAGCCGCTCGCTCCTTGAGACAAGATCTAGAAATGGTTGAAGCAGCATTGGTTGGAGCATCACCCAACGCAATACAGACGTCAGAGGGTTGTAGATACTAGACCATGCCACAGAACAACACAGAAGATGCCGTAGTCGCCGCACCAATAGCCAACCAATATCTCTTCTTGAAAGGCACATCATTTGCCAAGATCTGGGGACACAAACTCTCACATGCCTTCGTCGGCGCCGGATCAAACATCGAGGTAGGCAGAGACCAAACAGACCTTATTCCAACGCGCCATCGCTGCCACCACATCGACGACGTCGCCAGGGAAACAAAAACCTAAGAAATACTAGAAAACAAGACAGACTGGTCCCTACACCTCTTGCCATCAACAAGGATGTCGGACGGGGAAAGGGAACACTTTTGCAGAGGTGGCTAGGGTTCGGAGTTGGGATGGATTGCAACTAGATGGCATATTTTGACGGCTACTGTACATGTACATTAACAAATTGACTACATAGAAAAATGCATTAGTTTGCATGGTGGAAACTTGGTTTCATAAGAAACATGAAGAACTTGGATATAGGGGTTTTTATTATTTTAATCTTGCTATGTTGGCTAAATAGTTTTGGTGTTTATGTAATCATGATTCACTATGCGCAAGGATTTTGAAGGCCAAGTATTATCCAAACGAAAGCATTCTTTAAGCGGGTCCAAAAAAGGTCCATCATACACATTGCAAAGTATATTTGATGGTATACATACTTTTAAAAGGGGATGCATTTGAAGAGTTGGGAATGGAGAATCTATTGATATTTGGAGGGATCCATGGATTGCCTCTAGTCCAAATAGAAAAACCTGACATTGAGGGGAGGCATTCTGGTTAGCAAGGTGTCAGACTTAATTGATCCTATTTCAGGGCAATGGGAGGAGAACCTGATCTATTCAATAATTTCACCTGTCGAATGTCGATGCTTCCAGAAATTGGAGGATTCCTCAGTCCAAATTGTTTTGATGATTTTGTGGCATGACATTATAACCGGTTTGGAACGTTCTCCATAAAATCTGCGTATCACGCTGAGTGTAGAGTGTAGACACCAATTTGGTAATATGTCTTCATCCTCCAGTGGTACTAATCCTATCTGGCATAAGATATGGAAGCTTGCAGTTCCTGGAAAAGTGAAAACAATTTATATGAAAGGCCATGCACAGTGCTATCCTCACTGAAGTCAACTCTGTTATGTTGATCTCCTCCGCGTGGGCCCAACGGCCCACCGGGCCCTTAGATCTGCGCCCTGATCGGGGGCGCCCAGCTCACTATGGCTGGCGGGTCCTGTCACACTGCGCTATATAAAGAGGTGGGGGCCGGCGGCTCGTAACACGAGGTTCGTCGCAAGCCGCACACCCCACCGATAACCCCTTCCGATCTAGGGTTCGCAGTAGTGACAGGAAGCACCGCCACCACCGCCGCCATCTCTCTGCCATCACCGGCCCCTACTTCACCATGGCCGGCGCTGGATCGAGCTCATCTGGTCAAGCAGAATGTAGGACTACCGGATCTAATCTAGCCTACACGATCCAAAGGGTCTAACAATGGTTTTAGAGCCATGCAAGGCTTAGATTGATTTCTGTACAAAGTGTATACAGAGAAAGAAATCCCTCCCTCCCCTCCCCCCAAAGAACCCTAGCAGGGCAAGAAAAAAAAAAGGTTCACCGGAATTTGGCCTCGGCCTCGCCAGCAAAGAGCGCCGCCGCAAGGCCGCGCCGTCCCTCTCGATTCAGATGCGCATCGGCAAGCCGAGGCATCCGAAAGAAGGACCCACCCTGCAAAGGGCAAAGGGGGCACCGCAGCCACGCCGTTCGACGGCGGCGCACTTCCACCAAATGAAACGCGTCACCGGCGAAGGGGAGGCAACGGCGCCACAGATCGTAGTCCATCAGGCGCAAAGGAGAAGAAGAGGATCTCTGGTCTATCTCTCTGTGGTAGTGGAGATGGATAAAGAAAGAGGGGGAATGGAACAGAGGGTCGGCCACGCGACGCGGTGGCTTCACGTCGCCGGCGGCCAGCCGTAGCTCACCGGTGGCCTCGGGCCCCGGCCGCGGAGACAGAACGGAGCAGGGCTCCGCCGCGTCTTCCTCTGCCCGAAGGTGGCGGAGGTGGATGGCTGAACGAAGAGGGAAGGGAGAGTCGCGCTCGGCGCGGTGGCTTCTGCCGCCGCCGGCGACAGGACCGGGCAGCCGGGGCATAGCCCCGTGCTTCTGCCGTCGGGACAGACGAACGAGAGCGGCGCTCGAGGAGAGAGGGGGGCAAACGCACTGGGTTTTCGTTCCGATCGCTGCGGTGGGTCAGTTTTGTTCGAGCGACAAGGACGCTGCGTCGTCCGATCGAACTAAATGGCCCGGATTGAAAACCTAACCGCGCCCCGGGCCGATGGGCCGAAAGTGGAGGCTGCCCGCCGCGCGCGCTGGGCCGAGGCCGCAGCCGCAGGCGCTGGGCCGGGCGAGGGAGCAAGCCGTGTTTTCGGCCTAGAGAACTCCAGTTTTCTTTTTATAGAAATTTTTCAGAAAAAGAAATGTTCATAAATTGTTTTTTGATAATAGAAAAGTTTCTGTAAATAGTAAAAAGTTCATGAATTTTTATTCATGTTTCCGCTGCGTAAATTAATAGTGCTCTTTAACAAAGAAAATAAAAGTATTATGTTTTCTTTAAGAGCATGTTTTATGAATGCGATTATGTTATTTTATAACCAACGTTGTTAATAGCATGATCATATTTTATTATTGAAAATAAAGGTGCATTTATTTCTAATATTTTGCCCAACGGTAATATAGATTTAATTGCCTAGACAATTATATGCTTCGTTTGACCAACGTTAGATTAATGCATATGATTGTTATATTGACATCACTCCATTGTGATTTCAGGAGGATACCTCTTAATGAGTTGCATAAAAGATGTTCCGACACTGAGAGGTGACAACTACACTGAGTGGAGGAAGAAAGTAGACATGACATTTATCTGTGCTGATGTGGACTGGGTAGTGGAACAACCACAGCCGGTCAGGCCTAAAGAGCCAGTAAGAGAGCCCACTGATGATGATGCTGCATGGGACAAAAAGAAGAGGGATTATGCCCCTTTGGAATTGTCATATTCCATAGACAACCAAAAGTGGGTCAATGCAAACAAAAGGTGCATGGCTGTTATAAAGAACACAATTGAGAACGCAATCTAAGCTCAATTGCAGAGTGCACTGCTGTAGGGGAGCTGCTTACAAAGATAAAGAGCCAGATCACTGGTTCTTCAAAGACATATGCCACCCAGCTGCTAACGCAACTGGTTACACAGAACTACACTGGCGGTGGTCATGACCATTGCCATGTGTGTCCAAGAGGAAGAACGGCTTAAAGCCTCACATGGTGGTTTTATCAACTATGTGAAGGATAAGAAAAAGAATTTCAATCAAAACAGTAAGGGTTCTCCCTCAAAGCCTCATGGAAAAGCTTCCTATCAGCGTCAGCATCAGCCAAAGCATTTCGCAGTGGACAAAGACACATGTCTCCACTGTCACCAGTCTGGTCACTACAAGAAGGACTGCCCTGATTGGCTGAAGTCCATAATGGCAAAGCACGATAACAACGTTTTTAGTTAATGAATCCCTATATACACAGTTTTCGAAATCCACTTGGTGGATTGACTCAGGAGCAACTGTTCATGTTGCAAATTCTTTATAGGGATTCCATTCGACCCGGACTACGCAAAGAAGAGAAAGAGGAATTGAAGTAGCAAATGGAATTCAAGCGGAAGTTGAAGCTGTCGGCGACATCTCCTTGGAGTTAGCTGATGGATTCAAGCTTCTACTTAGAGATGTTAAATATGTTCCTTCATGTAATAGAAATTTGATTAGTGTTTCTTGCTTGGACAAAGATCATTATGAATGTTATTTTGGACATGGCAAATGTGTCATATGGTTTAATAATGCTTATGTGGGTGATGCTTTACTCCGCGATGAGCCTTATTTATTATCACTTCGTGAAAAAGTTTATTCTGTATGCAATGTGAATGAGCATATTTCCGCGTCGAATAAAGAACAAAAGAAAAGAAAGAGAACTTACGACTCGTCGAAATTATGGCACTGTCGTCTGGGCCATATTTCCAAGGGGGGAATAGAGATACTCTTTAAAAGTGAAATTCTTCCTCCGTTGGAGTTCTCAGACTTAGAACAATGCATAGATTGCATTAAAGGAAAATATGTAAAACAAATCAAAAAGGATGCAAACCGTAGCACATCAACACTAGAAATCATCCACACTGATATTTGTGGACCATTTCCGATGAAAAGTGTGGATGGCTATGACTCGTTCATAACATTCACAGATGATTACTCTCGCTATGGTTATATTTATCCAATCAAAGAAAGATCAGAAGCGTTGGATAAATTTAAAATATTCAAAGCTGAAGTTGAAAATCATCATGACAAAAGAATAAAGATAGTAATGTCCGACCGTGGGGGAGAGTACTACGGTCGGCACACTCCATATGGCCAAGTCCCTGGACCTTTTGCAAAGTTCTTGCAGGAGACTGGCATAGTCGCCCAGTATTCAATGTCGGGCGAGCCTCAGCAAAATGGAGTAGCTGAAAGGCGTAACCGTACCCTTATGGATATGGTGCGCAACATGATGAGTTACTCCACCTTGCCATTGGGATAATGGATGGAGGCGCTTAAAACCGCCATTCACATTCTCAATAGAGTACCAAGCAAGTCGCTGCCCAAAACACCGTACGAGCTATGGACAGGAAAAGTGCCCTCCCTACAACACTTCAGGGTGTGGGGGTGCCCCGCAGAGGCCAAAATATTTAATCCAAACATTGCAAAGTTAGATCTCAAAACAGTGAGTTCCCACTTCATTGGCTACCCAGACAGATCAAAAGGTTTTCGTTTCTACTGTCCAGACAAATATACAAAGTTTGTAGAAACAAGACATGCAGTCTTCCTAGAGGACGAAATGATGAGGGGCTTGGTAGCTCGGAAAATTGATCTTGAGGAGAAGAGGGTGCATGCACCTAATCCGATGATTCAGGAGCCATTTTTCTCACTACCAGTTGCAACTCCACCCATGACAACTATGGGAGAAGACTCGGAACCTGTCCGTCAAGAGCCGACTGAACCCGTTGTTGAGCATGAAAGGGAGGTGCAGCAACAAATTTTAGAAGAAATGCCAGAAGTTGAGGCACAGAATGTGCCAGAAACTGAGGCCCTTAGAAGGTCTACAAGACCAAGAAAGTCAGCTATTTCTACTGACTTTAAAGTTTATAACACATAAATGGTTCATATGGAAAAGGATCCCACCTCATATGAAGAAGCCATGAGAAGCCCTCATTCATCGGAGTGGATGAAGGCAATGGAAGACGAGATGAAATCGATGAGTTTCAAAGATGTTTGGGACTTAGAGGAAATTCCTAAAGGAGCCAAAACAGTAGGCTGTAAATGGGTCTACAAAATTAAGTATGACTCTAAAGGGAATATAGAAAAGTATAAAGCACGACTCGTGGCAAAAGGATTTACACAAAGAGAAGGGATAGATTACAATGAGACATTTTCTCCAGTCTCATGTAAGGATTCCTTCAGAATCATAATGGCATTAGTTGCTCATTTTGATTT
This sequence comes from Secale cereale, assembly GCA_902687465.1. Lineage (NCBI taxonomy): Eukaryota > Viridiplantae > Streptophyta > Magnoliopsida > Poales > Poaceae > Secale > Secale cereale. The sequence continues at coordinate 563,189,201 of LR738713.1, read as the reverse complement.
AGAGTTACATCAAATTGATGTAAAGACGCCATTTCTCAACGGGGATTTAAAAGAAAATGTCTACATGAAACAACCCAAGGGTTTTATCATGGAAGGCAAGGAAGATATGTGATGCCGCCTGAAGAAATCCATTTATGGATTAAAGCAAGCCTCTAGACAGTGGTATCTAAAGTTTAATGAGACAATTAAAAGTTTTGGATTTAAAGAAAATGTTGAGGATAATTGCATTTATGCAAGGTTTAAAAATGGGAAATATATTTTCCTAATCTTGTATGTGGATGATATCCTGCTTGCTAGCAGTGATGTTAGTCTACTACAAGAAACAAAGAAGTTCTTATCCTCAAATTTTGACATAACAGATGTTGGTGAAGCATCATATGTTTTGGGTATAGAAATTCACCGAGATAGGAACAATGGAGTCTTAGGACTATCGCAGAAAGCATATTTAGAAAAGGTTCTTAAAAAGTATATGCGAGTAAAGCCACACCTGCTCCTATAGTCAAGGGCGATAGTTTTGGGAAATTACAATCTCCTAAGAACCAGTACGAGATCGATCAAATGAAAGGAGTACCATATGCTTCGGCCGTTGGAAGCTTACAGTATGCACAAGTGTGCACTCGCCCTGACTTAGCTTTTATCACCGGAGTACTCGATAGATATCAATCCAATCCAGGCATAGATCACTGGAAGATGGTAAAGAAAGCATTGCGTTATGCGCAAGGCATGAAGGACTGCATGCTAACATACAGGAGATGTGAATCCCTAGAGATAAAAGGGTATTCAGACACAGATTTTGCGGGGGACAGGGATGATAGAAAATCCACGTCAGGATACGTATTCACTCTCGCTGGGGGAGCTATTTCATGGAAAAGCTCCAAACAGTCAATAGTTGCATCATCCATGATGTATGCAGAATTCATAGCATGCATCGAAGCCACAGGGCAAGCGATATGGCTAAAGAAATTTATACCCGACTTGAAAGTGGTAGATTGTATTGACAAACCACTAAAGATGTACTGTGACAACGAGCTCGCAGTATTCTATGCTCACAACAACAAGTCGAGTAATGCTGCAAAAACAATAGAGATAAAATATTATGTTGTGAAGGATAAAATCCAGGATCACACTATAAGTCTCGAGCATATAAGGACAAAAGATATGCTTGCGGATCCGCTAACGAAAGGCTTACCACCCAATGTGTTCAAGGAACACTTAGCCGTCATGGGTTTAAGGGAAAGCCTATGATTCCTGGATAGGCCCAAAAGGAACGGAATTTGTTTCTGAACAAAACGTATTGTGTAGCTGTATGATTCTATCGGCAATTAAGTTGTGACGGTGAAACATGCTCTATGTACCAATATGTGTTGAAACAAATAAACTAGAAAGTATAAGGTTAAAAGTAAAGTTGAGATCAAGGGGGAGAATGTTATGTTGATATCCTCCGCGTGGGCCCAACGGCCCACCGGGCCCTTAGATCTGCGCTCTGATCGGGGGCGCCCATCCCACTATGGCTGGCGGGCCCTGTCACGCTGCGCTATATAAAGAGGTGGGGGCCGGCGGCTCGCAACACGAGGTTCGTCGCAAGCCGCACACCCCACCGATAACCTCTTCCGATCTAGGGTTCGCAGTAGTGACGGGAAGCACCGCCACCACCGCCGCCATCTCTCTGCCATCACCGGCCCCTACTTCACCATGGCCGGCGCTGGATCGAGCTCATCTGGTCAAGCAGAAGGTAGGACTACCGGATCTAATCTAGCCTACACGATCCAAAGGGTCTAACAAACTCTTGTTAACCGGCATATTGGTAATGATGGAAAATTTCCTATTTGCTATTTGTTCCCTCAAGATTTGATGCATCTTTTCTTCGAGTGTTACCCAGATAGGGAACTATGAAAAAATCTTGATCTGTCACTGTTAATGCTTTGTTTGTGGAAGATCGGGCGTGTTGAAAGAGCTAATTGAGACAGTTTCTCGTGCGCTCGCGCTACCCCCAGGGACCCTAGCCGCCGCCCCACCCCGACCAACCCTTCCCCGCTGCCGCCGGAACAGGTAGCGGCGGCGTCACGGCGTTGTGCCCTTCATGAAGATGTTGCCTTGGCTATTCACGGAGTCCTCGGGGTTGGAGCTTGGGGTGACTCGGTATTGGTTGGAGTTGCCGCTCAGGTCATAGGCCACCGGGGTGCAATGTATGCCATCGCCAATGCTTCTGGTACGTCCTCTTCCTCTGGATTGACTAAGTCCTGCCACCCACTTGCGGACTTCTCTAGGCACTATAGGTGGGGCGGTACATTGACCCGGTCAGTCCTATGGTCGTCGTCGCATCTTGGTTGTGTAATGCATCGGTAGTGACGCGGCTTGGTTGCTCTGCGCCCGGTCTCCTTGCTGAATTAGAAGGGATCAGTCCACGGACATGGATGTGGGCGACCGTCATCCAACACTGCATGCATATATTTCAACTACCATTCGAACTAACTAGATAAAGTTTGTGCCACCACAGACGGATTCCATTCAGTTTCAGATATAATTTTAAATAAATGACCGCCTTTCATGCAAACACGACGGGTTTTTATTACAATTCAAACATTTAGAATAAAAAAGAAACTATAGCGGCTGCTGGCATCCAAGCCCTTGTTGTTTCCTTCCTGGTACCACCTCTTCCATCCGCCATCTCCATAAGCCCTGGCGATAAGACCCGTGAAGTGATTGTCTCTGACGAGGAAGAGTAGAATACGAAAAATGGATCGGCCCACATGGAAGACAAGGTCCTGCTGTCTCCTGTGCCCTACTCATTCTTTGAGGAGTCCGCGACATGGCCGTCCTCGATGGACGTGAGGTCCATGATGGAAATGATAGCGCCCGCGCTGTCGTCGTCTCACCGGGCCGCCGGATAGTTCGTCGGTGGCGCGTAGGAGGCGCAGCTGGCATTGTTCTCCCCCGCGATTGTCGGGACCCGCGCCTCTACGGTGGCTGCTTCTTGTCAAGCGGCGGCTTGAGCGCGGATAGCCTCGTAGATGGCACGCTGCTCCACGATGAAGTTGGTGTTCGCTGATGGCTTCTCGTCCCTCGTTGGTTACCCCAAGTGGAAGGTTTGAGATGCAGTGTAGCGGAAGTTTTCCCTTGGCAAAGATACCAAGGATCGATTTCCCCTGAGACTCCCAGTTTCAACAAGAAGGTGTCAACTGCTAACGGCACCAGATATTAGCAATCAACGTGGACCTGCACACAGATACAAATAACTTTGCTCCCAACGAGTACAGAGAGGTTGTCAATCCCTCCGGCCTTGTCGTTTACAAATGATCAAACGCAAGAGATAATAGTGATAGGTATAATTGCAAATAATAAGTAAAAGCAGAAAGTAAATAGCGGATGTGATCAGTGATGGTAATATGGACCGGGGTCCCATGATGTTCACCAGTGATGTCTCTCTCCCAAAAGACGATAAAACAGCTATGTGAGATAAACGAATTACAGCTGGGCAATTAACAGAATTATGTGCGCAAACCAATGCTAACTATGTTGCAAGAAAGGTAGAGGTTCAAAGCATGGGCGGTACGCCAAGGCAAGTATGCATCTACTACTAATCATCCACCTTGAGATATCTATCCAGAACATCTCGCTGGTATTAAGTTGCGAGTCCCACCATAGTGTAAACTCAAAGCAACAGACAACTGCATTAAAAGAACTTTGCGTAAAGTAAACAATCCTTGCACCCGCGGGCACAAGCACCGTTGTTTTCCTCCTTGTGGCAACAGCACATCCCCTAGACTTATGTTTCTGTCACTCAAGCTAGTCATCGAGGGGCATGAACCCACAATCGAGCATAACGTTCCCTCTTGGAGTCACTACCTACTACTTGGCCAAAGCAATAAATAGCAACGGAGAACATGCAAGAATTACTTACGAACATAAATATAAAAGAGGTAAATCAAATATATTACTCAAACACAATCTGAACATAATCTCACAATCCATCGGATCCCAGCAAACTCATCATAGCAACAGCATAAGGATTACATATGTGCCTCGATCATGTAGGGCAGCTCACGAGGTCTAATTAGTGAAGCACAAGAAGGGGAGGAGAACATCACATAGCTACTGGTCATGGACCCATGGTCCAAGGGAGACTACTCACAACTCATCCGGGAGGCGTCCATGGTGGTGGAGAGGCTCCCGGTGGTGATCCTCCCCTCCGGCAGGGTGCCGGGAAGAGTTCTCCTGGTGCTCCCGATCTTGGAAGCGCGGCGGCGGCGGAACAGAGATGAGATCGCGAAAAAGGGTTCCGTCCTCGAGGGTTTCGGGACGCGTGTTAAATATATGCCAAAGGGGGGCATCAGCGGAGGCCTGGGGGGCCCAGGCCCCCCCCCCCCGGCGCGGCCAGGAGGGGGGCCGCGCCACCAGGGCGCATGGAGCCCCGGTGGCCCCCCTACGGCCCTAGTTCGACCGTGTGGAAGCTTCCGGAACGCTGATTTTTTATATAATTTTTCCGGGATTTTTCTGGCAGTTTACGTGATGGGAAAACCTGAAATACAAAAACAGCAGAAAACAGAAACTGGCACTGGGGTGCACTGAGTTAATAGGTTTAGTCCAAATATGATCAAAAGTGTATGGAAGTGTATAAATATCATAGCAATATCACCCAAAAGAGGCATGGAGCAAGCAGAAATTATAGATACGTTTTGGACGTATCATTCGCCGCGGCCATGGCCACCATGGTCTCCCCGCTCGTGCACTCGTCATAGATCTGGCCCTCCGCCAGCTAGTGCTGCTCCAGGAGGAACATGTTGTACCACAGTTGTTGGGGAACGTAGTATTTTTAAAATTTTCCTACAATCACGCAAGATCTATCTACTAGATGTAGCAACGAGGGGGAGAGTGTGTCTACGTACCCTCGTAGACCGGGAGCGGAAGCGTCTAGTGACGCGGTTGATGTAGTCGAACTTCTTCGCGATCCAACCGATCAAGTACCGAACGTACGGCACCTCCGCGTTCAGCACACGTTCAGCTTGATGACGTCCCACGAGCTCTTGATCCAGTTGAGCTTCACGGGAGAGTTTCGTCAGCACGATGTCGTGGTGACGGATATGATGAAGTTATCGTCGCAGGGCTTCGCCTAAGCGCTGCAACGATATGACCGAGGTGTGTTACTGTGGAGGGGGGCACCGCACACGGTTGGGAGAGATCAACTGATCAACTTGTGTGTTCTAGGGTGCCCCCTGCCCCCGTATATAAAGAAGCAAGGGGGGAGGCCGGCTGGCCCTCTATGGCGCGCCAGGAGAGGCAATCCTACTAGGAATCGGATTGCAATTCTATTCCTAGTAGGAATCACCAAGAGGGGAAGGAAAGAGAGGGAGAGAAGGAGAAGGAAAGAGGGGGCCGCGCCCCCCTCCCCTAGTCCAATTCGGACTGCCCTTGGGAGGGGGCGCGTAGGGATGTAAACGGATCGGATAATGCTTTTACCATATCCTTTACCATATTTTTTCATCGGATTCGGAGCGGAGCGGATAATGACCGGATGCGGATTCGAATGCGGATTGTATCGTACTACGGATTCGGAGCGGAGGCGGAGCGGATTCGGACCGGAAACGGCCAAAAAATATTGGATGATACGTGCAAAGAGACATGATTTACCAATATCTTTTTCAGACGATCTATAGAAAGAACAACAATATATAGGTAACTAGTAACCTTGATCAAAGGAATTAATATCTTAGACATTGTAGCAAGTAAGACAGTAAACATCATAGATTCATACTGTTTTGTAGTTTACTAAGATGAAGCCTACTGTACTCGACTACAAATTTACTTGGTATTCATACTTGTACGTAACTGCATGCAAGGAAGAAGGAACCACTACCAATGTTCATACTTGTTCATACTTAGTATTCCTAAGTGTGTATGTACGTACACCACCGTTCAGATGCACCGCCGGCGTATATGTATGCAGTCGCAGACCTCCGTCGCGCCGGCATATATATATATGTACGCAGAGCATTATCTCGATGCCGTCGACATATATGTACGCACTACGCAGAGCATCGTCTCAATGCCACCGGCGTATATGTGGATTACCCCTCGTCATGTATGGGTGTAGTGTAGAATATGGCCACGACCAGCACCAATTTTGCTCACGGTGATCTACTAGACTACCACCATGACCCGCTGTGCATGCAGAGAAGAGAAGCTGCGCCTACATCGCGTGGAGCCGTGGATGCATTCATGGATATAACATACCTACCTTCGTCCTTCAACGCCCTAAACTTGGATGATTCATTGCATCTAAAAAACATGAAAGGTTATAGTGCTTGCTCACCTCCGTTGCTTGGGTCGACGCCGGCATATTTGCTCATTGTGCCGGACAGCCGACTTGCCGGAGAGATGCGGCCGCCACTGGTGGCGCAAGAAAAGACGACGCTAATATGAGCAAGGTCCACGGCTGCGTGTGAATTGTGATTTTGGTCTCGTACTAGGCTTAGGTTAAATTCTATTTATATGTGGTGATTTTTATTAGTGGTCCGTGTGGGCATTTGGGCTTCTTAATTGGGCTAAATTTAACGGATAATCCTATTTGACAACCACGGATAATCCGCAAAAAATACCGGATAATCCACATCCGTCGGATATTACCAATACCATATCCTCTACCGTATCTACCGGATATCCGGTTGACCAATATCCGTATCCGGATCCATATCCGTCGGATTTGTGTAAGTGCATACCATATCCTTAAAAACGGATGCGGAAGCGGATTCGGAACGGAAATTATCCATACCATTTACATCCCTAGGGGCGCGCCACCTCCTGGCTGCTGCCCTCTTTCTCCCCTATGGCCCACTAAGGCCCAACTTTCCCCCGAGGGGTTCCGGTAACCCCCCCCCCCAGCACTCCTGTAAATTCCGAAACTTTCCAGAACACTTCCGGTGTTCGAATATAGTCGTCCAATATATCAATATTTACGTCTCGGACATTCCGAGACTCCTGGTCATGTATGTGGTCTCATCCGGGACTCCGAACTACCTTCGGTACATCAAAACTCATAAACTCATAATACCGATCGTCATCAAACGTTAAGCGTGCGGACCCTACGGGTTCGAGAACTATGTAGACATGACCGAGACTCATCTTCGGTCAATAACCAATAGTGGAACCTGAATGCTCATATTGACTCCTACATATTCTACGAAGATCTTTATCGGTCAAACCGCATAACAACATACGTTGTTCCTTTTGTCATCGGTATGTTACTTGCCCGAGATTCGATCGTCGGTATCTTTCTCGTTACCGGCAAGTCTCTTTACTCGTTCCATAATACATCATCCTGTGACTAACTCATTAGTCATTTGCTTGCAAGGCTTATTATGATGTGCATTACCGAGAGGGCCCAGAGATACCTCTCCGACACTCGGAATGACAAATCCTATTCTTGATCTATGACAACACCACGAACACTTTCGGAGAGACCTGTAGAGCATCTTTATAATCACCCAGTTACGTTGTGACGTTTGATAGCACACAAGGTGTTCCTCCGGTATTCGGGAGTTGCATAATCTCATAGTCATAGGAACATGTATAGTCATGAAGAAAGCAATAGCAGTACAACTAAACGATCATAGTGCTAAGCTAACGGATGGGTCTTGTCCATCACATCATTCTCCTAATGATGTGATCCCGTTGATCAAATGACAACTCATGTCTATGGCTAGGAAACATAACCATCTTTGATCAATGAGCTAGTCTAGTAGAGGCATACTAGGGACACTCTGTTTTGTCTATGTATTCACACATGTACTAAGTTTCCGGTTAATACAATTCTAGCATGAATAATAAACATTTATCATGATATAAGGAAATAAATAATAACTTTATTATTGCCTCTAGGGCATATTTCCTTCAACAGTTTCTCTTGCGCCTGCTGGAACACCGACATAGGCGCCGACACAGGCTGCACCTCCGCCACGACGGCGTTGTAGTGCGCATGCGCCTGCTCCATGGTGAAGCCGGCGTGCACAAGCGCTGGTGTCGGGGCGGTGTTGTCCGAGCCTGTCTCCATCATGGGGGTCATCCTTGTCGTTGGACCTCAGGTGAGCTAGCCAGCAAGCCGGCCTCGATCCGCCTGGCACGGCTCTGCCAAGCGTCCACCTCGTGCTTCATCTCCGAGGAAAGGCTCTCCCACAGGGTTTCGCCGCCTGTAATCATGGCGGATGCGGTGCAAGGGATGATGATGGGGAGCGGCTTGTATTGCGGTGTGGAGTTAGCCTGGTGTAGTCGCCTTTAAATAGCGGATTCCGGTGAAGCCAGTCGTTCGAGTGCGTCAATGCGTGGCGATGGAGTGGGTTTCTTGGTCGGCGAGCCTGCTTAATGGCGGCATACGGACGGACGAGGCGCCGCACGGGTGTGGTAGATATACGTTCCGTCTCGTCCAGTAATGAGTCTCTGGCATTGAACATGCGCGAACACTGGGGACGCGTCGCGGGCGGCACCCTGGGCCAGCTCACCGCTTCAATTGGAGACGCAGTGAGAGCTCGCGTTCGCTCTGGGCCGGCTTCAATGTGGAGCGGTCGCTCTACAATGGCATGAATGCGGGCAATTGGCACATGACAGGAAAGCGTGCGGGCAAGGGAGGAGGGGGTTTGGGTAGGCCAGATGGTGAGAAGCGGGCGTGAGTGTTAAAGCCCCACGTTTATCTCCCGTTTGCGGGAGAAGGTACATCCAAATTGTCATGCGGAATGATACATGACCTTGTTGGATGACACAACATGTTTGAACCGTGCTGTCCAAACGATGACGAGCGATTACCCTAAGTGGTGTTCAATGATAAACTAGACTGGATAGGATTTATTTTTATTTTTATTTTATTTTGAGGGAACTGGAGAGGAGGCGAACCCGGCTGAAAGTCGAAGATTCCCCCGGCTTGTTTGGAAGAGGCCTGGCCAGTTGAGCAGGTTGGAAATTTCAGGGGCCACGAACGTGAAGTCCACACGATCCAGCCCCGAAAATTATCCAAAGGAAATCAAACAAGCCCCCGCCTCGCATCGTCGTCCGCACCACCAATGGAGCTCTCATCCCTCCTGCCCTCCCTGTCCCCGCGCCGCGCCCTCCCGCTCTTCTCCCCCACCGCCGCGTCCAAGACGCCCCGGCGGCCGCGGGTGGCCGCCTTCGCCTGCCGCGCGGACGCCTCCCTTGAAGGGTCATCAACCACCCGGCGATGGTTCGCCTCGCTAGCCGCCGCCACCGCAGGTTCTTGACGCCTCTCCGTGGTCCGTCGGTCATTTCCTGATACAGTTTTACCATCGCCTGTCTGTCACTGTCAGTATGCGTGTTCTTGACGGTTTTATGGCGCAGCCGTGGGGATTGGCGTCGCCCGAGGAGGGGAGGCTGGCGCCGTGTCGACCAGCAGGAGAGTTGTAAGAATCCGTGCGCCCGATCGTGTCCTGCTTCAGTTGTTCGGCTGATTTGGCATCGGATGAGACTGGGCTGAGATTTTTTTTGCTGTTTGCTTGGTTGATTTGGGCAGTTTAGGAGCAACAAGATTCCGGAGAGCGACTTCATTACTCTGCCTAATGGCATCAAGTATGCATACTCTTTGCTGATTTACCTACTCTACTGCTTGTACTGGGGTTTGGAACTTTTTTTCCCTACTGCTGTCATAGGTGCACTTTAGCTCTAGTGCTGTATAGGTGTATGTATCATAGTGTAAATTGGACCAGTAATTAGTAAGCTCTACAGACTGTAGAATGGTCAGTGCATCAGGCCAGTTAGAGTGCATTCTACTGATCAGAAAAGCTAACCGATCGAATCTGTTCGTCGTCTGTGAAAATAGTTGCTGAAGATTTGGTGTATGTTTCTTTTTATATTAGACTTATAAGTGGAAGCATGCTTTGCTAATTAGTAATTGTCATCACCTGAAATGTGACGTTACTTACAAAGTGTTGAGCAGGTACTATGACATCAAAGTAGGAGGTGGGGCTAAAGCAGTTAAGGGATCGCGCGTCGCAGTATGTACCACCACCAATATTTGCATTTTATCAAGCTGATAATTTCTAAAATCATGACGCGACAGAAGAATTTATCATCATTTGCATTTGCACTGGAATCATTGATGAGGCTGAATAAATGAATCTCTACTGATGGGTCCGAGGTATCATAAAATGGGAAATCTGAATTGTGCAAACTTTTTGTTACCTCTTTCAAACCATGTAGTTTAATTAATTTGACTCTCTGGTTTTGTATTATAAATCATCACATAAAAAGGTGACATCTTATAACTGTAACAACATACCTTTCCAAGCATGTACACAACACAGCTATCCTTTTGTTTTGTTATGTTTTTGCTTGAGGCCCTGTTTGGAGTGTAGGCTAGGAAAATTATAGGAATAGGAAAAGTGCAGGAATTAGATGTCATGTCTTGTGGAATCTTATATGAATCTAAAACACATGAATTATACAACATATATACTACTCCCTCCGTCCCATAATGTAAGACGTTTTTTGACTCTACACTAGAGTCAAAAAACATCTTACATTACGGGACGGAGGGAGTACTATATAGTGTATCTGTTTTAAATATTCGAATCACAAAACCAAGAAGCAATATGGACCATTGATAGAGGCCATGGGATGGTCCAAATTGTTGGATTCGCAGCTACCGTGCATGCTCAAAGGTGCTGCACCTGTTGCAGGAAAAGTTCATCTGATTTGCTGCTACGCCAATCAGTGCGTGTAGCTGGTCTGGCGCCGCTCCTCTCACGGTACACACACTGGCACTGCACACACCAATCGCATCAGCAAGACTGTGTTCTGGGTCTGCTAAAACCATACCCAATGTGCAATAAACTTTGGTCGTGCTTTGCACGTTCCAATGTATAGTACAACATAGTTGTTTGGACGCTTTGCAGGAAACCATCTCTTGAAAAGAGAGAAAAGAGGAGAGATAAAGAGACATGTTTTACTGGACTTATCAAAGGAATTGAAAACATGAGGTTTGAGCAAATGTTTAGGATCCTCCAACAAGTGGAGGAAAGGAAGGGTTCCTATGGGAATTCTTCAAGCAACCCTTTCAATCGGAAGGGTGACATAGGAAAAAATCCTATAGGATTTCATTCCTATGAAATTCCTACATAACCCCCTTATTCCAAACAAGGCCTGGGTTGTTTCGGTCCTTTTCAGCATTTTCTTCTAATACGAAGTTCCAGAATTATTATTATTATTATTGATGATTTTGGACAAGAGTCAATTCCCCTCCTGAAAATTGCAACATTGGCCTAAAGAAACCTTACATTACCTAATAGTGTTCCAACCCATACGTGTTCACTTATTCATACACTAGCTAGATGAATGTTCAGAAAAGTTGCAATTTGTTTTCAGCTTCATTTTCTTCAAGTATGATGATCAATGCCTATCTGAGTGTAGGTACATTACGTGGCCAAGTGGAAGGGCATAACATTCATGACAAGTAGGCAGGGCCTCGGTGTCACTGGTGGAACGGTATTGCCTTACATTTTTGGCTTCTTTCTGTGTAGGATAAATTAGCAATACTCTTCAGTAAATTATCAATATAACAGATTCTGAAATTCTACTTTCATATTGTACAAGATTCTGTCACCTTTTCATCGTTCCAAAAGGAGACCATGTTATCAAATATCAGCTTCTTAATTTGAACATGTAGGAACTTCTTGATAGTTGTGTGGTGCAGTATTTGAAAAGTGACCGCACTTCAAATATAGTTTTTCTTGTTTAACTTTCGTTTACTTGTCTTAAATCACCTGTAGCCATATGGGTTTGATGTCGGCAATTCTGAAAGAGGCAATGTTCTAAAAGGATTGGATCTCGGGGTTGAGGGAATGAAAGTTGGAGGCCAGGTGAGTAATTTCTATGGTTTCGTTTTTGGTTTTGCTCTACAACCTTTTATTTTCAAATAAACAATCCTGTGATTTTGTAGAGAGCTAAGGTATGTTGATACCAGTTACAGAACATGATGCTCTGCCACAGATAATTAAGCTTCCATCAGTCAACCCTTACAAATGATAGTATTGATGACTTTTGGAGGTTTTTTCATTTATTGATGATTATGAAATATGCTAAGTTGCCTGCATCATGTCAAAAAGCATATACTCATTTTAGCTTCATATAAGTATAAATATTACATAACAATTATTTCTCGGTTCCGATGGAATATTTATTTTCAGTGACCACTTTATACATGTGAGTATTTTGTGGCATGAACACACATACAAACTCGGCTCCTGGCATGATTTCTTATGTGAAGATCACTTTCATTCTGCAATCTGACAATAATGAAAATTTCAGAGGTTGGTTATTGTTCCTCCTGAACTAGCTTATGGAAAAAAGGGCGTTCAAGAAATTCCTCCTAATGCGACTATTGAGGTAAACAGTCATTTATTTTGATGCCATTACCGCAAAAGGCTTTCGCCCCGCTTTATATATAAGGCAACAACCAACAACAAGCCGATACAAACACATGCCACCCCAACACACGCACACACTCAAGGCTAGATAGATAGGCGCTGAGCGCAGCTACACCACCCCTGTTGCTACAAGAGCTACCAGAGTCCTCAACCGTGAGCACCACCACAAAGAGACGAAGCCGCATAGGACGAACCGTGAGCTCCAAGGCGACGCCTTCAGGAAGGTCACGACACCAGAGCGCCGCCACCGCCCGATCCATGGATCATGGTTTCCCCTGGAGCAACACGATGGGCAATGAGGACAGCGGCGGCGCCTCCAAGAAGGGAACGAAATCGCCGCCGCCGGCCTGCCCGAAGACAGAATAGGTTTTCACCCCGACCAACACTCACCGCCATTGGCAAGGTACGGACACCACACCACCACCACCGATCGACGCACCCCGACCACCATGCCGCCCACAGGGCCATGGCCACCGGGCAGCACCTGAGCCACGGGCTCCGCCCACGAGCACCGTGCTCCCACCTCCGGAGCCGCCACTCCGGAATCCAAGACCACCCCAACCCCTTCAATCTGAGCCACTGACACCGTAGTCGGAAAAGCACACCCTTTTGGCAAGTACCGGGCCCAGCCGTCCGGAGCATGGCAGTGGGAAGCCATCAACGGCTGTCAGCCGCGCAGCAGCCACCACGCCATTTCTCGAACCGGGGCCAGGTTGATGTCGCCACCTCCGGCAACATCAAGACCCGGAGGCACCCCTGCCGACTCCCCGGAGCGCCCATGCCACCATGACCAGCCATAGACGAGAGAAGTCGCGCCGTCGTGCTCCACCTGCCAAGCGCACCTCCATCCGCAGCTCCGAGCACCCCAAGAATCAGGGGAAGGAAGGTCGAACTGCCGCTACTGCGCCGCCACCCCAACCAGCCGGAGTGGCCCCGGTCGGGGCAGCCGCCCGCGCCATGCCGAGGCCAGATCTGGCCGAGCCGCCAGCCCGCGCCCGCCGTCCCTGCCAGATCTGGCCGATGCAGCCGCATCAGGCCCCATGCGCGCCCGCCACCACGCAGCCCACCCCACCCACAGCTGATCCCCGCGCCGTCACGTCACGCATTCTGCGGCGCCCATGCTCGACAGCGCCAGCCCGCACCAGTCCCTGCCTCACGAGGGGGTGAGAAGGCCCCGCCGCTGCCGGCGGTGGCCGGGCGCGCCCTCTGGCGGCGGCGGGAGGAGGAGGAGGAGGAGGGAAGAGGTGGTGAGGCGGCCGGCGGCTAGGGTTCCTCCCCTGCCGCCCGCGGGAGCGCCAGAGGAGGAGGAGCCATTTACATCAATAGTAATTCCATTCTTCTTCAACTTGTTGCCGGTGTAACTTTGTTGGGATGTGGGGTTGGTGATGGATGGGATCTGGGTTGACGGCGGGGATGTAGGGATGGTGGCGCGGGTCGACTCCGACGGGAGGACTCGTGTTTTTTTTTCCATTGGGGAATTTTATTGAGTGGGATAGAACTGATAGGTGCCCCCCCACCCCCACCCCCGGTCATAACACGTCCAATGTAACGATCAAACAAACGGTGTTGACTTTTGTGCCACATTAGTGCTTATATGTGGGCCATCCTTGTTATAATCGTGTCAGCTTTAAAAAAACACAAGCATCCATGTTTTTTGCTCCAATACCGGTAGGTTTTAGTGAAGAAAGAAAGTGGTAATTTTTTGAAATCCCAACGCCAATTGTGGTGATTTTTGCTATTTACTCAATGTTTATCTGTTTTTAACAGCTGGATGTCGAACTTCTATCAATCAAGCAGAGTCCATTTGGGTATGTGCAGTTATTAGATAATATGCACATGATATTTTTTTCTTGCCATTACTAACGAAAAACAATCTGTTCCGCAGGAGTCCTGTGAAGATCGTTGAAGGATAATTGTGCATTGACTTCTGCAGAAAATGGTGTATATTTGAACATGCCGGAGAGTGTTACTGCAAGAAAGGGGGCTAGATGTATCAGATTTCAGTGGTGCTGTCGCGTAAATAAGTGCAGCATAATGTAAAATTTGACTTTGGAGTTTTTTTTTTGGCTGGTTGGAGAATAAGCAATTCCCATAGATTATATATATTCAATTCCTTTTTGCAATTTTTCAGGTACAATCCCTCTCTGTCTCTCTCTGTAACACACACACACACACAATTCGCTCACTTGTATAGCCTTGCAGCTTCATCATCTAGTTCTGACATTGTTTTTTAGTTCCATTACTTGATTTTAAGGGTTTCAGTACCTCTGCAGTTGACTTGTTGCTAGTACTATAGCTGTCAAAATCTGCCGTCTAGTTGCAATCCAATGGCTGTCCTTTGTAGTGATGCGCCAAATAGGAAATTCCGAGATGCTCTTAATAGTGATCTGTATGCATGTAATAAGGAATAACACACACATTAATTTGGATAGTTTTTGCAGACTAAGCATGGGTGCTTGTGATGTTCACCACAAAAAACTGATAGGTTGTAGTCATAATCACGAGAAAATGAGCCAATGGTATGAATAACTGACCTACATACGATGATGTAAAAATGTAAAATCTCAGACTAAATGTTAGCAACTCAACACACACTTTCAATAAATTGTTTTCATAAATTGTTTAGCACTCTAAGATATTTGTAGTAGAGAAGAGATATTTAGCACTTTAATATATTAGAGTGCTAAATATCTCTTCTCTACTACTTAAAAAGAACGCAAGGTTTTCATTTCAGAGTAAAATTCACCGGCGGTACCTCAACTTGCAACGCGCAGTCACTTTGGTCACTCTATACAGGAAGTCACGCAATACGGTCACTGTGTGCGATGAACAGTGAAAATACGGTCACTATGAGTCGTACACCGCTCGTACGCCACCTGTTGACCACCTGTTGACCGATCGGCTCCCAGTCCGCGCGCCAGGTGTCGCGAGGAGGAGCGACCCGATGGCATATTTGCAGCAACACCCCCACGTTGCCGGACAGATACCCACAGTCCTCCCCTGTCTCTCCACCTCCCTTGTCTCTCCACCTCCCCTGTTCGAGCCGATCAAACCGACGTAGAAGGTGACGGAGGCGTGTGCGGCGTGCTGCGGCGTGGTCGTCGCCGTGTTTCGGCGCCGTGGTCGGAGCAGCGGGCGCGGAGGGGGTTCTTCTCGCGGTGGTGAAGAGGAGGCGCCGCCGCCATGTCTCCTGTTCGTCGCCCCCACGGTGCCCCTGCCTCCGTTTACCGTAAGTGGTGATTACTGCCCTAAATCTTCTTCTTTCTCTTCGATTCTTCTTTGATAGGGCTGGCATTGTGTTCGCCTATGATATGTGGTATTATTTGTCGTGTGTATGACGATTTAGGTTTAGGGATTTTCGAACCCAATGTTGCTGATAGGGTTTCTGATAGGGTTTTAGGTTCTTGTCTAAAGGGTCAAATTTTCATCGATTCCACATGAAATAGGATTAGGTTCTTGTCGAAAGGGTCAAATTTATCTGGCAGTTGGAATAGGCATAGGTTTATGGAGAAAATTGGGGATTTCTGGTGTTGTACTGTTCAAAAAGGTCATTTTTGTTCAGTTATGATGTGATCAATTATGCTTTGTTTTTGTAGGAGCAAGAAGTGAGAAGTTCTCAGTGCAGTTTCATCATGGTGGGTTTTTCATGGGTGAAGGAAGCAATAGGGCTTATGTTGATGGGCGTCAAGTTTGGTATGACAGTTTGGATAGGCTCACCTGGTCTCCAATAATGGTGGAACATCTAGTAGAAGAGATTGGCTGGAGATGGCAGGCAGGTTGAAGGCATATTATCAAGTCCCAATACTTGACATTACTCAGAATTCTTTGAGACATATCAGATCTGAGGCAGATACTGATCAAATGATGATGTTTCTGTCTATTAGACATCATTTCTTCAATATTTATCTTGATCATGATGACAACTTGATTAGTAAGAAGGTTGTTGATGATGTGGTCCAATTCCCAAGGGCTGAACTTCCACCAGTGTTTAGCCCTTCAAAAGATGGTAGAGCAACAAGGCAGTGCACATTTGGTGAAGGAGCAGAGGAGAATGCAGAGCAACAAGGGCAGCATGATGATGTACAACAACATCAAGATGCAGAGCATGTAGGCAAAGAAGGAGAAGCAGAGCCACATGAAGATGCAGAGCAACATTCAGTTGATGAAGATGCAGAAGCACATCAATTGAGGAGAACCACAACAAAGAAGAGATGTTTTGAAGGCAATGTAGGAACATATAGTGATTAGATGACAGTGACTTTGATCCTGGTGACATGGTAGATAGTGACTTTGAAATCAGTGATGGTGATGATGACCTTTATGCTGACAATGTGGATGAGGATGAACCAGTTGAAAGGAAGGAGAAGGTGAAGCAGAAAACAGCAGCAAAAGATAGAGGAGTTGTAGGGGAAGGAAAGGAAGAAAACATGTCAGATTATGAATCTGAAGGTGGAGATCTTTGGGCACCTGATTCAGATGATGAAATGCAAACCAAATTTAGAGCATTTAGAAAGGAGGATTTGACTTGTCCAAAGTTTCATGTTGGACAAGTGTTTGAAAATGTTGAATTGCTTAGGAAAGCAATTAAGGAATACAGCTGCAAGAATAGAGTTGATGTCAAGTTACCAGTGAATGACATGAAGAGAGTGAAAGCAGTCTGTGATGAAGATTGTACCTGGTATTTGTGGGCTTCTTATGACAGCAGAACCAAATGTTTCATGGTAAAGAAATATGTTGAAGAACATAGTTGCTGCAAAAAATGGAAAATCAAGGCTTTCACAACACCTTTTCTAGCCAGGAAGTACCTTGAGAGTTTCAGGGTTGATCAGGATATGAATCTTAGAAACTTCTCAAGGGTTGTTCAAAAGGAATGGCACATGACACCAACTAGGTCCAAGCTACAGAAGGCAAGAAGGCTGGCTATGAAAATAATTCATGGAGATGAAGAAGGGCAGTACAAGTTGTTGTGGGATTATGGAAATGAGATAAGGAGAAGTAATCCTGGTAGCTCATTTTTCCTTGCACTGGATAATCAAGCTAGGTTCAACAAAGCCTACATGTGCCTTGATGCATGCAAGAGAGGCTACCTTCAAGGTTGCAGGCCTATGATCTTCATAGATGGCTGCCATATTAAAACAAGATACAGAGGGCAGTTGCTGGTTGCAGTAGGAATAGATCCAGATAATTGCATATTCCCCATAGCAATAGGTGTTGTGGAAGTGGAGGACAAGCCTAAGTGGGTTTGGTTTCTTGAGAGGCTGAAAAATGATCTGGGCATTATCAACACATCCCCATGGACAGTAATGTCTGACAAGCAGAAGGTATATGCAACCATATTGCCTGATGGTCCAATTAGATTAATGTACTTGCATACATTTGTTAAACACTTTCTGTATTGGTCTATGTTGTTTTGTAGGGCCTGCTAAATGTTGTGGCTGAACTTTTCCCTAACTCGGAACATAGGTTCTGTGTCAGGCATATGTGGAAGAATTTCCAACAGTTGTACAAAGGTGATGCTTTGAAGAACCAATTGTGGAAGATAGCTAGGAGCACAACAGTTATTAAGTATGAGCAGTACATGCTTGAGATGAAGGTGCTGAATGAGGGTGCATACAACTGGTTGAAAGAGTTGGAGCCAAACACTTGGGTGAGGGCTTTCCAAAGTGACATACCTAAGTGTGACATTCTGCTCAACAATTTGTGTGAGGTGTTCAACAAGTAAGTTCCAATGCTTTCCTCTCACTCTTTTGAACATAAGATGCAATGCTTTCCTATCACTGTTGTTAACATAACATGCAATGCTTGTGCGGATATATCTTGGAGGCAAGAGAGTTGCCAATTCTTTCAATGTTTGAGAGGATCAAGCAATAGTGGACTGCAAGGCACTACACTAAGCATTGTGAGGGTGAGAAGATGCAAGGAGTAATGTGCCCTAAGATCAAGAAACTAGTTGACAAGCTGACAGAGCTGGCCAACACATGCTATGTGTATGAATCAGGAAATGGAGTGTTTCAAGTGGTGGATAGAGGAACAGATTATATAGTAGACTGGCACAGCAAGTCTTGCAGCTGTATGAGATGGCAAAAATGTGGAGTGACTTGCATACATGTTATAGCATGCTGTAGGAATGAGAGAGTAGATCCACTAACTTTAGTGGATCAATGCTACTTAGTGTCCATGTTCAAGAAGGCTTATAGCAACATCATCTACCCTTGCAAGGACATAACTGAGTGGGAGAAGATGAATGGGCCTGAAATCAATCCACCAGACTACCAGAAGCATGTTGGAAGGCCTTGCAAAGCAGAAGGAAGGGACCCGAAGAGATTATTTGTAGTAATGAAGGTAGGAGGATGTCAAGGCATGGTGTCATCATGCACTGCAGTTACTGTGGTGAGCCTGACCACAATATCAAGGGATGCATATGTTGGGGAACGTAGTATTTTCAAATTTTTCCTACGATCACGCAAGATCTATCTACCAGATGCATAGCAACGAGGGGGAGAGTGTGTCTACGTACCCTTGTAGACCGAAAGCGGAAGCGTCTAGTGACGCGGTTGATGTAGTCGAACTTCTTCGCGATCCAACCGATCAAGCACCGAACGTACGGCACCTCCGCGTTCAGCACACGTTCAGCTTGATGACGTCCCACGAGCTCTTGATCCAGTTGAGCTTCACGGGAGAGTTTCGTCAGCACGACGGCGTGGTGACGGAGATGATGAAGTTACCGTCGCAGGGCTTCGCCTAAGCGCTGCAACGATATGACCGAGGTGTGTTTCTGTGGAGGGGGGCACCGCACACGGTTGGGAGAGATCAACAGATCAACTTGTGTGTTCTAGGGTGCCCCTTGCCCCCGTATATAAAGGAGCAAGGGGGGAGGCCGACCGGCCCCTATTGATGCGCCTGGGAGGAGCAATCCTACTAGGAATAGGATTGCAATCCTATTCCTTGTAGGAATCACCAAGAGGGAGAAGGGGGGAAGGAAGGAGAGGGAGAAGGGGAACGAAAGGGGCGCCGCCCCCCCCCTCCTTCCTTGTCCAATTCGGACCAAGGGGTGGGGGGCGCGCGGCCCGGCCCTGGCTTCCATTCTCTCTTTCTCCTATGGCCCATTAAGGCCCATAGCTTCCCCGGATGGTTCCGGTAACCCCCCGGCACTCCGGTTAATTCCGAAACTTTACGGAATGCTTCCGATGTCCGAATATAGTCGTCCGATATATCAATTTTTACGTCTCGGACATTTCGAGACTCATCGTCATGTCCGTGATCTTATCCTTGACTCCGAACTACCTTCGGTACATCAAAACTCATAAACTCATAATACCGATCGTCATCAAACGTTAAGCGTGCGGACCCTACGGGTTCGAGAACTATGTAGACATGACCGAGACTCATCTCCGGTCAATAACCAATAGCAGAACCTGGATGCTCATATTGGCTCCTACATATTCTACGAAGATCTTTATCGGTCAAACCGCATAACAACATACGCTATTCCCTTTGTCATAGGTATGTTACTTGCCCGAGATTCGATCGTCGGTATCTCAATACCTAGTTCAATCTCGTTATCGGCAAGTCTCTTTACTCATTCCGTAATACATCACCTCATGACTAATGAAGGAAATATGCCCTAGAGGCAATAATAAAGTTGTTATTTATATTTCCTTATATCATGATAAATGTTTATTATTCATGCTAGAATTGTAACCGGAAACTTAGTACATGTGTGAATACATAGACAAAACAGAGTGTCCCTAGTATGCCTCTACTAGACTAGCTCATTGATCAAAGATGGTTATGTTTCCTAACCATAGACATGAGTTGTCATTTGATCAACGGGATCACATCATTAGGAGAATGATGTGATGGACTAGACCCATCCGTTAGCATAGCACTTTGATCGTTTAGTTTTACTGCTATTGCTTTCTTCATGACTTATACATGTTCCTATGACTATGAGATTATGCAACTCCCGAATACCGTAGGAACACCTTGTGTACTATCAAACGTCACAACGTAACTGGGTGATCATAAAGATGCTCTACAGGTGTCTCCGAAAGTATTCGTGGTGTTGGCATAGATCAAGACTAGGATTTGTCACTCCGAGTGTCGGAGAGGTATCTCTGGGCCCTCTCGGTAATGCACATCATAATAAGCCTTGGAAGCAAATGACTAATGAGTTAGTGACGAGATGATGTATTACGGAACGAGTAAAGAGACTTGTCGGTAACGAGATTGAACTAGGTATAGAGATACCGACGATCGAATCTCGGCCAAGTAACATACCGATGACAAAAGGAACAACATATGTTGTTATGCGGTTTGACCGATAAAGATCTTCGTAGAATATGTAGGAGCCAATATGAGCATCCAGGTTCCGCTATTGGTTATTGATCGGAGATGAGTCTCGGTCATGTCTACATAGTTCTCGAACCCGTAGGGTCCGCACGCTTAACGTTTGATGACGATCGGTATTATGAGTTTATGAGTTTTGATGTACCGAAGGTAGTTCGGAGTCCCGGATGAGATCACGGACATGACAAGGAGTCTCGGAATGTCCGAGACATAAAGATTGATATATTGGACGACTATATTCGGACACCGGAAGTGTTCTGGAAAGTTTCAGAATTTACCGGAGTGCCGGGAGGGTTACCGGAACCCCCCAAGGGAATGATGGGCCCTGGTGGGCCATAGGGGAGAGAGAGGGCAGCAGCCAGGAGGTGGCGCGCCCCCTCCCTAGGAGGAGTCTGAATAGGACTAGGGGAGGGGGGCGCGGCCCCTCTTTCCCTCTCCCTCTCCCTCTCTTTCCTTCCCTCCTTTTTCCTTCTTTGGTAGATTCCTACTAGGAATAGGATTGCAATCCTATTCCTAGTAGGATTGCAGCCCTAGCCGCACCATAGGAGAGCCGGCCGGCCTCCCCCCTTGCTCCTTTATATACGGGGGCGGGGGGGGGGGGCACCCAAAGATACACAAGTTGAATTGTTCTAGCCGTGTGCGGTGCCCCCCTCCACAGAATCACACCTCGGTCATACGCCGTCGTGCTAACGAAACTCTCCCGTGAAGCTCAACTGGATCAAGAGCTCGTGGGACGTCATCAAGCTGAACGTGTGCTGAACGCGGAGGTGCCATACGTTCGGTGCTTGATCGGTTAGATCGCGAAGAAGTTCGACTACATCAACCGCGTCACTTGACGCTTCCGCTTCCGGTCTACGAGGGTACGTAGACACACTCTTCCCTCTCGTTGCTATGCATCTAGTAGATAGATCTTGCGTGATCGTAGGAAAATTTTAAAATACTACATTCCCCAACAGTGGCATCAGAGCCAGGTCTATGCGTAGATGATATGCACGAGTAGAACACAATGAGTTGTGGGCGATACTAGTCATACTGCTTACTGCTAGGCTTCTTGCCCCTCGTTGGTTACCCCAAGTGGAAGGTTAGAGATGCAGTGTAGCACAAGATTTCCCTTGGCAATACCAAGGATCGATTTCCCTGAGACTCCCAGTTTCAACAAGAAGGTGTCAACTGCTAACGGCGCCAGATATTAGCAATCAACTTGGACCTGCACACAGATACAAATAACTTTGCTCCCAACGAGTACAGAGAGGTTGTCAATCCCTCCGGCCTTGTAGTTTACAAAGGATCAAACGCAAGTGATAGTAGTGATAGATATAATTGCAATAGTAAGTAAAAGCAGAAAAGTAAATAGCGGATGTGATCAATGATGGTAATATGGACCGGAGTCTCATGATGTTCACTAGTGATGTCTCTCTCCCAAAAGACGATAAAACTGCTATGTGAGGTAAACGAATTACAGCTGGGCAATTGACAGGACCAATGCTGACTAAGTTGCAAGAAAGGTTGAGGTTCAAAGCATGGGCGGTACGCCGAGGTAAGTAGACCGAAATCCATCTACATCTACTACTAATCATCCACCTTGAGATATCTATCCAGAACATCTCGCTGGTATTAAGTTGCGAGTCCCACCCATAGTGTAAACTCAAAGCAACAGACAACTACATTAAAAGAACTTTGCGTAAAGTAAACAGTCCTTGCACCCGCGGGCACAAGCACCGTTGTTTTCCCCCTTCTGGCAACAGCACATCCCCTAGACTCATGTTTCTGTCACTCAAACAAGTCATCGAGGGGCATGAACCCACAATCAAGCATAACGTTCCCTCTTGGAGTCACTACCTACTACTTGGCCAAAGTAATAAATAACAACGGAGAACATGCAAGACTTACTTACGAACATAAACATAAAAGAGGTGAATCAAATATATTACTCAAACACAATCTGAACATAATCTCATAATCCATCGGATCCCAGCAAACTCATCATAGCAACAGCATAAGGATTACATATGTGCCTCGATCATGTAGGGCAACTCACGAGGACTAATTAGTGAAGCACAAGAACGGGAGGAGAACATCACATAGCTACTGGTCATGGACCCATGGTCCAAGGGAGACTACTCACAACTCATCCGAGAGGCGTCCATGGTGGTGGAGAAGCTCCCGGTGGTGATCCTCCCCTCCGGCAGGGTGCCGGGAAGAGTTCTCCTGGTGCTCCCGATCTTGGAAGCGGCGGCGACGGAACAGAGATGAGATCGCGAAAAAGAGTTCTCGTCTCGAGGGTTTCGGGAGACGCTTTAAATATATGCCAAAGGGGGGCATCAGCGGAGCCTCGGGGGGCCCAGGCGCCCCCCCCCCCCCCCGGCGCGGCCCAGGGGGGGCGCGCCGCCAGGGCGCCTGGAGCCCTGGTGCCCCCCCGGCTGTACTTCGGGCGCACGGTAGCTTGTGGAACGCTGATTTTTTATATAATTTTTCTGGAAGTTCTCGTAATGTGAAAACCTGAAATACAAAAACAGCCGAAAACAGAAACTGGCACTGGGGTGCACTGAGTTAATAGGTTAGTCCAAATATGATCAAAAGTGTATGGAAGTGTATAAATATCATAGCAATATCACCCAAAAGAGGCATGGAGCAAGCAGAAATTATAGATACGTTTTGGACGTATCACTTACCAGCATGTCATACTTTGCTTCAGCGGTATTGTGAGATGAAGCGGCCCGGACCGACATTACGCGTACGCTTACGCGAGACTGGTTTCACCGTTACGAGCACTTGTTGCTTAAAGGTGACTAGCGGGTGTCTATCTCTCTCACTTTAGCTGAATCAAGTGTGGCTACGCCCGGTCCTTGTGAAGGTTAAAACAGCACATACTTGACGAAACATCGTTGTGGTTTTGTATGCGTAGGTAAGAACGGTTCTTGCTAAGCCCGTAGCAGCCACGTAAAACTTGCAACAACAAAGTAGAGGACGTCTAACTTGTTTTTGCAGGGCATGTTGTGATGTGATATGGTCAAGACATGATGAGTTATACGGTTTTGTATGAGATGATCATGTTTTGTAATGTTATCGGCAACTGGCAGGAGCCATATGTGTCGGGGGAAACTGTCCTCCCACGAGCACCTATGGGACCGGAGCCCCTTCTACGTTGCGGTAAGGGAGCGGAGGGAGCACGGAGAGCAGATCGAGGGGCACACACGGGCAGTTTACCCAGGTTCGGGCCGCGCGAACGCGTAAAACCCTACTCCTGCTTAGGTTGTATTGAGTCTTGGGCTCGGGAGCTTGAAGGTCTACAGTGCTAGCTACACCAAGCGAGAGAGTTGTCTAGGTTTCGAACCTCCTCTACGTTGTGCATGGGCTTCCTTTTATAGCTCAAGGGGTCACCGACAGGTGTCAACGTAGAGGAGGGTAAAAGTGTAATTTTGGTGGTAGTTGCAACAGTGCATGAACAGTGTATGAACAGTGGTCTTCACCTAACTTTGACAGTGGGGGACAAGGGCATTAAATGCCCGTCGCCGTCGACCCCAAAAGCGTCCGTCCATGCTTCTCCGTTCGCCACGGCGGTAGCCTCGTCACCGTGGCATGCCACCATGTGCCCCAGGCTGCACAGCCATCTGCCACGTGTCCCTGGAAGGGCCCCAGGGCGACGAGTGGGCCGATGAGCTGGAGCGCGGGCACACAGCGTAGGTTTCCCCGGCAAGCACCTTGCCGGGGTAGTGATCTTGCCGGGCCCGGAAGCTTGTCGCTCTCCGGGTCCTGCCGAGGCGCATGGCGCGCCGAGGCATCTCTTGGGATATGTATTCCTAGGCCCTCCTCGCAAGCTCCTCTTGCCAGGGTCTTGTGTTAAAGTGGCAACCTTGAGCCTGGTGCGGCCTTCCCGGCAAGCTCCTCTTGCCGGGGCCTTGATCTTCTGACTTGTATACTTTGTTCTTGAATGGCTTCATAGGGACCAGAAAGGTTCCCAGCGAGCGCGTGGTTAGCCCTGCCACGGGAAGCTGCTACTGCCCGTGCACAAGTTGGGGTACTAAGGTACCCCTATCTTAGTACACCGACAGGAGCCCCCGGGCCTGGGCCACACACGGTGCCGAGCGCTGTTGGGCCAGGCCCAAAACAGTGCACGGGCACGCGCGGCCCACGGCAAGCCGTATCCTTTCCGTATCCGCCGCATCCCTCCCTAACGGCACGCGTCGATTGCGGCGTCGTAGGAGAGATCGTGGCCTGTTCTTTAATGGGAAATGCGGAGCGTCCCCCACTTCCCCTTTAAAAGCAGAGGAAGCAGGGGCAGTTCCCTCCATCGTCTTCATTGTGCCTTGATTCTCCAGAAACCCCCGTCGCCCTCCGCCTCCCAAAGGTCGACAGAGAGCTCAGCTCTACTCCCTCCTCCACCGTCCGCAGCATCCGCAGCGCCGCCGTCCTTCCCGCCTTCCCCGCCATGGCCCCGAAGGGCGACAAGACGAAGAAGGAGAAGTCCGAGCAGGCGGCGAAGCTGGCCGCCCTGTGGAAGAAGTGTGTGGTCTTCGCGCCAAGGCTTGGTCCGAGGGAGCTCCGGGACAAATACTATTTGTTCTGGGCGAGGGAGACCAAAGCTCATCCCCGCACCAGAGTCCTTCCCGCCGTCGCCGTCGACATGTTCCCCGGTGGGTACTTTTTCTTTGCCGCATTCTTCCACTGTGGTTTGTGCCCTCCGTACTCGTAGTTCTTCTGCGATATAATGAACACATACGGCCTCCACCTTCTAGAATTCACCCCCAACGCCATCCTTACGATGGCCGTTTTCGCACATCTGTGCGAAAACTATGTTGGGGTTCATCCCAATGTAGCTCTTTTCC
Source organism: Secale cereale (assembly GCA_902687465.1). Taxonomy (NCBI): domain Eukaryota; kingdom Viridiplantae; phylum Streptophyta; class Magnoliopsida; order Poales; family Poaceae; genus Secale; species Secale cereale. The sequence continues at coordinate 563,163,604 of LR738713.1, read as the reverse complement.
GCCACTTCTTTATGCCTAGAGTAGAATCCGGCGCTCCCCTCTTCGGCGGCATCTCCTGGATCTTCAGGCTGAACAAGAAGGATTCGTTCCTGAAGGGAGAGCTCCGCGGGAAGTGGGAGGAGTGGAGAGCCGATTGGTGCTGGGTGCTAGAAGATAAGGCCGAGCCCTTCACCGCGCCGCGCACGACTGCCATAGTGCGCGGCAGGGGTTGGAGTGAGTTGGCCCCGGAGGATAGCAAGCTCAACATCGCCCTCATTAGGATCATTCGTCTCCGGGTCGCCAATTTGACTGTTGGAGAAGTTGGAGCAGATTTTCTCCGCCGCCGCATCGCCCCTTTACAGGAAAGGAAGAGGCGTGCCTGGGAATTCGGCAACGCGGCGGACATCATGAGGCTGCGCCCTGGATTGAACTACAACTTCACCGTCTTGGAGTTGAAGGGGATGGTCAAGGAGCTCTTCAAGCATGACCCCGCCCATCCGGAGTGGTTCAGACCTTCCCGGGGAGTGGTGCCGCTGTGCAACAACATTGCCAGAGATTCCCCATGAGCGATGATGCCCGCGTGCGACTCCCACGGCGTCGTCCCCACCTGGATAGAGCCTCCACCGGAGACCGTGCTGAACTTCTTCGACAACCTGGTCGAGAAGCCCTGCAAGGCCGACGAGCAGAAGGGCCTCACCCGGGATACTACTGGCCGGGATATAGCTTACATCGCCTCCAGGATGGAGGAGGCCGCCGCAGCCGCGGCAGCGGGCGAATTTGGATACACTGTGGACGAGGCGCAGGCCGCGGACGCAGTGAGCCAAGTAGAGGAGGCAGAAATCCTCAAGCTGCTGAAGCTCGCGCCCGAGGAGTTTGCCGGGGAGCCTTCCGTGAAGTTTGCCGGGACGAGCGAGGTTGCCGGGGGGAGTGAGGCTGCTGGGCATGGCGCTGAGTCCAGCGGGCCTGCCGAGGAGGAGGAAGAGGCCGAGGCCGGAGGTTCCGAAGAAGACTCCGGCGGGTCCTTGAATCTAGACGACGATGCCTCCTCGTCCTCGGAGAACTCTCCGCCTCCGCCAAGCCCTCCGCAGCAACAGAAGAAACGCCCCCGCAAGGCAGCGGAGACGGCTAGGCCGCAGGCGCCCCGACAGCAGCCGGCGCGCCGCGCGCCACCAGGGCGAGCGAAGTCGTCAAGGAAGCGCCCCGTGCTCGAGCGTCAAGTGGAGGAGGATCCTCCCGGAGCGGAACGGGTGCTCCTTCTGCCCCTCGGTCCTCGGCGACAACGGGGGCTGGGTCTTCACAGCCCGCAGCCCCGGAGACCGCCAAGCGCCCGAGGGAACCTTCTCCTCCAGCCCCTCGCGCGGGAGCACCTCAGGCGGATTTCGACTTCTCCGCTCTCAGCTCCGACGAAGGGGAAGAGGAGTAAGTACTTGCAATTCTTCTAGTTTCTTCGATTTTGTCTTGATTTTCCTTGCTTGGTTCTGATCTTGCTTTTGTTTTCCTTCACAGGACCCTGGCCCAGCGGATGGCGAAGAGGGCCAAGATTCCCGTGGTCACCATCGAAGACGACTCGCCCGCCGCGGCGACAAGCGACGCGCCGGCGACGAGCTTGCCGGATCAGCCTGCTGCTCCGAGGAGCAGCCCCCAGCGCAGCCCCCAGCGTAAGTCTGGTTTTTATGTTTCTGCTTGATGGGCGCGCTTGAGGTGATCATCTTCATCTGATATCTTGTTGTCTTGTGCAGAAGTGGAGCCGCAGCTGCAGGAGCGCCAGGAGGTCGCCCCCGACGAGCCACTAGCTCCACTCTCCCCGCCAAGGGTGAGATCCCCGGCGAGGGAGAACGCTCCGCCAAGGACGGGCACTCCGCCAAGGGCGAGTACCCCGCCAAGGGCGAGTACCCCGCCAAGGGTGAGCAACCGACAAGGGTGAGCACCCCGCCAAGGGAGGGCGCGGGCGGCCCTCCGCCAGCAGGGGCTACTACTCCGCCGCCAAGGGAAAACTCCACGGCGAGGGACCCTGTCATTGAAGAGATCCGCGAAGGTAAGCTTTGCAACTTCTTCTTCTTGGATTCGTCTTTTTGGATATTTGCTTGACTCTTTCTTTTCTTTTTCTTCTACTAGATCCTCCTGCCCCAGAGCCGATGGAGACGGCGGCCACCGCTGAGGAGGAGGTGCACGGCGACGGCGGCAACACCACTGCCGCCGAGGGAACGTCTGGAGCTGGCGAGCCAGTGGTCGAAGAGACCGCCCCGACCGCTGACGCCGCGGCTGGGGAAGGGACCGGCGACCAAACTGCTGGCCCGGAGGCCGCAGGAGCATCGGACGCTGCACCGGCCGCCGACCCTTCCGCCTCCGGGAAGCGGTCGGGTGTCTACTTGAAGGCCGCCAACGGGGTCTTCATACAAGTCCCGTGGGCGTCCTCGTCTCGAGCACCCGCGGAGGGAGAGACCTTTGACGGAGAGGTCCTCGCCTCCGCCGGCTTGAAGATCGTTGAAGCGCCCGGCGACAGCGACGAGCCCGAAGAGGAGGGACTCCTTCGCCGACTCCTGGCCTTGTATCGGGCCAGGCAGGCGAAGCTGGAGTCTCGGGAAGCTCTCGTCGCCAAGGCTGGAGTAGACTTGGAGAAGCGCGCCGCGGAGCACCGTGCCGCCAACCAGGCGGCCCTCCGCAACTTGGCGGAGGAGCGGGAAGAGCTTGCCGGGGCGCAGCAAGCCTTCCTCCTGGAGAAGGCTGAGGTAGAAGAGCAGCAAAGACTGGCCGCCGAGGAGCTGTCTCGGCAGGAAGGGGCACTCAACAAGCGGAAGGTCGACCTCGACGCCCACGAGGACGACCTCACCGCCCGGGAGCAAGCCATCGGCGGGGCCCTGAAGGAGGCGAAGGCCGCGGCTGCTGCCGCGGAGACTGCCAAGAAGGATCTGGAGGCCAGGGTGAAGCAGCTGGAGTTGTTCTTGAAGGCCAGCGAGGACAGGGTCACTGCGCTCAATGTGGAGCGGGAGAAAGATGCCCACACCAACTCTGAGCTGCAGGTACGCCTCTCCGACAAGGGACAGGAACTCTCTGAGGTCAAGAACTCCATTGCTGACTTAGAGCTGAAGGTCTCCACCCTGACTGATTCGCTCGACGCCGCCCGGGACCGCGAGACGAAGTTGAAGGACGAACTCCGCAAGGAAAGGAATTTGGTGGAGAGCGCCGCCGTCTCAGCGAACAATTTCAACCGGGCAGTGGAGCAGTGGACTGATGAGCTGGTCACCTCCGCTGCCAATATTGACAAGGAGATGGTGGCGCTGAGGGCGGAGCATCTCGTGTACTCGCCGGACGAGAGTCTCCCCCACAGCGCCAAGTTGAGTCTGTTCTTCAGGGGAATCGCGCCGGTGCTTGCGCGGCTGCGGGAGAGGATCCCCGTGCAGCTGGCCGACGAGGCGCGTCGGCTCTGTACGGGCACCATGGAGCGGGTCTTGTCCAAGATTGTCTTCCGCAACCCCGGCATCAACCTCGTCAACGTCCTCCGCACCTTGCCGCCCGAAGCCGATCAGGAGGCGTTGAAGGCGCAGGTTGCCCACATCGTCGCCAAGGTGAACAAGATCACAAGGCGTGAAGGCGACCGCGTAGATTAGATTCCTTTATTTCTGCTTCCTTTGCCGCTGCAAAGCATGTTATGGACATGAATCTATTATTTATTGCGGCAAGTTATCTTTGCAATATACAATCTTATTTTGAGCAACCAATGCAGTGTTATCTTCCTTGTTTTGGTCCCTTTACTTTGTATGTATTCCACCCTACGCTCTCAGGGAACTTGCCGGCAAGAAGACCCTTGCCGCGAGCGCTGAGTACTGGACTCTTAGCAGTCCGCTGGCCAAGACCTTACCGGCAAGAAACCTTGCCGCAGCTAGTCGCAACACACTTAGATTGTTGAGCGAGCTCGAAAATGAAGTAAGGGCGCGACACTTGTCGCAGCTCACTTAAGCCGTTGAGCGTGCTCGAAAAAAAGTAAGGGTGCGGCTAGCCACGGGTAGGTTCCTCCGTGCACAGGTTTTCCATACAAAGTGTGGTTGTTCAAGGAAGACAACTAAAAAATTCGAAAAATTTGGACTGCTCAAACTTTGGTGACTTAGCTTTCATAAGTTGCTTGTTCCCCGACAAGGCTTCTCTTTCTTGAACAATACTTGGTTCATACCTCCATCTCCTTCCCCCCCGGCAAACTTGTGCGCGTGGAATACTCCTTCTGCTTAAGAGGGAAAGAAAAAGAGGAGGAAAAACAAGTATAGGGCCTCACGGCTTGCTGGTGCTTACCGGGGATGTGCATTGCACAAAGTGTCAGATAATGCATGCAAATAAGGAAAAGCATGGAAATGACAAAAAGTGCGAAGCGCAAAAGCTTTACTGATGCTCGGGATCTGCGCCCGGCTTTGTACAAAGGTTTACATGCAACAAGGGCAAGACTTGTACAAAAGGTGGTTGCCGGAGCGGATCACGGCTACCGCGCCTTATGGGTGAAACTTGCGAAGATGCTCTATGTTCCAGGAGTTGCTCACCGGTAAGCCTTCTTCGGTCTCAAGGCGGACAGCACCGGGCCTTGTGACTTGTCTCACCCGATAAGGGCCTTCCCACTTCGGCGTCAACTTGTTGGAATTCTTGGCGGACTGAACACGCCGAAGAACAAGGTCGCCTTCCTCGAGACTCCTGGCCTTGACCTTGCGGCTATGATAGCGACGCAAGGCCTGTTGGTATCGAGCAGCTCGTACAGCAGCCTGGAGACGTTCCTCCTCAAGGAGCAATGCATCATCTTGTCGCGGTTGCTCTTGCTCGAGCTCATCATAAGCGAGCACTCGAGGAGATCCGTATACGAGTTCCGTGGGGAGAACTGCCTCTGCTCCATAGACAAGAGCAAAGGGTGTCTGTCCGATGGCTCGATTTGGTGTCGTCCTGATTGACCAAAGAGCCGCCGGCAACTCCTCTATCCAGTTTCTTCCGCACTTGCGCAGCCTATCAAAGGTTCTCGTCTTGAGTCCGCGCAGCACTTCAGCATTGGCCCTCTCCGCTTGACCATTGCTCCTCGGGTGAGCAACAGAAGCGAAACAGACCTTGGCGCCAAGGTCTTGGACGTACTGCATGAAGGTGCGACTTGTGAACTGTGTGCCGTTGTCGGTGATGATCCTGTTAGGGATTCCGAAACGGCAAACAATCGATCTGAAGAACCTGACTGCTGACTGTGCTGTCACCTTTCTCACTGGTTCCACTTCTGGCCACTTTGTGAACTTGTCGATTGCAACGTACAAGTACTCAAAGCCCCCGACTGCGCGGGGAAAGGGGCCGAGGATGTCGAGCCCCCAGACCGAGAAGGGCCAGGACAAAGGGATCGTCTAGAGAGCTTGAGCTGGCTGGTGAATTTGCTTGGCATGTAACTGGCACGCTTCACACTTGGATACTTGTGCAGTTGCATCTTGGAGGGCTTCTGGCCAGAAGAACCTTGCCGGAACGCCTTCCCGGCAAGTGCCCTTGCGCCAATGTGGTGGCCACATATGCCTCCATGTATCTCTGCCAACAGCTTCTGTCCATCTTCTCTGGAAATGCACTTCAACCTGACACCATTGAGTCTTCTTCTGTACAGTTCATTGCCAACGAACTAGTACATACTTGACTGCCTGGTTATCTTCTCTATCTCTTCTGGCTCGTCGGGAAGTTCTCCAGTTTGCAGAAAGCGGACGATTTGCTGCGCCCATGCGGGAGCCTGAGGCTCAACAACAAGGACTAAAGGCATTAGGGCTGCTGCGGGGACCTTAGCTTCTACGGCAAGAACCTGCGGTTCTGCCGGAGCGGATGGTCCCCCGGCAAGCCTGCTGGGGCAGGGCTTGTCGGGAACACTTGCTTCAACTGTACAGACCCTTGGATCTGCAGGAGCAAACTGTTCCTCAGCATCTTGATTGCTGATCTTGGGGACCTTGGCGGCGGCTTCGGGAAGATCCGCCGGCAAGTAGTCGCCGGAGACCAACTTTCTTTTCTTGCTTTGCCCAACTGATGGTGTAACGGATGGTTGAGTTAACTTGAGCACGAAGGTCCCTGGTTCCACAGGTAACTTCATTGCAGCACACTTTGAGAGGCCATCTGCAATATCATTCTGAGCTCTTGGGACGTGCTCCATTTGCAGACCTTCAAAGTGTTCTTCAAGCTTCCTCACCTCATCAACATAAGCTTCCATCAAAGGGCTCTGATAACTCTTGTTCACTTGTCGGACCACCAACTGTGAATCTCCCCGCACAATCAACTTCTTGATCCCAAGTTCGGCCGCAATTCTGAGGCCGGCAAGCAAACCTTCATACTCTGCAGTATTATTTGTTGCTTGTTCCTTGGGAAAGTGCATCTGGACAACATACTTGAGGTGCTCTCTGGTGGGCGCTATGAGTACCACGCCGGCACCGGCGCCTTGGAGCGAGAAAGCACCATCAAAGTACATTATCCATTCGCTGCTCGCTTCTTGGACGGGAACGTTTGTCTCTGGGACTTCTTCATCTGGTGTTGGGGTCCATTCAGCTATGAATTCTGCCAAATCTCTGCTCTGTATGGTTGAAGTACTCTCAAACTTGAGGCCAAAGCTTGACAGCTCTAGTGCCCACTCGACGATCCTGCCTGTTGCTTCGGGATTTTGCAATATCCTCTTCAACGGAAAGCGAGTGACCACCGTTATCTCGTGTGCTTGGAAGTAATGGCGCAGCTTCCTTGAGGCCATGAGGAGGCCGAAAAGCAACTTCTGCACCCCAGAGTATCTTGATCTAGCCCCCTGCAGAAGGGAACTTACGAAATACACTGGGCGCTGCACCATCTTCCTTCGCACTTCTCCTTGTTCCTGCGCAGACTTGTCCTTGTCGGGGCCAGAGCTTGTCGGGGAAGCCCCCTGCTTGTCGCTGGATTCGCTTGCCGGAGGTGTGGGTTCCTCATCCGCCTCCCTCTCCGCTACTAACGCAGCACTAACCACTTGATTAGCTGCCGCTAGGTATAGCAGCAACTTCTCTTGTGGCTTAGGTGCGACAAGTATTGGAGTGGAGGACAGGTACCCTTTCAAATCCTGCAGCGCTGCCTCCGCTTCCGGAGTCCATTTCATAGGGCCTGCCTGTTTCAAAATTTTGAAGAAAGGCAGGGCGCGCTCTGCAGACTTTGAAATGAACCTGCTGAGGGCAGCCACACAACCAGCAAGTCTCCTTACGTCCTTGACGCGCTTCGGGGCTTCAATCTGCTCGATGGCTTTTATCTTGTCGGGATTGGCTTCAATCCCCCTCTGGGACACAAAGAACCCGAGAAGCTTGCCGGAGGGAACTCCGAAGACGCACTTCTCGGGGTTCAGCTTGAGTTGGATCTTGCGCAGATTCTCAAAGGTTTCCTCTAAGTCTTGGATCAGGGTATCTTTGCTCTTGCTCTTGACCACTATATCATCCATGTAGGCTTCTACATTTCCGTGGATCTGTGGCTCAAAAGCAGTGGGCACCACCCTCGCAAATGTTGAGCCTGCATTCTTCAACCCAAAGGGCATGCGTATGAAGCAATATGTGCCGCATGGAGTAATGAACGCTGTCTTCTCTTCATCTTCCTTGGCCATGAATATCTGGTGGTAACCTGAGTATGCATCAAGGAAGGAAAGCAGCTCACATCCGGCGGTGGAGTCAACAATCTGGTCAATACGCGGCAAGGGAAATGGATCCATGGGACATGCTTTATTCACATCAGTGAAGTCTATACAAAGCCTCCACTTCCCGTTGGCCTTGCGCACGACGACTGGATTAGCTAACCACGTAGGATGGATCACGCCTCTAACCAGGCCCGCTGCTTCCAACTTCTTTATCTCTTCGGCGATGAATTCTTGGCGCTCCACGGCTTGCTTCCTGACCTTCTGCTTGACGGGCAGCGCATGAGGGCAAACAGCAAGCTTGTGCTCAATTACCTTCCTGGGAACGCCGGGGATGTCAGATGGTTGCCATGCAAACACATCGACATTCGCCCGCAGGAAGGCAACGAGCGCGCTTTCCTATTTGTTGTCGAGTGTAGCACTGATGGTGAAGGTACCACCAGTGCCATCCTCCTTGGCGGACACCTTCTTGGTTGCCGGTGGAGCTGCCATTCCTTTCTTGCACTTGCCGGTGGAGCTCGATGGTGCGTCCTCGACGGCAGCGCAGCACTCCGAAGAGGTGCGTTTGCCGGAGTGGGCCCCAGAGCTCTTGCCGGACTTGGTCTTGTTCTTCCCCCCGGGAGCTTCAGCGGCAAGTGTGTTGCTTTCCGCTGCGGCTGCTGCATCCCGGTAGATCTTGTCGGCGCAGATAAGCGCATCCTTCTTGTTGCCAGGGACAGAGATGACGCTTATCGGCCCAGGCATCTTGAGTACGTTGTAAGCGTAGTGGGAAGCTGCCATGAACTTGGCGAGGGCAGGACGGCCAAGTATCCCATTGTATGGCAATGGGATATCGGCAACATCAAAGGTTATCCTCTCCGTCCTGAAGTTGAGCTCCCCGCCAAAGGTCACGGGCAGTGTAATCTTCCCCTTCAGCTTGCTCCTTCCCGGGTTGATCCCTTGGAACGACCCGGTGTCTTCGAGCTCACTGTCGGGGATCTGTAGCTTCTTGATCACAGCTGAGGAGATCAAGTTCAGGCCGGCCCCGCCGTCAACCAACATCTTGGTGACCTTGAGGTTGCGGATAGTTGGTGAGACCAACATCGGCAAGCACCCGACCGCAGTTGTGCGGTCAGGGTGGTCCTCAAGGTCGAAGATGATGGGCGTGCTGGACCACTTCAGGAGCCTGCGTGACTCGACGGGCGGCTCAGCTGCATTCACTTCTCGCACCCACTGCTTGAGCTGGCGGTGGGAAGTGTGCAGAGAGGCGCCTCCATCGACACACAGGACCTCTGTGGCCTTCTGGAACTCCTACTCGCTGTTATCTCCTTCTTCCATCTCATCGTCGTCTTCTTCCTCATCCTTGTCGCGGCCCCGGGGAGGTCTGTCACCTTGCCGCTGCTTGGCCTTGCCGCGGCGTCCTCCCCGGCCATTGAACGGCCGCTTCTTGCTAGGCTCTCCCCCGCCTCCTTGGGCCTTCTCCTTGTCGCGACGCTCGTATTCAGCCTTCTGCTGCTCTACGAGGTACTTGACTCTCTTGCAGTTTTGGAGATCGTGGCCCTTGGTGCGGTGGATCTTGCAGTATTGCTTGTCGAAGCCGTCCTGCTTGTCGGCTGCCGCTACAGGGGCGGGCTCCTTGCCGGAACCGCCAGCCTGTGCCTTCTTGGCGGGAGCCTCCTTGCCGGACTTCTCGACGACCAGCACCTCCTTGCTCTTCTTTTTTCTGTTATTCCGCCGTCGGCTTTTCCTTGCCGGGGCGGCGTCCTCACTGTCGCTTCCTCCTGCGCCAGTATCCTCTCCGGGGAGTCTCCTCCCCTCTTCAGCGTGCGCGCACTTGTCAGCCAGAGCGTAGAGCTCGCTGACATCCCGGATCTTGGTCATGGCCATCTCCTCCCTCATCCGGCGGTTACGCACGTTCTGGTGGAACGCGCTGATGATCGCGGCGGGGTGGACGTCGGGAATGTTGTGCTGGACGCGGCTGAATCTTTGTATGTACTTGCGCAGGGACTCTCCCTCCTTCTGGGCGAGGATGTGGAGATCGCTCTCCTGGCCGTGGGGCTTGTGGCCGCCCGTGAAGGCGCCAACAAACTGGTGGCACAGATCCGCCCATGAAGAGATGGAGCTCTCCGGCAAGTGCATAAGCCAAGAGCGGACGTTTGGCTTAAGCACTAGCGGGAAGTAGTTGGCTAGGATCTTCTCGTCGCGTCCCCCGGCAGCCTGCACCGCGATGGTGTAGATGCTGAGGAACTCCGAGGGGTGTGTCCTGCCGTCGTACTTCTCGGGTACGTCGGGCTTGAAGTTTTTCATGCTGGGCCACTGGACTTGCCGCAGCTCACGGGTGAACGCAGGACAACCTGCCGCGTACGGCAAGTCGCCTGGTTCACCGGGCGCGTGCGCGTCGACAGCGGTCCCAGCGCGCTGATCAGATTGTCGTCGGGCTTCTCGTCGACGCTCGATGCGAGTCCGAGTGTCCTCTTGCCGCCTGTCGTCTAGGACTTGGCGCTGATCGCGACGAGCCCGTGGATCCGACGACGCCGTAGAGTCGTCGTCGACGTTGATCCGGCGCGGTGGCGATTTCTGTTTCCGCGGCGGGGAGTGCACGGTTGTTGCACCCCCGGCGGTATTGTCTCCATCGGCCTTCGTCTGATCGACTTGCCGTGGCCGTGATGTCGCCGGCTGCTGCGGCGTGTCGTTGTTGGCGAAGGCAGGCTCTGTATCGTAGCCCTCCAGTCTTCGGCTTTATCTGCCGCTGGAGGGAAGTCGAGGAGCAGCTGTGCTCTTGCTAGAGCTTCTGCTGGAGAGGATGGGAGCGGTGGCGAGCGGTGCGAGGAGCGAGATATGCTCGGACTTCTAACAGGGTTAGGAGGAGCAGTTTCCCGCCCCGGCGACCGCGCCTTGCTCGTACCAGCGCGCTGGCCTAGAGCACCCCGCGATTCTCCGGCTTGGCCATGCCCCAGCAAGCGTATGGTACCTCCTGTACCACGCCGCTGCGGGTCTTGCACCTCCTGAGAGGGACGCGAAGCGTGTACAGACGCCGAGGCTTTGGAGTTCGCCCGGTCGTCGGTCTTGTCCTTGGACTTGGTGGCGCCGTGAGTCTCCTCGCCGGAGACCACCCTTCCGCCGGCGTCTCCTCCACCAACCGTTGGTTCTGGTGGCGGTGGGATCGATGCAGACGGGCCGCCGACCTCCAAAGCCTTCTTCTTCGGAGGCATGTTGATGCTGACGATGAGGTTGATGAAGCTGATGAAGTTGTTGAAGGCTGCGCCCGCGTGAGCGCCGAATCAGGTTCGCACAACCTCGACGCCCCCTACCTGGCGCGCCAAAGATGTCGGGGGAAACTGTCCTCCCACGAGCACCTATGGGACCGGAGCCCCTTCTACGTTGCGGTAAGGGAGCGGAGGGAGCACGGAGAGCAGATCGAGGGGCACACGCGGGCAGTTTACCCAGGTTCGGGCCGCGCGAACGCGTAAAACCCTACTCCTGCTTAGGTTGTATTGAGTCTTGGGCTCGGGAGCTTGAAGGTCTATAGTGCTAGCTACACCGAGCAAGAGAGTTGTCTAGGTTTCGAACCTCCTCTACGTTGTGCATGGGCCTCCTTTTATAGCTCAAGGGGTCACCGACAGGTGTCAACGTAGAGGAGGGTAAAAGTGTAATTTTGGTGGTAGTTGCAACAGTGCATGAACAGTGTATGAACAGTGGTCTTCACCTAACTTTGACAGTGGGGGACAAGGGCATTAAATTCCCGTCGCCGTCGACCCCAAAAGCGTCCGTCCATGCTTCTCCGTTCGCCACGGCGGTAGCCTCGTCACCGTGGCATGCCACCATGTGCCCCAGGCTGCACAACCATCTGCCACGTGCCCCTGGAAGGGCCCCAGGGTGACGCGTGGGCCGATGAGCTGGAGCGCGGGCACACAGCGTAGGTTTCCCCGGCAAGCACCTTGCCGGGGTAGTGATCTTGCCGGGCCCGGAAGCTTGTCGCTCTCCGGGTCCTGCCGGGGCCCATGGCGCGCCGAGGCATCTCTTGGGATATGTATTCCTAGGCCCTCCTGGCAAGCTCCTCTTGCTAGGGTCTTGTGTTAAATTGGCAACCTTGAGCCTGGTGCGGCCTTCCCGGCAAGCTCCTCTTGCCGGGGCCTTGATCTTTGTATACTTTGTTCTTGAATGGCTTCATAGGGACCAGAAAGGTTCTCGACGAGCGCGTGGTTAGCCCTGCCACGGGAACCTGCTACTGCCCGTGCACAAGTTGGGGTACTAAGGTACCCCTATCTTAGTACACCAACAATATGGTTGTCGCTTTATTGTATGAAATGCAATCGCCATGTAATTGCTTTACTTTATCACTAAGCGGTAGCGATAGTCGTAGAAGCAATAGTTGGCGAGACGACAACGATGCTACGATGGAGATCAAGGTGTCGCGCCGGTGACGAAGGTGATCATGACGGTGCTTTGGAGATGGAGATCAAAAGCAAAAGATGATGATGGCCATATCATGTCACATATTTTGATTGCATGTGATGTTTATCTTATTATGCTTCTTATTTTGCTTAGAACGACGGTAGCATTATAAGATGATCACTTACTAAATTTCAAGGTATAAGTGTTCTCCCTGAGTATGCACCGTTGCGAAAGTTCGTCGTGCCGAGACACCACGTGATGATCGGGTGTGATAAGCTCTACGTTCAAATACAACGGGTGTAAGCCAGTTTTGCACACGCAGAATACTCGGGTTAAACTTGACGAGCCTAGCATATGCAGATATGGCCTCGGAACACTGGAGACCGAAAGGTCGAGCATGAATCATATAGTAGATATGATCAACATAAGATGTTCACCATTGAAACTACTCCATCTCACGTGATGATCGGACATGGTTTAGTTGATTTGGATCACGTGATCATTTAGATGACCGGAGGGATGTCTATCTAAGTGGGAGTTCTTTAAATAATATGATTAAATTGAACTTTAATTTATCATGAACTTAGTCCTGGTAGTATTAGCATATCTATGTTGTAGATCAATAGCTCGCGATGTTGCTCCACGTTTATTTTTTATATGTTCCTAGAGAAAACTAAGTTGAAAGATGTTAGTAGCAATGATGCGGAATTGTTCCGTGGTCTGAGGATTATCCTCATTGCTGCACAGAAGAATTATGTCCTTGATGCACCGCTAGGTGACAGACCTATTGCAGGAGCAGATACAGACGTTATGAACGTTTTGACAAAAGCTCGGTATGATGACTACTTGATAGTTTAAGTGCACCATGCTTTATGGCTTAGAACCGGGACTTCAAAAACGTTTTTGAACGCCACGGAGCATATAAGATGTTCCAAGAGTTGAAATTAGTATTTCATACTCATGCCCGTGTCAAGAGGTATAAGACCTCTGACGGTACTTTGCCTACAAGATGGAGGAGAATAGCTCAACCAGTGAGCATGTGCTCAGATTGTCTGGGTACTACAATTACTTGAATCAAGTGGTAGTTAATCTTCCAGATAATATAGTAATTGACAAAGTTCTCTAGTCACTATCACCAAGTTAGTAGAACTTCGTGATGAACTATAATATGTAAGGGATGACGAAGGTAATTCCCGAGCTCTTCGCGATGCTGAAATCGGCGAAGGTAGAAATCAAGAAAAAGCATCAAGTGTTGATGGTTAATAAGACCACTTTTTTCAAGTAAAGGGCAAAGGGATAGAAGGGGAACTTCAAGAAGAATGACAAGCAAGTTGTCACTCCCATGAAGAAATCCAAAGCTAAACTCAAGCCTGAAACTAAGTGCTTCTACTGCAAAGGGAATGGTCACTGGAAGTGGAACTGCCCTAGATATTTGGCGGATAAGAAGGATGGCAAAGTGAACAAAGGTATATTTGATATACAGATTATTGATGTGTATTTTACTAGTGTTCATAGCAACCCCTCGGTATTTGATACCGGTTCAGTTGCTAAAGAGTAGTAACTCGAAATGGGAGTTGCATAATGAACAGAAACTAGTTAAAGGATGAAGTGACGATGTGTATTGGAAGTAGTTCCAAGATTGATATGACCATCATCGCACACTCCCTATACTTTCGGGATTAGTGTTGAACCTAAATAAGTGTTATTTGGTGTTTGTGTTGAGCATGAATATGTTTGATCATGTTTATTACAATACGGTTATTCATGTAAGTTAGAGAATAATTATTGTTCTGTTTACATGAATAAAACCTTCTATGGTCATACACCCAATGAAAATGGTTTGTTAGATCTCGATCGTGTGATACACATATTAATAATATTGAAGCAAAAAGATGCAAGGTTAATAATGATAGTGCAACTTATTTGTGGCACTGCCGTTTAGGTCATATTGGTGTAAAGCGCATGAAAAAACTCCATAGTGATGGACTTTTGGAATCACTTGATTATGAATCACTTGGTGCTTGCAAACCATGCCTCATTGGCAAGATGACTAAAACTCCGTTCTTCGGAACTATGGAGCGAGCAACAGATTTGTTGGAAATCATACATACTGATGTATGTGGGCCAATGAGTGTTGAAGCTCACAGCGGGTATCGTTATTTTCTGACCTTCACTGATGATTTAAGCAGATATGGGTATATCTACTTAATGAAGCACAAGTCTGAAACATTTAAAAAATTCAAAGAATTTCAGAGTGAAGTAGAGAATCATCGTAACAAGAAAATAAAGTTTCTACGATCTGATCGTGGAGGAGAATATTTGAGTTACGAGTTTGGTCTTCATTTGAAACAATGTGAAATAGTTTCACTACTCACACCACCTGGAACACCACAGTGAAATGGTGTGTCCGAACGTCATAACCGTACTTTATTAGATATGGTGCGATCGATGATGTCTCTTACCGATCTACCACTATCGCTTTTGGGGTTATGCATTAGAGACAGCTACATTCACGTTAAATAGGGCACCATCTAAATCCATGGAGATGACACCGTATGAACTGTGGTTTGACGAGAAACCTAAGCTGTCATTTCTTTAAGTTTGGGACTGCGATGCTTATGTGAAAAAGTTTCAACATGATAAGCTCGAACCCAAATCGGAGAAGTAAATCTTCATAGGATACCCAAAAGAAACTGTTGGGTACACCTTCTATCACAGATCCGAAGGCAAGGTCTTTGTTGCTAAGAGTGGATCCTTTCTAGAGAAGGAGTTTCTCTCGAAAGAAGTGAGTGGGAGGAAACTAGAACTTGATGAGGTAATTGTACCTTCTCCCGAATTGGAAAGTGGAACATCACAGAAACTAGTTCCAGTGATTCCTACACCAATTAGTGAGGAAGCTAATGATGATGATCATGAAACTTCAGATCAAGTTTCTGCTGAACTTCGTAGATCAACCAGAGTTCGTTCCGCATCAGAGTGGTACGGCAACCCGGTTCTGGAAGTCATGTTACTGGACCATGATGAACCTACGAACTATGAGGAAGCGATGATGAGCCCAGATTCCGCAAAATGGCTTGAGGCCATGAAATCTGAGATGGGATCCATGTATGAGAACAAAGTGTGGACTTTGGTTGACTTGCCCGGTGATCGGCAAGCCATCGAAAATAAATGGATCTTCAAGAGGAAGACTGACGCTGACGGTAATGTTACTGTTTACAAAGCTCGACTTGCTGCGAAAGTTTTTCAACAAAGTTCAAGGAGTTGACTACGATGAGACTTTCTCACCCGTAGCGATGCTTAAGTCTGTCCGAATCATGTTAGCAATTGCCGCATTTTATGAAATCTGGCAAATGGATAACAAAACTGCATTCTTTAATGGATTTATTAAAGAAGACTTGTATATGATGCAACCAGAAGGTTTTGTCAATCCTAAAGGTGCTAACAAAATGTGCAAGCTCCAGCGATCCATCTATAGACTGGTGCAAGCATCTCAGAGTTGGAATATACGCTTTGATAAGTTGATCAAAGCATATAGATTTATACAGACTTGCGGTGAAGCCTGTATTTACAAGAAGTGAGAGGGAGCACTACAACCTTTCTGATAAGTATATGTGAATGACATATTGTCGATCGAAAATGATGTAGAATTTTCTGGAAAGCTTAAAGGAGTGTTCGAAAGGAGTTTTTCAAAGAAAGACCTTGGTGAAGCTGCTTACATATTGGGCATCAAGATCTATAGAGATAGATCAAGACGCTTGATAAGACTTTCGATGAGTACATACCTTGATAAGATTTTGAAGTAGTTCAAAATGGATCAGTCAAAGAAGGAGTTCTTGCCTGACTTGTAAGGTGTGAAGTTGAGTAAGACTCAAAGCCAGACCACGGCAGAAAAATATAGAGAGAATGAAAGTCATTCCCTATGCCTCAGCCATAGGTTCTATAAAGTATGCCATGCTGTGTACCAAACATGTTGTGTACCTTGCCATGAGTTTGACAGGGAGGTACAATAGTGATCCAGGAGTAGATCACTGTATAGCGGTCAAAATTATCCTTAGTAACTGGATGACTAAGGAAATGTTTCTCGATTATGGAGGTGATAAAAAGTTCGTCGTAAAGGGTTACGCCGATGCAAGCTTTGACACTAAATCCAGATGACTCTAAGTATCAATTTGGATGCGTATTGAAAGTGGGAGCAATTAGCTAGAGTAGCTCCATGCAGAGCATTGTAGACATAGAAATTTGCGAAATACATACGGATCTGAATGTGACAGACCCGTTGACTAAACTTCTCTCACAAGCAAACCATGATCACACCTTATTACTCTTGGGTATTAATCACATAGCGATGTGAACTAGATTATTGACTCTAGTAAACCCTTTGGGTGTTTGTCACATGGCGATGTGAACTATGGGTGTTATTCACATAACGATGTGAACTATCGGTATTAAATCACATGGCGATGTGAGCTAGATTATTGACTCTAGTGCAAGTGGGAGACTGAAGGAAATATGCCCTAGAGGCCATAATAAAGCTGTTATTTATATTTCCTTATATCATGATAAATGTTTATTATTCATGCTAGAAATGTATTAACCGGAAACTTAGTACATGTGTGAATACATAGACAAAACAGAGTGTCCCTAGTATGCCTCTACTAGACTAGCTCATTGATCAAAGATGGTTATGTTTCCTAACCATAGACATGAGTTGTCATTTTGTCAACGGGATCACATCATTAGGAGAATGATGTGATGGACTAGACCCATCCGTTAGCATAGCACTTTGATCGTTTAGTTTTACTGCTATTGCTTTCTTCATGACTTATACATGTTCCTATGACTATGAGATTATGCAACTCCCAAATACCGTATGAACACCTTGTGTGCTATCAAACGTCACAACGTAACTGGGTGATCATAAAGATGCTCTACAGGTGTCTCCGAAAGTATTCGTGGTGTTGGCATAGATCAAGACTAGGATTTGTCACTCCGAGTGTCGGAGAGGTATCTCTGGGCCCTCTCGGTAATGCACATCATAATAAGCCTTGCAAGCAAATGACTAATGAGTTAGTCATGAGATGATGTATTACGGAATGAGTAAAGAGACTTGCCGGTAACGAGATTGAACTAGGTATAGAGATACCGACGATCGAATCTCGGGCAAGTAACATACCAATGACAAAAGGAACAACGTATGTTGTTATGCGGTTTGACCAATAAAGATCTTTGTAGAATATGTAGGAGCCAATATGAGCATCCAGGTTCCGCTATTGGTTACTGATCGGAGATGAGTCTCGGTCATGTCTACATAGTTCTTGAACCCGTAGGGTCCGCACGCTTAACGTTTGATGACGATCGGTATTATGAGTTTATGAGTTTTGATGTACCGAAGGTAGTTCGGAGTCCCGGATGAGATCACGGACATGACGAGGAGTCTCGGAATGTCCGAGACATAAAGATTGATATATTGGACGACTATATTCGGACACCGGAAGTGTTCTGGAAAGTTTCGGAATTTACCGGAGTGCCGGGGGGGTTACCGGAACCCCCTAGGGGAATGATGGGCCCTGGTGGGCCATAGGGGAGAGAGAGGGAAGCGGCCAGGAGGTGGCGCGCCCCCTCCCTAGGAGGAGTCCGAATAGGACTAGGGGAGGGGGGCGCGGCCCCTCTTTCCCTCTCCCTCTCCCTCTCTTTCCTTCCCCCCTTTTTCCTTCTTTGGTAGATTCCTACTAGGAATAGGATTGCAATCCTAATCCTAGTAGGATTGCAGCCCTAGCCGCACCATAGGAGGGCCGGCCGGCCTCCCCCTTGCTAATTTATATACGGGGGCGGGGGGGCACCCAAAGATACACAAGTTGAATTGTTCTAGCCGTGTGCGGTGCCCTCCTCCACAGAATCACACCTCGGTCATACCGTCGCAGTGCTTAGGCGAAGCCCTGCGCCGGTAGATACATCATATCCGTCACCACGCCGCCGTGCTGACGAAACTCTTCCGTGGGACTTCATCAAGCTAAACGTGTGCTGAACGCGGAGGTGCCGTATGTTCGGTGCTTGATCGCTTAGATCGCGAAGAAGTTCGACTACATCAACCGCGTCACTTGACGCTTCCGCTTCCGGTCTACGAGGGTACGTAGACACACTCTTCCCTCTCGTTGCTATGCATCTAGTAGATAGATCTTGCGTGATCGTAGGAAAATTTTAAAATACTACGTTCCCCAACAACTAACTCATTAGTCATTTGCTTGCAAGGCTTATTATGATGTGCATTACCGAGAGGGCCCAGAGATACCTCTCCGACACTCGGAGTGACAAATCCTATTCTTGATCTATGCCAACACCACGAACACTTTCGGAGACACATGTAGAGCATCTTTATGATCATCCAATTACGTTGTGACGTCTGATAGCATGATGGCTTCTCGCCCCTCGTTGGTTACCCCAAGTGGAAGGTTTGAGATGTAGCGTAACGGCAAGTTTCCCTTGGCAAAGATACCAATGATCGAATCCCGTGAGACTTCGAGGGTCGACAAGTAGGTGTCAACTGCTAACGGCGCCAGAAACTTAGCGGTTGACAGGACCTGCACACAGATACAAATAACTTTGCTCCCAACGAGTACAGAGAGGTTGTCAATCCCTCCGGCCTTGCTGTTTACAAAGGATCTAACGCAAGAGGTAATAATGATAGCTATGACTGCAACTAGGGAATAAAAACAGGAAGTAAATATAAGGTGTGATCAGTGGTGGTAATATGGACCGGGGTCCCATGATGTTCACTAGTGATGTATCTCTCCCAAAAGACGATAAAACAGCTAAGTGAGGTAAACAAATTACAGCTGGGCAATTGACAGGATTATGTGCGCAAACCAATGCTAACTATGCTGCAAAGAAAGGTAGAGGCTCAAAAGCATGGGCGGTACGCCAAGGCAAGTAGACCTAAATCCATCTGCATCTACTACTAATCATCCACCTTGAGATATCTATCCAGAACATCTCGCTGGTATTAAGTTGCGAGTCCCACCCAAAGTGTAAACTCAAAGCAATAGACAACTGCATTAAAAGAACTTTGCGTAAAGTAAACCATCCTTGCACCCGCAAGTACAAGCACCTTTTCCCCCTTATGGCAACAGCACATCCCCTAGACTCATGTTTCTGTCACTCAAGCTAGTCATCAGGGGGCATGAACCCACAATCAAGCATAACGTTCCCTCTTGGAGTTACTACCTACTACTTGGCCAAAGTAATAAACAGCAACGGAGAACATGCAAGAATTACTCAAGAACTAAAATATAAAAGAGGTGAATCAAATATATTACTCACACACAATCTGAACATAATCTCATAATCCATCGGATCCCAGCAAACTCAGCAGAGCAACAGCATAAAGATTACATATGTGCCTCGATCATGTAGGGCAGCTCACGAGGTCTAATCCATGAAGAACAAAGAGGGGAGGAGAACATCACATAGCTACTGGTCATGGACCCATGGTCTAAGGGGGACTACTCACAACTCATCCGGGAAGTGTCCATGGCGGTGGAGAAGCTCCCGGTGGTGGTTCTCCCCTCCAGCAGGGTGCCGGGAAGAGTTCTCTTGATGCTCCCGATCTTGGAAGCGTTGCGGCGGCGGAACAGAGGCGAGATCGTGAAAAAGGGTTCCGTCCTCGAGGGTTTCGGGACGCGAGGAATATATATGCGAAGGGGGGTCACCAGAGGCGGAGAGGGGGCCCCAGGCGCCCCCTGGGGCGGCCAGGGGTGGGGCCGCCCCGGGTGGCCGCCTGGGCCGCCCCTGGCTCCCCTCTGGCCCCACTTTGGTTTTTCTCGAAGCTTCCTGTACGCTGATTTTTTCTGTATTTTTCCCGGAATTTTTGGAGCACTTTTAATATGGGGGAAATCTGAAATAGAACAACAGCAGAAAACTTGAACTGGCACTGTGGTGCACTGGGTTAATAGGTTAGTCCAAATATGATCAAAAGTGTATGGAAGTGCATAAATATCATAGCAATATCACACAAAAGAAGCATGGAGCAAGCAGAAATTATAGATACGTTTTGGACGTATCAACATCCCCAAGCTTAATTCCTGCTCGTCCTCGAGTAGGTAAATGATAACAAGCATAATTTCTGTGGTGACATGCTACCAACCATATAAGA
This sequence comes from Secale cereale, assembly GCA_902687465.1. NCBI lineage: Eukaryota > Viridiplantae > Streptophyta > Magnoliopsida > Poales > Poaceae > Secale > Secale cereale. Next base: position 563,143,493 of record LR738713.1, on the reverse strand, counting down.
ACTTTTTAAGTAAAGCAATCAAGGCATGTAATTCAATTCAAGTCATAACAAGCAAGAGTCTATATTAGCATTGTAACAAGTAACATAAGAACATAAAGGTGCAAGAGCTCTCGCTGTCCGTGACTCGAATGTCTCCAAATGGTGTTTGCGTGCAAGAAAGGGGATAGGGATATACGACAGAGTAAAACATAGTTTTTATATTGTTGAGAACTTAATTTACTAAAGTTTCACACTTGGTCTTCTTTGGAATCTTATCTTGACTCATCCCTAGACCGTCAGCCAGGTACAAGTCAAAATGATCCACTCCCTTTCGATATTTTGAGCACTCATGCAATGGATGAGCGTAAGCAAGAAAGTCGACACTTAGGATGGCAAAGAGAGAAAAATGATGAAGGGGGAAGACAAAAAAGGTGTGAAGGGCTCACATCAATGAGCACAATCATCGGCGAGAGAAAGCCAAATGATGGATATGATGTGAGGAGTAGGGATTGCCATACAACGGATGCACATATGAGCTAAGGTAAGCTCTCCAATGGAACTAGTGGGGGTGCATCCAACTTGCTTGCTCAAGAAGACCTAGAGCTCTTTTGAGGAGGCTCATCATTGGAATATACAAGCCAAGTTCTATAGTGTGAAGGTCCCCACATAGCTATATGCATGAATGATAATCTCTATGGAGTACAAGGTATAAGATGGAGTACGAGTGTGGATCTCTCAAAAGAAATAGTAGTGTGCCCCCTTCTCTCTTTTTATTTCTTTTTCTCTTTTTTCTATTTTTTTTATTTTTTGTGGCCTCAATGGCTCTTTCTATTTAACTCTCATTTGTCCTCTTTGGGATCTTTTGATTTTGTCCTCTTTGGGATCTTTTGATTTGTCCTCTTTGGGATCTTTCCCTCACTTTAGGGGCAACACTCTATGTATTACAAGAAGTATATAAGATCTTTCACACTTTACAAAAGTACTCAACATAAAGAAAATGAAACTATCATGATGTATGCAAATGTATGCCTCTGCCAGTGTAGCAGGATATGCAATGATACTAGCGCGTCATGTAGCAATGATTAGGGCAAGGCCCAACTAGCATGCGGCTCATCGATCAAGCAAAAAGCATGTATGACATGAAGATCAAGTCATGAGAAGATGGATGTTGCATGGCAATGTATCTTGGAAAGGCTATGGAAATGCCTTGATAGGTAGGTATGGTGGCTGTTTTGAGGAAGGATATAATGAGGCTTATGATGACAGAGCGTATCGTGCCAAGGATTTGGATGCACCGGCGAAGTATGCGCCAACTCTCGAGGTGAGAAAGGGCAATGCACGGTACCGAAGAGGCTAGAAAAATATGGTTAGGTGGAAGTGTCAACTTTCGAATACTCACATTAGTCCGAAGAACTCATGCACTTATTATCGGTAACTCTCAATCTAATTAGGAGGTTCACAAAGAGACAAGTACCCCGAGGAGGAGTGTATGGGGGTTCGGTTATCCTTGCGCATCCCCGGCTCATGGTACGTGAGTGTACTCTAATATTCGATCCCTCCAAATATTAGTGATCCATTTAGTAGCTAAAGTTCTCAACTATTTTGTAGGTTTTCGAAAATAAACACGGATTGCCCAAAATACGACATCTATCACTAATAGGCTAAAGCTCTTGACACCAAAAGTTCAGACATTACTCATGGCAATACCTCAAAACTATTGCAAGTTACTACTAAAATTAAATAGCAACCTCAATTACCTACTTTAAGTTAAGACACACAACTCAGTACAACAGGCAAACTCTCTTAACAAGATAAACATGAAAACTCAAGAGAGTTCAACAACCAACTAAACAAAAGCTCTTTAAAAAGAAAAGCATGAAAACTAAGAGCTAAACATGACAGCAGTTATGGAAAGACAAAGAACACACAGAGCAGAGATAAGCATGAAAATCCTATGTTGTGTTCTAGGTTGAAGTGGAGCGTGTTTCTCTCCCACACAAAGAAAGCTGGGTTCTAACTTGTTATGAACAGCAAGCAAAGCTAAAGAAAACTAAAAAGGAAACTAAGAGCAAGACGCTCCAAGCATAGCACATAACGCATGAAGTGATTAAAATATAGTGGAACGAAAGACGAACTGATAATTGTTGATGGAGAAGGGGATGCACGGGGGCATCCCAAGCTTAGACGCTTGAGTCTTCTTGAATATTTCTTGGGGGTGCACGGGGGCATCCCCAAGCTTGAGCGTTTGACCCTCCTGAATCTTCTTTTATCATCTTCCCTCGCACACTTGAAAACTCCCTTCATACATAACTCATCATAATCTGATTAGCGAGGTTAGTACCCACAATAAAATAATTTTTCCCTACTGGAAATAAGGATAATCTTGAAGAGCTACTGTTTCTCAAGATTGCCAAAAGGTTTTTGCAAAGAAAAAGCAAGCTCAAGGTTTGCAAAACGAAGAAAAGGCAAAACAGGACAGAATCTGTGAAAAATAGACCACCAGGTAGTAAATAATTTTTTCGGGGTACTTCTGCAACTCAAATAAAAAAACTCAAAACAGACGCTCAAAAGCCAATTGTATAGAGCACACTGTCGAAACAATTCAGATCAAAAAGATGATCTGGTGATTTTATACGAATTTTTCTGTCCAAGGACAGAATCTGTTTTCTGGACAGCACGTCACAACTTTTGCACTTTCTTGCAATCAGAGGCTAAACTTGGCACAAAGCTGAAAAGAAAAGATACAATGATGATGCTACTGTAGTAACAAACATCAAGACACAACAAAAGCAAAATAAAACTTTATTCGTTGTGGGCTGCCTCCCAAAAGTGCTTTCTTTTATGCCTTTAAGCTAGGCATAATGCAAAGAGAGAAGATCAAGTTTTATCAAGAGTAAGAGAATAGCTAGCCCGTGTAACGAACTCAAAAGGTAACTTAATCTTCTTTCTAGGGAAGTGTTCCATCCCTTTCTTGAGAGGAAATTGGAATTTTATATTCCCCTCTTTCATGTCAATGATAGCACCAACGGTGCGAAGAAAAGGACGTCCCAAAATAATTGGACAAGAAGGTTCACATTCAATATCCATAGTAGTAAAATCAACGGGAACATAATTGTCATTGACAATGATAAGAACATCGTCGATCTTCCCCAAAGGTTTCTTTACGAAAGAATCAACAAGACGAACACCAAAAGAACAAGGATCAAAAGATTTCAATTTAAGCATATCATACATTCTTTTGGGCATAACGGAGGTACTAGCTCCAACATCACATAAAGCATAGCAAGAGAAGTTATTCAACTTAATTTTAATCATAGGATCCCAACCATCTTCTAGCTTTCTAGGTATGGAGGCTTCTACCCTAAGCTTCTCCTCCCTAGCTTTGATGAGTGCATTAGTGATATGCTCCGTGAAGGCAAGGTTAAGTGTGCTAGTGTGGGGATCTCTAGACATCTTGTGAAGAAAACTAATAACTTCAGAAAGGGTGCAATTATCAAAATCAAGGTCACTACTATCAAGTAAAGTGGTAGTGGTGTCCTTTAGGCTCACTTGTTTGGTAGCTTATATGGTCATAGGAGTTCCTTCTTTTACGGTTGAGGTCATAGCATCACCATTAATAGGTCCAATGGGACTAGGAGTGCATTGGGTGCTAAGAGTTTGGATATCCTCAACAACTTGGATAGTAGCAACAGTGTGGTGGGTAGGAAGGTTCTTAATTCTATCTTCTTCCTCCTTTTCTCTAGCCCATCTCTCTTTAAGTTTAGCCATCATCCTAATGTTTTCATTAATTTGCACTTGAATAGCATTCATAGGAGTGGTCTTCCTCTCCTCAAGAGGAGAAGTTCTAATTTTAAGCAACTCTACCTCATGGGCTAAATTGTCTACCTTCGAAGAGAGATTATCTAGTTTGTCTAGTTTTTCTTCTACACTCTTATTGAAGGCTTTTTGGGTAGTGATGAAGTCTTTAAGCATAATCTCTAGTTCAGAAGTGGAGTTCTTGGTGCTAGAATAAGCATTGTTGTTCCCATAGGAATTAGAGGGGAACGGTCTAGGGTTGCTACCAAAATTACTCCTATAAGCATTGTTATTGAAATTGTTTCTAGAGATAAAGTTCACATCTACTTGATCTTGAGCAATCAAAGAATTTAAAGGAACATCATGAGGATCAATAGAAGATTGCTTGGAAAGTAGAGACATGATCAAGTCAACTTTTTCATTTAGGGAGGAAATCTCCTCGACAGAGTTTACCTTCCTACCTGTTGGAGCGCGTTCGGTGTGCCATTGGGAATAATTGGTCATCATCTCGTCGAGAAGCTTTGTGGTGATGGCTTCTCGCCCCTCGTTGATTACCCCAAGTGGAAGGTTTGAGATGCAGTGTAGCGGTAGTTTTCCCTTGGCAAAGATACCAAGGATCGAATTCCCCTGAGACTCCAAGGTTCAACAAGAAGGTGTCAACTGCTAGCGGCGCAACTAGCGATCGACTGGACCTGCACACAGATACAAATAACTTTGCTCCCAACGAGTACAGAGAGGTTGTCAATCCCTTCGGCCTTGTTGTTTACAAAGGATCAAACGCAAGAGATAATAGTGATAGGTATAACTGCAACTAGTAAGTAAAAACAGAAAGTAAATAGCGGATGTGATCAGTGATGGTAATATGGACCGGGGTCCCATGATGTTCACTAGTGATGTCTCTCTCCCAAAAGACGATAAAACAGCTAAGCGAGGTAAACAAATTACAGCTGGGCAATTGACAGGATTATGTGCGCAAACCAATGCTAACTATGCTGCAAGAAAGGTAGAGGCTCAAAAGCATGGGCGGTACGCCAAGGTAAGTAGACCAAAATCCATCTGCATCTACTACTAATCATCCACCTTGAGATATCTATCCAGAACATCTCGCTGGTATTAAGTTGCGAGTCCCACCCATAGTGTAAACTCAAAGCAACAGACAACTGCATTAAAAGAACTTTGCGTAAAGTAAACAATCCTTGCACCCGCGAGTACAAGCACCGTTGTTTTCCCCCTTGTGGCAACAGCACATCCCCTAGACTCATGTTTCTGTCACTTAAGCTAGTCATCGAGGGGCATGAACCCACAATCAAGCATAACGTTCCCTCTTGGAGTTACTACCTACTACTTGACCAAAGCAATAAACAGCAACGGAGAACATGCAAGAATTACTCAAGAACATAAATATAAAAGAGGTGAATCAAATATATTACTCAAACACAATCTGAACATAATCTCATAATCCATCGGATCCCAGCAAACTCATCATAGCAACAGCATAAGGATTACATATGTGCCTCGATCATTTAGGGCAGCTCACGAGGTCTAATCGGTGAAGAACAAAAGGGGGAGAAGAACATCACATAGCTACTGGTCATGGACCCATGGTCCAAGGGAGACTACTCACAACTCATCCGGGAGGCGTCCATGGTGGTGGAGAAGCTCCCGGTGGTGATCCTCCCCTTCGGAAGGGTGCCGGGAAGAGTTCTCCTGGTGCTCCCGATCTTGGAAGCGCAGCGGCGGCGGAACAGAGATGAGATCGCGAAAAAGGGTTCCGTGCTCGAGGGTTTCGGGACGCGGTGTAAATATATGCCAAAGGGAGGCATCAGCGGAGGCCTGGGGGGCCCAGGCGCCCCCCAGCGCGGCCAGGAGGGGGCCCGCTCCCCCAGGGCGCCTGGAGCCCTGGTGGCCCCCCTCCGGCCCTACTTTGGCCGCATGGAAGCTTCCGGAACGCTGATTTTTTATATATTTTTCCCGGAATTTTTCTGGCAGTTTACGTAATGGGAAAACCTGAAATACAAAAACAACAGAAAACAGAAACTGGCACTGGGGTGCACTGAGTTAATAAGTTAGTCCAAATATGATCAAAAGTGTATGGAAGTGCATAAATATCATAGCAATATCACACAAAAGAGGCATGGAGCAAGCAGAAATTATAGATACGTTTTGGATGTATCAACATCCCCAAGCTTAATTCCTGCTCGTCCTCGAGTAGGTAAATGATAACAATCATAATTTCTGTGGTGACATGCTATTAACCATATAAGAACTTTTCACAGTCACATGACAAAAGCTTACTGAGATAATGAATCTGTAGTAATTAAGTTGCCTCATGAGAAAATCACAAAGAACTGGAAGTTTTACAATATGATACTGAAACATCAAATAGATTTGTAGTGAGCATGGTGTGCAAATATGATAAGGTGGTATCTCGCTTGCCCCCTTTAGTGAAGCAAAACATAAATGCAGGGGCACCTCCAAGGTTTAAGTGACGACTAGATACAATGATTTCAGAATAAACAATATCATAATCATGCAAAAGACAATGCTGCTTTGGGACAATGCACATTACACTCAGAATGACAATCATGCTCTCCATAGTTGGTGCTTTAAAGAAGGTGGAGACTCTCGAACCGTGGCTTTTGATGGCAAGGTTGAAAACCCGTGGTCGGAAACAAAAACTAAACATGTACCAGAGCTCTTGGTTTTAAAAACAGAGGTAATAATTATTATTTTTAGAATATGCATATTTCGTCAACGAATGCTAGCAGATAACTCAATTACTTTTTGAGCTGGACAAGTTTCGAGGAACGGCTCCCGAATGAGGACGATCACATCCTCTTAATCTCCTTTGTTTATCACTGCCAAAGTTTTCTGATTTCTCATGAACAAAGCGTGAAGGAGGGTTTGTTTGTTGTATTATTTTTTAATGAGCCGGGCGCACTCTATGCCAGTTCCTTATCGTATTAGGGGTTTGCACATTAGACATGCAATCCCGGGGTGAAGCTTGTCCAACTTAAAAAGATCACGAATTAACTACTACTTCCTCATGAGCTAAACAGAGGCACAAAAGAGAAATGCTTTTTTTGAATAATTTCGAGATGGTACATGAAAGTCTTCGTTAGGAATGGCAGGTAAATACCATGTATAGGAAGGTATGGTGGACTCATATGGCATAACTGGTTTAAAGGATTTTGGATGCACAAGCAGTCAGTCCGCTTAGTACAGGCGAAGGTTAGCAAAAGACTGGGAGCGACCAACTAAAAGAGCAATGACGGTCATAATCATGCAGAGCGACAAAGCAACATTGAATCGGGCATGGAAGTTATATCGCTACTCAGAAATTAAAGATCATCAAGGCTTGATAGACTTTCTTTACAGTCTTAAATATGCGTGAGCATATGCCAAGTCAATCAAAATAAATTCTTGGAGGAAGATATCACTAAACCATACCACATCATAGGCAAACAAATCATGTTGGTACTCCAATAACACATTGAGAACCCCCCAGCTATTTGAGACTAACCATAAGAAAACATGAACTACTAAGCACCATTATGCACATAGCATTTTTATCATAGACATATCAACCAGTGCAACAGAAGCCAACTCTCTTAACAAGATAAGCATGATAACTCAAGAGAGTTCCAGCAACCAACTAAACAAAAGCTCTTTAAAAAGAAAAGCATGAAAACTAAGAGCTAAGCATGACAATAGCTATTGAAAGACCAAGAACATACACAGCAAAGATAAACATGAAAATCCTATGTTGTGTTCTAGGTTGAAGTGGAGCGTGTTTCTCTCCCACAGAAAGAAAGCTGAGTTCCAACTCGTTATGAAAAGCAAGCAAAGCTAAAGAAAACTAAAAAGGAAACTAAAAGCAAGACGCTCCAAGCATAGCACATAACACATGAAGTGATAAAAATATAGTGGAACGAAAGACGAACTGATAATGTTGATGGAGAAGGGGATGCACGGGGGCATCCCCAAGCTTAGACGCTTGAGTCTTCTTGAATATTTCTTGGGGGTGCATGGGGGCATCCCCAAGCTTGAGCGTTTGACACTCCTGAATCTTTTTATCATCTTCCCTTGCACACTTGAAAACTCCCTTCATACATAACTCATCATAATCTGATTAGCGAGGTTAGTACCCTTAATAAAATAATTTTTCCTTGCTAGAAATAAGGATATTCTTGAAGGTCTACTGTTTCTCAAGATTGTCAAAAGGTTTTTGCAAAGAAAAAGCAAGCTCAAGGTTTGCAAAATGAAGGAAAGGCAAAACAGGACAGAATCTGTGAAAAACAGACCAGCAGCTAGTAAATGATTTTTTCGGGGCACTTCTGCAACTCAAATCAAAAAACTCAGAACAGACGCCCGAAAGACAATTGTATAGAGCACGCTGTCGAAAAATTTCAGACCAAAAAGGTGATCTGGTGATTTTATACGAATTTTTCTGTCCAAGGACAGAATCTGTTTCCTGGACAGCACGTCACAACTTTTGAACTTTCTTGCAATCAGAGGCTACACTTGGCACAAAGCTGAAAAGTAAAGATACAATGATGATGCTACTGTAGTAACAACATCAAGACACAACAAAAGCAAAATAAAATTTTATTCATTGTGGGCTGCCTCCCAAAAGCGCTTTCTTTTATGCCTTTAAGCTAGGCATAATGCAAAGAGGTCAAGTTGTATCAATTGAACCATCATCAAGATCATCAAAAAATTCTTCAATAGTACAACTAGTCTTAAGAGGACTTTCAAATAAAGGCCTAATAGAGATACTTCTAGGGAGAAGACCAAAAGAAAAAAGTCAAGGGAAGATTCATTTATAAATTTATCAAAGAGAGGTGTTTCTTCCAAAGTCTTCACAGTTTCAACCCCTTTGGCAATAGATGGATTACTTTTAGAGCGGGGAGCCTTTGGAACGTAAACGAACTTAGTCTCCTTCCTTGCCGGAGTTTCTACCTTTTTGGTTTTGATTGAGGAGAAAGTAGTTCCTAGAGTATCAAAGATTTCCTCAATCTTGTCTATCCTAGAAGAATCCAAGTCATGGGATTTGATGGTCTCCAAAGTTTTGAGAATTTTATGCATGGAGCTATCAAGCCTATTCAAATTCCCTTGGATCTTACGATCCAACTCATTTATCTTATTAATGTTTGGCATCTCTAGCTCTATCTTTTCAAGTTTTTTCATAATGTGAGCTAGGGTGATGTCCTCTTGAATGCTAACAACAGGGGGATTTCCAACAAGATTTTCAATGATACTAAGAGACTCTCAAACTGGGGCCTCTAGGAAATTCCCATTGATAGCAGAATCTAGAATAAACCTATTCCAAGAAGTAATTCCAACATAAAAATTTCTAAGCAGGATAGTAGTAGATTGTTTCTTGGTGGCTCTTTTTTGAGAATCATTAATTCTATACCAAGCATCTTTTAGACTTTCCCCACCTCTTTGTTTAAAGGTGAGAACTTCTGCCTCACCAAAGACAAAAGGACCAGACATAATGACAACTAAAGAATGAGATAACTATTTTTGTGATTTTTGATAAAGGACACTAAAGCAAAAACTGAAAGGTAAACTAACAAGACTAAAAAGCAAAGGTAAAAGATAGCATGCAACTCCCCTATCTTGAAGAGTCCCCGGCAACGGCGCCAGAAAACTTTGCTTGATGGCTTCTCGCCCCTCGTTGGTTACCCCAAGTGGAAGGTTTGAGATGCAGTGTAGCGGTAGTTTTCCCTTGGCAAAGATACCAAGGATCGAATTCCCTTGAGACTCCAAGGTTCAACAAGAAGGTGTCAACTGCTAGCGGCGCAACTAGCGATCGACTGGACCTGCACACAGATACAAATAACTTTGCTCCCAACAAGTACAAAGAGGTTGTCAATCCCTCCGGCCTTGTCGTTTACAAAGGATCAAACGCAAGAGATAATAGTGATAGGTATAACTGCAACTAGTAAGTAAAAACAGAAAGTAAATAGCGGATGTGATCAGTGATGGTAATATGGACCGGGGTCCCATGATGTTCACTAGTGATGTCTCTCTCCCAAAAGACGATAAAACAGCTAAGCGAGGTAAACAAATTACAGCTGGGCAATTGACATGATTATGTGCGCAAACCAATGCTAACTATGCTGCAAGAAAGGCAGAGGCTCAAAAGCATGGGCGGTACGCCAAGGTAAGTAGACCGAAATCCATCTGCATCTACTACTAATCATCCACCTTGAGATATCTATCCAGAACATCTCGCTGGTATTAAGTTGCGAGTCCCACCCATAGTGTAAACTCAAAGCAACAGACAACTGCATTAAAAGAACTTTGCGTAAAGTAAACAATCCTTGCACCCGCGAGTACAAGCACCGTTGTTTTCCCCCTTGTGGCAACAGCACATCCCCTAGACTCATGTTTCTGTCACTCAAGCTAGTCATCGAGGGGCATGAACCCACAATCAAGCATAACGTTCCCTCTTGGAGTTATTACCTACTACTTGGCCAAAGCAATAAACAACAACGGAGAACATGCAAGAATTACTCAAGAACATAAATATAAAAGAGGTGAATCAAATATATTACTCAAACACAATCTGAACATAATCTCATAATCCATCGGATCCCAGCAAACTCATCATAGCAACAGCATAAGGATTACATATTTGCCTCGATCATGTAGGGCAGCTCACGAGGTCTAATCGGTGAAGAACAAAAAGGGGAGGAGAACATCACATAGCTACTGGTCATGGACCCATGGTCCAAGGGAGACTACTCACAACTCATCCGGGAGGCGTCCATGGTGGTGGAGAAGCTCCCGGTGGTGATCCTCCCCTCCGGCAGGGTGCCGGGAAGAGTTCTCCTGGTGCTCCCGATCTTGGAAGCGCGGCGGCGGCGGAACAGAGATGAGATCGCGAAAAAGGGTTCCGTGCTCGAGGGTTTCGGGGAGGCCTGGGGGGCCCAGGTGCCCCCCCGGCGCGGCCAAGAGGGGGGCCGCGCCCCCAGGGCTCCTGGAGCCCTGGTGGCCCCCCTCCTGCCCTACTTTGGCCGCATGGAAGCTTCCGGAACGCTGATTTTTTATATATTTTTCCCGGAATTTTTCTGGCAGTTTACGTAATGGGAAAACCTGAAATACAAAAACAGCAAAAAAACAGAAACTGGCACTGGGGTGCACTGAGTTAATAGGTTAGTCCAAATATGATCAAAAGTGTATGGAAGTGCATAAATATCATAGCAATATCACACAAAAGAGGCATGGAGCAAGCAGAAATTATAGATACGTTTTGGACGTATCACATGGCGACACCAAGTGTAGTTGACATAAAGGTTCCTCCCGCAGCCGAATCTAACAAGTTCCGCGAGGTAAAGTTCAAGCCTGCATAAAAAGTTTGGATAACCACTCAAGTAGTCAAACCATGAGTAGGGCAATTCTTGACAAGAGATTTCATGCGTTCCCAAGCTTGGGCTACGTGTTCATTATCCAATTGTTTAAAATTCATTATGTTACTCCTTAGTTGGATAATTTTAGCAGGGGGATAGTACTTCCCAATAAAGGCATCCTTGCACTTGTCCCAAGAATCTATACTATTCCTAGGCAAGGATTGAAACCAGATTTTAGCTCCTCCTCTCAAGGAGAAAGGAAAAAGCTTAAGCTTAACAATATCACCATCTACTTCTTTGTACTTTTGCATATCTCATAGCTCAACAAAATTATTTAAGTGCAAAGCAGCATCATCTCCAGCACCGGAGAATTGATCTTTCATAACTAGGTTCAGTAAAGCAGGTTTAATCTCATAAGAAGGTGCTGAAGTGGCAGGTGTAGCAATAGGCGTGCAGATAAAGTCATTGTTGTTATGACTAGTGAAGTCACACAACTTGGTGTTCTCGGTGGAACCCATAGCAGCAGCAAGCAAGATAACTATTTTTGTGATTTTTGGTAAGGGACACTAAAGCAAAACTGAAAGGTAAACTAACAAGACTAAAAAGCAAAGATAAAAGATAGCGTGCAACTCCCCTATCTTGAAGAGTGGAGTCCCCGACAACGGCGCCAGAAACTTTGCTTGATGGCTTCTCGCCCCTCGTTGGTTACCCCAAGTGGAAGGTTTGAGATGTAGCGTAACGGCAAGTTTCCCTTGGCAAAGATACCAAGGATCGAATCCCGTGAGACTCCGAGGGTCGACAAGTAGGTGTCAACTGCTAACGGCGCCAGAAACTTAGCGGTTGACAGGACCTGCACACAGATACAAATAACTTTGCTCCCAACGAGTACAGAGAGGTTGTCAATCCCTCCGGCCTTGCTGTTTACAAAGGATCAAACGCAAGAGGTAATAATGATAGCTATGACTGCAACTAGGGAATAAAAACAGGAAGTAAATATAAGGTGTGATCAGTGGTGGTAATATGGACCGGGGTCCCATGATGTTCACTAGTGATGTCTCTCTCCCAAAAGAAGATAAAACAGCTAAGCGAGGTAAACAAATTACAGCTGGGCAATTGACATGATTATGTGCGCAAACCAATGCTAACTATGCTGCAAAGAAAGGTAGAGGCTCAAAAGCATGGGCGGTACGCCAAGGCAAGTAGACCGAAATCCATCTGCATCTACTACTAATCATCCACCTTGAGATATCTATCCTGAACATCTCGCTGGTATTAAGTTGCGAGTCCCACCCAAAGTGTAAACTCAAAGCAACAGACAACTTCATTAAAAGAACTTTGCGTAAAGTAAACTATCCTTGCACCCGCAAGTACAAGCACCGTTGTTTTCCCCCTTGTGGCAACAGCACATCTCCTAGACTCATGTTTCTGTCACTCAAGCTAGTCATCAGGGGGCATGAACCCACAATCAAGCATAACGTTCCCTCTTGGAGTCACTACCTACTACTTGGCCAAAGCAATAAACAGCAACAGAGAACATGCAAGAATTACTCAAGAACTAAAATATAAAAGAGGTGAATCAAATATATTACTCACACACAATCTGAACATAATCTCATAATCCATCGGATCCCAGCAAACTCAGCAGAGCAACAGCATAAAGATTACATATGTGCCTCGATCATGTAGGGCAGCTCATGAGGTCTAATCCATGAAGAACAAAGAGGGGAGGAGAACATCACATAGCTACTGGTCATGGACCCATGGTCCAAGGGGGACTACTCACAACTCATCCGGGAAGCGTCCATGGCGGTGGAGAAGCTCCCGGTGGTGGTTCTCCCCTCCGGCAGGGTGCCGGGAAGAGTTCTCCTGATGCTCCCGATCTTGGAAGCGTTGCGGCGGTGGAACAGAGGCGAGATCGTGAAAAAGGGTTCCGTCCTCGAGGGTTTCGGGACGCGAGGAATATATATGCGAAGGGGGGTCACCAGAGGCGGAGACGCGGCCCCAGGCGCCCCCCTGGGGCGGCCAGGGGTGGGGCCGCCCCGGGTGGCCGCCTGGGCCGCCCCTGGCTCCCCTCTGGCCCCACTTTGGTTTTTCTCGAAGTTTCCTGTACGCTGATTTTTTCTGTATTTTTCCCAGAATTTTTGGAGCACTTTTAATATGGGGGAAATCTGAAATAGAAAAACAGCAGAAAACAGGAACTGGCACTGTGGTGCACTGGGTTAATAGGTTAGTCCAAATATGATCAAAAGTGTATGGAAGTGCATAAATATCATAGCAATATCACACAAAAGAAGCATGGAGCAAGCAGAAATTATAGATACGTTTTGGACGTATCATAGCACACAAGGTGTTCCTCTGGTATTCGGGAGTTGCATAATCTCATAGTCATAGGAACATGTATAAGTCATGAAGAAAGCAATAGCAGTAAAACTAAACGATCATAGTGCTAAGCTAACAGATGGGTCTTGTCCATCACATAATTCTCCTAATGATGTGATCCCGTTGATCAAATGACAACTCATGTCTATGGCTAGGAAACATAACCATCTTTGATCAATGAGCTAGTCTAGTAGAGGCATACTAGGGACATACTGTTTTGTCTATGTATTCACACATGTACTAAGTTTCCGGTTAATACAATTCTAGCATGAATAAAACACAATTATCATGATATGAGGAAATACAAATAACATCTTTATTATTGCCTCTAGGGCATATTTCCTTCAGCATATATATGAAAGCTGGTCTACCACCTCCCAATGCACAAGCTCCTCCATCCCAACATGATGGCAATTAGGAAACTTCACAAGCTAATATGGAGCAACAGCCACCTCCAGAACAAGCCCAAGTAACTATCTTTTTCTTGTACACAACCTCTAGCAGATCTTATGGACCAACACACTGTAACGAGCTTTTTGTTTGATGAGCAGCCGGCCAACACAAGTGCAGAGACCAGTACATTAGTAGAAGATCTTATGGTGGATCACATGCTTCAACAGGTAATTTAAACATGAGTGACACACCAATCATGCTCTGCTGCAATCATGCTTTAGTGACATAGTTAGTTTCCATTTGTTGACACATGACATGTGTATGTACAGAGGCCGTTGCCTAGAGTGGTTCAGCACACACCAATCCCTGAATCAACATTCCTAACAAATGCACAAGCAATGCTGAACCAGGCCCAAACAAGCACTAACACAATCAGGCAGGGAGAGCTAGCTAAGAAGATGTTGGCCATGAAGCAGCAAAGAGAGAAGGAACTAGAAGACATGAAGCAAGCTATACTAGGGGCAAGGATAGAAGTAGAATTGAAGAAAGCATAATAGGCTGCTAGAAGAAGGCATGAGAAATAAGAGAAGAAGGCTAGAGAAGCTGAGAAGAAGAGAGAGGCAGCTGCATAGAAGAAGGAAGCAATGGCAATACTGAGACAAGCAAGAGCAGAGACAAGGCAGATAATAGTGGACACACAAAGAGAGCTTTCTGCTGAGAGGAAGGAGAAACTGGCTGCTGAGAAGAAGGCACAAAAGGAGGTTGCTGCTGCAAAGAAACTAGAAGAGAAGAAAGCAATTGCTGCACAAAAGGAAGAAGAGAGACAAGCACTCCTAGCAAAGAAGCAGGAAGAGAAACAATCCCTTGCTGCAAAGAAACAAGCAGAGAGACAATCCCTTGCAGCAAGGAAGGAACAATGGAGGAAAGAAGCACAAAGAAACATGGAGGAAGCTAGGAATGTGCCACAAAGATCAAGCATGTTTGACATCTTTAGATGATCTATGAGACTCTTTGTGTTGTTTTAGCAAGAGTACTCTTTCAATGTAAAATATGACTGTGTTTCCCTTTCTTGTTATCTAAAGATCTTATGGTACTCTATTTTGAGTAGTGCTAATGATGATGCACTACAGAATCTATCTGTCTTGTTTGTCTACCCATTTCTTGTCATTCTATTGTTCATGTCAATACTGCTTCCACATTACATTCTTGCTGCCATTCTTTTCATTCCATAGATAGATAGATAGATAGATAGATAGAAAGATAACAAAATATTTCTGGAATTCTGCTTTCAAGAAAGATAACAGAATACTGCTTTCAAGATAGATAGATCACTTCATACATTTCTGGCCTTGACAACCATAACATTTGATACAATCAAACTGACTTCATAGCCATGTCCTAACATTAAACTACTGAAAGTACTAAACATGCTAATGCTACTGACAATACTAAACATGCTAAACTACTGAAGCTGGTCTTCACTTCTGCGGTACCAAAATGAGCACTTGTCTTCGTCACTTCTTCTTCTTCTTCTTCTTCTTCTTCTTCTTCTACAGTACTCCTTCTTCACTTCTGCAGTACCAAAATGAGCACTTGTACTCACTTCTTCATCAACAGTAGAACACAGAGGGCACACAACAACATCACACTACCTAACAGAAGCTTGAGCAGCACCAAGATCTGTGCACCTAATCCAATCAATGCACTTTCTTCGTGCCTGCTCATGTTCTGCTGCAGAGAGCCATGCCTTGCCAAAGCAGCTCTACTAGTTGCCAGTTGAGCTGCAATCCTTCTCCTTTCATTCCTAGCCCTTATGAGTTCTTCCCTCATATCTTCTGTTGCTCCAACGGCATCCACATCATGGTTTCCAACTAAGAAACGAGCATCCACTAGGTACGCAACATATTCCATCTCCCAAAACCAGAAATCACACCCAATAGACTGCAAACCAACAGCAAAAAAGTGAACTTTTGACCAACGAGAGGGGAAAACTTCTGCCAAGAACAAAATCAACTCAAATTACTTACAGAGTGATTGGGACATCTGTAGAACACCCAACCCTCGTGATCCTCTGTGTTCGAAACGTAGTACCTCAGCGTCGCCTGGCAGTGAGGACATGGGATGAGTGGCACCACCACTGTCCGGTCGCGGAGACCTGAACGAGCAGAACTAGCAGAAGACATGGCGAAGTCGGGGGCGAGGGCAGGATGGGCGCGCGGCGGCGAGGGCAGGATGGGCGTGCGGCGGCGAGGGCAGGATGGGCGCGCGGCGGCGAGCACAGGATGGCGCGCGGCGACGGCGAGAACTAGGGATTTGGAGGGGGGATTGGGGATTTCTATCTAAACGGCTTTTTTCCAAAAACAACCTCCCATAAAAGGACACTTTAACATAAATCCTCTAGACACCTACGTGCAGCCCGTGGACTGGTCAAATTTGCGGCGTACGAGCGGTGTACGGCGCAGTGACCGTATTTTCACTGTTCACCGTACACAGTGACCGTATTGCGTGACTTCCTATGTACAGTGACCAAAGTGACCGCGCGTTGCAAGTTGAGGTACCGCTGATGAATTTTACTCTTCATTTCACCTTTCTTCCCACCACCCCTTCGTCCAGTCTTGTCTGAATTGTCTAAACATCTTATAGCGGACAGAGGAAGTACCATTTTACTTCATTTAAGCAAGTCAAACACAGCTGCGATTGATCATAAACACAAAAACAACCGATCCGACTACGATCCCCTCCCACTCCCAGTCAGCACTCTGCAGCAGCTTATCCGGTCACCCCCTTTTAGCAACAAACCCCTTTCTCGCCCCCACATCATCTTCCTCCTCCTCCTGCCCCTGACGGCGACATGTCCTCCGATCCAACTGCAAAAGCCGAGCCGCTCGCGTGCGGTTCTCTCCCACCCCATGCTTCCACAGCAGCTCTACCATCGCTAGCTCCGGGAGGAGCAGAAGAGTCAACGCGGCAATGGCAGCGCCCCCTCTTCTCCTGCTCGCGGCGGCCGCGGCCCTGCTCCTGCTGCTGCCGCCGCTCCCGGCCGCCGCGGCTCTCCTCTTGCTGCCGTCCGCCCGCGTATTCTCCGTCGCGGATTACGGCGCGGCCGGCGACGGGTCGCGCTACGACACGGCGGCCATCCAGGCGGCCGTCGACGCCTGCGCGGCGGCGGGGGGCGGCCGCGTGCTCCTCCCGGCGCCCGGGGACTACCTGACGGCGACCGTGCGCCTCCGCTCGGGCGTGGTGCTCGAGGTGGCCCCCGGCGCGCGGCTGCTGGGCGGGACCCGGCAGCGGGACTACCCGCCCGAGTCGCGCCACTGGTACGTTGTGCTGGCCGAGAACACCACCGGCGCGGGCGTCACCGGCGGCGGCGAGATCAACGGCCAGGGCGGCGCCTTCGTCGTCACGCCCAGCGCCCAGAAGAACGTCATGGTCAGCTGGAACGCCACGGGGGACTGCCAGGGCGACGAGTGCCGCCCGCGGCTCGTCGGCTTCATCGACTCCAAGGACGTCGCGGTCCATGACATCACCCTCAACCAGCCGGCCTACTGGTGGTGAGCACTTCTTGCTCCCTCACTTCGCTAGCCTCTGATCGTACCCATAGAACATACTGCCGCTGGCAACTGATTGAACAAATGCAGTGTACTCATCTAAATGTACTGACTTGTCAAATCCTTTCACTCTGTCTGAATTCTGAACTCTAATGATACTAGAATTAGTTAAGTACACACATTCACCATTGTCACTGTTATTTTTGTTTACTTTTATGCTCGAAATCAGTTGTTTTTATTGGTTTTACTCGTTGAAGGTTCACTACAATTAAATCGGTATTTACAATTTAGGTAGGATTAGCAAAATTATGTCAGTGATACTTGATATGCTTGCATTCTCTGCAGCCTGCATCTTGTCAGGTGTGACAACTCAGTGGTCCGCAATGTCTCTATATACGGGGACTTTGACACTCCTAACAACGACGCGATTGACATCGAAGATTCAAACAACACGATCATCACCGATTGCCACATAGACACTGGAGATGATGCAATCTGCCCGAAATCTAGCACAGGGCCTGTCTATAACTTGACAGTGACAAATTGCTGGATCCGTACTAAATCGTGCGCTATCAAATTTGGAAGCGCAAGTTATTTCAACTTTGAGAAGCTGCTCTTTGATAACATAACTATAGCTGACTCGCATCGAGGACTTGGAATGCAGATCCGCGATGGAGGTATTGTTTTTTTGCTTCCAATTGTCAATGAACTGTCATACTATTAGGTGGTATAACTGAATATCTTATTATAAAAAGCTGCTATTTTGATTGCAATTTTGTGGCATTGGGAGGGGGGTGGGGGGCACCGCCTCCCCTCCCCTCCTAGCCCAAGCAAAAGATAGTATATTTAACAGGTAGTGCTCGGGCTTAAATTTGTCTCTGGATAAAGTGCTGAATTTGGTTTGGCACCTTGAAATTTTACTTAGCAGTGATCCTATGTTGTACTTTGAGCTATTGCTTTAATTAGTGGGTCATTTAAGCATCCTGATTTGGAGATACATAATTTTGCAGGGAACGTTAGTGATGTGATATTTTCAAACATCAAAATGCGGACTAGGTACTACCATCCTTCATGGTGGGGGAGAGCTGAACCGATCTACATCACTACCTGTCCAAGGCACCCTGATTCCAAAGAAGGCACCATTTCAGATGTTCGCTTCATCAACATCTCATCAATATCAGAAAACGGTGTTTTCCTGGCTGGATCAAAGCACGGCTTGCTTCGCAACTTGAAGTTCAAGAATGTTGACCTGACCTACAAGAGGTGGACAAACTACACTGGGGGCCTGTATGACTACAGACCTGGATGTCAGAAGATGGTGAAGCACAAGACTGGCGGTATGATGCTGGAGCACATCTCAGGCCTGGAGGTTGACAATGTCAGCATGAGATGGTGGAGAGGAAGCCTGAAAGGGTGGGATGTTAACCCGCTCCTCTTCCGGCCATCCACTATTGACGGGCTGTCGTTCCACGATTGGCAATCGCTGGATGTTCAATAGCAGACCAGCTGAACCTCACCCTTATGTCGACATGTATCATGTATCCACGACGAATAAGCCACGATTCTTGTGTGATATCTTTAAATAAAAGATCCCAATTCAAAACAACACACTCTGTTGTATCTGGGATTCTTTCGGGAAGAGTGTAAATAACGATCCAATCCCAAAAAACATGCTGTACTCATTTCTGCTGTCTGCATGTATGGAGCAGAGTCCCTGGCTTGGCTGTGTTCTGAGCTTGAATTCAAGACTGTAGAGCTGATTAATGTGAGCCGATTTGCACTTGTCAGTACTTGTTCAAGTGAACCTTCCACCTAAAGTGGACGAATAATGAAGTTTAGTATGCTGTGACAGTTTGAAAGACCTGATCAATGGCTTGTGTTTTGTCCTTTTTTTTGTACTTCAGAATCATTTCTCCCTTAACAGAAGCCAGGCCAAGTAGATGGAGCTATCATCCATTTTTCAGATTTGAGCGTAGAAATTTATAGAAGTTTTTGCTGATATATTGACAAAAGAATTTCTTATCAGTATTTTGTTTTGAGAGAATTTCTTATCAGTACTTGAGATTAACTAACACCTGTTGTACAATAGTTTTTGTTGAAGAAATATGGCAGGCTTTATTAAATCATGACTTGCAAAAGTACAGCTGTAGTCACCTAAGTGAACGGACTGACGAAAATCTAAAAAATATTTCACATAGCTATTTTTGAACATAAATCTCAAAGCATATTCTCGTATATTTTTATATATAAAATTCTTAACATTTTTGGACAGCTATAGTAAATGACTAAATGTACAGCGGTAAATGACACACGTACCTTTTCTTTTGGGGGAATGGCACACATAGCCAATATTCAAAAAAATATGCTTGAAACATATTCACATCTCATTTGGAGAGGGAATTCTCATTTTTTTTCGGCAGTCCATTTTAGAACTAGTCCATATTTCTTTGAAAATATACTGAAAGTACATTTCTATGAACAGTAAAATCAAAATAAATAAAGGAAAACTCTTTTTTTACATACTTGAACAAATGTTTGTTGTGCATGCAAAATTTCATCACGAAATCACATTGGTGGAAGTCGTGCCAAAAAAAAAAACTCAGAGCTCCAAAATGCTTTTGTAAGTAACATTTTTAGAGCATTGATTTTGTTTTTTTACCACGCCTTCCGCCAATGTGATTTTGCATGCATAACAAACATTCGTGAAAGTATGCCACAATTTTTTTATAATTTTAATTTTATTTTACTGTTTTGCTCCTTAGTGTAGAAACTCGACGTCCGTAAAATATATACTTGCTACTTCCAACCTCCGGCCCACTAAAGATCACCCACTTCTTCATAGTGTAGCCCAACACTGACCAAGTACAGCCCACTTACACCACTCTCTGCAGCGTCCACACCCCAGCCAGCCTCGTCTCCGCAGATCAGCAGCCCCCAAATCGGCGACCCCCCTCTCTCTCTCCCCGATCTCCAATCCTCGACCTCGCACACGCGCACCAACCGGACACGATGCGGGCGATCTCGTCGGCGGCGGGAGGGATGCTGCGGGCGCGGCTGAGCGCGGCGGCGCGCCTCCGCGGCGGGCACGGCGACGGCGGGGGCCGGTGGACGACGCCCGGCCACGAGGTGCGGCCCAAGGGGTACCCGATGAACCGCACGCCGCCGCCGCCGGGCGAGTCGCGCAAGTGGGAGGACTGGGAGCTCCCCTGCTACGTCACCTCCTTCCTCACCGTCGTCATCCTCGGCGTCGGGCTCAACGCCAAGCCCGACCTCACCCTCGAGACCTGGGCGCACCAGAAGGCGCTCGAGCGCCTCCAGCAGCAGGAGCTCGCCGCCGCCGCCGCCTCCGCCGAAGCCCTGTCCGAGTGATCCGCGCGCCCCAGGTCTTCCTCGAAACCTAGGTTGCTTCTGTTCTGTTTTGCTTCCAATAAGGGTTGGTTGTGAACTTGTGATGTACCAATCTGATATTGATGGGACCTGGGCTAAACACTATATTTCTGTTTCTATTTTGTTGTTGAAATTTATCTGATGATTATGACAGATGCCGTATGCGTTTCGAAATGCCCTGTGGTGCCCCAAACATTTTGAAATGCCTCTGCATTGTATTATCTTGTGTATCCCTTATTTATTTCCTTGGTCATAATTTGCTACATGCTTTTAGGTTCAGGAGCGTAATTAGGACTGATTATACCTGTCTCTCTTCGCATGAAATGACTTGTTGCAGAAAATAACTAAATCAAATGTCGCATTGAATAGCTTGAAATGTTGCTTGCTTGTTAGAACTTACAAGTGATCCTTGCTTTTGGGGGGCTTGGTTATTGTCTCTCTGCCTTTTATTTTCCAACGATGAGTGGACATTCTCTCGATAGAAGAAAGGTTACACGCGATATGTTACTTCAGTAAATGATCAGGCTTTGCACATGCTGTAAGCTTGTCCCTTATTTCTACTTGATAAAATATGAACAATTGGTTGAGTTGGTGTGATTGAAATCAGTTAAGTAGACTGTTGTTTCAACATTTGTTGCAAATTGCGATGAATCATTTTGTGTAACTCAGAGTTAAAATAGATATCATGAACAGTTGCGCACTTGAATTTTGCTGATCCTTAGAAGGATGTATAATCCCATCTATTTCTTGGCAGCATGGTTGGCGGTAAAAATGCTCTGCTTGTTGGATTAGTAGGTAGTTAGGTGTGATAGAAAATCAGGAGGTATATCTACTGCAGTTATTTTCCTTTCTGTTCATACTTTGCAGAGCTTATACATGCATTAATTTGTTTCATGTCAATTCGCCTATCAATTATTCAACACAATCCTTCTACACATGCACTATCACTACCAAGACTCCATTAACTCTGAACAATAGTCTCTTCTTCTTAATCTGTACTTCGTTGTGCAGTTAGTTTGGTTTATGCCATATTGAGGAAAGGAATGGGAGGGAAGGGCAAAGGAGTGAGTGCGTTTCAGGACACAAGGGTAGAGGGTAAAAGGATAGAGTGAAATCATTGACTTGCATGTGGCTGGGCTCATTCCCAGCTAGCCACGTCTCTGTAGTAGATGGCTTAGGGGGAAACTGGTTTATTCATTATTGCTAAGATGGTGAAATAACATAAGACGCATGTTCTTTGTAGGATAAACTAGCAAATAACTATCCTGACTCATATAACAGGCCAACTCCAACTCCCAAACCGACCAAAGAGTATATGATCTTAAGGACATCCTAGTAGTTTCCCTACATTGTATGTACAATGTTAAGGAGACCTTGCCTCATTTGTTGCTTTTTTCTCCAGCTGCTGCACGCGTTGGCTTACAACAGCTCTGATACGTTGTACCCCAGAAGGAGTCCATATAATTATATTAGAAGCCCTGAGTTTAGGTGACTGGTTTATCTAAATATTAGTGCCAAACCCAAGATGGTTTACCATCTCGTTTATCTTTGTCCATGAGATTGTGAGCAATTCTAAACATGAAAACATAGAGATAATGCTTAAGCAATGTTGTAGGTAGCGGTTAGTGGCATAGGACACTGGAACTTTCTTTATTTCCTTGTGATCAATGAAGGAGTGTGAACTGTTAACCAGTACGGTAGTTTGTTCTGTTGGAAAAGGGCTGGGGAACGATTGTGTGACTGCAGGAGAGGTCTCAAACTGAATACACCGTTTCATGGTTTCCGTGTTGTATCAGATGGAATCCTGCTGCAATAACTAGCTGGTATTTTGTGGAATGTCTTCGCACTTGCAGATCAGAGGGGTCAAGTTGAGTATCTGGTATAGTATATAGCACCTGCCCCAAACCTGTTGTGTGATACCCAGAGCCCCTGCATAAAATTGGAAGAAACCAAGGTAGTATGTGGGACATAGATTAACGATGTTACGGGTGTCTCAAAAGATTCTGGGTGGAATAATTCTTGAACTGGGTCACCTTTGTTGGAAAGAGAAATTCGGACAACTGAAATCTATGACTGCTGTCTGCAGATGAACATTCTTGGCCATGCATCATTGCCTCCCTAGTCTACTGCCAGTCTGTTCTTTTTCCTGTGACACTTGGTGTAAATGTCAATTATGAATACTTCACTTCATCAGGTTTATTAGTTTCACAAATAATTTCCTTTTAAGTGTGTGTACTGTGTGCATCAATACTGCCGTTGCAACTTTGTTTACAGAAAATGCTTGCTTTCTTGAGAAAATATTACTTGCATTTTCATGAAATAGGACCGTTCTTTAATTTAGCATTAATCAAATCACCATCAGAAAAGAAAAAATGTGTGGCACGTAAAGAATTTGGGTTCTCAAGGAGACGCCACACTTGCTTAGCCAACATCGCAAAAACAAAGGATACCACGAGAACACATCCCTTTTGTTTGGGACACACATTTTCTACCAAGCCATCCAGTGCATCATTTTCTGATTATCCAGTCACCCCACCAAAAATGTGATATCATTGAACGATTACTTTGCAAATTGTTTAGGAATTTTGAAGACCAACAGAGCATATGTGAGAATAGCTTGAACAACAGACTTGAGGAGAACCTCCTTCCCACCACAGGATAACATTTTTTGGGAAAACTTCTGACTGCTTTGCTTATGCCATTCTAGAATTTGACATTGCGCTTTTTGCCACTCTTAGTTTTTGACAATACATCACAATTGCCATTCCGTGGCAAATACAATAAGATATCAAAAGCAATTAGTCTTGTCAAAAAAGAATGCTTCCATTGGACAAAAACATGATTTCATCATGGAAAAACAGATCTGACTAAATAAACCATAATTTACCAAATTATTTTTTATTGATTATTCATTAGGAAAAAACATAATTTAACAAATTATTTTCAAAACAGCCCACCTTGTTCTTGAAAAATATAATTAGGAAAAAACAGCCCACCTTGTTCTTGAAAAGGGGACCGTGCATGATTCTAATTAGCAAATACCAGGAAACAAATCAAAATTGACTAGGCTAACATCCACCAGGGTAAGTTAGCACACATACTACTCAAAAACTACCCTGGCGGCTCCCGTCTAGGGTTTGATATACCTCCGGTGGCGACACCGTGAGGCGGCTTCGGACTCTACCATCAACCCCATCCTCCCCGGCTGGGTAATCGGGCTGATTAAGGGGATAGCCTCGCTATCTACCCGGCCTTGTTCTCCTGTCTCGGGCTGCTAGGGTTGGTGGAGCGGAAAACACATCTCGCTAGGGTTTCGGCTATGGCGGGATCGGGATCTCAATCGTCGGCAGGAAGTGTGGCCCCGGGGGGGAAACCGATCGGGGTGGAGGAGATGATTGGAAAATTAAAGCTGCAGGAGCGGGAGGAGGATGATCTGATCTTTGATGAGGAGTTCCCAGATGAGATCGAGGAAGCGGAGTTCATGGCGCTGGCGACAGTGCATACGAACAAACCTTTCAGTAAGGGATCGTTCTACGATACGATGAGGCTCGCCTGGAGCCTGGCGCAGGGTGTAACCTTCAAACCTTTAGGGGAAAACCTATTCTCTCTGACGGTGAACTGTTTGGGGGATTGGAAGAGGGTCATGGAGGAGGGGCCATGGCTGTTTCGAGACCATGGAGTGCTAATTGAGAAGTATGATGGATATACCAGATACGATGAGGTCGTGCTGGACAAATTGGCAGTTTGGATCCAAATTGTAGATCTCCCTCCGCTCTTCAGGAAGGAGAACATAATTCGATCGCTGGCAAGGAAGGTTGGAACGGTGGAGAAGGTTATGCTAAATCCTAGATGGGGGGAGGGGAGGATCGTAAGGATCAGAGTTAAACTTGATATAAATGAACCATTGATGAGGTACGTTTCTATTACAAAGGATGGGAAGAAGGTATACTACTCGGTGTTGTACGAGAAAATGCGAGTTTTCTGCTATGTGTGTGGCTATATGGGTCATACATACCTCGAGCATGGCAATGGGAAGCATGATCTGCAGACCATGGAGTGGGGAGAATTTATACTAGCACCTCGCCCGGGAGAGAGGAAGCAAGTAGGTCAAAACTCGAGGGGGAGGCAGACAGAGAGGACCACCGGCCGGGGTCTGGGGAAGAATACTGGCCTGGAGGATGATGATCTAAAAGACACCGCTACTAGCCCCATCAAATCACGTGGAGGGATGATGGGAGACACTTTCTCAGGACGAAGAGGCTTACCTACGAGGAGGGATATACAGTTTCAGCAGCCCCCGCAATGGCGCTGCCAGACCAAATACACGAGTGCCCGCAAGCTATGTCCACTGCACTGGTGGTTCACTCACAAGGCAAGCAGAACACAGAGCAGGAAGATGAGGATGGTGATACCTCATCGCACGATTCGAAGAGATCAAGGAAAGAAAACCAGGCTGTGATGGATGCCAGCCACAACTTATCGGCGAGCTCCGAGAAGGGGCTCGATCGGTCGCAATGAAAATTCTAGTGTGGAACTGCCGTGGGATGCGTAAACCTGCGGCAGTTCGGGCGCTCTTGGGGATCCAAGAGCGAATAAAACCGAATGTGTTGTTCCTGTCTGAAACACACCTGGACAAAGCTAAGGCAGGAAAACTAAGGAGGAGATTGGGGTTTGATGAGATGGAGGTTTCGGAGAGTGACGAAAGAAGTGGAGGTTTGATCATGCTCTGGCAATCTATCCTGGGAGTTTCTTCACGAGCTGTTCATGACAACTATATAGACATAAGAATAAAGGAGGCGGCACCGACGGGTTGGCGCTTCACAGGATTTTACGGAGAGCCAAGTAGTGACCGTAAACACCTGTCATGGGAATACTTGCGCGGTCTGCACACTTTGAATGATCTGCCATGGTTAGTGGCGGGGGACTTTAATGAAATATTACAATCTCATGAGAAAGATGGGGGAGCTGCACGCCCCCAACGATGCATGCAGGCCTTCAGTAGCGCGCTGAGCGACTGTGGGCTTGATGATCTCGGCTACTCGGGCGACATCTTCACCTGGCGTCGAGGCAGAATCCGGGAGCGACTGGACAGAGTTGTCTCAAGTAGCTCTTGGGCTGATCTTTTCCCAGCTTACGGGGTTTCTAATGAACCGTTTAATAAATCAGATCACCGACCGATCTTAATAGACACTGATTTTCAGCTTGGCTTGCAACCAAGGGGTCCGCCGGGTCCAAGGAAATTTGAAGCCAGGTGGCTGGCAGAGGAGGATGTGGAGGTGATTGTTCAAGCGGCCTGGGATAGGGCAAAATCCAGGGGAACCGAGCCTTACTCACAGGTGACTAGTGAGATTCATGCAGCCTTGCACACTTGGGATAAAGTGACTCTAAAAGGTCCGCGAACCCGGCTAAGGAAACTGTAGAAAGATTTGAATGAGGTGCTTTCGGGCCCGTTGACGGACGAGGCTATGGCTCGACAACACGAACTACATATGCAGATCGAGAATCTACTCGAACAGGAAGAGATATACTGGATGCAGAGAGGCCGGGCTGATTGGCTCTGCCATGGCGATCAAAACACAGATTTCTTCCACCGTGCAGCCACGGGGAGGCGCAAGAAGAACTTCATCAAAAAGTTGAAAGGAGATTCAGGAGACTGGATTGAGGATGATGACCAACTTAAGGGGCATGTGGCGCACTATTTTAGTGGACTGTTTTCTTCCGAAGTGCAAAACCCAGATCAAAGTGTTTTGGACAAGGTAAAACCCAGAGTCTCAGCCGCAATGAATGAGGAACTGATGAAGCCCTTCTCCAGGGAGGAAGTTAAAGGAGCGTTGTTTAGCATTGGTGATCTCAAGGCACCGGGTCCTGATGGGCTACATGCAGTTTTCTACAAGAGGTTCTGGCACATAATTGGTGAGGATTTAATTGATGAAGTACTGCTGGCAGTAAATAACAGGAAGATACCCGACGGATGGAATAACACCACAATTGTTCTTATACCAAAGGTGGAGAACCCGGAGGTAATTACACAATTCCGTCCGATAAGTCTATGTAACGTTGTCTACAAGGTGATCTCAAAACTGCTAGCGAACAGGATAAAAAATTTGCTACCCGATATTATTTCTCCCAATCAAAGTGCCTTTGTCCCCGGGCGTTTGATTACGGACAACTTTTTAGTGGCTTTTGAATCTTATCATGCTATCAAGAGGAAGAGAACGGGCAAGTTCGGTATCTGTGCGGTAAAGCTTGATATGCATAAGGCCTATGACAGGGTCGAGTGGGTTTTTCTGGAGAGAATCATGCTTCGGTTGGGCTTCACACCAGATTGGGTTGCTCTTATAATGGAGTGTGTAAGGTCAGTAAAGTACCAAGTGCGTTTTAATAATTCTCTCACAGATTTTTTTGTCCCTTCGCGAGGTCTCCGCCAAGGTGACCCACTATCCCCTTACCTATTTCTGATTTGTGCGGAGGGGCTTTCAAGTTTGCTTACCCATGAGGAGGAGAATGGTGACTTGATTGGCGTGAAAGTATGCAGGGAGGCACCGGCGGTTTCTCATCTTCTCTTTGCGGATGACTCCCTCATCTTGATGCGTGCAGATGCTAGCAATGCAATGAGCCTGCGACGCGCCCTTGATGATTACTGCACTGCCTCGGGCCAATTGGTAAGCGAGGCCAAATCAAGCATTTTCTTCAGCCCGTGTACTACGGTCGAAGTAAGGGCGGAGGTGTGTACCACGCTAAACATCATGGCAGAGGCGTTGACAGATAAGTACTTGGGGGTGCCCCCAATCGTCGGGATAGAGAGAACGGATTGCTTTCAACACATAGTGGACAGAATTTTGAATAGGATCAGAGGATGGAAGGAAAAGATGTTAGTATTTAAGCTCCCAAAACAAATTTGTAATGCGATTACAGCAGCTATGCCATGCTAGTATTTAAGCTCCTATGCCATTCCCTCCTATGCCATGCTAGTATTTAAGCTCCCAAAACAAATTTGTAATGCGATTACAGCAGCTATGTCACAATACTGGTGGGGGGATGAGGAGGAGAAGAAACATATGCATTGGTTCGCTTGGTGGAAGATGTGCGTGCCAAAGAGCAATGGAGGTATGGGGTTCAGAGACGTGCACTGTTTTAACTTGGCCCTCCTAGCGAAACAAAGCTGGAGGCTACTAGCAGAGCCAGATTCATTGTGTGCCAGAGTTTTGAGGGCAAAATATTTTCCGGATGGAGACCTACTAAATTGCCCTCTCAAGAAAGGGAGTTCTTACACTTGGCAGAGCCTGTGGAGTGGTCTTCAGACTTTCAAAAAAGGTTACATATGGAGAGTGGGAGACGACACACAGATAAACATATGGGATGATCCTTGGGTGACTAGCAGCCCAAACAGAAAGGTTATGACTCCACGAGGTAATATCATTCTCACTACAGTTTCTGAACTGATTGACATGGAGAATAGGTGTTGGGATGAACATCTTATCAGACATATCTTTTGGCCCATTGATGCAAACCGTATTCTGAATATACCCCTTGCAACGGGGATGATGGAGGATTTTGTTTCGTGGCACTATAATAGAACTGGAATCTTTTCGGTCAAGACGGCTTACCATATGGAGTGGGATCACCAACACGGACGAAAGTTGAGACAAACAAATTCAATATTGTCCTCAAGTACTAGTCCAGTTTGGCGCATTCTCTGGAAGCTTCGATTACCGGCAAAAGTTAAAGTGCACATGTGGCGAGCTTTGTATGGAGCAATCCCTTGCCGAGGTGTCTTGGCGAACCGGCATATGATTACAGTATCGGATTGTCCATTGTGTGAGTCAGACTGCGAAAGTATTCGCCATGCTTTCTTTCGTTGTCACAGGGTGAAGGAGATCTGGGCAAAGCTTGGTTTGAGCTCCATTATCAATGAGCTGTGTGAGACTGAGTCGGAAGGAGCGTCGGTCCTAGGCGACCTGCTATTGATGCCTAATGCCACGATTCCATCACTCCCAGATGTGCCCAGGAAAGAGCTCCTGGCGGTGGCCGTGTGGTACATCTGGTGGGAGCGCCGGAGATTTACCCATGGTGAGGCCATTCAGGAGCCTGCTAGATCGGCTCAGGCGATTGCAACTTTGACCAAGAACTTCATGAGAGCTAGGAAACAGAGAGGAGGGCGAACCCGGGTGCAGGGATGGACAAAACCAGCGAAGGGATTCGTCAGTTTAAATGTTGATGCCTCGTTTGATGCTGATAGTGGCACGGGTGGAACATGTGCTGTTATACGTGACTCCACCGGAACTTTCATTGCGGCATCGGCGTCACACATTCCGTTCGTCGAGGATGCAGCTGCGGCGGAGGCTAGAGGCCTCAAAGACGGGCTAATCCTCGCTAACAACATCGGATGCAATAAGGTGGAGATACGAGCTGATTGTATGGAGGTGATCGAGATCATGCAACATGGAGGGAATTCTTTGGGTCCAGCGGCAGCCATCTATGAGGAATGTACCTTCTTATGTCGTAATCTCATTTCTGTTTCATTCTGTCATTGCCCTAGGGAGGTCAATATGGCGGCGGATTTACTGGCTACAAAGTCGGAGCACTCGAGAACTTTTGTATGGCAGAACGAGGCTCCGGACTTTTTGCTTGATGTACTTTCTAATGATGTAGCCCTTTTCCCACATGAAATATAAACCGCCATGATGGCTTTTCCTCAAAAAAAAAAAAACGTCCACCAGGGTAAGACGCACATTTTCAATAGGAAGTTCCCATTCATCTGACGTTCGATAGGACGCTAGGGAGTGGTAGTCCGATACTCATACCTAAACCCCTTGGACTTAATTTTATGGCAACGTCTGCAGAGCTTCTTCACACTCAGCTGAACCGTGGAGGGAACTTTCTCCACGACATATTTACCAATAACCCCCAGCCCTTTGTGGGCGTGCATGATCATACTCCTGCTCTTGGGGTTGCATTCACCTTTTTTCCCGACACAAGACCTTTCTGTGTCTCCATAACTACTATTGTCGTATACGGCATCCAACGTAAGGCGCTCGAGCGAGGTTGCATTCTCAAGAATATGACAGGTTAGTTCGACCATGCTCTTTGCACAGCAGAAGCCCATTATCCTGACATTCTTGACGCTGCAATGGAGATGTCCTGGCATCCGTCTCATGTTCGAGTCTCCATCAGAAATCAGTTCATGATCTACTCGAGTTTGTGATACCTGCATCCATTGGAGCAGCACACGAGTTAAATGGTTCCACAGCATGCAGATACTTGATATCATGGTTGCAAGCTAGAGGAGAAGTGACTTACACCCAAGACAAACTTCTCCAGGACAGGACAAGCATCCAGGAAATAAGCTAGAGAAAAATAATCATAAGATGGGGAAAAGCCCCCCATCTGTCCATCATTAAGATCAATATGCAGGTTCTTCAGGAAGAGGAATTTGACAGCTAAAATTGGCGTATTGAACATCTGCATACAGATCTTGGTTAAATACTTTCTTCCCTTAAAAAGGTTATAAACATATTCAATGGCACGACTACTGCTATGTATATGAAACAACACTTGTCTCTGACAATCAAATCTACTGATAGCAATCCTTGCAAAAACAATAATGGGAGAACTAAAGTTTGGGAATATACCTCTCCAGCCGAAGATAGGTTGAGGGTTTCAAGATTTGGCATAATGAATGGAAACTTGGAACGAGCATCGTGAACAATGTCAGATTCGTAGTAATCCAACATGTGTAATCTCTTCATTTGCAATAAATCTCCAACCGGAAGTTTCTCTACGGCACCATCAATGCGAACAAAGCAAAGATTTGGAGCTCTATTCTCTATCACTTCCAGAGACTTGCAATGAAACACTGACAGGCAGCTGAACCGATGTAGCAGGCCAGATTGTTGGATATTATGATCTTAAAGACTAACTGTGGCTGTTATGTATCTAAGGTTAAAGATTAAGAGTTAATCCTAAGTGAAAAATATCTGCTACAGTTAACTGCTACAGTAGGCGGTGCCTACAGTAGCTGGTTCACTGAACCAGGTAAGCTGCCCTGATCGGGGGCAGCTCTTGTCCAGCCAGGTGTTGGCCCCCCTGGTGCACTGTGCATTTATTAAATGGAGAGATAGATAGATAAGGGAAGGAGAGGTGTGCTGGCTGCTGCTCTAAGCCAGAGAACACACACACACACTTCACTCACTCTCTCCCTCAAGCTACCGATCAAGCTCAGCACAGGAGCACTGGGAAGAACCACCACTCCCACTAGATTGTGTTCTGGGTGGTGCTACTTAAGAGAAGGAGATGGCAGGACCTGGTGAACAAGGTAATCCCATCTCATATTCTATTTGTGGCTCAAACTTATGCTAATATGATCCTGGAGGATCCAACAATGGCACCAGAGCAACTAGCATTAAGTTTGAGCTCATCTAGCTTCATATCATGCTTGATCTGTTATATTCAAGTTACAGGATCAAGCAATTCTTTCTGTTTATGGCTGTTCAAGCTTGATCTATTTATTTAGCCCTAAATTTTCTAAAGTTCCTAGCCCTAACAGATTGTATAAGGCTCTAGGGTTTCATTTTGATGATAAATTAAAGGGATTGAAGCTGTTATGCAAAATCCCCAATTTTGAGAAACCCTAGAAATAAAAGGATTTCTCAATCCTTCTCTGTTATGCCATTATGGTTTCGGTCATATGCATGAATTGATGGGGAAATCAACAAATTGTGTCCTAACACTAAAGGATTTCCCAAAGGCCGAAACCCTAGCTTATGGAATCAATTGATTTCCCTCCTGTTAATGATTGGTTTCGGCTTAAGATGTGATTGAAGTGGGGATTGAATTAAAATGAAGCAACTAAGGCAAAATCCCCAATTGCCGAAACCCTAAATTTGAAATCCCTAATTTTTGGATGAACCCTAACCTTAATTATGCGATTCCCAAATTGCAAGAACCCTAATGTTAATGATGATGAATTGATAGCAGTGGAGGCTTACCTTACGGGTGTGGTGCTTGTCGCCGTCGTGCGCCGTCGCCATAACCACCAACTGACGCTGGCAGGAGCGCCAGGGCTCACGCCATGGACCTCCACTGCACCGGCTGGTGGCCGCATCTCCTCGCGCACTTGTCGTCGTGGGAAGCCTGCCACCACGCCAGATTTGATGTGGCTCGCCGTAGGCGTTGCAGGGACGCCTGCACGCGCGCCGGCAAGCGCCGCTCGACGGGGCCTCGCGCGGACTGGGGCCGCACGGGACTCCGGCGAGAGGAGCTCACCGGCGTTGTCACCCTCCTCCGTCGTGACTGGCCTTGCCGCGTCGCCCATGTCTCTCTCTCTCTCGCGGTCGTCGCCGTCGCCTGGGATGGAGAAGGGGATCGGGGGAGGGGAATAAGAAATGGGGTTAGGGTTTCGGGGCTGGCTGGACAGCCGACCGGTTTTGGCTGTCCCAGCTAGGCTCGCGGGCCGTCCCGGCCCAGGCCACTGAACAGGGGGATCTGGCTGGACCAGTTAGCCAGTCCAGCAGCAAATTATTAGCCCGAAAAAAAATGTTCAGGAAAAATGTTGTATATTTTTTTTCCCTGATAATGTTCATGTTTTATGCAATAAAATGAACATTTTTTAGGGCTAAATTTAATGCATGAATTATTATGATTATATTTTTGGCAATTTAATTCTTTAGGCATTTTAATTCCTATTTATGTCTTAGTATATTTTATTATGCCATGTTTAGATTATTTATACTGTAATTTTATTATGTCTACCTAATTTTCTTTATGGCATTTTATTTATTGATGATGAAAATTATTATGGCCATTATGGCATAATGTTTCCGCTGCGCAATAAAGTTTAATGGATCCTCAAATTAAGTGTGGTTTTATGCTTTGTCATTCTGACCAAAGTTGTTTGACAGGCATTTAAACCGCAAAATTCTTTTATTAATCTGTTTCACTTCTGGCCAAAGCTGATGTGATCCGGATTAGTAGAAGAAACTAATGAATGAGGATTATTAAAGTGTGGCTTTTATTTATCAATTTGGCCAAAGCTAATTGATGAATATTTGTCCACAAAATTTTGTTGCTCATTTTCATTTCTGGCCAAAGCTGATTTGAATATGATCAATAAAATTTAAGCATGATGATGATGCTTACTAAAGCATTGTTTTTTCTTTTGAATTTCTTTTGCAGCACCTAATGTCTCTCATATTGCTGGAATGCTTAATGGCATAGAACAACTTAATGGTAGCAATTATGCTACATGGAAGGAGAAACTTGAAATAACGATGGCCTTACTCAATATTGATTATGCTCTCCTTAATGATCCACCTGAGGCGCCTAAAGAAAATGATGAAAATTATGATGCCCTCAAGAAGGATTATGAGGTTATGAAGGCTAAGTGGGATGACTCTAATCGCAAATGCCTTATGATGATAAAGGGTTCCATTACACAGAGTATGAGGGGAGCCCTTCCTGATTGTGAAACAGCTAAAGGGTATTTTGCGAAAATTGAGCATCAGTTTAAAGGGTCTTCTAAAGTTTATGCAACAAGTCTTATTAGGAGACTAATTGATGAAAAATATGATCCCACTGGAAGTCTTCGAGAGCATATCATGAAGAAATGCAACATGGCTGCCAAACTCAAGACTATGGAAATGGAAATCTCTGATGGTTTTCTTGTCCATTTTATTATGTCATCTTTGCCCCAAGAGTTCGCTCCATTTGTGATTAACTATAATGCAATGGATGTGAAATGGAGCATTGATGAAATGATGGCACGTTGTGTGCAAGAAGAAGAAAGGCTAAAGGCTGACAGAATTGAGCATGCAAATCAATTCAAGGTTTCACAAAAGAAGAGGTACAATAAATTTGTAAAAAATTATATGAAGCCTAAGCCTAATAAATTTAAGGATAAAGGCCAGTCTTCCAAAAGCTCTCAACCAAAGAAGCCTGAAAAAGCTCCTAATGAGGAAGGGAATGATCCCGATGGATGCCACTTTTGTGGAAAAGGTGGGCATAAGCAAAAGGATTGCTTTGGTTTTAAGAGATGGCTCAACAATAAAGGTACTGATGTAATTACTTTTGTTGAAGAATCCCTTTATGTTAATTATGCCACCAACACTTGGTGGATTGATTCAGGTGCAACGATTCATATTTCAAACTCGTTGCAGGGATTCCATATGAGGAGAACCCTAAAAAGAGGGGAAAGAACCATTAGAGTTGCTAATGGTGTTGAAGCTGACGCCGAGGCTCTTGGAGATTTTACTCTCACATTTCATACCGGCTTCAAGCTTCTACTACATGACGTCCTTTATGTACCCTCGATGAAACGGAATTTAGTTTCTGTTTCATGCTTAGATGATAATGGTTATGTATGTCACTTTGGGAATAATCGATGTATAATTATGTATGACGGTAATAATGTTGGTCTTGCCTTCAGACAAGACAAACTTTATGTAATTTCCCTCTGTGATGATGTGAATAATGTGGGTTCTACCTCGAATATGAATGTCGGTACCAAACGCAAGCGTAGTGATAATGAGACTTCTTCGAAATTATGGCACTATCGGTTAGGCCATATTTCGAGGGGGAGGATTGAGCGTCTCATTAAGGATCAAGTTCTTCCTTCTCTCGATTTTTCAGATGCGGATGTTGATCATTGCATCGACTGCATCAAAGGAAAATATGCCAAGCAAATTAAGAAAGGTGCAAACCGAAGCACGGGAGTTTTGGAATTAATTCACACGGATATATGTGGTCCGTTTAATGTGAGATCGGTGGACGGTTTTAATTCCTTCATAACGTTCACCGATGATTTCTCCCGTTATGGATATATTTATCCCATTAAAGAAAGAGCAGAGGCATTAGATAAGTTCAAGATTTTCAAAGCTGAGGTTGAAAATCAAAGTAACAAGAGGATTAAAGTTGTAAGATCTGATCGTGGTGGTGAATACTACGGCAGACATACTTCTTATGGCCAAATTCCTGGACCGTTTGCAAAATATCTACAGGAAAATGGCATTATGGCCCAGTATTCAGCACCGGGCGAACCTCAGCAAAATGGGGTGGCAGAAAGGCGGAACCGCACTCTTGTGGATATGGTGCGGAGTATGTTAAGCCACTCCACTTTGCCGGTAAATTTATGGATGGAAGCCCTTAAGACAGCAGCATATATTCTCAACAGGGTTCCCAGTAAATCGGTGCCTAAAACACCGTATGAATTATGGACTGGGAGGAAACCGACCTTGAATTATTTTCATGTATGGGGCTGTCCAGCTGAAGCAAGGATTTTCAATCCAATTATGGGAAAATTAGACCCCAAGACAGTCAGTTGCCATTTTATTGGTTATCCTGACAAATCTAAAGCATATCGGTTTTACTGTCCAAATCAGGCAACAAAATTTGTTGAAACAAGACACGCTGTGTTCTTGGAAAATGATATGATGAGGGGGAGCATGACACCCCGGGAAATAATTTTGGAGGAAAAACGGGAATATGTCCCGACTCCAATTATTCAAGAACCTATTTTCCCGGTGTCTGCTGATGTTGCACCTCCTGCTGAAAAGATCATTAATGCAACACCTGCTGAGACTCCTGTGACTGCTTCAGATGTCACACCTCATGATATATCTGTTGAAAGTTCTCAGCAGCCTCAAGTTATTGATGATATACCAATTAATGAACCTCTCAGAAGGTCACAGCGGACTAGGAAACCTGCTATTCCTGATGATTATCTCACTTATATGAGTGAAGATTTGAATGAGTCGATGTTGGACAATGATCCTACATCGTTTAAGGAAGCCATGCAAAGTGAATTTTCATCTGAATGGCTTAATGCTATGAAAGATGAAATGAAGTCTATGAGCACTAATGATGTATGGGACTTAGTAGAAATTCCCAAAGGAGCCGAAACAGTTGGATGCAAATGGGTCTATAAAACCAAACGTGACCCTAAAGGGAATATCGAAAGGTTTAAGGCAAGGCTTGTGGCAAAAGGCTTCACTCAAAGAGAAGGGATTGATTATAAAGAAACATTTTCACCCGTCTCTTCTAAAAACTCATTCAGAATAATTATGGCACTTGTGGCCCATTATGATTTGGAGCTGCATCAGATGGATGTCAAAACGGCATTTCTAAATGGTGACTTACGTGAGAATGTATACATGGCACAACCGGAAGGTTTTGTTGTGGAAGGGAATGAACATTTAGGATGTCATCTGAAGAAATCCATCTATGGCTTGAGACAAGCATCAAGGGAATGGTATCTCAAGTTTGATGAAGTAATAAGGAGATTTGGTTTTGAAGAAAATAAAGTGGACAATTGTGTTTATGTCAAGTTCAGGGGGAGTAATTTTATCTTCCTGATACTGTATGTTGATGACATACTTTTAGCCAGCAGTGACAAAAATATGCTGTTGGAAACTAAGAGGTTTTTATCCTCAAAATTTGATATGAAGGATCTCGGTGAAGCAGGTTATGTTTTAGGAATTGAAATTCACCGAGATAGATCCAGAGGGATCTTGGGGCTGTCTCAGAGAGCATATGTTGAAAAGGTACTGAAAAAGTACAATATGCATAAGTGCTCAGCCTCGCCTGCTCCTGTTGTTAAGGGCGATAAATTTGGGACTTTTCAGTGCCCAAGAAATAATCATGAATCTGCGCAGATGAAGTCAATTCCTTATGCCTCAATTGTTGGAAGCATTATGTATGCACAAGTGTGCACTCGCCCTGATTTAGCATTCGTGACCGGGATGCTTGGCGGATATCAGTCTAATCCAGGTCTGGATCACTGGAAGGCTGCTAAAAAAGTCTTACGTTATTTGCAAGGAACTAAAGGCCTCATGCTCACATATAAGAAATCTGATAACCTCGAGGTGGTGGGTTATTCAGATGCTGATTTTGCGGGGTGTGTTGATACTAGGAAATCCACGTCAGGTTATGTTTTCACCCTCGCAAATGGAGCCATATCGTGGAAAAGCTCCAAACAAACTGTTACTGCATCGTCGACAATGCAGGCAGAATTTGTGGCATGTTTTGAGGCTACCGGGCAGGCAGTATGGCTGAAGAACTTTATCCCGGGACTGAGAGTGATTGATAGCATTTCCAGGCCAATCACACTCTACTGCGATAATCAACCCGCAGTGATATTTTCGAGTAACAACAAGTCAAGTGATGCTGCCAAGCACATTGACATCAAGTTTCTTGTTGTGAAAGATAGAGTCCAGGATCAGACAATTAATGTTAAATACATCAATACTAAGTTGATGTTAGCGGATCCGCTCACGAAAGGCTTACCACCCAGTGTTTTCAGAGAGCACGTTACCGGTATGGGTTTGGTTGAAAGCCTTTGATCCTGGCAAAGTTGGGACCATTATAACACCATCTCCCCAAATGGACTCATTTTGAGATCGGATGGGAACCATAGTCACTTGGTTCAGCAGTACTTAATTGACTGTTGTAATCTATTGTCTTGGTGTACCATTTCATCAAGAGATGAGTCTATAATGTCTGTAATGTTTATGATGCTTATGTAAAGAATTATGTAAATTAAGTTGATGGTTTATGTGAATAAAGTTTATGGAGCTCATAAGTTTAAGAAGTTTCATTTTGATATGGAATGATGTATCATAGTCACTGGGTTTCAGTGGTACTTAATTGACCACTGCAATCTTTTCGTCTTGGTGCGTTATTTTGTTGAAAAATGAGCTTATAATGTTAGCCTTACGATCAAGGGGGAGAATGTTGGATATTATGATCTTAAAGACTAACTGTGGCTGTTATGTATCTAAGGTTAAAGATTAAGAGTTAATCCTAAGTGAAAAATATCTGCTACAGTTAACTGCTACAGTAGGCGGTGCCTACAGTAGCTGGTTCACTGAACCAGGTAAGCTGCCCTGATCGGGGGCAGCTCTTGTCCAGCCAGGTGTTGGCCCCCCTGGTGCACTGTGCATTTATTAAATGGAGAGATAGATAGATAAGGGAAGGAGAGGTGTGCTGGCTGCTGCTCTAAGCCAGAGAACACACACACACACTTCACTCACTCTCTCCCTCAAGCTACCGATCAAGCTCAGCACAGGAGCACTGGGAAGGACCATCACTCCCACCAGATTGTGTTCTGGGTGGTGCTACTTAAGAGAAGGAGATGGCAGGACCTGGTGAACAAGGTAATCCCATCTCATATTCTATTTGTGGCTCAAACTTATGCTAATATGATCCTGGAGGATCCAACACAGATATCTCGAGGCTAATTATCTTATCACAACCATTGAGACACAACTCTTCCGTAGCAAGAGAATTGGACAGAAGGTGCCCTAACTCATCTCCCGTGACGCGCACCTCCAACAGAAGCAGCCTTGTCAAGCAACCAAGCCCGGCCGTGGGACGGAAGGCGCAACGGCTGAGGTGAAGATGTCGAATCGAGTTTCCACTCCCGTTGGATAAAAGCGGGCATGGGAACTCGTAATGAACCGCGGTGGGTCCTAGAGGCATTGAAAGTTTCACCTCTTCAATCCCTGGAGTAACACCATCTACTACTTTCCATGCTTTTGCAGCTCTGAAAGTGCGTACGTGTAGTTCTCAAAACAAAACAAAGTGCGTACGTGTATGCTTGTGGCTTCTATCATATCTTGTTTTACTCTTTATTCAGCGACTAAGATTCAATCGAAATTGCTCAACTTGTCGGCTTTGATTTCGTGACTCAGAAACGGACGAACCACCTCAGTTAAGCAGAGTCCGTCAGTTAAGCAGCAAGAACGACACTGAACTGAGAGTAACAGCAAACGAAGTCTTAAAATAATGTTGTCACAGCTTATACTTAGCCTAGGTCACAGTTCCAACAAATTTGTGCGATAGAGTGGCTGGCACAGTGGCACTGAATATCAGTATCCGGCTAGGAATCATCCGCAGCGTTATATTGGCTTGGCGTACCTTTGGAAGATCATCCGGCACTGAATATCTCAGTCGTTTGCGACCTTGGGCCTCGGGATAATCGTCCTGTTGACCGGGCGAGCCCTTCCGTTTAGCAGCTGAAACCGTCGACATAGTACCTAGGACAGGATAGGGCACATCACCCATGGTCATGAATAGCGCAGACATTAACGCAAGGAAGCAGCAGCAAAGGCGACACAGCCTGCGCGCGGGGAGGGAGGGGCGAGATCCGACTTACTACCACGGGGCTGGAATCTCATCTCCTCCTGGAGCCGCCGAGCCGACACGAGAGATCGGGCCAGCAATGGCGACCGCGGCTGTATTTACAGTTTCGATTTGAATCGGACGAAGGCGATTCGCGGGAGAGGAGATCGGTGCGGTGCCGCCGCGCGCCACGGCAGGCAGCGTGAACCAAACCCTAAGAGCATCTCCAACGGGCGCTGAAAAAGGCGCGCGCGCGCGCTAAATCGCCGTTTTCGCGCGCGCGGGAAAAAAACCGCGCTCCAGCGGCGGCGGGAAAGACGCGCGCGCGGGAACCGCTTGCGCGCGCGCGCGAAACGGCGGCCTCCCGCGCGCCTTTTTTGCGGCGGCGCGCCCCGCGCGCGCTATAAAACGCCGCGCGCCCGAACGCCTCCGACGCGCCTGCACCTCTCCCTCTCCCTCTCTCCTCCTCTCTCGCGCCCGCCGATCCCTACCGCCGCACCGGCGCACCGCCGCCGCACCGGAGCACCGCCGCCGCACCGGAGCACCGCCGCCGCCCCCGACGCGCCACCATGCCGCCGCGCCGCCGTTCCTCCTCCGGCTACCGCGGCGTCCGCGAGCGCCCGAACGGCGGCGGTTTCTACGCCGAGATACGCTCCGGCGATCTCCGGCTCCCCCTCGGCACGTACGAGACGGCGCACGAGGCCGCCCGGGCGTACGACGCGGCGGCGTGGCGCCTAGGCCGGCCGCGTCGTCAGATGAACTTCGACGACGCCCGCACCCTCGAGCAGGCGTTGGAGCTCGCCCCGCCGCCTCGTCTGCACACCACGCGAGATCGTGCGGAGCACACGGCGGCGCAGAACCGCCTCCTCGTCGCCCAGGAGGACGAGCGACGCATGGCGGAGTGGCGCCGCCTTCACCCGGAGGATGTCGTCGCCGAGCATCAGTTCTGGGAACGTCGCCGCGAGGACAGGCGTCGTCGGAGGGAGTTGGCGTGTCAGCAGGCCGCCATCCGCGATGCCGGCGGCCAATCCATCTTCACTGATCAAGATGAGCGCTGGTTCGACATTTGGCTGTCGACCTCCTCCGACGACAACAACGAAGGCGATGATGATGACTGGAGCGATTAGTTTTTTTATGTTTTCGAACTATATATCTATCTATCTAGAACTATCTATCTATGTTTTATCTATGTTTTATTAAACTATGTTTTTTATCTATGTTTGAGAACTATCTATCTTTGTATATTTTTATTTTAATGCAATTTTAGTATGAAAAAAAAAATAAGCGCGCGCTGTATTTTTTGGGCACCGCTGGAGCAGCACGCGCGCGCTGCAAAATAGCGCTGCTGCTGGAGCCAGCACTGCGCGCCGCGGCAAAACAGGTGTTGCGCGCGCGCTATATGGTTTTTTTGGGCGCGCCGCTTAGCGCGCCTGTTGGAGATGCTCTAAGCTGACCTCGCGAGTAGGCCCTTGCTGGGCCTCGACCTCGTCCTGGAGGCCTGCCTTTACCAGCCCAGTGGGAGCATACAGCCTGAAAAAGAGTCTTGAATTACCAAAAAGGAAAGGAGTCTTGAATGGATAGTTTTTTTTTTTTTTTTTT
>LR738713.1:563088782-563101347 GCA_902687465.1 Secale cereale | reverse complement strand
ATCTCCCTCCAAAAAATATTTCTTCAGGAATTTGTCATGGGCTGGGGGTGGGGGCACAACTCCCTCAGGGATGCACATAGCTCCGCCCCTGTCGAGATGGTCTCTCTCTTGCCGTGGATCTCAAACCTTGCAAGGGTTCACCTGGCCACCGATTGCCAGGGCTGGTTGAAGAAATCAAGAGGGGCTCCAGCGCGAGCTACGGCGCAATCATTCAAGAGATTCAGGCTGGACAAAATTCTTTTACTAGTTATTATGTCATGTATGAAAGTAGAACTTGTAACTTTGAGGTGGGCGACACGATTTGGCTCGATCTTCCCTATGGCCTATGATCCAGTCAACGTACATGTAAACATTTTGCAAGAGGTTTAATAAAAGCGTGTGCATTCCTAGAAAAAAACTAAGGCATTTAGATAAAAAGAATAACACACTTAAAATACAGATGCTCACGCACATACAATCAACTCTATAAACACATGCACCGATGCAAACACTTTTTTTTCATTGAACAAAAATGGTTTGAAATAAATCAAAAAAATACAACCATCAAAACCAAAACTAAGACTAAAACTATGATGAGTTAATTTCACCACGAGGAAGCTAATCATGTGAGCACTCAGTTAGCCAGTACATGTAGTCTTCGATGCCGTTCAGCCCCTATGGCACGATTACTGTCACATGTCAGAACTTTTGCTTTAGTGTGTGGGCCGATACGTTGGACGCTTGCACATGCGCGAGTACTGGTCACAGCAGCAGTGATGGCTGGCAAGACTGTTAATGATCTGATGCTATGCTAGCCAGCTACCCTCCACTGTCGCCACGCCCCCACTCTAGACTGAAATCGATTAATGCATCGGGCCGTTGGCCTCTCCCTTTCCTCTAGTCTGAAACTCGGAAATCTGAATCAACTGAGCGTGGCCGCCGGTGATGGAAAAGTGGCAATGTTTGCAATCCCTCAGCGTAATCTGACCCTGAATGCTCGATAACGAAATGAAGGCCCAATTGTTGTGGAGCACCAAAGCGGAGTGTCGGTAGCTCGTCCTCGTCGAGAGGGGTCGCCATCTGTGGACGTCACGAGTGAGGCCCTACGCCTCCGCTCGGGCCAAAACTTTTTGTCTCCAAGCCGCAATGGTCGCAGCGGGCCTTTTTAATCCAGTGAAGCTCGTCCAAGCTCTTCCCATCTCTTCTCTTGCTTCAGAACATTCCATCCCGTCCGCTTCCGCCAACATGCATCGTTCCCGGTCACATGGGGCGGGCCCGGCTCGCAGAGATCCACTGCGATTTACTCCGGTGGTGGTGGTTAGCGGTCCAGGTTGCAGACGGCTAGGTACCATGGTCTCGCGATGCGTCCATGTACTAGAAGCCGGCTCCGTCCCCATGCGGTTGTCTTGGCTCGCGTCGGGGTGTACGGTGCGGCTCTCAATTATTTCGTATAAGCTTCCAAAAACTCCATGGACATGGGATGAAGCTGGGAACAGGACAATATCACTTGTCAGCTAAGTGAATGAGAGTAGTATAACATTGTTTTTTTCCTCTCAAAAAAGACTTTCGCATAAAATACAAACCAAAGTACGCGGTCAAACGATATAAAGTACTCCGTTCATGAAAAATAATATAAGAGTGCTTAGATTACTAGGAGGGACTAGTCCAAAGTACGCGGTCGAACGGTTTAAAGTACTTCATCCGTTAAAAAAATATAAGAGCATTTACATCACTAGGATGGAGTAGTCCAAACAACGTGTTGGGACGATATAAAATACTCCCTCCGTCCAGGTGCATAGGGCGCCTAAGAGAATTCAGAATTTCTAAGAATATAAGTCACTATTGTCAATTCACAAGAGGTGTTAATAAATTATGTGACCAATCATAGATAGCACATGACCTATACGTTCACTGCATGCAAATAGCATATCCATCTTCCCGTGCATGCATCGAGCAATAAGTGTGTATGCATGCAATTCACCTATTAACAAGCGCGTTGGTTGGCTGTCATGTTAGGATGGCGTGCTAACTGCCCATAAAATAGATCATTTAATTTTTCATCTCACCCAATCTCTACGCGCCTAAATCACAGTGCCCCTTCTTAGATGCCCTATGCACCTGGACGGAGGGAGTACTCCTTTCGTTAGAAATAAATATATAAGAGCGTTTAGGCCAACTTCAACGCACGACCCGAAATGGTCCGCCGTGTTCGTTTGGGGTAAACGGACAAAGCAGGCCCTCCAACGCGCGGCCGCAAACGAACCGTCGTCTGTTTTCTGTCCACTTTTGACCCATTCTCAGCCCAAATTTGGGCCGAGTTTGCGGCCGAATGGACACGCGCGGACAGCGCGTGGCGCATGCCCATGTCCTCCCCTGGCCCGCCCGTCGGGGACGCAGACCTCCCTTTTTCTATCCCCCAACTCCAGCCGCACCCCCTCCCCTCTCGTCCCTTGCCGCCGCCGCCTTTGCCACTGTGCAGCTTGGTCGCGCGCTCGCCCCAACCCTTGTCGCAGCCCCGTTCCCTCAACGCACCGAGCTGCCCAACCACGGCCACCTGATTTGTGCACCGACGGTCGGATTTGGAGCGGGTCCGGTCGGACTTGAGCTTACCCGGCTGCAGGAGGCCGCGTCGTGCCATGGACTGATTGGGCGCCGAACCGGAAGGCTCCGACAAGGCCGCATGCAGGTACTGACTCCGCCTCTAGCCGCTCGGATCTACTCCATTGGCGGTTCGCCGTCAAACACACGAACGTCCATCGTCCGAGCTCGGTGCTGACCCAAAGGCTCGTCGGCGCACCGTTGCCACTCATAAAGTGCGACGACTGCCCAAGGAAGGTCTTGTGCCCCGTGTTTACAACGCCGGAACATCCCAGATGGGTGTTCGTCAAGTGCTCAGACGATGGGGTATGTGCTACTTAGCTTCGGTTGTGCTCTCAGATACGACTAGTTGTACTCACTCAAATTTTTATTGTGTAGAATGGATGCAACTTTTGATATTGGGAAGAAGAATACATCGACCTATTGATAGAGCGCAATTTAATAGATATTCGTGCACTTGTTGCTAGAATAGAGGCTAAAGATGAGACTAGATGCGAGGAAGCAATGACTACGTCTTTAGACTCGAAGAAGAAAGAAGCACACAAAATCGAGCCTCCGTAGATCAACAATGAATGCATCAAGAAGGCACTAATCCAACTTAAGGGAGCAGTTATAGAAGTTGGATATCTTCTAAAATATCTTCTTGTGATTTTTATTTTCTTTGGTCTTGCTATTCTAACCAAGATTTGGTGATGTGCTTCAATGTATCAAAAAACAATGATGGAAATAAAGGTATGCATTTACAAAAACAAAATCTATGCGGACGAGATGCGGCTGAAATGCGGCCGTGCGTTGGGCAAGCGGCTGGTGCATCCACAAATTTGGGCGGACACGACCCCATTGCCAACCCCAAACGGATGAAAAGCAGACGAAACGGACGTCCGTTCGGGGTTGTGCGTTGGAGTTGGCCGTAGATCATTAGGAGGGAGTAGTGAGGAAACACTCATACATAGCATATTTTGGTATAACCAGACATGCTAAATGACTAAACGCACGCAACTACGTTGCCCAAACATAACAAATGTAAGCCCGAATACAACGTCATGTCATGCCCTAGGACACCTAAACTATACAATAGTGCCCTCAAGAAGGGAAACG
Source organism: Secale cereale (assembly GCA_902687465.1). Lineage (NCBI taxonomy): Eukaryota > Viridiplantae > Streptophyta > Magnoliopsida > Poales > Poaceae > Secale > Secale cereale. The sequence goes on along the minus strand of LR738713.1, from coordinate 563,097,672 downwards.
GCGCTACGCGTCGCCGCTGCCAAGTCCGAGACGGACAAAGTTCTTCATTCGGAGTCTTGGCACGTAGAGGAGAACCACATCAATGTCCACAAGAGGAGAGAAACACCCACAAGCATCGCCGCCGTGGGCGTCAATGCATGAAGTTTTCGCTCGACAGCTCAGTCATCCCACGATGCACCCAGAAAAACCACGACGAGTAGAAGTGAAAGCACAAGTGCTCCCTGGGTGATTTTGGTAATTAATGACAACATATCTCTTGTTGTACTAATATTTTTATCTAATATATTTCAGATGAGTTCAACAGTGGAGTGCCGGGACAAGAGGATGTGGAATCCCTTCCAGAAGCTAAGAACAAAGATTGGCAAAAGCTCAAGACTCTTCATTTCTATTTTAGTGATCCAAGATCACATTGAGTCCATAGAAAGCCAATACTATTAAAAGGGGATGAGGTGTTGCTTAATGGTATACTTTCTCAAAGTGCTTAGTGATATGCTCCAAAGCCCTCAATCACTTTCTCATTTCCACATATGTCCTAAACCTAAATTCAAACTCGGCCCCACCGATTTGATCTATCCGGCGCCACCGAGTTCACTTGACATAGCCACTACCAGAAACCCTAATCAGTTCAGTCTCACCGAGATGGGCTTGCAAACTCTCTGTTACCTCTTGCAATTATTTTGGTCTCACCGAGATATGCAAACGGTCCCACCGAGTTTGCTTGACCAACTCTCTGTTAGCCTATTACCAAAATCGGTCTCACTGAGTTTGCATAATCGGTCAAACCGAGATGAGGTTTACCCTAACCCTAGCACATCGGTCTCACCGAGTTGATCATGTCGGTCCCACCGAAAAACCTAACGTTCACATCTTGAACTGCTTCGGTCTCACCGAGTTCATTTAATATGTCTGGACGAGTTGGGCAAAATATGTGTAACGGCTAGATTTTGTGTGGAGGATATATATACCCCTCCACCCCTTCTCCATCAGAGAGAGAGAGCCATCAGAAAGTGCCTACACTTCCACTACTCATTTTCCGAGAGGGAACTAACTACTCATGTGTTGAGACCACACACGAATCTTGATCTCTAGCCTTCCCCAAGTTGCTTTCCACTCAAATCATCTTTCCACCATATCCAAATCTGTGAGAGAGAGTTAAGTATTGGGGAGACTATCATTTGAAGCACAAGAGCAAGGAGTTCATCATCAACACACCAATCATTACCTTTTGGAGAGTGGTGTCTCCTAGATTGGTTATGTGTCACTTGGGAGCCTCCGTCAAGATTGTGGAGTTGAACCAAGGAGTTTGTAAGGGCAAGGAGATTGCCTACTTTGTGAAGATCTACCCAAGTGAGGCAAGTCCTTCGTGGGTGACGGACATGGTGGGATAGACAAGGTTGCTTCTTCGTGGACCCTTCATGGGTGGAGCCCTACGTGGACTCGCGCAGTCGTTACCCTTCGTGGGTTGAAGTCTCCATCAACGTGGATTTACGATAGCACCACCTATCGAAACCACGCCAAAAATATTCGTTTCTCCAATTGCGTTTCGACACTCCAATTCCATCCCTTTACTTTCTTGCAACTTGCATGCTTTACTTTCCGCTGCTCATATACTCTTGCCATGCTTGCCCGAAATGTATTGTGAATGTTTGAAATTGTGCTAAGAACTCCACCTCAACTTAAAAACTTAAAAACTGCCACTTTTCTTGTTGAGTGTCTAATCACCCCCCCCCCCCTCGATACACCTCTTATTTGATCCTTTCAATTGGCATTAGAGCTTTGGTCTCCGTTACTTTGGTTTAATCACCATTGAAGGAAGATGGATGAGTCTATGATTGGGAGTATTAGACGTAGAGTGCCTATCCTTGAAGGGGAGTTTTATAAGGAATGGAAAAATGGCATGCTTGAGAGCTTCAACGAATATCATTTGAACAAGTATATTGTTAGCCCTTATGTGCCCCCCATTGACCCTTTGTACCCAACTTCCGATGAGCATCTTGACATGGTTCGCAATCTTAGAACTGTTGATCTTATCACTAGAGGATTGTCTAGAAATTTGCTTGTTTGCTTACCAACTTTTGAATGTGCTTATACTCTATGGAAATTTCTTGAGGAAAGATTCCCGGACTACTCCTTGAAAAATCTAGATGTGATCCTTCAAAAGTCCATTGCTTTAAATAAAAATTAATACTAGTGATCCAAAATTTGATGATTGTCTATTTGAGCTTCGTGACCTTATGCGTGCCAAAGGAGATGTAGGAATCATTAGTAATATCATCTCGGAAGTCATTACAATGCATAAAGATGAACATTGTCATGATCACATAACTAATGAATCACTCTCTCTAGGTAATGATCAATCACAAGATGATATTGAACATGGATATTATGATGAGGATGATGATAGTGACTTTGACCTTGATGAAAAAATGAGACACTTTGGTCTTATGGCTAATCTTCGTCATTACGCAGCCGGAGGAAAGGAGTGGGTTCTTGATAGCGGATGCACAGATCATATGACTGGAGATAAGGACATGTTCGATGAGCTTGCTAGAAACGATGGTCCACGAAAGTATGTTACCTTTGGTGACAACTCTAAGGGTAAAGTTGTTGGCCTTGGTAAGCTGGCCATATCCAACGATAGCTCTATCAAAATTGTCATGCTTGCTGAATCTCTCGGCTATAACCTTCTTTCCGTGTCTAGATTAGCTGATTTTGGTTTAAATGAGCTACTTACTCATGTTGATTGCCAAGTCTTTCGTAGAGATAATCATAACATGTGATACATCTCCAACGTATCTACTTTTCCAAACCCTTTTGCCCTTGTTTTGGACTCTAACTTGCATGATTTGAATGGAACTAACCCGGACTGACGCTGTTTTCAGCAGAATTGCCATGGTGTTATTTTTGTGCAGAAATAAAAAGTTCTCGGAATGACCTGAAAATCCACGGAGAATTATTTTGGAAAATATAAAAAATACCTGCAGAAAGATCCACGTCAGGGGGACCACACCCTGTCCACGAGGGTGGGGGGCGCGCCCCCCTGCCTCGTGGGCCCCCTGACGCTCCACCGACGTATCTTCGGACCCCATATATTCACTTTCGGGGAGAAAAAAATCAAAGAGGAAGAATTATCGCGTTTTACGATATGGAGCCGCCGCCAAGCCCTAATCTCTCTCGGGAGGGCTGATCTTGAGTCCGTTCGGGGCTCCGGAGAGTGGAGATCGTCGCCATCGTCATCATCAACCTTCCTCCATCACCAATTTCATGATGCTCACCGCCGTGCGTGAGTAATTCCATCGTAGGCTTGCTGGACGGTGATGGGTTGGATGGGATCTACCATGTAATTGATTTAGTTTTGTTAGGGTTTGATCCCTAGTATCCACCATGTTCTAAGATTGATGTTGCTATGACTTTTCTATGCTTAATGCTTGTCACTAGGGCCCGAGTGCCATGATTTCAGATCTGAACCTATTATCTATTCATGAATATATGTGTGTTCTTGATCCTATCTTGCAAGTCTATAGTCACCTACTATGTGTTATGATCCGGCAACCCCGAAGTGACAATAATCGGGACCACTCCCGGTGTTGACCGTAGTTTGAGCAGTTCATGTATTCACTATGTGTTAATGCTTTGCTCCAGTACTCTATTAAAAGGAGGCCTTAATATCCCTTAGTTTCCAATAGGACCCCGCTGCCACGGGAGGGTAGGACAAAAGATGTCATGCAAGTTCTTTTCCATAAGCACGTATGACTATATTCGGAATACATGCCTACATTACATTGATAAACTGGAGCTAGTTCTGTGTCACCCTAGGTTATAACTTTTACATGATGAATTGCATCCGACATAATTCCCCATCACCGATCCAATGCCTACGAGCTTTTCCCATATTGCTAGTTGCTTATTTACTTTTCCCCTGCTACTATTACAAAAACTACAAAAACACTACCGTTACTTTTATTGCTGTTACCACTATCTCCATATTACTGTGCTACTAGACTACCTTGTTGCAGATACTAAGTTTCCAGGTGTGGTTGAATTGACAACTCAGCTGCTAATACTTAAGAGTATTCTTTGGATCCCCTTGTGTCGAATCAATAAATTTGGGTTGAATACTTTACCCTCAAAAACTGTTGCGATCTCCTACACTTGTGGGTTATCAAGACTATTTTCTGGCGCCGTTGCCGGAGAGCATAGCTCTATTCTTTAAGTCACTTGGGATTTATATCTGTTGATCACTATGAAGAATTTGAAGGACTCAAAAACCAAGATCTTACCCTCAACTACGAGGGGAGGTAAGGAACTGCCATCTAGCTCCGCACTTGATTCACCATCTGTTATGGGTAAACTTGCGACACCTACTCCTGCTATTGAATCTGATATGTCGTATGTTCGTGATGACACTACTTCTGCTATGTATGATGAAACTACTTCCATGCGTGATAATACTGTGCCACTAGGTGAATTTCTAGATGAACAAATTGCTAAGGTTAGGGAGAATGCAAATATTGAAACTGATAATATTTATGATAGTGATGATGAAGCTTCTCCCCCTAGATATGAATTGCCTGTTGTTCCCGAGGGTTATGTTATGGATGAAGAAACTGCTAGAGACTTTCTTGCTTGCTTGCAACGATAGATATGATCTTAAGAAATTATTAGCTAAGGTGAAAGAAGAGTCCTTGAATGCTAGAATGAAGCATGACCCTGCTTTTGCTACTTCACCTATCTTTGTTACTGATAAGGATTATGAATTCTCTGTTGATCCTGAGTTAATTACTTTAGTTGAATCTGATCCTTTCCATGGCTATGAGTCTGAAACTGTTGTGGCACATCTTACTAAGTTGAATGACATAGCCACCCTGTTTACCAATGATGAAAAGATTCGTTATTACTATATCCTTAAGTTGTTTCCGTTCTCGTTAAAGGTTGATGCTAAGACATGGTTTAATTCTCTTGATCCAGGTTGTGTGCGTAGTCCACAGGATATGATGTATCACTTCTCTGCTAAATATTTTCCCGCTCATAAGAAACAAGCTGCCTTACGGGAAATATATAACTTTGTGCAAATTGAAGAAGAGAGTCTCCCACAAGCTTGGGGGAAGCTTCTCCAATTACTTAATGCTTTGCCTGACCGTCCTCTTGAGAGGAATGATATACTTGATGTCTTTTATAATGGACTAACCGATGCTTCCAGAGACCACCTGGATAGTTGTGTTGGTTGTGTTTTGAGGGAAAGAACAATTGATCAAGCTGAATTACTATTGAATAATATGCTGACCAATGAAAATAATTGGACACTTCCTGAACCAGCCCCTAAGCCAACTCCGAAGAAAAGAGGTGTTCTATTTCTCAGTCCTGAAGATATGCAAGAGTCAAAGAAATCTATGAAAGAAAAATGTATTAAAGCTGAAGATGTTAAGAATTTACCGCCTATTGAAGAAATACATGGTCTTGATAACCCGACACAGGTAGTAAAGGTAAATTCTCTTTATAGATTTTATGAAGGTGATATTCCTCGTTATAAGTCTGCTAGCCAATGCTTAGATGAGTTTGACAATTTTATTGTGAAATAAGAAAACTTCAATGCTTATATTGGTAGACAATTGCAACATAGTGCTTATATGATTGAACGCTTGAGTGATTATCTGTCTAGAGTTAAAGGTGAATTGAAACTTATTAGTAAACATGCTTCCATGGTTACCACTCACGTGGAACAAGTACTTTAGGCTCATAATGATTTTCTCAATGAATTAAATAGTAAGAATAATGATAATGCCATTAGAGTTGTGACTAGAGGTGGCAGAATGACTCAGGAACCTCTATATCCTGAAGGCCACCCTAAGAGAATTGAGCAAGATTCTCAGAGAGCTAATTTAGATGCACCTAGTTCCTCTAAAAAGAAGAAAAAGAAAAATGATAGGACTTTGCATGCTTCTAGTGAACCTGTAGCTGACACACGTGAGAATCCCAATGATATATCTATTTCTGATGCTGAGACACAATCTGGTAATGAACATGAACCTAGTGATAATGTTAATGATGATGCTCAACCTAGCAATGATAATGATGTAGAGATTGAACCTGCTGTTGATCTTGATAACCCACAATCAAAGAATCAACGTTATGATAAGAGAGACTTTGTTGCTAGGAAACACGGTAGGGAAAGAGAACCATGGGTTCAGAAACCCATGCCTTTTCCTCTGAAACCATCGAAGAAAAAGTATGATGAGGATTTTGAGCGCTTTGCTAAAATGACCAAACCTATCTTTTTGCGTATGCGTTTGACTGATGTGCTTAAAACAAATCCTTATGCTAAGTATATGAAATATATTATTACCAACAAAAGAAAGATACCTGAGGTAGAAATTTCCACCATGCTTGCCAATTACACCTTTAAAGGTGGAATGCCTAAGAAACTAGGAGGTCCAGGGGTACCTACTATACCTTGCTCCATTAAAAGAAACTATGTTAAAATTGCTTTATGTGATCTTGGAGCCGGTGTTAGTGGTATGCCTCTCTCTTTATATCGTAGACTTGACTTGAGTAAGTTGACACCTACTGAAATATCTTTGCAAATGGCTGATAAATCAACTGCTATACCTGTCGGTATTTGTGAGGATGTGCCTGTTGTGGTTGCAAATGTTACTATTCTAACGGACTTTGTTATACTTGATATTCCTGAGGACGATAGTATGTCTATTATCCTTGGTAGACCCTTTTTGAATACTACAGGGGCTGTTATTGATTGCAACAAAGGCAATGTCACTTTTCATGTCAATGGTAATGAGCATACGGTACACTTTCCGAGGAAACAACCTCAGGTCCACAGTATCAATTATATTGAAAAAATCAACTATTACTATTGGAGGTTTGGAATTTCCCCTTCCTACTGTCAAGAAGACATATGATATTCTTATTGTTGGGGACATACATATCCCCATTGAGGTAACCAAGTGTTATTCGAAAATTCTCCGGTTTCATGTTATTCGGAAAGAGTTTATTAACAAGACCTGATTAACCTTATTAATGGATTCCTTTTGATGAGCATGAGATGGGTGAATCTAGATAGCACAACCTTCTGTACCCTCCTTTTACTTTCTATTAATTAGAATAAATAAAGAAAAAACAATATTCTCTGCCTGTTTCCAGACTTATCCGTGCAATAAAAAATACCCCGAAAATAAAAGTTCTCCAAATGCCCTGAAAATTAAATATGATTTTTTCTAAAATATTTGAGAATTTATGGCACAGAAAACACAGCGAGGGGAGCCAGCACCTGGCCACAAGGGTCCAGGGCGCGCCCACCCTCACAGGGTGCGCCCCCTGCCTCATGGGCCCCACGTGGCCCCCCTCCACTTATTCCTCCACCCATACCCTTCTTCTTCCTCCCAAAAAAATCACCAACCAGCTCAAGCACGAGTTCTAGCTCATCTTGCTACCAGTTTCGACCTCCTTGCTCAAAGCACCATTCACCAAACTGTTTGGGGAGATTGTTCCTTGGTATGTGACTCCTCCATTGGTCCAATTAGTTTTTGTTCTAGTGCTTTATTTGTTGCAAATTTTTCCTGCTCTGGTGACCTTGTTCTTGAGCTTGCATGTCAAATTTCTTTGGTCCCAAGTAGTTCTAATGCATGATATAGTCTCTAGGCACTTGTAGGAGTTGTTGCTATCAATCTTGTTGAGTTTGGTTAACTTTTATTTTGACTTACTAAAAATTTAGAAAAAATTCAAAAAAATGCATAGGAAAATCCTCCAAGGTGGTTCTTCAAGGAAGCAAGAACCGAGGCTCGCGTTTCGTGAGCTGGACGATGAACTACTGAGGGAAGCAGAAGTGCCGCCTTGTGAATGGCCATCAGACGATTTCATGATTCAGGTTGGCATCAAGGAGGAATTTGACGCATATGTGCGCAACGCCGACCTCGAGGGCTTCATACAAGATAAGTGCCCTCAATACCGTGGCTTAACTGATACCTTTGTTAGAAGGTTTAAATTTTCATCTTCACGTAATTCTCACACTGTCCTGTTTGACCTTTATGACAAATCCTATACCATGGACTTAGAGGATTTTAATGATGGTTGTAAGCTCCCGCAGTGGGGCAGTATGGGTGATCCTCGCAAATCTGAATATATAGATTTCATGCTAGTATCACTGTGGGGGAATCTAGAGAAATCACACAGGTTACCATAGGGAGCATTCATTTTCCCGCTATTCATTACTTTGCTCTCTTTATTGGTAGATGCATAAACGGTAAAGTTGAGGCTTGCCACATGTGTCTCCCTGATCTTAGTGTTCTCAGGAGTGATGTATTAGGTGATAGACAATATAACTTGGGAGCCATTGTTGCACGTAGGCTACATCATAATGGTTTGCATGGGGATTTATTTGGTGGGATTTATGCCACTCGCATAGCCCGCCGTCATGGTGTGCCTCACTACTAGAATCAGCTAGTTTGCCATCTGCCAGCTCTTTGCCGTCTGCTAGCAGATGACAAAGATGCTCTTTGCCATCAGCTACTCAAAAGCAGACGACAAAGAACTGGCTGATGGCAGAGACCTTCTTTGCCATCAGCCAGTTCTTTGCCGTCCGCTAGCAGACGGCAAAGAGGGAGGTGGCCCACACTGACGGGCTGTTGAGGGAAAACCTAACGGGGCCCCTCTTTGTCGTCCGCTAGCAGACGACAAAGAATACAAAAGCGGACGGCAAAGGGGGGCGGACGGCAAACAATTTGGATACTAAACGGCCGAGCCCAACCCTGCGTGCCCACCTCTTTTCTTTCCCCCTCCTCCCCGACGACCACCGCCACCCGCCGCCGCCCCCTTGCCCCACCTCCCCGTCGCCCCACCGTCCCCACCACCCATCGGTGCCGCCGCCGCCGCCGCCACC
>LR738713.1:563071958-563088739 GCA_902687465.1 Secale cereale | reverse complement strand
GCCAGGCTCGCCGCTGCCCTGCGCTCGTGCCGCCCTTGGAGCCAGGCTCGCCGCGGGCCCCCTGCGTCCACCTCGCGCCCCCCCCGGAGCCAGGCCCGCCGCCGCGGCCGTCCACCACCACCCCCTGCCCCCGGAGCCAAGAGGTGAGCATTTTTTTGTTTTTTTCTACTGTTTTTCTTTGCTGTTTAGGTTTAATTAGGTTATTGATAGGTTTAGGTTAGTGGTTGGTTTAGGTTAGTGCTAGGTTTAGGTTAGTGCTATATTTAGGTTTAGATAATTAGAAGAAGAAGAAAGTTGAAAAAAAGAAGAAGTAGAAGAAGAGGAAAAAGGAAAAAAAAAGGAAGAAGAATAAGAAGAAAGTTGAATAACAGAACAATATAGAAGAGGAAAAAAGAGAAGAAGAAAGAAGAAGAAGAAGAATTATGTTGTACTTGATGAATCAATCTTAGCCATTCGTGAACCAGCAATCCAACGGCTGCTTGAGCATGTAGAAGTCGAGTAGAGGTGGGATTCGACCAGGTCCGATTGGCCTTCTCTCTTTTGTTGTTTGTGGGGCCGGATTGCTATGTATAGTCATCTTGAGAATTCTAATGACACGGTGCCAAATGTAAATAGGATCATTACTTTTAACAGGTAATTCCTCTTTAAATAAATGAAAGACGTTTTAGAGACTTGCATCTTACATTTATTTACATAGGTTGTATTATTCTAAATATATGCTATTTCATACAACTTTTAGGAATATATCGACCATGAGTTGTAAGAGTACAGGTACTAAATCAGTTAATAACCAATCTTCTGAATGATGCACTAATCCCATATTGTACCTGAAAGCTTCAATATTTGTTGAAATAAAAAAATCAATTTATATCTTCATGATTAATCTTATGCAAGACATTTCATGGTGCCATGGTTGCTCCCAAGAACCTAAAAACCTAAAAAATGACAACATGTCACTTTCTCCTACGAATAGATTGACAACCTATCAAATAGTCAAATACTTTGATGGAAAGAAAAAAAAGCATGCATAACAAGTCTAATGATGTCGGTCATATATTTGTGAATTATTAGTTAGGTCATATATTTTTATGTTGTATTTGATGATGATACACTTAATTGATATACATATTATTATTCATGTCGGTATTTTTTTATGTTGTACTAATTTCGTTTATTCTTTGTCATGGCAGGTGTTGAAAGATGGTGGGCGCTGGTCGGGAGCGCGCCGAGGCCCCTTCTTCGTCGGCGCATGGTGTGAGGTCTTCCATTCCACACGTACCTCTCCGCCGAGCGTTGCTGGACAGTATGGCGACACCGTCGGGCCCTTCTTCGTCGACCGCGGTGCCCACCAGGGGACGAGGTAAGAAGAAGAGAGGAGGTGGAGCACGTGGTCGCGGGAGAGGAGGTAGGGTGACTGCTGCGGCGCCTTCCTCGCCGCCACCCCCAGCTGTTTCACCCGAGCACGTGACTACTAGGGTGGACTCGTCCCAGGAGGAGGCTACACGGACTCCGGTCCACGAGCCTCCGGTCCACGGGTCTTCGGCCCACGAGCCTCGGGTCGACGGGCCTTCGGCCCACGAGACCCCGCAGGAGCACACGTCCGGATGGGGTACCTGGCCGGATCAGCCTGAGGAGCCGAGTGGCCATGCTGATGATGACGGGGAGCCGACTGATGAGGAGGAGGGGGGCAACGTCTACCAGCGTGGTTGTACACGGCTCCCGTCCGTGCCGGCGACCCGCGAGCAGAGGTGGTTGATTTACCCTGATGGGGAGAGGTAAGTGCATTTAATCTTTTTGTACCTTCTGCATTCACGTATCTTGAAATAACTAATGTGTTGGCCTTGTCATGCTGTAGGGGTTGGGACCACCATGAAAGTGTCCGCCGGCCCAACTCCGTCCTTGGAGTTATTTGTCGGCAAAACTTCCCGGGGTTTGTCACGTTGCCTGGTGAGTGTCGGCTTCCAGAGCTTGGATTGACTTGGGAGCACTACTTGGCTGCCCCGGCCCCGTCGGGTGAGATTATCGACAGTGTCTTGTGCAAGAGAGGGCAGACGTGGTGATCAGAAAGTTCTGGGTAATTTCTCCTTTACACAATTAAAAATCTTCAACTAGCTAGTTATTAATTGTACTAATCAATATTGTCTCATTTGATTGAAGACATTCTACAGGTGTGAGGAGGGATACGAGGAGTTAGCGGCCCATGTTATCGATAACGTCTGCAAGCGCCCACTACAGAACTTACGGCACGAGGCTCGGGTGCAGGCTGTTCGAGACTACTACGCCGGGCGTGGTATCAAGAAGCCCAAGCAGGCGTGCCGCGATAAGTTCTTGAGTAAGGAGCAGTACATGAAGGTAATTCTTAAGGCCTTGTACTTACTTCCTTCATTTAGTAATTCATAGCCGTAGCGCTCAAGTTTCTATTTGCTAACTTAGGCCCCTCTGAGGTGGTGTGCGGATCGGATGGATTGTTGGGAGGTGTTGGTCAATGTGTGGTGCTCAAAAGAATGTCGGGCCACCCACTACGAGGCCAAGGACAAACCTGCCCAAATGGAAGGTGTGCCACACCATCAAGGCAGCTCCAACTTATTTCAGTACGGGCGGAACTGGGTATGTGGTTTGCTTCATGATTCATGCAATTCATTCATCATGCTAGCTTTAGCCCTTTAATTACTAATTTACTTTGTTTCTCTCTTTCAGGCACGCTACAATAAGGCGGATAAGGTGCCAGAGGTGTACGACATGTATGCCATGGTCCACACTGCCTCTTACAAGAAAGTCAAGGCATTCTCTGCGTCTGACCTCGATGATCCACTGAACTTCACCAACATCTCCGCCCACGACATGCTCGTGCAATATAGAGATCAGGGGAAGGCGAGGAAAGGCGAAGACTTTAACCCGAGCAAGGGTCCCATTGATACAGAGTTGCTGATGATATCTGGTGGCGGGAGGTCCCATGGCTCCATAGCCATGGGAGATGGACTTACCGTTGTCCTAGCACTCTCCCGGAGATCAAGGCGCGCCAGTCGAGCTCCGCTCCTGAGATAAGGCCTCGTGAACGGCCAGTCCAACTCGCCATCAAGGTTAGTTATACGTACTCAGCTATCTTTCTCCATTACATTGTGTGCGCTTCCATCAATGATTAAAAATGGTCATGTGAGTGGTGTTGCAGGTTGCTATACAAAGTGAGAGAGATAGAACGGAGAAACTTCTGGCAGAGGCGGCGGAGAGGCAGCGGGAGTTGGAGGAGAAGACGACAAAGATGTTGGAGGAGGAGAGGGCACGGAATGACATGCAGGCAAGGGCCATGTACGAGCTCCTTGTGGTAAGTTTCTTCTGCAGATTACTTGCTAGTCTTAACATTTGAGTCTCATTACTAACTAGTATGACTTTGTTGTCAAAACCAAATGTGCAGTCTGTGTGCGAGAAGTCTAGTCAGACCGCTCCGCCGATGCCAGTGATTGCTCCTGGGAGCACGGTGAGTTTAATTTGAATGGACATTACTTGCTAGTCTTAACATTTGAGTGTCATAATGCTAACGAGACATTGGAAATGATCTTTGGTGCAGCTTAACTCCAGAAACGCATCGCACGATCCTTCTCCAGCTACCGGCACGAGCCAGCCCGCTCCTACACCTCCTTGATCATGGTAAGTTTCTCTAGTGTTTTGCTTAACAAATGCATAAAGACCTAGACTTAGCTTTATTTCCTCCAATATGCTTACCATAATGACCTAGAGTTAGCTTCTTTTCTTCCAAAATGACTTAATAAGCTTACTGACCTCATAAACCATCCATTTTACCTAAGTTAGCTCTAAAACGATCTGTACTTAGCTTACTTATGTCAAAAATTGCATAATTGGCTTAGTTAGCTCATAAACGATCCGTTTTACCTAAGTTAGCTCTAAAATGACCCATTTTACCTTAGTTAGCTTATAAATGATCCAGTTTATCCAAGTTAGCTCTAAAATGACCCAATTTACCTAGAGTAGCTCCTAAACGATCCATTTCACCTAACTTAGCTAAAAACGATCCATTTCACCTAAATTAGCTCTTAAATGATCAATTTGACCTAAGTTAGCTAAAAAACGATCCATTTCACCTTAGTTAGCTCAAAAACGATCCATTTCACCTTAGTTAGCTCATAAACGACCCATTTCAACTAAGTTAGATCATAAATGATCCATTTCACCTAATTTAGCTCTAAAACGATCCATTTCACCTTAGTTAGCTCAAAAACGATCCATTTCACCTTAGTTAGCTCATAAACGACCCATTTCAACTTAGTTAGCTCATATATGATCCATTTCACCTAAGTTAGCTCATAAATGACATATACTTCTTGTTCTAGTCTTCTTCTTGTTCTAGTCACCTATTTCTAACTTTCTTATTTGCCATTTTGCAGATATCATTCACTTCATGGAAGCTAGCTTGCTATGATGGAGTGCTTGCTTTTTCTTTGATGAAACTTTGCCTTGTATCTAGCTTGCTATGATGGAACTTGCTATCTTGATGAAACTTTGCATTGTAATTATGTATATGGATGGAACAATGTGTATGGATGGAACTTGCTTATGTATGAATGGATGAAACTTATGTGCTGGATATGTGATATGATTGCTGTTAAATAGCCCTGTGAAATATATCTATATATGTCATATATATCTATATATGTCATATATATTTGCTGTGAAAATTGTTGGATTCAAAAAAACAAAAAAAGAGCCAACATGCAGGCTCTTTGCCATCGGCCACCGACGGCAAAGGGTCCTTTGCCATCAGCAGCGGACGGCAAAGAGGCCACGTGGCAGGCAACTGTGCCTCCTGGGAGGCTGACCAATTTGATCAGTTTGCCTAAAGTGGCTGACGGCAAAGGCTTTGCCGTCAGCGGCAGACGACAAAGGCCTGCCGTTAACCACCTAACGGAGTAACAGCGCATTTATTGCCGTCTGCTTTCTTTGCCATCCGTTGCTGATGGCAAAGGACCCTTTGCCGTCAGCCGTCCGAAGCAGACGACACAGTAGCTGTTTGCCGGTCCTTTCTTTGCCGGAGCCTTTTGCCGTACGCGGCAAACGGCAAAGACCTTTGCCGTCTGCCGTTCATGCCCAGGGCAGACGGCAAATTAGCTGTTTCCTGTAGTACCTGTACATGAAAATGATGAACCTTTACCGCCTGCTCATTTGGATTACAATGCCATGACTAGTCATCGGTTTATAGAGAGGGATGAACAATCCCTCAAATATCGACTAATCTTTAACAAGCATCATGCCATCCCTATTACTCTTCCTGCCCCTACTTTGTTTGACTTTCAGTCAAAAGGGAGATATACTATAACCAGGGAGGAGGCAAATGAGTATCATAAAATGATGGAAGCAGCCCGCCTTCGAGCTGTAGCTCAGCAGGCGATGGCTGCTGCATCCCAGTACAACCCCAACTACGACTTTGGATATCCGTCAGGCCAATACTTGCCATAGACCAACTTAGGCTAAAAATCCTAAGCTTGGGGGAGTACGTGTTTCTCACCGACTTTACATTCATGTTCACACACTTGTTCTAGTTGTCGGTGCTCACACTCTTTCATTGTACCATCCATGCTTAGTTTCAATTCTTTTTCTTAGTCTTTTTCTTGTGTGTTAGAAAAACCTTAAGAAAAACAAAAAATATATATTAGTTGTAGCTTTTAGCTAGTCCACTTTCCTTGCATGTAGTAGTAGTAATTAAAAGAAAACCCCAAAAGATTTATCATTCTTCTTTTGCCTGTTGGGAGCTTTAACGTGTAAATAGTTTCTTTTCTTTTCTTTGGGGGTCAAGAGTAGAAGACCATGATTGAAATTTCTTAGTGGCTATCATATGCTTTATTGTTGTTTTAACCTTGAGCCATATTACCTTGCCTTCTCTCTTGTATTAAAAGCTTGTAGATTCCAGCGTAGTCCGATGCACATGCATTATTATTATTATCCACACCGTTCGGTCGTGCGAGTGAAAGGCAATAAGGATGATATATGATGAACTAATTGAGATGAGAAAAGCTGGTATGAACTCGACCTCTCTTGTTGTTGTAAATATGATAGTTCATCGTTCCTGATTCAGCTTGTTATGAATGAAACATGCTTGCAATGACAATTAGAGATCATATCTGCTTATGCCATGCTTAATTAGCTGAGAGTTTATAATGGTCTATCTTGCGTGCTAACATGATATTAAAATGGTTGTGATGTGGTATGATGGGGTGGTATCCTCCTTTGAACGATTCAAGTGGTCTGACTTGGCACATGTTCACGCATGTAGTTGAAACAAATCAACATAGCCTCCACGATATTTATGTTCATGGTGATTTATATCCTACTCATGCTTGCAATCATTGTTTATTAATTTTAATGCATGTTCATGACCGTTGTCGCTCTCTAGTTGGTCGCTTCCCAGTCTCTTTCTAGCCTTCACCAGTACTAAGCGGGAATACTGCTTGTGCATCCACTTCCATAAACCCCAAAGTTATTCCACATGAGTCCACCATAACTTCCTATATGCGGTATTTACCTGCCGTTCCAAGTAAATTTGTATGTGCCAAACTCTAAACCTTCAAATTAAATTCTATTTTGTATGCTCGAACAGCTCATGTATCAACTAGGGTTGTCTATATCTTCCATGCTAGGTGGGTTATTCTCACGATGAGTGGACTCCGCTCATCATTCATGAGAAAATGGCTGGTAACCGGGATGCCTAGTCCCATGCTCAAAATCATAATAATTAAACAAAACTCCCCCAGGGCTGTTGTTGGTTTGGACGGTACCCGTTGTTTCGAACCAGCCGTGGAGTGTGCTTGTTGGTGGTTGGGGGAGTATAAACTTTACCATTCTGTTTGGGAACCGCCTATAATGTGCGTAGCATGGAAGATATCAAGATTCTTGGTTGTTATGTTGACAATGAAAGTATACCGCTCAAAATGTTATTCATCTCTATTTAAAAATCGAGCTCTGGCACCTCTACAAATCCCTGCTTCCCCCTGCGAAGGGCCTATCTATTTACTTTTATGCTGAGTCATCATCCTCTTATAAAAAAGTACCAGTAGGAGAGCACCTCTGTCATTTGCATGTATTACTATTAATTTGCATTGAGTATGATCTTGACTGGATCTCTTTTACCATGAATTACAATGTCTAGTCAGTCCTTGATCCTTAAAGGTGCTCTGCATTTATGTTTTGCGGTCTCAGAAAGGGCTAGCAAGATACCATCTTGTTATATCATATCATGATTGTTTTGAGAAAGTGTTGTCATCCGAGGTTTATTATTATTGCTCGCTAGTTGATTATGCCATTGATGTGAGTAGACTTGAGACCTGAAAGTTATTGTGAATGTGGTTAGTTCATGATCTTTGCTGAAAACCTGAATGATGGCTTACATATTTACAACAACAAGAGCAAACAGAGTTTGTCAAAGTTTTTCTTTATCACTTTCAGCTTATCAACTGAATTGCTTGAGGACAAGCAAAGGTTTAAGCTTGGGGGAGTTGATACGTCTCCAATGTATCTACTTTTCCAAACCCTTTTGCCCTTGTTTTGGACTCTAACTTGCATGATTTGTATGGAACTAACCCGGATTGACGCTGTTTTCAGCAGAATTGCCATGGTGTTGTTTTTGAGCAGAAATAAAAAGTTCTCAGAATGGCCTGAAAATCCACGGAGAATTATTTGGAAAATACAAAAAATACATGCGGAAAGATCCACGTCAGGGGGCCCACACCCTGTCCACGAGAGTGGGGGGCGCGCCCCCTCCCCCCGGGCGCGCCCCCTGTCTCGTGGGCCCCCTGACGCTCCACCGACGTATCTCTGAACCCCATATATTCACTTTCGGGGAGAGAAAAATCAGAGAGAAAGAATTATCACGTTTTACAATACGGAGCCACCGCCAAACCCTAATCTCTCTCGGGAGGGCTGATCTGGAGTCCGTTCGGGGCTCCGGCGACTGGAGATCGTCGCCATCGTCATCGTCAACCTTCCTCCATCACCAATTCCATGATGCTCACCGCCGTGCGTGAGTAATTCCATCATAGGCTTGCTGGACGGTGATGGGTTGGATGGGATCTACCATGTAATTGAGTTAGTTTTGTTACGGTTTGATCCCTAGTATCCACTATGTTCTGAGATTGATGTTGCTATGACTTTGCTATGCTTAATGCTTGTCACTAGGGCCCGAGTGCCATGATTTCATATCTGAACCTATTATGTTTTCATGAATATATGTGTGTTATAGATCCTATCTTGCAAGTCTATAGTCACCTACTATGCGTTATGATCTGGCAACCCCGAAGTGACAATAATCGGGACCACTCCTGGTGATGACCGTAGTTTGAGGAGTTAATGTATTCACTATGTGTTAATGCTTTGGTCCGGTACTCTATTAAAAGGAGGCCTTAATATCCCTTAGTTTCCAATAGGACCCCACTGCCACGGGAGGGTAGGACAAAAGATGTCATGCAAGTTCTTTTCCATAAGCACGTATGACTATATTCGGAATACATGCCTACATTACATTGCTGAACTGGAGCTAGTTCTGTGTCACCCTAGGTTATAACTTTTACATGATGAATTGCATCCAACATAATTCCCCATCACCGATCCAATGCCTACGAGCTTTTCCCATATTGCTAGTTGCTTATTTACTTTTCCGCTGCTACTATTACAAAAATTACAAAAACACTACCATTACTTTTATTGCTGCTACCACTATCTCCATATTACTGTGCTACTAAACTACCTTGCTGCAGATACTAATTTTCCAGGTGTGGTTGAATTGACAACTCAGCTACTAATACTTAAGAGTATTCTTTGGCTCCCCTTGTGTCGAATCAATAAATTTAGGTTGAATACTTTACCCTCGAAAACTGTTGCGACCCCCTATACTTGTGGTTTATCAACATGGTCTTTACCGGCATTCGTAGAGGTGACATATACATTGTTGATTTCACTAAGAAAGCCCAACCTCGCACTTGTTTTATTGCTAAATCTTCTAAAGATTAGTTGTGGCATAGAAGGTTAGGTCATGTTGGCATGAGAAATCTTGATAAGCTTATTAAAGGTGGTCATATCCTTGGTGTTAAAGATGTTATATTTGACAAGGATAGAATTTGTAGTGCTTTTCAAGCAGGAAAATAAGTTGGAGGAAGTCATCCTGTGAAGAACACCATGACCACGAGAAGACCGCTTGAGTTACTCCATATGGATCTTTTTGGTCCCAATGCCTACAAGAGTCTCGGTGGTAACTCGTTCGGTTTAGTCATTGTTGATGATTTTTCAAGATTTACGTGGGTGTTCTTTCTTGATGATAAATCGCAGGTCCAAAAGATCTTCAAGAACTTCGCTAGGAAGGCCCAAAATCAATTTGAAGTGAAGATCAAGAAGGTTCGGAGCGACAAAGGAACGGAGTTCAAGAACGCCAATGTGGATACCTTTCTTGACGAAGAAGGGATTTCACATGAGTTCTCGACTACGTACACACCTCGACAAAATGGAGTTGTTGAGAGGAAGAACCGGACACTCACTGAGATGGCGAGAATGATGCTTGATGAGTACAAGATGCCAAAACACTTTTGGGCGGAAGCGATTGAGACAGCTTGTCATGCTACAAACCGACTATATCTACACAAGCTTCTCGGCAAGACAACATACGAGCTTCTCACCGGTAACAAACCCCAAGTTGAATACTTTTGAGTATTTGGCTCAAAGTGTTACATTCTTGACAAGCATCGTCGTTCGAAATTTGCTCCTAAATCTCATGAAGGTTTCCTACTCGGTTACGGCTCAAACTCTCACACTTACCGTGTCTACAACAATTTCACCCGAAAAGTTGAAGAGACGATGGATGTGAAGTTCGACGAATCTAAGAGCATCTCCAGCCGTTGGCCCCCCAGGAGGCATAAAAATCGCCGCCTGGGGGCGAGCCGACGGTATAATCGGCACTTGGGGCGGTTTGGCACCCAGCCGTCGCCCGTAGGTCGCCCCCAAACACCGACGCCGGCCCATTTTTCGGCCCAATTTGGGCAAAAATGGCCCAATATCGCTGTGAATCGGCCCATATTTGGCGAGGTTGGGCGTGGTTCGGCGTGAATTCTCAACACAAATAAATTTTTTATCGCATTGTTCATCACAGAAAATCAATAGAAATTATACAGTTCAACAACAAATAGTTCAACATAAATTATATAGTTCAACAAATAAAACTCATATTTCATCACACGTCGAGCTAGGCGTCGCCTTTGATCCTCCACAGGTGCTCCACGAGATCATGCTGCAGTTGTTGATGCACCTATGGGTCTCGGATCTCCTGACGCATATTGAGGTAGGCAGTCCATGTTGCCGGTAGCTGGTGATCGACTTGGGCAAGAGGACCCTGCCTGTAGTATGGTTCAGTGTCAAACACTGGCTCTTCCTGCTCGCTCTCAATGATCATGTTGTGCAAGATGACACAACAAGTCATGATCTCGCACATTTGATCTTTCGACCATGTCTGAGCAGGGTACCGGACAATAGAAAATCGAGACTGGAGCACACCAAATGCCCGCTCGACATCCTTCCTGCAAGAATCCTGAACCTTGGCAAGTGTTGTTGGAAATATGCCCTAGAGGCAATAATAAAATGGTTATTATTATATTTCCTTGTTCATGATAATTGTCTATTGTTCATGCTTTAAATGTATTATCCGGAAATCGTAATGCATGTGTGAATACATAGACCACAACATGTCCCTAGTGAGCCTCTAGTTGACTAGCTCGTTGATCAATAGATGGTTACGGTTTCCTGGCCATGGACATTGGATGTCATTGATAACGGGATCACATCATTAGGAGAATGATGTGATGGACAAGACCCAATCCTAAGCCTAGCACAAGATCGTGTAGTTTGTATGCTAAAGCTTTTCCAATGTCAAGTATCCTTTCCTTAGAACATGAGATTGTGCAACTCCCAGATACCGTAGGAGTACTTTGGGTGTGCCAAACGTCACAACGTAACTGGGTGGCTATAAAGGTACACTACGGGTATCCCCGAAAGTATATGTTGGGTTGGCATGAATCGAGACTGGGATTTGTCACTTCGTATGACGGAGAGGTATCTCTGGGCCCACTCGTTAAGACATCATCGTAATGAGCTCAATGTGACTAAGGGGTTGGTCATGGTATGATGTGTTACGGAATGAGTAAAGACACTTGCCGTAACGAGATTGAACAAGGTATCGGTATACCGACGATCGAATCTCGGGCAAGTACTATACCGGTAGACAAAGAGAATTGTATACGGGATTGATTGAATCCCCGACATCATGGTTCATCCGATGAGATCATCGTGGAACATGTGGGAGCCAATATGGGTATCCAGATCCCGCTATTGGTTATTGGCCGGACAAGTATCTCGGTCATGTCTGCATGGTTCCCGAACCCGTAGGGTCTACACACTTAAGGTTCGGTGACGCTAGAGTTGTTATGGGAATAGTATGTGGTTACCGATGGTTGTTCAGAGTCCCGGATGAGATCCCGGACATGACGATGAACTCCGGAATGGTCCGTAGGCGAAGATCGATATACTGGACGAAGGGTATTGGAGTCCGGAATTGTTCCGGGGGTACCGGGTGACGACCAGCGTGTCCGAAAGTGGTTTTGGAGGCCCCGACAAGCGTTGGGGGGCCTTATGGGCCAAGGGGAGGGGGCACATCAGCCCACTAAGGGGCTGAGCGCCCCTCCCACCCCATCTCACGTAACCTGGGAGGTGGGGCACCTCCCCTAGGGCAGCCGCCCCTCCTGGCTTGGGGGGCAAGTTTCTTAGGGGTGGGGGCGCCCAAACCGATCTCGGGTTTCCCCTGTGGCCGCCGCCCCTCCCCTAGGGAAACCCTAGGGCGCCTCCTCCTCCCCCCTTCCCCCTATATATAGTGAGGGAGAGAGAGGGCAGCCGCACTCCTTCCATGGCGCAGCCCTCTTCCCCTCCCAACTCATCCTCTTCCTCCGTAGAGCTTGGCGAAGCCCTGCCGGAGAACTGCAAGCTCCACCACCACGCCATCGTGCTGCTGGAGCTCTTCCCCAACTTCTCCTCCCCCCTTACTGGATCAAGAAGGAGGAGACGTCCCCGGGCTATAAGTGTGTTGAACGAGGAGGCACCGTTGTTCGGCGCCTAGATCGGAATCGACCGTGATCTGAATCGCTGCGTGTACGACTCCACCAACCGCGTTCTTGTAACGCTTCCGCATCGCGATCTTCAAGGGTATGAAGATGCACTCCCTCCCTCTCATTGCTAGTAAACTCCATAGATGGATCTTGGTGATGCGTAGGAAATTTTTGATTTTCATGCAACGATCCCCAACATTGGCATCATGAGCTAGGTCTATGCGTAGTTACTATGCACGAGTAGAACACAAGATTGTTGTGGGCGTAGATCATGTCAATTTACTTGCCGCTACTAGTCTTATCTTGATTCTGCGGCATCATGGGATGAAGCGGCCCGGACCGACCTTACACGTATGCTTACGTGAGACAGGTTCCATCGACTGACATGCACTAGTTGCATAAGGTGGCTAGCGGGTGTCTGTATCTCCCACTTTAGTTGGATCGGATTTGATGAAAAGGGTCCTTATGAAGGGTTGATACGTCTCCAACGTATCTATAATTTTTTATTGTTCCATGCTATTATTTATGAAGTCTTGGATGTTTAATGGGCTTCATCATTCACTTTTATATCATTTTTTGGGACTAACTTACTAACCCAAAGGCCCAGTCCAGATTGCTGTTTTTTTACCTATTTCAGGGTTTTGCAGAAAAGGAATGTCAAACGGAGTCCAAACGGAATGAAACCTTCGCGAGAGATATTTTTGGAGAAAATCACGCACAGAAAGCGCCAGGACCAAGTCAGGGGACAGCTGGGCTGCCCTCGAGGGTGGGGGCGCGCCCCCCTTCCGAGGGCACGCCCCCTGCCTCGAGGCTGGCCCACACGGCCGCCGGTGCCCTCCTTCTTCCTATATATACCTACGTACCCCAGAAACTCCATACGCAGAGAGAAAACCCTAATTCCACCTCCGTAGCTTCTGTTCCCGTGGAGATCCCATCTTGGAGCCTGTTCCGGGAGGGGGATCCATCATGGAGGCCTTCTTCATCATCATCATCGCCCTCACCATGAGCTGTGAGTAGTTTACCACAGACCTTCGGGTCCATAGCTAGTATCTAGATGGCTTCTTCTCTCTCTCTGGATCTCAATACAAAGTTCTCCTCGGTCTTCGAGGAGATCTATTCGATGTAATCTCTTTTTGCGGTGTGTTTGTCGAGATCCGATGAATTGTGAGTTTATGATCAAGGTTATCTATGAAAGATGTTTGATTCTTCTCTGAACTTTTTATGTGTGCTCATAATATCCTTGCAAGTCTCTTCGAATTATTGGTTTGGTTTGGCCTACTAGATCTGTAGTTCTTGCAATGGGAGAAGTGCTTGGCTTTGGGTTCAATCTTGCGGTGTCCTTTCCCAGTGACAGTAGGGGCAGCAAGGCACGTATTGTATTGTTGCCATCGAGGATAAAACGATGGGGTTTTCATCATATTGCTTGAGTTTATCCCTCTACATCATGTCATCTTTCTTAAAGCGTCACTCTGTTTGTATGAACTCAATACACTAGATGCATGCTGGATAGCGGTTGATGTGTGGAGTAATAGTAGTAGATGCAGAATCGTTTCGGTCTACTTGTCTCGGACGTGATGCCTATATACAATGATCATGCCTAGATAGTCTCATAATTATTCGCTTTTCTATCAATTGCTCGACAGTAATTTGTTTACCTGCCGTAGAATACCGCTATCATGAGAGGAGCCATAGGAGTTGTCTTATTTTATTGTATGACCTACGTGTCATTGAAAACTCCATGTAATTACTTTACTTTATTGCTAACCGTTAGCCATAGTAGTAGAAGTAATGTTTGGCGAGAGAACTTCATGAAGACACGATGATGGAGATCATGATGATGGAGATCATGGTGTGATGTCGGTGACAATGATGATCATGGAGCCCCGAAGTTGAAGATCAAAAGGAGCAAAATGATATTGGCCATATCATGTCACTATTTGATTGCATGTGATGTTTATCATGTTTTACATCTTATTTGCTTAGAACGACGGTAGTAAATAAGATGATCTCTGACTAAAATTTCAAGAATTGTGTTCCCCCTAACTGTGCACTGTTGCTAAGGTTCGTTGTTCCGAAGCACCACGTGATGATCGGGTGTGATAGGTTCTAACGTTCGCATACAACGGGTGTAAGCCAGATTTACACACGCGATACACTTAGGGTTGACTTGACGAGCCTAGCATGTACAGACATGGCCTCGGAACACGGAAGACCGAAAGGTCGAACATGAGTCGTATAGAAGATACGATCAACATGAAGATGTTCACCGTTGATGACTAGTCCGTCTCACGTGATGATCGGACACGGCCTAGTCGATTCGGATCATGTATCACTTAGATGACTAGAGAGATGTCTATCTGAGTGGGAGTTTATTAAATTTGATTAGATGAACTTAATTCTCATGAACATAGTCTAAAATCTTTACAATATGTCTTGTAGATCAAATGGCCCACGCTAATGTTTCCCTCAACTTCAACGCGTTCCTAGAGAAAACCAAGCTGAAAGACGATGGTAGCAACTATACGGATTGGGTCCGTAACTTGAGGATCATCCTCACAGCTACCAAGAAAGCATATGTCCTTGAAGCACCGTGATGACCCACAAGTATAGGGGATCTATCGTAGTCCTTTCGATACGTAAGAGTGTCGAACCCAACGAGGAGCAGAAGGAAATTATAGGCAGTTTTCAGTAAGGTATTTTCTGCGAGCACTGAAATTATAGGTAACATATAGTTTTGTGATAAGATAATTGGTAGCAAGTGACAAAAGGTAAAACTAAATAAGGTGCGGCAAGGTGGCGCAATCGTTTTTGTAGCAAAGGACAAGCCTGGACAAACTCTTATGCAAGGTAAAGTGCTCCCGAGGACATATGGGAATTATTGTCAAGCTAGTTTTCATCACGATCGTCTGATTCGCATTCGGTACATTGATAATTTGGTATGTGGGTGGACCGGCACTTGGGTGCTGCCTTACTTGGACAAGCCTCCCACTTATGATTAACCTCTAATGCAAGCATCCGCAACTACAAAAGAAGTATTAAGGTAAACCTAACCATAGCCTGAAACGTATGGATCCAAATCAGCCCCTTACGAAGCAACGCATAAACTAGGGTTTAAGCTTATGTCACTCTAGCAACCCATCATCTACTTATTACTTCCCAATGCCTTCCTCTAGACCTAAATAATGGTTAAGTGTCATGTAGTCGACGTTCACATGACACCACTAGAGGAGAGACAACATACATCTCATCAAAATATCGAACGAAGACCAAATTCACATGACTACTAATAGCAAGACTTCTTCCATGTCCTCATGAAAAAAAGTAACTACTCACAAGACATAATATTGTTCATGATCAGAGGGGTATTAATATGCATAATGGATCTGAACATATGATCTTCCACCAAATAAACCAACTAGCATCAACTACAAGGAGTAATCAACACTACTAGGAACCCACACGTACCAATATGAGGTTTGGGTACAAAGATTGGATACAAGAGATGAACTAGGGTTTGAGAGTCGATGGTGCTGGTGAAGATGTTGATGAAGATAGCTCTCCCCAAGATGGGAGAGTTGTTGGTGATGACGGCGGTGACGATTTCCCCCTCCCGGAGGGAAGTATCCCGTCAGAACAGCTCTGTCGGAGCCCTAGATTGGTTTCCGCCTCGGTTCCGCCTCGAGACGGCGGCATCTGGTCTCGAAAGCCTCCTTCTGATTTTTTCCAGGTCAAAACGCTTCATATAGGAGAAGATGGGCACCTGGGGCCCACCGGCTGGCCCTCGAGGCAGGGGGGCACGCCCTGGGAAGGGGGGCGCGCCCCCCACCCTCGAGGCCAGCCAATGGCCCCTCTCGTGGATTTCTTCCGCCAGATATTTTTTATATTTTCCGAAAAATCCTTCTGTGGGGTTTCGGGGCTTTTGGAGATGTGCATAATAGGTTTCCAGAGTTTGCTCCTTTTCCAGCCCAGAATTCCAGCTGCCGGCATTCCCCCTTCTTCATGTAAACCTTGCAAAATAAGAGGGAAAAGGCATAAGTATTGTGACAGAACATGTATGAACAACCCATAATGCAATAAATATCAACTTATAAGCATGATGCAAAATGGACGTATCAACTCCCCCAAGCTTAGACCTCGCTTGTCCTCAAGCGAAAGCCGATATCAAAAAATATGTCCACAAGTTTAGAGATAGAGGGCATCATGATCATTCTCATAACAGCAAATTATATAAATATAGTCATATGATCATTATGTTAAAGTAGCAATTCATCCACAATATCAAGTATGCATCATAAACTTCATTAGAAACTAACAAACTTTGGTCTCGGTCATTGAAGCAATTGCAATTTATCATAACATTGGAAACAGTCAATATAAGAGCTTTTCAGCAAGCCTACATACTCAACTATCATATAGTCTTTCACAATTGCTCACACTCACGCAATAATTATGTTTATGGAGCTTTAATCGGACACAGAGCAAGATAGGGGCTTATGGTGTTGCCTCCCAACCTTTTACTTCAAGGGTAATGTCAACAGTAATAGATCATGAAAACTTACATCCAAGTGGGTATATATGTCAGGATCTTTCCAACACAATATGCTTGCCAAAGGATAAAATGAAAAAGGAAAGGTTGAT
>LR738713.1:563047788-563070915 GCA_902687465.1 Secale cereale | reverse complement strand
CATAAGTATTGTGATAGAACATGTATGAACAACCCATAATGCAATAAATATCAACTTATAAGCATGATGCAAAATGGACGTATCAACTCCCCCAAGCTTAGACCTCGCTTGTCCTCAAGCGAAAGCCGATATGAAAAAATATGTCCACAAGTTTAGAGATAGAGGTGTCGGTAAAAACAAAATACGGACATGAGGGCATCATGATCATTCTCATAACAGCAACTTATATAAATATAGTCATATGATCATTATGTTAAAGTAGCAATTCATCCACAATATCAAGTATGCATCATAAACTTCATTAGAAACTAACAAACTTTGGTCTCGGTCATTGAAGCAATTGCAATTTATCATAACATTGGAAACAGTCAATATAAGAGCTTTTCAGCAAGCCTACATACTCAACTATCATATAGTCTTTCACAATTGCTCACACTCACGCAATACTTATGTTTATGGAGCTTTAATCGGACACAGAGCAAGATAGGGGCTTATGGTGTTGCCTCCCAACCTTTTACTTCAAGGGTAATGTCAACAGTAATAGATCATGAAAACTTACATCCAAGTGGGTATATATGTCAGGATCTTTCCAACACAATATGCTTGCCAAAGGATAAAATGAAAAAGGAAAGGTTGATCTCACCTTGACACTTATAAGACAAGAATAAAAGATAGGCCCTCCGCAGAGGGAAGCAGAGGTTGTCATGTGTTTTTATGGTTGGATGCACAAAATCTTAGCATAGAAGAACTTCGCTTTATATTGCCACTTGTGATACGGACCTTTATTATGCAGTCCGTCGCTTTTATTACTTCCATATCACAAGCTCGTATAAAGCTAATTTCTCCCACACTAATAAATCATACATATTTAGCGGGTTTGCAACATGACAACTTACTTGGAAGGATCTTTCTCAATCCATAGGTAGGTATGGTGGACTCTCATGGCAAAACTGGGTTTAAGGATATATGGAAGCACAAGTAGTATCTCTACTTAGTGCGAGGAGTTTTGGCTAGCATGAGGGAGATAGGCAAGCTCAACGTGTTGGAAGATCCATGACAATATACTTTATTTCGGATATAAGAAGATATAACCCATTATGTTGTCTTCCTTGTCCAACATCAACTCTTTAGCATGTCTTACTTTAATGAGTGCTCACAATCATAAAAGATGTCGAAGATAGTATATTTGTATGTAAAGCCTCTCTTCTTTTATTACTTCTTATTAATTGCAACGATGACCAAAACTATGTTTATCACCTCCCAACAACTTTTATTTATCATACTCTTGTATGTGAAGTCATTACTTCCCATAAGATCGATATGATCTCTTTGATACTCTTTTTGTTTTCTTTCATTTTATCGTGACCCAAGTGAGGAAATCAAGCCCTTGACTCAACACTAATCTTTATTATATAGCTCACAGACTCGATTACAAAGGATAAAGCTCACAAAGCAAAAGCTCACAACTAGATCATGCTAACTTTATTCTAATAGATCAAGCTACTACCAAAAGGATCGAACTAAGTAAAACGGTAAGGATAGGGGTGATGGTGATACGATACCGGGGTCACTCCCCCAAGCTTGGCAGTTGCCAAGGGGAGTGCCCATACCCATATGATTATGTCTCCTTCTTCGGGGTTGGTGATGATGGAGTTATTGCTGATGTAGGCATGTTGTTCTTCCAAGGCATGGGCTCACCATCATAGAAGGATGATTGAGTCTCCGGGATACTCAAATCTGCAGCCAAACTCATGTTCTTGAATCTATATTCATACTCACAGTTTTGGTTTTGCAGGTCATATATCTGGGCTTGGAGGTGATCGATCTTCTCTTGAAGATTGGAGATGGCTTCTCCGAAGATCCTTGAGTCCATCTTGAGGTTGTTGGCAAGCTCCGAGATCATCATGTGGTTGGCGTCGAGACCTCGTTCCACCATACCTTGGCACTTGAAAACTTGTTGCTCCATTGCTTCGAGTCTTGTTTCCACGCGTCCGGTCCTTCTCGGCCCCTCCACATCACGGATGTGCAGCACCCCCTCATGCAACTCCATGGTTTTGGGGTGGTGCAGCACCTCCGCAAGGTAGGGGTTGATGACCTTCTCGAAGAACTTGTCCTTTGGGGGTGTTGGAGGACGCCATGATGATCTAGATCTGTCAAAAATAGGAGCTCGAAACGAAAACAGAGGAATTTTGCGTGATACGTAGGTCAAAACCTCCGGGAGTATATATAAAGAATTTTTCCCGAACAAAAGGAGTAACCCATAATAAAACGGAGTCCAGGGGACAAATGGGGTGCCCTCGAGGCAGGGGGCGCGCCCTAGGAAGGGTAGGGGGACGCCCCCTACCCTCGAGGAGGCCCCGTGTCTCCTCCGGACTACGGTTTATTTTTCTATTTTTCTAAATATTCCAAAACGGAGAAAAATTGCCCTTAGAACTGTTTTGGAGTCCGTTTACTTACCGTATCACGTACCTCTTCCTTTTCAGAGGCTGAATCGTTCTGGAAAGTGTCACTTATGTATTCCTCCGGGGTTATGGTTTCAATAATATTAGTTTCAACATTTATAGGATTACCTGAGATATATTGTTTGATCCTTTGACCATTCACCACCTTCGGATTTGTGCCTTCGAAGTTGTTGATCTTTATGGCACCGGAACGATATACCTCCTCGATAACGTAAGGTCCTTCCCACTTGGAGAGAATTTTTCCTGCAAAAAATCTTAAACGAGAGTTGAATAGCAAAACATAATCACCTACGTTGAACTCATGCTTTTGTATCCTTTTATCATGCCATCTTTTAACTTTTTCTTTAAATAACTTGGCATTCTCGTAGGCCTGGGTTCTCCATTCATCGAGACAGCTAATATCAAATAGCCTCTTTTCACCGGCAAGTTTGAAATCATAATTGAGCTCTTTGATAGCCCAATATGCCTTATGTTCTAGCTCAAGAGGTAAGTGACAAGCTTTTCCATATACCATCTTATATGGAGACATACCCATAGGGTATTTGTATGCAGTTCTATAGGCCCATAATGCATCATCTAGTTTCTTAGACCAATTCTTTCTAGACCTATTAACTGTCTTTTGCAAGATTAATTTCAACTCCCTATTACTTAATTCAACTTGACCACTAGTCTGTGGATGATAAGGTGATACAATTCTATGGTTGACATCATACTTAGCAAGCATCTTACGGAAAGCACCATGAATAAAGTGTGAACCACCATCAGTCATTAGATATCTAGGGACTCCAAACCTCGGAAATATAACTTCTTTAAGCATCTTAATAGAGGTGTTATGATCAGCACTACTAGTTGGAATAGCTTCTACCCACTTAGTAACGTAATCAACAGCAACTAGGATATGTGTGTACCCATTAGAGGAAGGAAAAGGTCCCATATAATCAAAGCCCCAAACATCAAATGGTTCAATAACAAGTGAATAATTCATAGGCATTCCTTGACGTCTACTAATATTACCGATTCTTTGACATTCATCACATGATAAGACAAATTTACGGGCATCCTTGAAGAGAGTAGGCCAATAAAAACCGGATTGCAATACCTTGTGTGCAGTTTTGTCTCCCGCATGGTGTCCTCCATAAGCTTCGGAGTGGCACTTGCGTAAGATCTGTTCCTGTTCATGCTCAGGTACACAACGTCTAATAATACCATCTACTCCTTCTTTATAAAGATGTGGGTCATCCCAAAAGTAATGTCTCAAATCATAGAAGAACTTTTTCTTTGCTGGTATGTAAAGCTAGGTGGTATGAACTTAGCAACAATATAATTAGCATAATCAGCATACCAGGGGGCAGTACGAGAAGTACTTATGACAGCTAGTTGTTCATCAGGAAAGCTATCATCAATAGGTTGTGGGTCATCAAGTATATTCTCTAACCTAGACAAGTTATCTGCTACGGGGTTCTCAACTCCCTTTCTATCAATAATATGCAAGTCAAATTCTTGCAGCAAGAGGACCCATCTAATAAGTCTAGGTTTAGTATCTTTCTTTTCCATAAGGTATTTGACAGCAACATGATCAGTGTGAATAGTTAATTTAGAATCAACGATGTACGGTCTAAAATTATCACAAGCAAACACAACTGCTAAAAATTCTTTTTCAGTGGTAGCATAATTCCTTTGGGCACTATCTAGAGTTTTGCTAGCATGCAGGATAACATTCAATTTCTTATCAACTCTTTGACCTAGAACAGCTCCTACAGCATAATCACTAGCATCGCACATAATCTCAAAGGGTATATTCTAGTCAGGAGGCTGGACAATAGGTGCAGAGATCAATTTTTCCTTAAGTATTTCAAATGCTTCTAGACAATCATCATCAAAGACAAAAGGAATATCTTTCTGTAAAAGATTAGTTAGAGGCCTGGAGATTGTGAAGAAGTCCTTAATGAACCTCCTATAAAACCCGGCATGACCAAGGAAACTTCGTATACCTTTGATATCCTTAGGGCATGGCATCTTTTCAATAGCATGAACCTTAGCTTTGTCTACTTCAATACCTCTTTCAGAAATTTTATGTCCCAAGACAATGCCTTCATTAACCATAAAGTGGCACTTCTCCCAATTCAAGACAAGATTAGTGTCTTTGCATCTCTGCAAAACTCGATCAAGATTGCTTAAGCAATCATCAAAAGAAGTTCCGTAAACGGAGAAATCATCCATGAAAACCTCGACAATCTTTTCACAAAAGTCAGAGAATATAGCCATCATGCATCTTTGAAAGGTAGCAGGTGCATTACATAAACCAAAAGGCATACGTCTATAAGCAAAGGTACCGAAAGGACAAGTGAAGGTGGTCTTTTCTTGATCCCCTTTCGACACAAGTATTTTAGAGAAACCAGAATAACCATCTAGAAAGCAGAAATGAGTATGTTTGGATAACCTTTCTAGCATTTGATCAATAAATGGCAAGGGGTAATGATCTTTCTTAGTAGCTTTATTTAACTTACGAAAATCAATTACCATCCTATAACCTGTAACTATTCTTTGCGGGATCAATTCATCTTTATCATTAGGGACGATAGTCATACCTCCTTTCTTGGGAACACAATGGACAGGACTTACCCACTTGCTATCGGCAATGGGATAGATAATACCCACCTCTAGGAGCTTTAGAATTTCCTTCATTACCACTTCTTTCATCTTAGGATTTAACCGTCGCTGATGATCAATAACTGGTTTAACATTTTCTTCCAATTTTATCTTGTGTTGACATATAGTGGGACTAATGCCCTTAAGATCATCCAGAGTATATCCAATAGCAGCTCGGTGCTTCTTCAGAGTTTTCAATAATCTTTCTTCTTCATGCTCTGAAAGGTTAGCACTAATAATAACAGGATATATCTTCTTTTCATCAAGATCAACATACTTAAGATTATCAGGCAAAGGTTTAAGTTCAAACATGGGATCACCCTTGGGTGGAGGGGGATCCCCTAGGATTTCAACATGCAAGTTGTTTTTCAATATGGGTCCTTGTGTATGGATTATTTCATCTATCTCCCATCTTTCATTCATATGCATATCATTTTCATGGTCTAGCAAGTATTGTTCTAAAGGATCATTAGGCGGCACGGCAATAGAAGCAAGACCAATAAGTTCATCTTTACTGGGTGGTGCCTTTTCAAGGGGTTGTCTACGGAATTTAGCAAAGTTAAAATCATGAGACATATCCCCTAATCCAACAATGACAATGTTCTTTACGCAGTCTATCTTGGCATTAACAATATTCAAGAAGGGTCTACCAAATATAATGCGACAGAAAGCATCTTGTGGGGAACTAAGAATAAGAAAATCAGCAGGGTATTTAATCTTCCCACACAAGACTTCAATATCTCTAACAATCCCAACTGGTGAAATAGTTTCTCTATTAGCAAGCTTAATAGTAACATCAATCCCTTCTAACTCAACGGGTGCAATATCATGCATAATTTCGTTATACAAATCAAAAGGGATAATGCTCGCACTAGCACCTACGTCGCATAAAACATGATAGCAATGATCTCCTATCTTAACAGAGATAACGGGCAAGCCTACGATAGGTTTATGTTTATTCCTAGCATTGGGTTTGGCTATCCTAGCAGACCCTTCTTGGAGATAAATAACATGTCCATCTAAATCTTCTACCAAGAGATCTTTAACCATGGCAACACTAGGTTCAACTTTAATTTGCTCAGAGGGTGTAGGTGTTCTAGTATTACTCTTATGAACTGTAGTTGAAGCTTGAGCATGATCCTTTATCCTAACAGGGAAAGGTGGTTTCTCGATATAAGCGGTAGGAATAACGGGATCAACATTATAAGTGATAGTCTTTTCTTCAACTTTAATAGGTTCAACTACTTTTACCTCAATAGGGGGTGGTATTTAAACCACTTCTCCTTGGGGAGATCAACATGAGTAGCAAAAGATTCACAGAAAGAAGCTACTATCTCAGAGTCAAGTCCATATTTAGTGCTAAACTCACGGAAAACATCGGTATCCATAAAAGCTTTAACACAATCAAACTTAGGGGTCATACCTGACTCCTTACTTCGTAGAGATCCCAATCTTCGGAGTTGCGTTTAATTCTTTCCAATAAATCCCATTTCAATTCAATAGTCTTCATCATAAAAGATCCATAACAAGAATTATCGAGCATGGTGCGATTATTGAGAGAAAGCCGTGCATAAATTTTTTGGATGATCATCTTTCTTGAAAGCTCATGATTGGGGCATGAATATAACATTGACTTAAGCCTCCCCCAATCTTGAGCGATGCTTTCTCCTTCGCGAGGCCAGAAATTATAAATATAATTATGATCACGATGAACCTGGTGCATAGGGTAGAACTTCTGATGAAATTCCAACTTCAGACGATTATAGTTCCAAGATCCCAAATCATCGCATAGCCTAAACCATGTCAATGCATCTCCCTTCAAAGATAAAGGGAAGACCTTCTTCTTGATAACATCCTCGGGCATACCTGCAAGCTTAAACAATCCACAAACTTCATCCACATAGATCAGGTGTAAATCTGGGTGAAGTGTTCCGTCTCCTGTATAGGGATTTTCAAGCAGTTTCTCAATCATACCCGAAGGAATCTCAAAGCAAACATTTTCAATAGGTGCAGTAGGTTGAGGAGCAACTCTTTGCTCTTCTGCTCGGGGTGAAGATAACCCGAACAAGCCCTCAAAGGATTTTGAGCCATAGTAACAAGTGACAATAAATTTCAGCACACTATATAAATTTTTCCTTACCAAATTCCACTTACCAAAGGCGCTTCACTCCCCGGCAACGGTGCCAGAAAAGAATCTTGATGACCCACAAGTGTAGGGGATCTATTCTAGTCCTTTCGATAAGTAAGAGTGTCGAACCCAACGAGGAGCAGAAGGAAATGATAGGCGGTTTTCAGTAAGGTATTTTCTGCAAGCACTGAAATTATAGGTAACAGATAGTTTTGTCATAAGATAATTGGTAGCAAGTGACAAAAGGTAAAAATAAATAAGGTGCAGCAAGGTGGCCCAATACTTTTTGTAGCAAAGGACAAGCATAGACAAACTCTTATGCAAGGTAAAGTGCTCCCGAGGACATATGGGAATTATCGTCAAGCTAGTTTTCATCACGATCGTCTGATTCACGTTCGGTACTATGATAATTTGGTATGTGGGTGGACCGGTGCTTGGGTGCTGCCCTTACTTGGACAAGCTTACCACTTATGACTAACCTCTAATGCAAGCATCCGCAACTACAAAAGAAGTATTAAGGTAAACCTAACCATAGCCTGAAACGTATGGATCCAAATCAGCCCCTTACGAAGCAACACATAAACTAGGGTTTAAGCTTCTGTCTCTCTAGCAACCTATCATCTACTTATTACTTCCCAATGCCTTCCTCTAGGCCCAAATAATGGTGAAGTGTCATGTAGTCGATGTTCACATGACACCACTAGAGGAGAGACAACATACATCTCATCAAAATATCGAACGAAGACCAAATTCACATGACTACTAATAGCAAGACTTCTCCCATGTCCTTAGGAAAACAAAAGTAACTACTCACAAGACATAATATTGTTCATGATCAGAGGGGTATTAATATGCATAATGGATCTGAACATATGATCTTCGACCAAATAAACCAACTAGCATCAACTACAAGGAGTAATCAACACTACTAGCAACCCACAGGTACCAATCTGAGGTTTGGGTACAAAGATTGGATACAAGAGATGAACTAGGGATTGAGAGGAGTTGGTGCTGGTGAAGATGTTGATGAAGATAGCTCTCCCCAAGATGGGAGAGTTGTTTGTGATGACGGCGGTGACGATTTCCCCCTCCTGGAGGGAAGTATCCCCGGCAGAACAGCTCTGCCGGAGCCCTAGATTGGTTTTCCCCTCGGTTCCGCCTCGAGACGGCGGCGTCTGGTCCCGAAAGCCTCCTTCTGATTTTTCCAGGTCAAAACGCTTCATATAGGAGAAGATGGGCACCTGGGGCCCACCAGCTGGCCCTCGAGGAAGGGGGGCGCGCCCCCCACCCTCGAGGCCAGCCAGTGGCCCCTCTCGTGGATTTCTTCCGCCAGATATTTTTTATATTTTCCGAAAAAATGTTCTGTGGAGTTTCGGGGCTTTTGGAGATGTGCAGAATAGGTTTCCAGAGTTTGCTCCTTTTCCAGCCCAGAATTCCAGCTGCCGGCATTCCCCCTTCTTCATGTAAACCTTGCAAAATAAGAGGGAAAAGGCATAAGTATTGTGACAGAACATGTATGAACAGCCCATAATGCAATAAATATCAACTTATAAGCATGATGCAAAATGGACGTATCACACCGCTAGGTGATGCACCTGTTTTCCCAGCAACTCAAGACGTTATGAACGCCTCGCAGTCGCGTAGTGATGATTACTCCCTGGTTCAGTGCGGCATGCTTTACAGCTTAGAATCAGGGCTCCAAAAGCGTTTTGAGCAGCACGGACCATATAAGATGTTCCAAGAGCTGAAAATGGTTTTCCAAGCTCATGCGTGAGTCGAGAGATATGAAGTCTCCGACAAGTTCTATAGTTGTAAGATTGAGGAGAATAGTTCTGTCAGCGAGCACATAATCAAAATGTCTGGGTTGCATAATCGTTTGTCTCAGTTGGGAGTTAATCTCCCAGATGATGCGGTCATTGATAGAATCCTTCAGTTGCTCCCACCTAGCTACAAGAGCTTTGTCATGAATTTCAATATGCAAGGGATAGAGAAGTCCATTCCCGAGGTATATTCAATGATGAAATCAGCGGAGGTGGAAATCAAGAAGGAACATCAAGTGTTGATGGTGAATAAAACCACTAAGTTCAAGAAAGGCAAGGTTAAGAAGAACTTCAAGAAGGACGGAAAAGGAGTTGCCGCGCCCGGTAAGCCAGTTTCCGGGAAGAAGCCAAAGAATGGACCCAAGCCTGATACTGAGTGCTTTTATTGCAAGGGAACGGGTCACTGGAAGCAGAATTGCCCCAAATACTTAGCGGGTAAGAAGGTCGGCAACGTAAAAGGTATATGTGATATACATGTTATTGATGTGTACCTTACCAGCGCTCGTAGTAGCTCCTGGGTATTTGATACCGGTGCAGTTGCTCACATTTGTAACTCAAAGCAGGAGCTGCGGAGTAAGCGGAGACTGACGAAGGACGAGGTGACGATGCGGATCAGGAATGGTTCCAAGGTCGATGTGATCGCCGTCGGCATGCTACCTCTACATCTACCTTCGGGATTAGTTTTAAACCTCAATAATTGTTATTTAGTACCAGCTTTGAGCATGAACACTGTATCTGGATCTCGTTTAATGTGAGATGGCTACTCATTTAAATATGAGAATAATGGTTGTTCTATTTATATGAGAGAAATGTTTTATGGTCATGCCCCGCTGGTCAATGGTCTATTCTTATTGAATCTCGAACATGATGTTACACATATTCATAGTGTGAATGCCAAAAAATGTAAGGTTGATAATGATAGTCCCACATACTTGTGGCACTGCCGCCTTGGTCATATTGGTGTCAAACGTATGAAGACGCTCCATGCTGATGGACTTTTGGAGTCTCTTGATTATGAATTATTTGACACGTGCGAACCACGCCTTTTGGGCAAGATGACCAAGACTCCGTTCTCCAGAACAATGGAGCGAGCAACCAACTTGTTGGAAATCATACATACTGATGTGTGCGGTCGAATGAGTGTTGAAGCTCGCGGTGGCTATCGTTATGTTCTCACCCTCACTGATGACTTACGTAGATATGGGTATGTCT
The DNA here is from genome assembly GCA_902687465.1 of Secale cereale. NCBI lineage: Eukaryota > Viridiplantae > Streptophyta > Magnoliopsida > Poales > Poaceae > Secale > Secale cereale. Next base: position 563,060,644 of record LR738713.1, on the reverse strand, counting down.
ACTTGATGAAACACAAGTCTGAGACCTTTGAAAAGTTCAAGGAATTCCGGAATGAGGTTGAGAATCAACGTGACAGAAAAATAAAGTTCTTACGATCAGATCATGGAGGAGAATATTTAAGTCACGAATTTGGCACGCACCTAAGCAAATGTGGAATTGTTTCACAATTGACGCCGCCTGGAACACCTCAGCGTAACGGTGTGTCCGAATATCGTAATCGTACTCTGTTGGACATGGTGCGATCTATGATGTCTCTTACCGACTTACCGCTATCATTTTGGGGTTATGCTTTAGAGACTGCCCCATTCACTTTAAATAGGGCACCGTCTAAATCCGTTGAGACGACACCGTATGAACTATGGTTTGGGAAGAAACCTAAGTTGTCGTTTCTAAAATTTTGGGGATGCGATGCTTATGTCAAGAAACTTCAACCTGAAAAGATCAAACCCAAATCGGGAAAATGCGTCTTCATAGGATACCCTAAGGAAACTATTGGGTATACCTTCTACCTCAGGTCCGAAGGCAAGGTCTTTGTTGCCAAGAATGGATCCTTTCTGGAGAAAGAGTTTCTCTCGAAAGAAGTGAGTGGGAGGAAAGTGGAACTCGATGAGGTGATTGTCACCCCTCTCGAACCGGAAAGTAGCGCAGCGCAGGAAGATATTTCTGTGGTGCCTGCACCGACTAGAGAGGAAGTTAATGATAATGATCATGAAGCTTTGGATCAAGTTACTGCTGAACTTCGTAGGTCCACGAGGACACGTTCCGCACTAGAGTAGTACGGCAACCCTGTCCTAGAAATCATGTTGTTAGACAACGGTGAACCTTCGAACTATGAAGAAGCGATGGCGGGCCCGGATTCCAACAAATGGCTTGAAGCCATGAAATCCGAGATAGGATCCACGTATGATAACAAAGTGTGGACTTTGGTTGACTTGCCCGATGATCGGCGAGCCATAGAAAATAAATGGATCTTTAAGAAGAAGACTGACGCGGATGGTAATGTGACCATCTATAAGGCTCGGCTTGTCGCTAAAGTTTATCGACAAGTTCAAGGAATTGACTACGGTGAGACTTTTTCTCCCGTAGAGATGCTAAAGTCTGTCTGAATTATGTTAGCAATTGCCGCATTCTATGATTATGAGATATGGCAAATGGACGTCAAAACGGCGTTCCTTAACGGCTTCCTTAAGGAAGAACTGTATATGATGCAGCCGGAAGGTTTTGTCGATCCTAAGAATGCTAACAAGGTATGCAAGCTCCAGCGCTCCATCTATGGGCTGGTGCAAGCATCTCAGAGTTGGAACATTCGCTTTGATGAGGTGATCAAAACGTTTGGGTTCATACAGACTTGGGGAGAAGCCTGTATTTACAAGAAAAGAGTGGGAGCTCTGTAGCATTTCTCATATTATATGTGGATGACATATTGCTGATGGGAAATGATGTAGAATTCTTGGAAAGCATAAAGGCCTACTTGAATAAATGTTTTTCAATGAAGGACCTTGGAGAAGCTGCTTACATATTAGGCATCAAGATCTATAGAGATAGATCAAGACGCCTCATTGGTCTTTCACAAAGCACATACCTTGACAAGATATGGAAGAAGTTCAATATGGATCAGTCCAAGAAAGGGTTCTTGCCTGTATTGCAAGGTATGAGATTCAGCACAGCTCAATGCCCAACCTCGGCAGAAGATAGAGAAAAGATGAGTGTCATCCCCTATACCTCGGCCATAGGTTCTATTATGTATGCCATGCTGTGTACCAGACCTGATGTGAACCTTGCCATAAGTTTGGTGGGGAGGTACCAAAGTGATCCCGGAATGGAACACTGGACAACGGTCAAGAACATCCTGAAGTACCTAAAAAGGACTAAGGATATGTTTCTCGTTTATGGAGGTGACAAAAAGCTCATCGTAAAGGGTTACATCGATGCTAGCTTCGACACAGATCTGGATGACTCCAAGTCACAAACCAAATACGTGTATATTTTGAATGGTGGGGCAGTCAGCTGGTGTAGTTGCAAGCAAAGCGTCATGGCGGCATCTACATGTAGATATTTGTAAAGTGCATACGGATTTGAATGTCGCAGATCCGTTGACTAAACCTCTTCCACGAGCAAAACATGATCAACACCAGAACTCTATGGATGTTCGATTCATCACAATGTAACTAGATTATTGACTCTAGTGCAAGTGGTAGACTGTTGGAAATATGCCCTAGAGGCAATAATAAAATGGTTATTATTATATTTCCTTGTTCATGATAATTGTCTATTGTTCATGCTTTGAATGTATTATCCGGAAATCGTAATGCATGTGTGAATACATAGACCACAACATGTCCCTAGTGAGCCTCTAGTTGAGTAGCTTGTTGATCAATAGATGGTTACAGTTTCCTGACCATGGACATTGGATGTTATTGATAATGAGATCACATCATTAGGAGAATGATGTGATGGACAAGACCCAATCCTAAGCCTAGCACAATATCGTGTAGTTTGTATGCTAAAGCTTTTCCAATGTCAAGTATCCTTTCCATAGACCATGAGATTGTATAACTCCCGGATACCGTAGGAGTACTTTGGGTGTGCCAAACGTCACAACGTAACTGGGTGGCTATAAAGTTACACTACGGGTATCCCCGAAAGTATCTGTTGGGTTGGCATGAATCGAGACTGGGATTTGTCACTCCGTATGACGGAGAGGTATCTCTGGGCCCACTCGGTAAGACATCATCGTAATGAGATCAATGTGACTAAGGGGTTGGTCATGGGATGATGTGTTATGGAATGAGTAAAGAGACTTGCCGTAACGAGATTGAACAAGGTATCGGTATACCGACGATCAAATCTCGGGCAAGTACTATACCGGTAGACAAAGGGAATTGTATACGGGATTGATTGAATCCCCGACATCGTGGTTCATCCGATGAGATCATCGTGGAACATGTGGGAGCCAATATGGGTATCCATATCCCGCTATTGTTTATTGGTCGGACAGGTATCTCGGTCATGTCTGCATGGTTCTCGAACCCGTAGGGTCTACACACTTAAGGTTCGGTGACGCTAGAGTTGTTATGGGAATAGTATGTGGTTACCGATGGTTGTTCGGAGTGCCAGATGAGATCCCGGACGTGACGAGGAACTCCGTAATGGTCCGGAGGCGAAGATCGATATATTGGACGAAGGGTATTGGAGTCCGGAATTGTTCCGGGGGTACCGGGTGACGACCAGCGTGTCCGAAAGTGGTTTCGGAGGTCCCCACAAGCGTTAGGGGGAGCTTATGGGCCAAGGGGAGGGAGCACATCAGCCCACTAAGGGGTTGAGTGCCCCTCCCACCCCATCTCACGTAACCTGGAGAGGTGGGGGCACCTCCCCTAGGGCAGCCGCCCCTCCTGGCTTGGGGGGGCAAGTTTCCTAGGGGTGGGAGCGCCCAAACCCATCTAGGGTTTCCCCTGTGGCCGCCGCCCCTCCCCTAGGGAAACCCTAGGGCGCCTCCTCCTCCCCCTTCCCCCTATATATAGTGAGGGAGAGAGAGGGCAGCCGCACCCCTTCCCTGACGCAGCCCTCTTCCCCTCCCAACTCCTCCTCTTCCTCCGTAGAGCTTGGTGAAGCCCTGCTGGAGAACTGCAAGCTCCACCACCATGCCGTCGTGCTGCCGGAGCTCTTCCCCAACTTCTCCTCCCCCTTGCTGGATCAAGAAGGAGGAGACGTCCCCGGGCTGTACGTGTGTTGAACGTGGAGGCGCCGTTGTTCGGCGCTTAGATCGGACTCGATCGCGATCTGAATCGCTGCGTGTACGACTCCACCAACCGCGTTCTTGTAACGCTTCCGCATCACGATCTTCAAGGGTATGAAGATGCACTCCCTCCCTCTCGTTGCTAGTAAACTCCATAGATGGATCTTGGTGATGCGTAGGAAATTTTGATTTTCATGCAATGATCCCCAACAAGTGGGACTTCTTGCCTCCTGGCACAACGTTTGAGATAGTCTTCACAAATGTCGACCATCTTGGATAGATGCCATCAGCTAGGTAGTACCCCTTGTTGTACTACCGCCTATTGACCTCGAAGTTCACCGGAGGAGAATGACCTTCGACAAGCTTGGCAAAGACAGGGGAGCACTGCAACATATTGATGTCATTGTGAGTTCCTGGCATACCAGAGAAGGAGGGCCAAATCCAGAGGTCATGTGTGGCCACTACCTCTAGTACCACACTGCAACCGCCTTTGACGCCTTTGTACATCCCCTGCCAAGCAAATGGACAATTCTTCCATTTCCAATGTATGCAGTCGATGCTTCCAAGCATCCCAGGGAATCCTCTCGCTACATTCTGTGCTAGGATCCGAGCAATGTCTTCCACATTGGGTGTTCACAAGTATTGCGGTCCAAACACTACCACCACTGCCCTGCAGAACTTGTAGAAACACTCAATGGTGATGGACTCGGCCATGCACCCATAGTCATCGAGTGAATCACCGGGAGCTCCGTATGCAAGCATCCTCATCGTTGTCATGCACTTCTGGATTGAGGTGAATCCAAGTTTGCCGGTGCGATCCTTCTTGCATTTGAAGTAGTTGTCGAACTCCCGGATGGAATTCACAATCCTGAGGAAAAGCTTTCGGCTCATCCGATAACGGCGCTGAAATACTTTGTCGTCGTGTAGTGGAGAATCAGTGAAGTAGTCGGAGTAGATCATGCAGTAGCCTTCCAGACGATGCCGGTTCTTTGCTTTCATCCGCCCCGGCATCGATCCACCTCGCCGCAGCTTTTCATTGCTCGCGAGAAGGCCGGCGAGGGCGGTGAGGACCATGATATGTTCCTCTTCCTGGACGTCGGCTTCAGCTTTCTCCTGCAGCAGCGCGGCGAGTGCCTTCTCGTCGTCCGAGTCCATTGCCGAACGCGGTGAGGCAAACCGCCAAATACCTTGCGGGCATGTTGGACGCACACCCGCCGGTACACTGCCCTGCGTGGCTGAAACGCCGGAAAAATCGCTCGGGCGGTGGTGGAGTGCCTGCCGCTGCTGAAATATCTTCTCTTTCCTGGCGGGGAACGGCCTATCTAGCAGTGGTGGGCGGCGGGCAGCGCCGGGGATCGGTAGGCTGGAGGCCGAGCGCGCGGGGAAGGGGGCGAACCTGGATGGCTGGTTTGCTTTTTCGCCTTACGGCGTGGGCCAGGCGTGTTTTCCCCTTGCGCTGGAGCCCCCAAGCGCCCCCAGTGCGCCAGGTTCGGCATGCGACCGCCGGGCCCAAAAATGGACCGAGTCGGCGGATTTCAGCGTCTTGGGGGTGCGACTAGGGCATTTTTTTGGTGCCGGCGCCGAAAAAGTCGCCTGGGAGGGCTGGTGACGGCGCGGCTGGAGATGCTCTAACGGCTCACAAGTAGAGCAATTTCCAGTTGATGTAGGAGACAAAGACCCTTCGGAAACAATACAAGACTTTTCTATTGGCAAGATTCGCCCAACGGAGGTGAAGGAGAGTACTTCGTCCATTCAAGTGGAAGCCTCAACTTCACGACAAGGTGAACCACAAGTTGACTTGGAGGCATCCACAATTGAAACACGCCAAGATGAAGGAAACAAGGAAGTGCATCAAGATGAACCTCATCGACCTCCCTATCCACCTCCACAAGAGGACAACAACGCCAACAACGATGAAGAAGGACAAGAAGAAGAAGAAAATGAAGAGGATGTTCCACCCCGACCCAAACAAAAGCTCTCACGAGTTAGAGCAAGAATTGCTAGAGATCATCCCATAGAACAAATCTATGATGACAGCCAAACCAGGAGAATCACTTGCTCTAAATCTCGTTTAGCTAACTTTTGTGAACTTTACTCTTTCACATCTAACCTTGAACCTATGAAGGTTGAATACGCTTTTGATGATCTGGATTGGGTGAATGCTATGCACGAGGAACTACATAACTTCGAGAGAAACCAAGTCTGGACATTGGTTGAGAAACCCAACAACAAACACAACATCATCGGTACCAAATGGGTGTTTCACAATAAGTAAGATGAAGATGGACAAGTTGTACACAACAAGGCCCGTCTCGTTGCCGAAGGCTACACTCAAGTCGAAGGTATGGATTACGGTGAGACATATGCCCCCGTTGCTAGACTTGAGTCCATACACATCTTACTTGCTTATGCCAATCATCATGATATCACCTTATATCAAATGGACATTAAAAGTACTTTTCTCAACGGTGAAATTGAGGAGGAAGTTTATGTTAAAAAACCTCCCGGATTTGTTAATCCCAAGAAACCTAATCATGTTTACAAGCTTCACAAAACTCTTTATGGTCTTAAACAAGCTCCTAGAGCGTGGTATAAATGCTTGACCAAGTTCCTTATTGAAAAAGGCTTTGAAACTGAGAAAATTTATTCAACACTTTTTACTAAAAGATTTAATGATGAATTTTGTGTGTGCCAAATTTATGTTGATGATATCATATTTGGCTCGACTAACCCTCATTTTAGTGAAAAGTTTGGAAGACTAATGTCGGAGAAATTTGAGATGTCTATGATGAGTGAACTCAAGTTCTTTCTTGGTTTGCAAATCAAGCAAACTAAGGAGGGTACCTTTGTTTCTCAAACAAAGTATACCAAGGACTTATTCAAGTAGTTCAACATGAAAGAATGCAAAGGTATGAATACACCCATGCCTACTAGTGGACATCTTGACTTGACTAAGGATGGTGAACTGGTTGACCAAAAGGTTTACCGCTCTATGATTGGTTCATTGTTATATCTATGTGCCTTCCGTCCCGATATTATGCTAAGTGTGTGCATCTGTGCACGATATCAAGGGCCCCCAAAGAATGTCATCTTAAGGCTGTGAAAAGGATAGTGAGATACTTAATTCACACATCAAACTTTGGCATTTGGTATCCTAAGAATTCTTCTTTTGATCTTGTTGGCTACTCCGATTCGCACTATGCCAGAGACAAGGTTGATAGAAAGTCCACTTCGGGTACTTGTTAAATTCTTGGTAGATCTCTTGTGTCTTGGTCCTGCAAGGAACAAAACTCGGTATCCTTATCCACCGCCGAAGTGAAATTCGTTGCAGCCGGTTCATGTTGTGCTCAATTACTTTGGATGACCCAAACGTTTAAAGATTATGGGACCTATGTGAAACATGTTCCATTGCTTTGCGATAATGGAAGTGCTATTAAGATTTCTCACAATCTCGTGCAACATTCTCAAACTAAGCATATTGAAGTTCGTCATCATTTCATTCAAGATCATGTTGCTAAAGGAGACATTAATCTTAAACATGTTCCTACCGATAAGCAATTAGCGGATATATTCACCAAACCACTTGATGAGAAAGTATTTTGCCATTTGAGAGGTGAATTGAACATTATTGATGCCTCAAACTTGGAGTAGTAACTCCATTTGGATGCATGCAAGGCATGAGCCTTTGACTAATCCTTGATATTTCTCTCATGATGATGATCATATGTCTTGGATCTCTACTTGTACCCTTGTATGCTATCTAACCTTGTAGGTACTTGAATGGATCTAAATCTATGAGATTGCAATTCACTCACATCCTAAGCAATCTTTACATCACCAAGTCTCTACAACATGGTGGTTGAAGACAAGGAAGAGCATGAATCCTTTCAATATATCCTTTGACAATTTCTATATATCAAATTTCATTTGGTATCAAATTCATGATTGTCATTTTGGATACACAAGTGCTCTTCCTTGCAAATCTAACCCATGTAGGAAGATGAACTCAAACTACAAGTGGTGCTCCCAACTCTTGATGAACTACATCAATCTTGAGCATCTAACACAAGTTCAACTACATGATCAAGATCAACACCACCACCCAAGGTATGTTATTCCATCTTAGAGAAGCTTTACCCCGAGACATGGGTCAAAGCACCTCAACGTGATGAGAAGACATCAAAATGCTTAAACGAAAAATGGCAACCCCATTTTGAGCTTAAACGATGAGTATGACCTATGATCAAGTTCTTCACTTGACTGCTAAGTCAATATACTCTAACATAGGTGACTCTGTCGCCGACCATTTCTAGATGAAGTTCTCTAGTGTTTTCCTATGTTCTTGCATTTATCTTTTGCATGCTTGTTCCCCTTTCAAAGAAAACTTTATTTAGATTTCTTTTCTTTTTTCTGCATTGTCTGCATCAAATTCTTTGCAAATCCTTCAGTTATTTCCCTGCAAATCTTTGTGAGATTCTATTTGCCTAGTGAGCTAAGATGATCAAATCTTTCCTTTGTATTGAACTCAGTCTCATCGATTTCTGCCTCTCGGCTAGACCGAACAGCAATGCTACATTGCAGATTGTTCATCGGTCCAATCGACAAGGACAAATTAAACCCGGTCTGACCAATATGCATCATATTTGACACTGCCAACTCGGTGTCACCGATGACAATAAATCGGCCTCACCGATTTCAATACTGAGAAAAGATTTTGCCATTTGCATCCTGCATATCTGTTCCAGCTCCACTCAATGATTCTTATCCTCTACTAGCATCTTAAATTACATGTTGCTTTGCAATGTGACTCAAGGACCAAACCTACTTGACTCATGCTCTAGAAGATCCCTTCTTGGAAATTGATGTCAAAGGGGGAGAGAGAGCACATCAAAGCTTATCACACAAAGAGGAGAGTGAGCACATCAAAGCTTATCTCCAGATGCTTATTATCCAAAGCGGAGAGAAGTCACATGTCTTCAAGAAGGGAAAGACATGTTAGTATGTATTATGATTGTTTTGCTCTATTTTTCTATTTTGCTCTGATTTTCTTTTACCCTATCTTCTCCCATTATCCAATATAAGATTCAGGGGGAGAAAGATACTTACGGGAAGAAAATATTTGGAACTCATTGCATATCCTTCTCTTTTGGGACATGTCTATATCCACATAGAGTACTAAGTACCCACTCTATACATGTATCCCAATCTTGGTACTTTTGTGATTACCCATTGTGCTTTGTTTAGTAGGTGTTCTTGTGTTATCTAACCCTGTTTTCGCAAGTTCACCTTCTCCAAAGCCAGCTCAAGACCATAAGGTAAGTATATGCATCACATCCATGTGCATGATGATCTCTTGTTATTGTACAGGCTGTTTGCAAGGAGGACTCATGAACATGAAGGTACATTTCCTATATTCAACATCATTTACTCCAATGCATATAGCCAAGATACATGTAACTCATTACTTGCTCTGACATTCTTATGCATTCACATGCTCTTATATTCTATATTTACATGATTGCATACATGTAGGGGGAGCATATGCTTGTTACATGTTTTTCCAAAGCTTTTTACTTGTTATCCTTCATATCTTTATCTGAAGCTTTGATGTATGTTGTCATCAATAACCAAAAAGGGTGAGATTGAAAGCACAAGTGCTCCCTGGGTGATTTTGGTAATTAATGACAACATATCTCTTGTTGGACTAATATCTTCATCTAGTATATTTCAGATGAGTTCAGCAGTGGAGTGGCAGGACAAGGGATGTGGAACCCCTTCCAGAAGCTAAGAACAAAGATTGGCAAAAGCTCAAGACTCTTCATTTCTATTTTAGTGATCCAAGATCACATTGAGTCCATAGGAAAACCAATACTATTAAAAGGGGATGAGGTGTTGCTTAATGGTCCACTTGCTCAAATTGCTTAGTGATATGCTCCAAAGCCCTCAACCACTTTCTCATTTCCACATATGTCCTAAACCTAAAGTCAAACTCGGCCCCACCGATTTGATCTATCCGGCGCCACCGAGTTCACTTGACATAACCACTACCAGAAACCCTAACCAGTTCGGTCTCACCGATGGGATCTCGGTCTCACTGAGATGTGCTTGCAAACTCTCTATTACATGTTGCAATTATTTCGGTCTCACCGAGATATGCAATTGGTCCCATCGAGTTTGCTTGACCATCTTTGTTAGCCTATTACCAAAATCAGACTCACCGAGTTTGCGTAATCGGTCAAACCAAGATGAGGTTTACCCTGACCCTAGCACTTCGGTCTCACCGAGTTGATCATGTCGGTCTCACCGAAAAACCTAACGTTCACATCTTGAACTGCTTCGGTCTGACCGAGTTCATTTATTCGGTCTGACCGAGTTGGGTCAAATGTCTATAACGGCTAAATTTTGTGTGGATGCTATATATACCCCTCCACTCCTTCTCCATCAGAGAGAGAGCCATCAGAACATGCCTACACTTCCACTACTCATTTTCTGAGAGAGAACTACCTACTCATGTGTTGAGACCAAGATATTCCAATCCTACCACAAGAATCTTGATCTCTAGCCTTCCCCAAGTTACTTCCACTCAAATTATCTTTTCATCATATCCAAATCTGTGTGAGAGAGTTAAGTGTTGGGGAGACTATCATTTGAAGCACAAGAGCAATGAGTTCATCATCCACACAACATGTATTACTTTTTGGAGAGTGGTGTCTCCTAGATTGGTTAGGTTTCAGTTGGGAGCCTCCGTCAAGATTGTGGAGTTTAACCAAAAAGTTTGTAAGGGTAAGGAGATCACCTACTTCGTGAAGATCTACCTGAGTGATGCAAGTCCTTCGTGGGCGGCGGCCATGGTGGGATAGACAAAGTTGCTTCTTCGTGGACCCTTCGTGGGTGGAGCCTTATGTGGACTCGCGCAGCCGTTACCCTTCGTGGGTTGAAGTCTTCATCAACGTGAATGTACGATAGCACCACCTATCAGAACCATGCCAAAAATATAAGTGTCTTCAATTGCGTTTGCACACTCTAATCCCATCACTTTACTTTCTTGTAACTTGCATGCTTTACTTTCCGCTGCTCATATACTCTTGCCATGCTTGCTCGAATTGTATTGTGAATGTTTGAAATTGTGCTAAGAACTTCACCTCAACTTAAAGAACTTAAAATCTGCCACTTTACTTGTTGAGTGTCTAATCACCACCCCTCCCCCCTCTAGACATCTCTTTTTCAATCCTTTCAAGAAGCCTCCACCACCACCAAGCCACAATAGTTGCATCGTCCCATTGCCGCTTGGAAGACTCCGAGCAACGCCGCCAGTCACAGTGGACCGTAGGGCCGCCAGCTAGTCACCGCCCACACAAGGCCAACCCCACACCGCAAGTTTCACCAGCAGAGAGTACCAAGGCCAACTCCGTGTGCCGCATGCCAACTCCCGCCCCAAACCAACTTTGACGTCCATTTTGATGGACGGCGTTGGAGATGCTCTTATAACATCCTCACTTGACAACGGACCTTCCGTCTCCCATTAAGCTTAGTGACAACAACACTCCAATGATTCCCTCTCCTGTCCTTAAAAACATACATGCGCTTCTACTAGTGTGTGTTCCTACATTTTACTCGGAATCCCCAATGGTGGAGATGTTTTTGCCTTGCCTTGCATGTATTTTGTACGCAAGTGTTTTTTTTTGGGGGAGGTGGGGGAGGGGGGGATATTTTTGTACCCAAGTTGTATTGCCGGGCGGGGACGTGAGAGCAGTAGGCATACCAACGTGGGTACGTCACGGTGAGTTGAAGAAAGAGGTCACGCCTCCTGCGTTGCATCGCAACCTGGAGCCTAATCCGGTTCTGTGACGACGATGGTTTTCAAGGACAGCGCGCCGGTGGCACCGCCGCCACCGACAGCATGTGCCGGTCATCGTTGTACGGGATTCGGTGTCCGGTCACCACTTGGGGCTGATTGGATTGCCGTTTCCAGCGTGTAAAATATACAAACCACAATCCGTCGTTTTGATTTTCAGTTAGAATTTACATACGGACGGTAAGATACAGTTATAAAACAAATACAGGTGTATAAAAATACACCGATTCCAAGCAAGGGCTTACTAATAACTAAATTAAGGGACGATGACAGCGGCGTGCCTTCGGCTCGCTTCAGTGCTAGTAGTTGTCACTAGGTGGTCTACGGATCCGGATGTAATTTCTATTATTTCTGGCATTCGTTGTACTGCCATGATTGAAGATGAATAGATCGAAAATTTTCTCGCAAAAAATAATGATAATTAAATTCTGTTTTTCTTTTAAATAAATAGCTCATGAGAGCTTGACAACCTAAAGAGTAATCGCCATAACCCACACGTATAAATCAGCAACAATAAAAAATGTGTTGCTACGCGTTTAAAAGATCCGCCGCCTGACGTTAGATCGGGCAGAGTGAGTAACCGAGCGTTACCCTCTATCGTTGCAACAAAGGTCGTGTTGCAGTAATTTTCAGCAACAAGGTTCATATTGCATTGCAGACTTTTATCTTTTGCATCAAAGGCCTTGTTACAAGTTTTGTTTTGTAATGGAGGTCATCTTACAATATTATTATACAATAGAGGTCTTGTTATATATTTTTTGCAGTAGAGGTCTTGCTGCAATTTACTTGGATGTATCATAGGTCATGTTATAGTTTTTTCTTGCGACAGAGATCTTGTTGCAGAAAAAAGAGATCGCTGGAGCGAGGTCCACCACATCACGTGGGACGCGTGGCGTGCAACCAAGGCGGCGAACGCGAGCGTGGTAATCCACCGGCTGAACCATATCATTTCCCACTATATAATATATCTACAAGTTTCAAAATATGCCAATAATTTTGTTCTGCGGGGAACATACCAACAAAGTTATAATATACTCCCTCCGTCCCATAATATAAGAGTGTTTTTGACACTAGTGTCAAAAACACTCTTATATTATGGGACGGAGGGAGTACTACTCTATAGATGAACATTCTCATGAGAAAATAAAATTTATTGTAAGATGCATGGGGAAAACAATATAGCTACTGTTTTTTTATGGGAAATGATATCAACCACTATCGATGTGTTAATGTCTTTCATTCACGTTTCTCTCCATAGAATTAGG
>LR738713.1:563020495-563040586 GCA_902687465.1 Secale cereale | reverse complement strand
TTTATTCAAAGTCGAACTGTCAAGGGGTCCCCATCCACCCATCGTGTAAGGAACGCAAAATCAAGGAACATAATGCCGGTTTATCGGCGCCTAAGGTGGCATGAGTGGAACAAAACACCGAGCAAAAGGCCAAGCCTTCCACCCATGCCCAGTATATAGGTGTGTTATTAATAATTATAGATATTGTGATATATCCAACAACAAGTTCCCTCCTGGAACGAACTTCATCTTCACCTGCAACTAACAACGCTATAAGAGGGACTGAGCAAGCGAGGCTGAGCAAGCGGGTAACATAGCCAAACAGTGGTTTTGCTAGGAAGGTGTCAAGGTTAGAGGTTTCATGGCAACAAGGAGAGGCTGACATAAAAATGGGTAGCGCGACATGTAACGATAGCATCGAGACAACTAAGCATGGCAATGGTAGTAAAGGTATCCAAGGGTATGATCATCTTGCCTGGAATCCACAAGGGAGAAGAACGGATCCAAGAAGTAGACGGAGCAACAGTCGAGCGAATCCTCACAACTCCGGAACGAAACCGAAGCTATCAGGAGAAGCAACCGGAAAGAAGCAAACAACACGGTAAACACACAAGCATCAACATGGCATACGATGCGCAAACAAGTATGATGCATGTCCGGTTTAAATATGCATGGCATGGCAAAGTGCACAAACAACACTACAAGTTAAGTGGAGCTCAATATGCAACGAGTTGCATATTGACGAAACACCACATGATATTTATTTAGTTGACTCTCGTTATTTACAAGACAAGATTAAATGTTTGTTAACATGGCAAGAGGTGAAGCATAAAGAAACTACACTATTTAGGCATTTTAAATGAGGCCGGAAATAACAACAACATGTCCGGAAAATCCCCATGAGCATGTTTAATAATTATTAAAGCAACAACAATTCACACATATATAATGTTGTTAACATGATGCGGATGACATGATCAAGTTTATGCAAGTTTTATTAAAAGGTTGACTTAAAAGAGATATGAAGCATTTGTCACCGTGGTGGAAAGAAAGGGTGCCACGGCAACAATTCCGAAAATGATGCCACGGCAACATATCGGTTCCGGTAACTCGTTGAGAGACCGGGCAAAGGAAAGATGGCGTGAGCGAGCCAAACGAGATGAAAGGTGGGACGATCCCGTTGCCGGGTTCCCACGAGTCGGCGACGAGGCAACCGAGGAACATGACAAAAGGTCGAAACGGGCACGGAGCACACAAGGGAGACATTTCATACAACACGAGCAAGCATCACACGGGTCACGTCTCGGGGTTATACCTTCGAAGCGTGCGTTTCGGGGCGGATCGAGACGTAGAGGAAGAAGGCGTTCACGTGTCCGAAGAGGAAGAAGTCGTTCACATAGCGGTAGTGGAAGTAGTTGTACTTGGCGTTCGTCGACACGTGTAGTCGTTCTCGAGGCGGTAGCGGAAGTAGTGGTACACGGCCGAAGAGGAAGTAGTTGTTCACGGGTCTTCGGCGACGGTAGACGTTCACGTTACGTGTCGTGGTACTTGCGACGTCGGGGTACACGGGATCTCCATGTGTAGTCGAACTTGACGCATCCGAAGGGGTACTTGAGGGTCTTCGCACTCGCCGGTCTCGGTTCTTGCGACGTAGAGGTACTTGGCGTTCGACGGCGTCGTGGTACTTGAGGACTCAAAACGTTCGTCGGTCCAATCTCGGTGTAGATGTACACGTCGTCACGTCGTGGTACTTGCGTCCATGGATACTTGCTGGACCAAACAAAACAAGACGAAGCCGCCGGAAAAAGCACAGCAGCACTAGGACTTGGGGCGGCCTTGGCGACGAACGTGGAGCACGGAGGGAGATGGCGCTGCTCTCGGCGCTGGGGGAAGGAGGCGGCCGCGGAGGGAGCCAGGCGCGCTGGTCGCAGCAGAGAAGGGTTCGGGGGCGCCGGGCTTCCTCCTGCTGCAGAACAGAGGGAGGCGGCCTGGAGATGAGGCAGGGGCATCGCCGGCCTGCTGGAAACGGGCGCTCGGGGCCGCTCACAGGAGATGGCGGCTCTGACCTGCCTCGGAGGACGGGGCGCAGAGGAACGGGAGGTCGCAGGCGGGGCGCTCTGGCCGGCGAGGCCCAGAGGCGAGGCAAGGCCACGGCGAGCCAGAGGGCCGGAGGGAGGCGCGGACGAGGGACGAGCCGTGCTGGGCGTCGCGAGGGAGAGAGATGGTCGGAGGGGATCCCCGCGGCGAAGGAGGCAGGAGGGTGCTCGCGGCGAGGGAGGCCACGGGAGATCGGGGCACAGGGATCTGCGGGACGAGGGGAAAGGAGATCGGGGGGATCGGGGAACGGAAGATGGAGAGAGGGAGCGGGCGTCGAAGGGAAGGAAGCGGGCGCTCGGGGGAAAGGCTCGGGGGGGATCGGGACTTGGCGCAGGGGATCGGGGCAAGTGGCTCGGCGACAGAGGGAAACCGAGGCTGTGAGCGAGGGGGTGCGAGGGGTTCGATGCGGGAGGTGAGTGCGGCGGCGGTAGGGAGGAAAAGGGAGAGGAGAGGAGCGAACGATCGTGCGCCTAGGGTTCGGTCGAGGGAGTGGGCCGGATGGGCCGAAGGGACTGGGCCAGGGAGGAGAAGTAAAGGCCAGGAGGGAAGGGAGGCTGGGCTCTCTCCTGTTTTTTAATTTTTCTGCCACTTCCAAAACAGATAAAAAGCCAAGAAGAGAAGAAGGAGGGTGTTAGGGCAAAACTAGCACAAGGGACTATTTTACTCGGGCATCATGAAAAGAGCACGGTCCGAGAAAAAATATAAAAGGCATGATCGGAAAAATAATTCAAACATATTTGAATTTAATTCAAATAGGTTTGAACTAAGACGTGATTATTGAAGTGTCCAAAAATGTTCGAATTTTCGGAGGAACCTCGATAAATAGGAAAAGAATTATTGGCAAGGTTTTGAAGGTGAAACTTGAATTAAAGAAGCATGGGGAATATGTGCACGTGTGTTGCGGGTAATTCCAAAGAATGGAATATTTATTAATATAGCTCCCTAATAATATTGAGAGGCTTTTATATGTTATAAAGAGAAGACATTCTTCCCTCGATTTAAATGGACCGAAGGTCCACACGATTTATTTAGGTTGAGATGCAAAATAAAATAAAATGACATGATGCAATGCGAAAATAAATAACACAAACACAAAAGAACACACGGGCAGCCCGGAACGTCTGGAACTTCGGGAATCTTCTGGAATCTTCTGGGACGTCGGTCTTCGGGCGTCACAGCTATTATGTGACACCCCCGATTTGACCGTACACTAATCATGCACGCAAATGTGTACGACCAAGATCAGGGACTCATTGGAAGATATCACAACACAACTCTAGACACAAATTAAAATAATACAAGCTTTATATTACAAGCCAGGGGCCTCGAGGGCTCGAATACATAAGCTCAAATACTCAAGAGTCAGCGGAAGCAATAATATCTGGGTACAAACATAAGTTAAACAAGTTTGCCTTAAGAAGGCTAGCACAAAAGTAGCAACGATCGAAAAGGCAAGGCCTCATGCCTAGGACCTCCTAACTACTCCTCGAAGCCAAACTCCATGTAGAAACATCCTCGGGATCATCTGGCTCCTGGACTCCACCATTTGGTTGCGTCATCCGAGAAAAGAGAAAAAGGGAGGAAAAGGGGGAGCAAAGCAACCGTGAGTACTCATCCAAAGTACTCGCAAGCAAGGATCTATACTACATATGCAATGGTATATGTGTAAAGGATAATATCTGTGGGCTAAACTGCAGAATGCTAGAATAAGAGGGGGATAGCTAATCCAATCGAAGACTACGCTTCTGGCAGACTCCATCTTGCAGCAGTAGAAGGGAGTAGATGGTAAGTTCACCAAGTAACATCGTATAGCATAAACCTACCCGACGATCCTCCCCTCGTCGCCCTGTGGGAAAGCGATCACCGGGTTGTATCCGGAACTTGTCTGGGTGTGTTTTATTAAGTCTCCAGTGCTAGTTGTCATGAGGTCAGAGTACAACTTCGGGTCGTCCTTTTACCGAGGGACACGGCTATTCGAATAGATTAACTTCCCTGCAGGGGTGCACCATATAACCCAGCACGCTCGATCCTATTTGGCCGGACACACTTTCCTAGGTCATGCCCGGCCTCGAAAGATCAACACGTCGCAGCCTTAGCTAAGCACAGCAGAGAGGTCAGCACGCCAGTCTAAACCCTAAGCGTGCAGGGGTCCGGGCCCATCGCCCAACGCACACCTGCACGTCGCGTACGCGGCCGGTGAGCAGACCTAGCAACCTCCATTAATAAGGAAGTTACGTTACGCGGTCCAACCCGGCGCGCGCCGCTCAGTCGCTGACGTCAAGAAGGCTTCGGCTGATACCACGACGTCGAGAGCCCATAACTATTCTCACGTAGCTGGTTAGTGCGTATAGGCCAATGGCCAGACTCAGATCAAATACCAAGATCTCGTTAAGCGTGTTATTATGAAATAACCACGGACAACGAACAGGGCCAGGCCACCTCTCGACTGGGTGTCTCAACCTGCCCTGTCGCTCCGCCACAAAGATCCACTCGGGGGCCGACGGGAACTCAGGCCCACCACGACCTGGAAGGAGCCACCTGTCATTTCAGCCCCCACATCGGAATCACTTGCGGGTACTCAATGAGCCGACCCGACTTTAGTCACATCATGTGTCATGTAATGTATGTATATAGTATATACCCGTGATCACCACCCTAAGTGATCACGGCCCGACAGTATAGCATGGCAGACGGACAAGAATGTAGGGCCACTGATGGAATACTAGCATCCTATACTAAGCAATAGGATAGCAGGTAAAGGTATCAATAGTTGTAGCAAGAATGACAGACTATGCAATAGAATATGAGTTATCGAATCATTAACAGTAGCAATTCTAATGCAAGAATAAGAGAGAGAGAGAATGGGCGATATCTGGTGATCAAGGGGGGATTGCCTGGTTGCTCTGGCAATAAGGAGGGGTCGTCGTCAACGCAGTCGATCACAGTGGCACCGTCAGCGGTCTCAGCCCGGGGGTCTATCGGAGAGAAGAGGGGGAAGAAACAATAAATATAAAGCAATCATTCACACCACAAAGCATAACATTGCAATACGTGGTGCTACGTGTGACCTAACGCGGTAGTAGGTGATACCGACGAAGGGGGAAACATCCGGGAAAGTATTCCCGGTGTTTCGCGTTTTTGGACTAATGAACCAGAACTGAAATGTTGCACGTTTGCTATGCTAGAGACGTGTGGTGAACGAACAGACTCCATATACGGTTTCGTCTCATCGTTCTGATCATTTTTCATATATAAATTATTTTCATCCGAGTTATGGATTATTTTATATTAATTTTCAAAGTTTTATTCATTTTCTGTATTTAATTTTAGTTACTAAATTTGAATTAAAATAGCAAATACTTTTATACACAGCAGCAGGTAGCCACTGTGTATGACATGTGGGTCCAGTGGGGTTGAGTCAGCCCAGTCAACTGTTGACCAGTTGACTGGTCAACGAAGTCAAAGGGACCCGGGGGTCCTACCTGTCACTGACTCGGAGTGACCAGTTAGCAGAGTTGACTAGTCAACTGGGTCTAGCGGGACCCGGTAGTCAGTGATTGTTTATAATAACAGGTTTTAAATAGTTTAATTAAACAAATTAGTATGTGGGCCGGGTTGTCAGTGACTATTAGAGTTAAAAGTGAACTAAATTGATTTTAGTTAAGTTAATTAGTAGGTGGCGCCAACTGTTAGGGGCATGTTTTAAGTGAATGGTTATTTGGGCGCTGGGGGCCACATGTCATAGACTGCTTAGTTAACAGGTTTATTAAACAGTGGGAATTAGCAGGGGTGTCCCACTGGTCAATGTCACAGGGGTTGATTAGCACGGTAATTAAGCGCTAATCGCGGTTCCACGTCAGCAGGGTAACGGCGACGAGGCAGAGCGCACCGGCGACGACCGTGCGCTCGCCTTCGGCGAACATTCTAGCGGTGGTCGACACGGATCGGACGAGGGCCTCGCCACGTACCCACTGGAACTACTAGCAGCTGCTGGGACGATCGGAATCGACCACCACGTCGGCGTCGAGCGGCGGCAGAGGCACTGCTTCGTCGGCAGGGCGTCTACGGCTGATGGGGAAGAGAGGGGAAAAGGCCGTGGAAGGCCGGAGGATCACAACGCAAGCGTGAGGGTGCTCGATGGAGCCGAAGGAGGTCGGGGCCGAGCGGCTCGACGGCGACGCCCGACGGCATCGGATGAGGAGGCGTTGGTCGATAAGGGGGAGGAAGGCGAGGGAGGTAGGATCCGTGCTGGGGCCTCCGGGATCCGTCCCTTTCCGGCGAGGAGGCGCCTTGGCGACAGTTCCTCAGGCGCGGGCGCGATCGGCGGCCGTGTACGGTGAGGCGCCGGGGGAGGAGGGCTTTGGGGCGGGAGTGGCAATGGAGGTGGGTGCAGGGGAGGGTGGGGCGAGCTCGGGGGAGGGGCAAGGCATGGCCGGCGGGAGGAAGCGCCCTCGCGCGTCCCTGGCGGTGCGAGGTGGGTGGGGGGTTGATGGCTTCTCGCCCCACGTTGGTTACCCCAAGTGGAAGGTTTGAGATGCAGTGTAGCGGTAGTTTTCCCTTGGCAAAGATACCAAGGATCGAATTCCCCTGAGACTCCAAGGTTCAACAAGAAGGTGTCAACTGCTAACGGCGCCAGATATTAGCAATCAACTGGACCTGCACACAGATACAAATAACTTTGCTCCCAACGAGTACAGAGAGGTTGTCAATCCCTCCGGCCTTGTCGTTTACAAAGGATCAAACGCAAGAGATAATAGTGATATGTGTAATTGCAACTAGTAAGTAAAAACTGAAAGTAAATAACGGATGTGATCAGTGATGGTAATATGGACCGGGGTCCCATGATGTTCACTAGTGATGTCTCTCTCCCAAAAGACGATCAAACAGCTATGTGAGGTAAACGAATTACAGTTGGGCAATCGACGGGATTACGTGCGCAAACCAATGCTAACTATGTTGCAAGAAAGGTAGATTCAAAGCATGGGCGGTACGCCAAGGCAAGTAGACCGAAATCCATCTGCATCTACTACTAATCATCCACCTTGAGATATCTATCCAGAACATCTCGCTGGTATTAAGTTGCGAGTCCCACCCATAGTGTAAACTCAAAGCAACAAACAACTGCTTTAAAAGAACTTTGCGTAAAGTAAACAATCCTTGCACCCGCGAGTACAAGCACCGTTGTTTTCCCCCTTGTGGCAACAACACATCCCCTAGACTCATGTTTCTGTCACTCAAGCTAGTCATCGAGGGGCATGAACCCACAATCAAGCATAACGTTCCCTCTTGGAGTTACTACCTACTACTTGGCCAAAGCAATAAACAGCAACGGAGAACATGCAAGAATTACTTACGAACATAAATATAAAAGAGGTAAATCAAATATATTACTCAAACACAATCTGAACATAATCTCATAATCCATCGGATCCCAGCAAACTCAACATAGCAACAGCATAAGGATTACATATGTGCCTCGATCATGTAGGGCAGCTCACGAGGTCTAATTAGTGAAGCACAAGAAGGGGAGGAGAACATCACATAGCTACTGGTCATGGACCCATGGTCCAAGGGAGACTACTCACAACTCATCCGGGAGGCGTCCATGGTGGTGGAGAGGCTCCCGGTGGTGATCCTCCCCTCCGGCAGGGTGCCGGGAAGAGTCCTCCTGGTGCTCCCGATCTTGGAAGCGCGGCGGCGGCGGAACAGAGATGAGATCGCGAAAAAGGGTTCCGTCCTCAAGGGTTTCGGGACGCGGTGTAAATATATGCCAAAGGGGGGCGTCAGAGGGTGCCTGGGGGGCCCAGGCGCCCTGGCGGCGCGGCCTAGGGGGGGGCGCGCCCCCTGGCCGCCTGGAGGCCTGGTGGCCTGCCTCCAGCCCTACTTTGGCCGTATGGAAGCTTCCGGAACGCTGAATTTTTATATATTTTTCCCGGAATTTTTCTGGCAGTTTACGTAATGGGAAAACCTGAAATACAAAAACAGCAGAAAACAGAAACTGGCACTGGGGTGCACTGAGTTAATAGGTTAGTCCAAATATGATAAAAAGTGTATGGAAGTATATAAATATCATAGCAATATCACACAAAAGAGGCATGGAGCAAGCAGAAATTATAGATACGTTTTGGACGTATCAACATCCCCAAGCTTAATTCCTGCTCGTCCTCGAGTAGGTAAATGATAACAAGTATAATTTCTGTGGTGACATGCTATTAACCATATAAGGACTTTTCATAGTCACATGACAAAAGTGTGACATCCTCAGATCCTAACCTTGTCATCAAGCTAATTAACTTGCCAAGTCATCTCCATTTGCATAGCTTGATCCTAGTGACTAAACAACTCAACTCAAATTCTTCTCTAAATTCCATTCAAATCCAAAGTGCAAATTGGAGTTGTTCAAAAATTGCTGCAAAAATGTTCATCATTTAGCAAAAATTCCATAACAATTAATTGTTAAGGAAAACAACATCACCATGTTGCTAAAATGAACAGTAGCACCTAAAACAGAGCAAATCCAGCAATTCAAAATGCCACTGCATTTATGAAAAATGCATGGGAATTCCTCTGCCTCCCAAAAATATTTGTGGTAGTTCCTAAAAATGCAGAGTCTTTAATAGGCCTAATCCCACATTTTTACAAAGTCCTTTGGTGGCCACAAATTTTTCCCTTTTCTGCCTCTGTTATTAAATAAAACAGAAAAGCAATAGCAGAGAAAGGCCAGGAGCAAACTTACCTGGAATGGGCCGAGCCCAGCCGGCCCAATGCCCTGTTCGCCTACCTGCTCCCCTCCTCGCTGTCACCACCGCACGCGCCCGCGCCGGCGATCCCACACGCGCCGGCCATCCGCCGAAGCCCCGAGGGGATAAGAACCACCCCTGCCTCCCCGTCGTCACCCTTATCCACTCCTCCATCGCCTCTCTCGCTCTCCTCCCCTCTCTCTCGCTCGATCCCATCGCCACCGAGCGGATCCGCCGCCGTGCATCGTCCGTCCTCGCGGCCACCGGCGCCCTCGAGCTCCTCCGCCGTGTCCAAGCTGAGCGCCGGCCTCTGCTTCTTCCTCCTCGGCCAAAAGCTGGGGCCTGGGAGCATTGCTGCTGCCGAATTCATCATCGTCACCGTCTCCGGCCGCCGCATTTGCTCCGTCGACCACGGCCTTCCCTCTGCAGCTACTAAGCATCCGAGGGCCTACGTGCGCCGCGCTGTAAGCCCCAGCTCTTCCTCGCCCCCCTCGCGTAGCCTAGGACGCGCTGCGCCGTCGTTTCCCCTAGTACCCGAGCTCGGCTCCGCAAGCCTCGTCGCCGGCAAGGCTCCGGCGACCATTTGGTCACCCGCGCGTGCCCAACGGGTTCGCCCGCGCGCGTAGATGCCGTAGAGGCTCAGGCCCGTCCGTTTCGCTCGCCGCAGCTCCGGTTTCCACCTCGCCGTGATTCGGCCTCCGCCAAACCTCGTCGCCGGTGAAGTTCCGGCCAACCCCACGTCCACGCGATAGCAGGAATGGATGCGGCGCTTGATGCTCTTTCGAACGAGCCCAAGAACTCCTGTTTTGGTGCACCGTAGCGGGATTCCGCAGCTCGCCGGCGTGCTCCGTCGCGTCTGGAGCTCGCCGGAGCTTATTCCGGCGAGGCTGCCGACGTGGCCTGACCGGTGGGCCACCCTGAGCCACTGGCAACTGGGTCCCGTGGGCCCAGTTGACTTGTTGACTGGGTCAACCCACTGACATGTGGGCCCAGTCAATTAAACGAATTAAAATAAATGCATAATAAGTTAATTAAGTAATTAGTTAATTAAATCACTAGTTACCCACTGACAGTAGGCCCCACCGCTAACTAAATCTGTAATTAGTTTAGACTAAACCAAATCAACTACTGAGAGGCTGACATGTGGGTCCCACTGGACCCACTGTCAGGTTTGACCCCAGCCAACTGCGCTGTTGACTGCTGATGTCACTACTGCGTCATGCTGACGTCATTTCTCCTTTCTGAATAAATTTCGTTAACTCAAATAATTCCAGAAATTCCATAAATTGCTTTAATCTTCGAAAATTCATAACTTTTAAACCGTAGCTCGGATCGAAAAAGTTTATATATGAAAATCGATCAGAAAAATGAGAAGAATCCGAATTTGCCCTCCTCATGCCTATCACATGCCTCTAGCATGAAGAACATGGAAGTTTCCCCTCCGTTTCATCTGTTCGATAAACGTCCGGAGCCTGGGAAAATATTACCGGATATACTCCCGCTCCGTCTGTAGCACCTAACATCACATTAGGCAACTCTTCACTGCATCCTAGCTGTCACGTGCCTCTATCACCGCAACCCTGAAACCTTCCCCTCTCCGGTCATCTGTCCGGTACAGGTCCGGAACCGGGAATACTTTCCCGGATGGGTTCCCCTTCTCCGTTATCGGTAGCACTGCGTTAGCTAGTCACGCTTGGTGATTACTTTCGTTACTGTGTATTTATATTGTTTCTTCTCCCCCTTTCTTCCCGGTAGACCCCTGTAACACCCCCTTGTAATGATCACTGTGATCAACTGCTAATGATGCCAAGTCATCTTCATTTACTAAGCTAATCACAGTGGTTAAACAAGTCAATTCAAATTGCCCCTGAAAATTCCATTCAAACTTCAAGTGCAAAATGAAGTTGCTACAAAAATTATGGAAAAATGTTCATCTTACTGGCAATATTCCAAAACAATTGTTGTTAATGAAAACAACATCACCATCAACCTTGTTTGGGTCATGGCATTTAAAACAGTGCCAAAACAGCACTTAAAAATGCCATATCAATTTTTGGTAAATTCAAAAGTCTTCCAAAATTACCCAAACCAATTTTTGGTGTTAGGAAATATTGCAAAGAACTTTTTGGACCAACTCCCACATTTTTATAAAAGGTTTGCTGGTCCAGTCATTTATTTCCTCTCTGCTTTTGGAAATAAAAGGAAAAAGAGGGAAAAGGAAACCTACCTGGCGCCTGGACAAGGCCCAGCAGGCCCAGCCCATCTCCCCCTCCTCTACCTGCTCCCGCCGCCGTGTCGAGCGCTCTGTGGGCGCGCGCGCGCTGCGCCGGCCGCAGCTCGACACGCCGCCGCCCACCGACGGAACAGGGGCGAGGAGAGGATAAGGAGGAGCTCCTCGTCCTCCCCTGCCATTTCCCCCCTCGCCTGGCCTCTCCGTCTCCTTCTTCCCCCTCCCAGATCCGCCGCCCGTGCGCCACCGCAGCCAGCCGTCGTCGTTCGCGTGGCCACCGGCGTCGAGGGGCTCGGCCGTGGTGTCCAGCAGCTGCGCGGTGGTCGACTACCTCGACCCCGACCACGTACCGGAGCCGGGAGCCCCTGCCTCGAGCGCAAGACGCCGCCCCCTTCCGCGTCGGGCTCCGGCGATCTTCTCCGTCTCCGGCGCCCCTCTGCTGCTACTAAGCTGTCGAGGGCCACCTGCGTGCCGCACGGTGAGCCACCACCTCTCCCCTCTCCTCTCCGCTCCGTCCCGCACGCGTAGCCTGCGTTTCACCGAAGCCCAAGCTCGCCGCCGCGCGAGCTCGTCGACGACCAGGTTCCGGCGGCCGAACACCCGCGCAAGCATGCACGTCGTGCTTGCCAGCGCCCGTAGATGCTGTAGGAGCCCAGCCCCGTCCTTTTTGCTCACCGCAGCACCTTCCCCGACGAGCACCCGAAGCCACGGCCGCCAAAGCTCGTCGCCGGCGATGCTCCGGCCGTCCCCTGGTCCGGCCAGTAGCTCCACTAGATGCGCGAGAGCTCCAGCTTTCGAACGCGACCAGCCACGGCCCGAACGGAGCCCCGTAGCGATTTTCCGACGGGCTCCGGCGAGAAACCGCCGCGGAAATGGTCTCCGGCGCGATTCCGGCGCGGCCGGCCGGCGAGGCTGACCTGGGGCCACCCCCAGGGTCGCTGCCAGTGGGCCCGGGGGCCCCGTTGACTGGGTTGACCAGTCAACTCTGCTGACTGGGCAACCCCAGTCACTGACATGTGGGGCCCCTGCGTTTAAAAGTTAATTAAAACGTTTTAAAAATAAAAACTAATTAGTTTAACTAGTAAGACTATGACAGGTGGGTCCCACCCCCTAATTAACCTGTTTTATTTAATTTAATTCACTGTTAAAGTAACAGAGACTGACATGTGGGTCCCACTGGACCCACATGTCAGATTTGACTGGTCAGCCGCCATGTTGACCTGCTGATGCTAGCATGACATCATGCTGATGTCATTTTTTCCTTTTCTGTTAATTTAAATAAAATTCCAGAAAATCTTTTAAACTTTGAAAAATCATATCTTTTAAACCGTAACTCCGATGAAAATAATTTATATATGAAAATTGATCAGAATTTCGATACGAATCTAGATACGCCCTCCGTATTCCCATCAGATGCCCCTAGCTAGATGAACATGGAACTTTTAGCCTGTTTTCAATAAATGAATAGTGCTCAACTTTAATAAAATAAATTCAAACAAATTCTTAAAAATAACTAATATGACCTAGACATGTTTTTAGGCAACCCTGCACTGCACGTTAGCTTAGCACGCTTTGTGATGCATGTTTGCTGTGTATTTATCTGTTTCTTCCCCCTCTTCTCTCTCGGTAGAGCCCGACGCTGACGCAGATCCCGAGACCGACGCTGTCCCGGTGATTGGTTCCCCCTCCGACGATCTTGCTTTTGCCGCCGAGCAACCAGGCAAGCAACCCCCCCTTGAGCATTTCCGATATCGCCTATGTCTTTTCTCTCTTATTCTTGCATTAGAATTGCTGCTACTGCTACTGCTCCTATTACTGTTGCATAGCCTGTTTTTGCTAAATTGTTGATACCTGTCTTTATTCATATACTGCTTAGTATAGGTTGGGTAGCACTGCTTTGGACCCGCACTCTCGTAGTTGCCTCGCATAGTACCCTTGCCTCGATCAAGCGATCGAGCCCCTTCCCCTGACCTTCTTCACATCACCGCACAACCCCCCCTAATATGCTCGACTCCGCAGAGTTAACATCGGGTGACGAGGGTGATACCTCCGAACTCACTTCTGATGTTGTCCCTGTTTAGCTAACTCGTTGTGGGTTACCGAGGGTGATTCCTCTTCCCACTTCCGACTTAGCTTTTGTCGTGCATCCGCTATGGTGATTACCGCCGAGGGTGATTCCTCCGGTACCACCTGAACGGGACTTGTCGTTTAGGAGTCCAACGAGGGTGATTCCTCGGATTCCTCATCGGCATTGAAACCACACGGATGCCCTGTTTCACCATACAGTGTTTAAAGACGTATCGATCCCCGAGGCCGGACGTCGCCAGGAACAAAGGCGTGCGGCCAGAGGTATCGTGCGTCTGATGACACTATGAAGTTACTACTACACATGTTGGATGGAGGCGGGTTGACCCAGAGGGGTACCCGCGAGTGCCTTTGAGGCGTGAGCTGTGGAGTCGGGTGACCAGTGAGGGTACCCGCGAGATAACTACGAGGCGTGGCCGGTCTTTTCCAGTCCTTGTCACAAGTCCTCGAGACGGGACGACGGGGCCAACAGTATCGTAGGCTCTGCTCGTTACCGCGCGCTCCCAATACACTAAGCGATTTGGATATTTGATCCGAGGGCCTCCGGGCCGATAGCACTAACCACCACGTGGGTGTGAGTGGGTGCTCTGCGTCGTATACATCAGCCGGAGTCGTCACGACGTCAGCGATTGAGCGGCCCGTTCGGATTGGACTTAGGATGCAACTGCGCTTGTATAAGGGGTTGCTAGGTCTGCTACCGAACGGCCACGTAACGTGCAGGAGCGTCCGGGGCGATGGCCAAGACCCCTGGGGGCATAGGTTAGTCCGGCGTGCTTGATCCTCTCTGGCGGTATCCGGTCGGGTTGCGGCGTATGGTTTAGCCGAGGGCGGGCACGACCTGATGGTGTGTCCGGCCGGAGTTAAACGAGCGTGGTGGGTAACTTGGTGCACCCCTGCAGGGAAGAAACAATCTATCGATAGCCTGTCCTACGGTAACGGACACTCGGAGTTGTATCCACTTCGGTACAACTAGAACTGGTGACTTGAGATATGAGATATGAGATGATGATGCTGCAAACACTATATATTATTATGATGCAACTATTCTGTTTCCCTTCTCATTGCTGCAAGACCCTGAAGATGCTAGTCTTCGTCAGGACTAGGCTTTTCCCCTCTCTACTCTGGCTTTCTGCAGTCTAGTCCTCCCACATAAAGCCTCCTTTGAAAATATTGCATTGCTAGTATAGATCTGATGTAAGTCTTGCTGAGTACTTTGGATGAGTACTCACGGTTGCTTTGCTCCCTCTTTTGTCCTACCCGCATGATAAACCAGACGACGGAGCCATGGTGCCAGCAGCCCCCGTTGACGACTACTACTACCAGCCCGAGGCTGGCTACTACTACTACCCGGCCGGCGAGTACTACTGCGAGGAGCCGGCAGACGACGACCAGGAGTAGGATCGGAGGTCCCAGGCAGGAGGCCTGCGCCTTTTCGATCGTAGCTTTTATTTTGCCCCGCCTTTGTAAAAGGCCTATCTTCTGCTATGTTGTATCTGTACCCAGATACCTAACGCTTCCGCTGACTATGTGTATGACATCATGTTATGTATTCGAGCCCTCGAGGCCCCTGGCTTGTAATATATGACTTGTATGTATTTATTTATGTTTTAGAGTTGTGCTGTGATTTCCTTCACGTGAGTCCTTAGGCTTGATCGTGTGCATTTGCGTGTATGATTAGTGCACGATTAAGCCGGGGTCGTCACAGGTTGGTATCAGAGCCGACTGCCTGTAGGAACCCCCTTTCCAACTCCTTGGTCGAAGTCGAGTCTAGAGGTCCAAAATGTTTTACTAACTTGGCTGTGTGGCTTATGGCCCCACGTCGCCACTTGGGTGGTGTAGCATCTTTTATTCCTCGTCTATACTCTGGGACTCCGAATCTCTCCTCTATTCGGGTTAAATGATTTTACTAACACCGACACTAGGTTCTCGTAACCGCTTTCTCCCGGAGAGCCCTTGATCAGAAGATGACGTGTCATCATCTGAAGACTCCGAAGATACTCCTCGAAGTTTATCGAGACCATTATGCCCACTGCTTTTGCAAGTGCCCTATTGCCGATAATCACCGTGAACAACTACACATCCTTACCGTTTGAATCTTCGTTCTCAGCCACCCCTTTCTGAATAAGATACCCCGAAGTACTCCTTGTAAGCCGAGAATCTTTTGAGTCTACTGCCGTGCAGCTTCTTTCGCACCGCGGATAATTCCTCACAACACCGAGGATCCATTCATCCCCAGTTGTTCTTGTGTTCCATGAAATACTTCGTATTGCTATCTGATCTCCCAAAAATCCTCTACAGACTCTTGCTCTTGAAATTTTTGCCTGTCTGCATCATGGTAAATTCCATATAACCTTCGTTGACATCCTTGTCACTATCATTATGCGTCCCTTGATTCAATATATTGCGAATATTCGTAATCATCAGTTGTTTCCTACTAATTCATCCTTCCGGCTCAGACGTCATTCTGGATATGAGCTGGTTCTCGGTAAATCAATCCTTGATTGATTGGCCATCAAATTCTATTCTACTTATCCATCTTTTGATCAGAGCCTTTGCTTCTGATCCTTCGTCTTGGAATTATAATTCCCCTGTACCCAAACGACGAATTATTCCGATGTTTTTATAATTCGATGACTTTGCATTCCTTCTTCTTCTGGTTGAGTACCGATACTCACATCAGATTCTTTACCGACCATCTGGTCCTTTGTTGGATTTTATCCGACAACGTCTTCCATTTTTTCAAAAGCCCTGTGAGTCTTTCCTCGGATACATAATATTTTTGGTAAATTGTATCCTCTGTCCTGTCAACCATGCTCTACTATCGGGCCTGAGTCATTTACTCCTAAATTTTCTGGTATATGGTCCTAAGTTGCCCTGAAGGGTTGAACATATACCTTCCCTAATCGTGTGAACTTGAAAGTTCCGCGAGTCATATTCTTCTGGTGCTTCACCAGATAAATCTTCCGCACTACCATTTCTTCGAAAACGAGGAGTGAATGAAAGGTTATGCATTGAAGAAGTGGGAGTCGACCTTGAACCTAGAGTTCATGCCCATGGACCCGATGTAGAACTTATCATGAAAGCTGCTCGTAAAAATGATTCCCCTCTGGTATAAATTCATCTTATATCTGTGAATTGATCCTTTGCAACCATGGGTCCGACCATATTCTTCCCTTGATTACAATTCCCGGATAAGTTAAAATACTTGTCCTCTGCAGATCTTTTCACCCGTCCAACCTCTGTTCTGATCTACCTTCGAGTAATATCCCCTGGTATCCCGAGAATATCCCCGGAACTACATACTTTCTTATGAGTTCTTCATCTACCATCATTGATCGCCAACTCTAATTTTCCCCGAGTTCTGAGTTGATTGCCACTCAAGAACACCGATAAGTGAATCGATTCCGCACTTCGATTCAATAGCTCTAAGTAACCCTCGTTGCTTATGAGTTTAATAATCTTTCAAGTCTCCACTAGCCCGATCGGCTATATCATTACCGTGTTAAACTTTAACCGTGCTACCTGGTCCTTCCTCCCGGAACACAATTCCCGACGATGAGCTAACCTTACATCGATCTTTATCATCAGGCCTTTTCACCTCGAATAACAAGCTTGATTTAGAGCTTGTATCATATCCGAGGTTCCGTTGACCTTGAACTTTATTCCATCTATCTTGATCATCTTACGGATCAAATTCCGTTTTCTTTATAACCCCTCAACATTTGTGTCGTGATCACCGCCAATATTTTGACTTCCTCGGAGATGTCCATTAAATTCATGGTGAGAAATACCATCCCTACCCCCCCCCGATGAATTGTGATATCATCGATGACGTCATTGACTTCCTGCCAACACAGACCTGGCTGTGATTGGTTATACCTTACGTTCCGAGATAATCACGGAAACGTTCCTTTGTATCTTTTGTGATCTTCAGTTCCAACCCTTGCTTGGAACACCATGTTAATGCTATCTCGAAGCATGACTGTGGTATCCCACATAACTACTATAACCTTGGAAGCACATGGCCAAATATTTCTTGCTCTATTATCCAAACACTATGGTATGGGTAATACCAATATTCTTCCCTCGTCCCTTTATCCAAATGTTTTTGAACTTGCTGCCCTATCATGTATATCATGCTCCGCTCTTTCTTGCGAAATGATATACCACTAAAACTTGTGTGTAAACACATATTTCTTTCCATTGGCGTGATTAATCAATTAATCACATTTTCCTTTCCATTTATTTGTTTAACCTTTCTTGAGATCATTAAGACATGAGCGGGAATAATTCCCTGCTTATGAAAACATCTCGGTCTGCAACTCAGTCAGTGAGACCCTGTTACTACTGTTGCTAACATTTCGGTAACCCCCGATGGACGAGAACTTTGCCTTTTGGCCCGCCTCGTTTCAACGAGCAGGAAAATGGTTCTCTTCGTCCCTCGCCCTTGGTACCAACGTTGTTACCAACATAACTGACAGGATACTCTCCGACAGTCCTTGCTGTCATATTCGAGCAAATGACCCCGTTATCCCTATTCTCGATCGACACCCCCTACAGTTTCACCAGGTCGGAACCTGACTCTTCTGAACACTTTTGATTCCGAAATACCATTCGCTCTTGGTTCTGTGTGTTATCACGAGCCACCCTCTAAGAGTTAATCTATTCCCGACCCTCGGAACCTATTTTCACTCTCTGTTCAGGCATCGATCGGATGTTCATTCGTTTCAAACTTCTTATGGGACTTTCATATTTTACTCTTGATGTTTTGCCTAAGTTTCAACTCGAGAGATGCTTCAACTACATTCCCTGAATCTTCCTATTCCGCTGTGGAAATGGGATAAGGTGCAGATGGATTTCATTACTGGTTTTCCTAAGTCCCAGAAGGGTAACGATGCCATTCTTGTCGTCGTCGACCAACTCTCAAAGGTTGCACACTTCCTGCCAGTCAAGGAGACTATCACTGCTAGCCAGTTAGCAGAACTGTATATCTCCCGAATTGTATCCCTCCACGGAATTCCGAAGGAGATCAGCTCGGACCGTGGCTCCCTGTTCACTTCCAAGTTCTGGGAAAGTTTTCAAGAAGCTTTGGGAACTCATATCCACTGGGGTTCAGCTTATCACCCCCAGTCCCAAGGTCAAGTTGAACGAGTCAATCAAGTGCTTGAAGATATGCTGCGAGCTTGTGTTATATCATTCGGTAAGAAATGGGAAGAATCCCTTCCATATGCCGAGTTCTCGTATAACAACAGCTATCAAGCAAGCTTGAAGATGGCTCCCTTTGAAGTTCTGTACGGACGTAAATGTCGAACCCCTCTGAACTGGTCAGAAACTGGGGAACGACAAGTTATTGGTCCGGACATTATTCAACACGCCGAAGAGCAAGTCCGTATCGTGCGTGAAAATCTCAAGGCGGCTCAAGACCGTCAGAAGAGCAACTATGATCGCAAACGATGGGGTTTGACTTATCAACCAGGTGATCAAGTTTATCTTCGAGTCACCCCTATGAAGGGCACGCACCGTTTCGGTATCAAGGGCAAGTTAGCTCCGCGCTACATTGGTCCCTTTCCCGTGGTTGCTAGACGTGGATTCGTGGCTTACAAATTGCAATTGCCTCCGCAATTCTCTCATATCCACGATGTGTTCCATGTGTCGCAACTTCGTCGATCCTTCAAGGAATCCCCGCATCGTGCTGTGGATCACGAGATGCTCGAGCTTCAAGATGATCTTTCTTATAAGGAGCATCCGATCCGCATCCTCGATCAAACTGAACGTCGGACCCGTCAGAAGACAACCAAGTTCCTAAAAGTGCAGTGGTCAAATCATACTGAAGAAGAAGCCACTTGGGAACGCGAGGAAAACCTTCGGGCGGAATACCCCGACCTCTTTCCTTCTACCTCCTAAATTCTCGGGACGAGAATTTCTTTTAGAGGAGGAGAATTTGTAACACCCCCTTGTAATGATCACTGTGATCAACTGCTAATGATGCCAAGTCATCTTCATTTACTAAGCTAATCACAGTGGTTAAACAAGTCAATTCAAATTGCCCCTGAAAATTCCATTCAAACTTCAAGTGCAAAATGAAGTTGCTACAAAAATTATGGAAAAATGTTCATCTTACTGGCAATATTCCAAAACAATTGTTGTTAATGAAAACAACATCACCATCAACCTTGTTTGGGTCATGGCATTTAAAACAGTGCCAAAACAGCACTTAAAAATGCCATATCAATTTTTGGTAAATTCAAAAGTCTTCCAAAATTACCCAAACCAATTTTTGGTGTTAGGAAATATTGCAAAGAACTTTTTGGACCAACTCCCACATTTTTATAAAAGGTTTGCTGGTCCAGTCATTTATTTCCTCTCTGCTTTTGGAAATAAAAGGAAAAAGAGGGAAAAGGAAACCTACCTGGCGCCTGGACAAGGCCCAGCAGGCCCAGCCCATCTCCCCCTCCTCTACCTGCTCCCGCCGCCGTGTCGAGCGCTCTGTGGGCGCGCGCGCGCTGCGCCGGCCGCAGCTCGACACGCCGCCGCCCACCGACGGAACAGGGGCGAGGAGAGGATAAGGAGGAGCTCCTCGTCCTCCCCTGCCATTTCCCCCCTCGCCTGGCCTCTCCGTCTCCTTCTTCCCCCTCCCAGATCCGCCGCCCGTGCGCCACCGCAGCCAGCCGTCGTCGTTCGCGTGGCCACCGGCGTCGAGGGGCTCGGCCGTGGTGTCCAGCAGCTGCGCGGTGGTCGACTACCTCGACCCCGACCACGTACCGGAGCCGGGAGCCCCTGCCTCGAGCGCAAGACGCCGCCCCCTTCCGCGTCGGGCTCCGGCGATCTTCTCCGTCTCCGGCGCCCCTCTGCTGCTACTAAGCTGTCGAGGGCCACCTGCGTGCCGCACGGTGAGCCACCACCTCTCCCCTCTCCTCTCCGCTCCGTCCCGCACGCGTAGCCTGCGTTTCACCGAAGCCC
>LR738713.1:562968805-563018983 GCA_902687465.1 Secale cereale | reverse complement strand
GGTTTAGCCGAGGGCGGGCACGACCTGATGGTGTGTCCGGCCGGAGTTAAACGAGCGTGGTGGGTAACTTGGTGCACCCCTGCAGGGAAGAAACAATCTATCGATAGCCTGTCCTACGGTAACGGACACTCGGAGTTGTATCCACTTCGGTACAACTAGAACTGGTGACTTGAGATATGAGATATGAGATGATGATGCTGCAAACACTATATATTATTATGATGCAACTATTCTGTTTCCCTTCTCATTGCTGCAAGACCCTGAAGATGCTAGTCTTCGTCAGGACTAGGCTTTTCCCCTCTCTACTCTGGCTTTCTGCAGTCTAGTCCTCCCACATAAAGCCTCCTTTGAAAATATTGCATTGCTAGTATAGATCTGATGTAAGTCTTGCTGAGTACTTTGGATGAGTACTCACGGTTGCTTTGCTCCCTCTTTTGTCCTACCCGCATGATAAACCAGACGACGGAGCCATGGTGCCAGCAGCCCCCGTTGACGACTACTACTACCAGCCCGAGGCTGGCTACTACTACTACCCGGCCGGCGAGTACTACTGCGAGGAGCCGGCAGACGACGACCAGGAGTAGGATCGGAGGTCCCAGGCAGGAGGCCTGCGCCTTTTCGATCGTAGCTTTTATTTTGCCCCGCCTTTGTAAAAGGCCTATCTTCTGCTATGTTGTATCTGTACCCAGATACCTAACGCTTCCGCTGACTATGTGTATGACATCATGTTATGTATTCGAGCCCTCGAGGCCCCTGGCTTGTAATATATGACTTGTATGTATTTATTTATGTTTTAGAGTTGTGCTGTGATTTCCTTCACGTGAGTCCTTAGGCTTGATCGTGTGCATTTGCGTGTATGATTAGTGCACGATTAAGCCGGGGTCGTCACAACCCCGAGACCGCTGACGGTGCCCTGATGATCGACTACTTCACCGCCGTTGTTCCTTTTCATTTGCCAAGCAACCAGGCAAGCAACCCCCCCTTGAGCATTCCGATATCGCCTATGTCTATTCTCTCTTATTCTTGCATTAGAATTGCTGCTACTGCTACTGCTCCTATTACTGTTGCATAGCCTGTTTTTGCTAAATTGTTGATACCAGCCTTTATTCATATACTGCTTAGTGTAGGTTGGGTAGCACTGCTATGGACCCACACTCTCGTAGTTGCCTCGCATAGTA
Source organism: Secale cereale (assembly GCA_902687465.1). NCBI lineage: Eukaryota > Viridiplantae > Streptophyta > Magnoliopsida > Poales > Poaceae > Secale > Secale cereale. The sequence goes on along the minus strand of LR738713.1, from coordinate 563,017,805 downwards.
CCCTTGTCTCGATCAACCGATCGAGCCCCTTTCCCCTGACCTTCTTCACATCACCGCACAACCCCCCCTAATATGCTCGACTCCGCAGTGTTAACATCGGGTGACGAGGGTGATACCTCCGAACTCACTTCTGATGTTGTCCCTGTATTATAGCTAGCTCGTTGTGGGTTACCGAGGGTGATTCCTCTTCCCACTTCCGACTTAGCTTTTGTCGTGCATCCGCTATGGTGAATACCGCCGAGGGTGATTCCTCCGGTACCACCTTATCGGGACTTGTCGTCTAGGAATCCAACGAGGGTGATTCCTCGGATTCCTCATCGGCATGGAAACCACACGGATGCCCTGTTTCACCATACCGTGTTTAAAGACGTATCGATCCCCGAGGCCGGACGTCGCCAGGAACAAAGGCGTGCGGCCAGAGGTATCGTGCGTCTGAAGACACTTTGAAGTTTACCGTGTTTAAAGACGTATCGATCCCCGAGGCCGGACGTCGCCAGGAACAAAGGCGTGCGGCCAGAGGTATCGTGCGTCTGATGACACTTTGAAGTGACTACTGCACATGTTGGATGGAGGCGGGTTGACCCAGAGGGGTACCCGCGAGTGCCTTTGAGGCGTGAGCTGTGGAGTCGGGTGACCAGAGAGGGTACCCGCGAGATAACTACGAGGCGTGGCCGGTCATTTCCAGTCCTTGTCACAAGTCCTCGAGACGGGACGACGGGGCCAACAGTATCGTAGGCTCTGCTCGTTACCGCGCGCTCCCAACACACTAAGCGATTTGGATATTTGATCCGAGAGGCCTTCGGGCCGATAGCACTAACCACCACGTGGGTGTGAGTGGGTGCTCTGCGTCGTATACATCAGCCGGAGTCGTCACGACGTCAGCGATTGAGCGGCCCGTTCGGATTGGACTTAGGATGCAACTGCGCTTGTATAAGGGGTTGCTAGGTCTGCTACCGAACGGCCTCGCAACGTGCGGAGCGTCCGGGGCGATGGCCCCGACCCCCGGGGGCATAGGTTTAGTCCGGCGTGCTCGATCCTCTCTGGCGGTATCCGGTCGGGTTGCGGCGTATTGTTTAGCCGAGGGCGGGCACGACCTGATGGTGTGTCCGGCCGGAGTTAAGCGAGCGTGGTGGGTAACTTGGTGCACCCCTGCAGGGAAGAAAACATCTATCGATAGCCTGTCCTACGGTAACGGACACTCGGAGTTGTATCCACTTCGGTACAACTAGAACTGGTGACTTGAGATATGAGGTTGATGTTGCTGCAAACACTATATATTATTATGATGAAACTATTCTGCTCCCTTCTATTTGCTGCAAGACCCTGAAGATGCTAGTCTTCGTTAGGACTAGGCTTTTCCCCTCTCTACTCTGGCTTTCTGCAGTCTAGTCCACCCACATAAAGCCTCCTTTGAAAATATGCATTCCTAGTATAGATCTGATGTAAGTCTTGCTGAGTACTTTGGATGAGTACTCACGGTTGCTTTGCTCCCTCTTTTGTCCTACCCGCTTGATAAACCAGACGACGGAGCCATGGTGCCTGCAGCCCCCGTTGACGACTACTACTACCAGCCCGAGGCTGGCTACTACTACTACCCGGCCGGCGAGTACTTCTACGAGGAGCCGGCGGACGACGACCAGGAGTAGGATCGGAGGTCCCAGGCAGGAGGCCTGCGCCTTTTCGATCGTAGCTTTTATTTTGCCCCGCCTTTGTAAAAGGCCTATCTTCTGCTGTGTTGTATCTGTACCCAGATACCTAACGCTTCCGCTGACTATGTGTGTGACATCATGTTATGTATTCGAGCCCTCGAGGCCCCTGGCTTGTAATATATGACTTGTATGTATTTATTTATGATTTAGAGTTGTGCTGTGATTCCTTCACGTGAGTCCTTAGGCTTGATCGTGTGCATTTGCGTGTATGATTAGTGCACGGTCGGGCCGGGGTCGTCACAGGTTGGTATCAGAGCCGACTGCCTGTAGGAACCCCCTTTCCAACTCCTTGGCCGAAGTCGAGTTTAGAGGTCCAAAAATGTTTTACTAACTTGGCTGTGTGGCTTATGGCCCCACGTCGCCACTTGGGTGGTGTAGCATCTTTTATTCCTCGTCTTTACTCTGGGACTCTGAACCTCTCTTCTATTCGGGTTAAACGATTTTACTAACTCCGACATTAGGTTCTCGTAACCGTTTCCCCCGGAGAGCCTCCTTATTCCAGAAGGTGGCGTGTCATCATCAGAAGACTCCGAAGATACTACTCGAAAAATTTTCCGAGACCCTTTTGCCCACTGCTTTTGCAAGTTCCCCGCCATCGTTAGGATCCCCGTGAATTTCTACACATCCTTGCCGTTTGTATCCTCATGCCCCGTTACTCCTGTAGGTTCAAGATACCCCGAAATACTCTTTGTTGTTCCAAGAATCCATTTTGTCTACTGCCGTGCAGCTTCTTTTGCACTGCGGATAATTCCTCACAACACCAGGGATCCATTCATCCCCAGTTGTTCTTGAGCTCCACGAAATACTTCGTATTGCTATCTGATCTTTCGAGAATCCTCTGCAGCGTACAACTTTGAGGCTCTTTTTACCTGCTTGCATTATGGTTAGTTCCATATGTCAAGTAATCATCGTTGATATTCCTTGTTCCTACCATTCTGATCCTATTGATTCAACATATGTTGCGAATTCTCGCAATCATCAGTTGTTTCCTACTAAGTCATCCTTCCGGCTCAGACGTTATTTAGTCATGAGTTGGATCCCGGCCAATCATGTTATAATTGATTGTCCCTCTAGCTCTATTCAACTTATTCTTCCTTTGATCAGAGCCTCTGCTTCTGATCTTTTGTTTTGGAATCTTGACCCCCTTGTGCTTAAGCGTCGAATTATTTCGATGTTTCCACAAACCGATGCCTTTGCATTCTCCTTTTTCTGGTTGAATGCCGATACTCATATCAGATCCTTTGTCGACCACTTGACCTTCTGTTGGATTAATATCCGACATTGTCCTTCATATTCTAAATATTGTGCGCTTTCCCCTTGATACATATTGCCTTTGGTAAAATTGTATCCCTTGCCCTTGTCAACTATGCTCTGCTTCCGAGCTCGAGTTCATTACCCCTGAAGCTTGTGGTATATGTTCCTAAGATGCCCCGATGGGTTGAACATATGCCTTCCGTAATCCGTGTGAACTCGAAAGTTATGCGAGTCACACTCATCTGGTGTTTTACCAGATAAATTTTCGACTATGCAACTTCTTCGAAAGACGAGAAGTGAATGAAAGGTTATGCATTGAATAAGTGGGAGTCGACCTTGAACCTAGAGTTCATGCCCATGGACCCGATGTAGAACTTATCATGGAAGCTACTCGTAAAAAGAATTACTTCCCTGGTACAAGTTCATCTTGTATCTCTGAATTGATCCTTTGCAAACACGGTTCCGATTATATTCTCCCCTTGATTCCATTTCCAGGATAAGCTAAAATACTTATCCTCAGCAGATCATTTCACCCGTACAACCTCTACTCTGATTGACCTCCGGGTATTACCCCTAGTAACTGTTACTGGGAAGATTATCACTCCATCACCTCATTCCTAGCCTGATCGGCTATATCATTATCATGCCCAAATTTTAGCTGTGTTACCTGGTCCTTATACCCGGAACACAATTTCCGACGATGAGCAAAACTTACGTCGATCATCCTCATCTTATCCTTTCACCTCGAACAACAAGCTTGATTTCGAGCTTGTGCCGCATCCGTGGATCCATTAACCTTTTGCTTCATCATTCCTTTGACTGGATGCCATCGCTGATCGATTGCATCTTCATGAAATCTCTCGACAAAGATGTCGTGGTCATCACCAATATTTGATTTGTTCCAAGTTATCAATTAAATTCGTGGTGATAAATACCATCCCTACCCCTCGATAATTTGTGATGTCATCGAGGACGTCCCTGACTTCTACCAACACAAACCTGGTTGTGGTTGGTTATTCCCTATATCCCGAGATAACCTTGTGATTGTTTCTCGGTACCTCTTGAGGTCTTTGAATATCAACAAGAATATTGGAGGCGCAATGCTAATTATTCCTTGATCGATTATCCAAACACCGTTGTTCTGGTGAACATCATGAATTTTTCCTCGTCCCTTTAACGAAATGTTTTTGAACTTGCTGTCCTATCATGTATATCATGCTCCGCTCTTTCTTGCGAAATGATATACCCCTAAAACTTGTGTGTAAACACATATTTCTTTCCATTGGCGTGATTAATCAATTAATCACATTTTCCTTTCCATTTGTTTGTTTAACCTTCCTTGATATCATTATGACATAAGCAGGAATAATTCCCTGCTTATGAAAACATCTCGGTCTGCAACTCTGTCAGTGAGACCCTGTTACTACTGTTGCTAACATTTCGGTAACCGCCGATGGACGAGAACTTTGCCTATTGGTCCGCCTCGTTCAACGAGCAGGAAAATGGTTCTCTTCGTCCCTCGCCCTTGGTACCGACGATGTTACCGACATAACTGACAGACTGCCCCCTGACATACCTTGTTGCCATGACCGGTAAAATGTCACCGTTCTCCCTACTTTCGATCGTCCCTCGCCACGGTTCTACACGATCGGAACCTGACCCTCCGGTACATCCTCGATTCCGAACTATCTTTTGGTTCTTGGTTTTGTGTGTTACCACGAGCCACCCTTCGAGAGTTGATCCCTTCCCGAAGCCCTGAACCCTTTTCATACTAAGTTCAGGTATCGATCGAATGTCCATTAGATTGAAACTTCTTATGGTACTTTCACACTTTACTCTCGATGTTTTCCTAAGTTTTAACTCGAGCGATATTTCTGCCACATCCCTTGAATTATCTGCCAGATAATCGACCTTGTAAAAGGTCCGTTCTTCCGAAGTTACTCCTTTTCTTCCCCACTTAAATCTCGGGACGAGATTTCTTGTAGTGGAGGAGATTTGTGACATCCTCAGATCCTAACCTTGTCATCAAGCTAATTAACTTGCCAAGTCATCTCCATTTGCATAGCTTGATCCTAGTGACTAAACAACTCAACTCAAATTCTTCTCTAAATTCCATTCAAATCCAAAGTGCAAATTGGAGTTGTTCAAAAATTGCTGCAAAAATGTTCATCATTTAGCAAAAATTCCATAACAATTAATTGTTAAGGAAAACAACATCACCATGTTGCTAAAATGAATAGTAGCACCTAAAACAGAGCAAATCCAGCAATTCAAAATGCCACTGCATTTATGAAAAATGCATGGGAATTCCTCTGCCTCCCAAAAATATTTGTGGTAGTTCCTAAAAATGCAGAGTCTTTAATAGGCCTAATCCCACATTTTTACAAAGTCCTTTGGTGGCCACAAATTTTTCCCTTTTCTGCCTCTGTTATTAAATAAAACAGAAAAGCAATAGCAGAGAAAGGCCAGGAGCAAACTTACCTGGAATGGGCCGAGCCCAGCCGGCCCAATGCCCTGTTCGCCTACCTGCTCCCCTCCTCGCTGTCACCACCGCACGCGCCCGCGCCGGCGATCCCACACGCGCCGGCCATCCGCCGAAGCCCCGAGGGGATAAGAACCACCCCTGCCTCCCCGTCGTCACCCTTATCCACTCCTCCATCGCCTCTCTCGCTCTCCTCCCCTCTCTCTCGCTCGATCCCATCGCCACCGAGCGGATCCGCCGCCGTGCATCGTCCGTCCTCGCGGCCACCGGCGCCCTCGAGCTCCTCCGCCGTGTCCAAGCTGAGCGCCGGCCTCTGCTTCTTCCTCCTCGGCCAAAAGCTGGGGCCTGGGAGCATTGCTGCTGCCGAATTCATCATCGTCACCGTCTCCGGCCGCCGCATTTGCTCCGTCGACCACGGCCTTCCCTCTGCAGCTACTAAGCATCCGAGGGCCTACGTGCGCCGCGCTGTAAGCCCCAGCTCTTCCTCGCCCCCCCTCGCGTAGCCTAGGACGCGCTGCGCCGTCGTTTCCCCTAGTACCCGAGCTCGGCTCCGCAAGCCTCGTCGCCGGCAAGGCTCCGGCGACCATTTGGTCACCCGCGCGTGCCCAACGGGTTCGCCCGCGCGCGTAGATGCCGTAGAGGCTCAGGCCCGTCCGTTTCGCTCGCCGCAGCTCCGGTTTCCACCTCGCCGTGATTCGGCCTCCGCCAAACCTCGTCGCCGGTGAAGTTCCGGCCAACCCCACGTCCACGCGATAGCAGGAATGGATGCGGCGCTTGATGCTCTTTCGAACGAGCCCAAGAACTCCTGTTTTGGTGCACCGTAGCGGGATTCCGCAGCTCGCCGGCGTGCTCCGTCGCGTCTGGAGCTCGCCGGAGCTTATTCCGGCGAGGCTGCCGACGTGGCCTGACCGGTGGGCCACCCTGAGCCACTGGCAACTGGGTCCCGTGGGCCCAGTTGACTTGTTGACTGGGTCAACCCACTGACATGTGGGCCCAGTCAATTAAACGAATTAAAATAAATGCATAATAAGTTAATTAAGTAATTAGTTAATTAAATCACTAGTTACCCACTGACAGTAGGCCCCACCGCTAACTAAATCTGTAATTAGTTTAGACTAAACCAAATCAACTACTGAGAGGCTGACATGTGGGTCCCACTGGACCCACTGTCAGGTTTGACCCCAGCCAACTGCGCTGTTGACTGCTGATGTCACTACTGCGTCATGCTGACGTCATTTCTCCTTTCTGAATAAATTTCGTTAACTCAAATAATTCCAGAAATTCCATAAATTGCTTTAATCTTCGAAAATTCATAACTTTTAAACCGTAGCTCGGATCGAAAAAGTTTATATATGAAAATCGATCAGAAAAATGAGAAGAATCCGAATTTGCCCTCCTCATGCCTATCACATGCCTCTAGCATGAAGAACATGGAAGTTTCCCCTCCGTTTCATCTGTTCGATAAACGTCCGGAGCCTGGGAAAATATTACCGGATATACTCCCGCTCCGTCTGTAGCACCTAACATCACATTAGGCAACTCTTCACTGCATCCTAGCTGTCACGTGCCTCTATCACCGCAACCCTGAAACCTTCCCCTCTCCGGTCATCTGTCCGGTACAGGTCCGGAACCGGGAATACTTTCCCGGATGGGTTCCCCTTCTCCGTTATCGGTAGCACTGCGTTAGCTGGTCACGCTTGGTGATTACTTTCGTTACTGTGTATTTATATTGTTTCTTCTCCCCCTTTCTTCCCGGTAGACCCCGAGACCGCTGACGGTGCCCTGATGATCGACTACTTCACCGCCGTTGTTCCTTTTCATTTGCCAAGCAACCAGGCAAGCAACCCCCCCTTGAGCATTCCGATATCGCCTATGTCTATTCTCTCTTATTCTTGCATTAGAATTGCTGCTACTGCTACTGCTCCTATTACTGTTGCATAGCCTGTTTTTGCTAAATTGTTGATACCAGCCTTTATTCATATACTGCTTAGTGTAGGTTGGGTAGCACTGCTATGGACCCACACTCTCGTAGTTGCCTCGCATAGTACCCTTGTCTCGATCAACCGATCGAGCCCCTTTCCCCTGACCTTCTTCACATCACCGCACAACCCCCCCTAATATGCTCGACTCCGCAGTGTTAACATCGGGTGACGAGGGTGATACCTCCGAACTCACTTCTGATGTTGTCCCTGTATTATAGCTAGCTCGTTGTGGGTTACCGAGGGTGATTCCTCTTCCCACTTCCGACTTAGCTTTTGTCGTGCATCCGCTATGGTGAATACCGCCGAGGGTGATTCCTCCGGTACCACCTTATCGGGACTTGTCGTCTAGGAATCCAACGAGGGTGATTCCTCGGATTCCTCATCGGCATGGAAACCACATGGATGCCCTGTTTCACCATACCGTGTTTAAAGACGTATCGATCCCCGAGGCCGGACGTCGCCAGGAACAAAGGCGTGCGGCCAGAGGTATCGTGCGTCTGAAGACACTTTGAAGTTTACCGTGTTTAAAGACGTATCGATCCCCGAGGCCGAACGTCGCCAGGAACAAAGGCGTGCGGCCAGAGGTATCGTGCGTCTGATGACACTTTGAAGTGACTACTGCACATGTTGGATGGAGGCGGGTTGACCCAGAGGGGTACCCGCGAGTGCCTTTGAGGCGTGAGCTGTGGAGTCGGGTGACCAGAGAGGGTACCCGCGAGATAACTACGAGGCGTGGCCGGTCATTTCCAGTCCTTGTCACAAGTCCTCGAGACGGGACGACGGGGCCAACAGTATCGTAGGCTCTGCTCGTTACCGCGCGCTCCCAACACACTAAGCGATTTGGATATTTGATCCGAGAGGCCTCCGGGCCGATAGCACTAACCACCACGTGGGTGTGAGTGGGTGCTCTGCGTCGTATACATCAGCCGGAGTCGTCACGACGTCAGCGATTGAGCGGCCCGTTCGGATTGGACTTAGGATGCAACTGCGCTTGTATAAGGGGTTGCTAGGTCTGCTACCGAACGGCCTCGCAACGTGCGGAGCGTCCGGGGCGATGGCCCCGACCCCCGGGGGCATAGGTTTAGTCCGGCGTGCTCGATCCTCTCTGGCGGTATCCGGTCGGGTTGCGGCGTATTGTTTAGCCGAGGGCGGGCACGACCTGATGGTGTGTCCGGCCGGAGTTAAGCGAGCGTGGTGGGTAACTTGGTGCACCCCTGCAGGGAAGAAAACATCTATCGATAGCCTGTCCTACGGTAACGGACACTCGGAGTTGTATCCACTTCGGTACAACTAGAACTGGTGACTTGAGATATGAGGTTGATGTTGCTGCAAACACTATATATTATTATGATGAAACTATTCTGCTCCCTTCTATTTGCTGCAAGACCCTGAAGATGCTAGTCTTCGTTAGGACTAGGCTTTTCCCCTCTCTACTCTGGCTTTCTGCAGTCTAGTCCACCCACATAAAGCCTCCTTTGAAAATATGCATTCCTAGTATAGATCTGATGTAAGTCTTGCTGAGTACTTTGGATGAGTACTCACGGTTGCTTTGCTCCCTCTTTTGTCCTACCCGCTTGATAAACCAGACGACGGAGCCATGGTGCCTGCAGCCCCCGTTGACGACTACTACTACCAGCCCGAGGCTGGCTACTACTACTACCCGGCCGGCGAGTACTTCTACGAGGAGCCGGCGGACGACGACCAGGAGTAGGATCGGAGGTCCCAGGCAGGAGGCCTGCGCCTTTTCGATCGTAGCTTTTATTTTGCCCCGCCTTTGTAAAAGGCCTATCTTCTGCTGTGTTGTATCTGTACCCAGATACCTAACGCTTCCGCTGACTATGTGTGTGACATCATGTTATGTATTCGAGCCCTCGAGGCCCCTGGCTTGTAATATATGACTTGTATGTATTTATTTATGTTTTAGAGTTGTGCTGTGATTCCTTCACGTGAGTCCTTAGGCTTGATCGTGTGCATTTGCGTGTATGATTAGTGCACGGTCGGGCCGGGGTCGTCACAAAAAGCTTACTGAGACAATGAATCCGTAGTAATTAAGTTGCCTCATGAGAAAATCACACAGAACTGAAAGTTTTACAATATGATACTGAAACATCAAATAGATTTGTAATGAGCATGGTGTGCAAATATGATAAAGTGGTATCTCGCTTGCCCCCTTTAGTGAAGCAAAACATAAATGCAGGGGCACCTCCAAGGTTTAAGTGACGACTAGATACAATGATTTCAGAATAAACGATATCATAATCATGCAAAAGACAATGGTACTTTGGGACAATGCACATTACACTCAGAATGACAATCATGCTCTCAGTAGTTGGTGCTTTAAAGAAGTTGGAGACTCTCGAACCGTGGCTTTTGTTGGCAAGGTTGAAAACCCGTGGTCGGAAACAAAGACAAAGCATGTACCAGAGCTCTTGGTTTTAAAAACAGAAGTAATAATTATTTTTTTGGATATGCATGTTTCGTCAACGAATGCTAGCAGATAACTCAATCACTTCTTGATATGGACAAGTTTCGAGGAACGGCTCCCGAATGAGGACGATCACATCCTCTTAATCTCCTTTGTTTATCACTGCCAAAGTTTTCTGATTTCTCATGAACAAAGCGTGAAGGAGGGTTTGTTTGTTGTATTATTTTTTAATGAGCCGGGCGCACTCTATGCCAGTTCCTTCTCGTATTATGGGTTTGCACATTAGACATGCAATCCCGGGGTGAAGCTTGTCCAACTTAAAAAGATCATGAATTGACTACTACTTCCTCATGAGCTAAAACAGAGGCACAAAATAGAAATGCTTTTTTGAATAATTTCGAGATGGTACATGAAAGTCTTCGTTAGGAATGGCAGGTAAATACCATGTATAGGAAGGTATGGTGGACTCATATGGCATAACTGGTTTAAAGGATTTGGATGCACAAAAGACTGGGAGCGACCAACTAAAAGAGCAATGACGGTCATAATCATGCAGAGCGACAAAGCAACATTGAATCAGGCATGGAAGTTATATCTGTCACATCCCTAGATCAACCCCTGTGGTCCTTGCCTGGTCATCATGTCATCATGTTTTAAAATTTAAATGAACTTGAAATGGGGATGACTAAACCCTAGCACCAAAATCAAAGCAATTAGGTTTAACCTAAAAATATTTTCAATAAACCCAAAAATGCCTTCATTAATGTTTGATAATTTTGGCAAGGGTTTTGGTCCAAACCAAAAAATATTGAACATTTTTAGGGAATTATTTGGGCTTTGAATTAAATCATAAGTATTTGAGTTGGGGCCATTTAAATGCTATATATTTTTAAATTGCTCCAATAATTCTGGAAAATTGTGAGGGGCTTTGGAATAATTCTTTTAGTCCCTACAAATTTATCAGAAGAAAATAAATTGATTTAGTATTTTTTTACTAAATCAGAAACAAATGACAGAAATAGAAAAGAGAACAAAACAGAAAGATTTTATAGAGAGAGAGAACGTTTACCTACAGCTTACCTGGCCCAGCCCACCTGACCGGGCACTGTTAGCCCAGCCCACCAGGCCTCCCCACCGTCTTCAACCTCTACCAGTAGGCAGAGGCGTGTCGACGCGCGCGCGCCAGAGCTCCACCTCCTGCTTCGCGCTGGAGGCCGCTCCTTCACCCTGATCTGCGCCGCTGGAGACGTCTCGAGCCCCCTGGCCCTTTCCCCTCACTCTCTGGTCATTCTCCCTCCTTCCCCTCGCGTTCCCGCAGCCACCCGAGAGCCAGCCGTCGCCGCCGCTCACCGTTGCCGCACCCAGAGCCTCCCCCTCGACCCCTCGGCGTGCCCAGTAGCTTGGCTACCTCGTCCTCGACCTCATCACCAAGCCAGGCGACGCCGGAAGCCCTGAAACGCCGCCGTCTTCGTCTTCTTCAACCTCGGTCCGCCGAGATCGCCGGCGGCCATGTGCCCGCTCCGGTGCTTCCTCAAGCTCGCCGAGGCCACCACTACATTCGCCGTGAGCCCCTGCCTGTTTCCCCTCTCTCCCTCCGGTCGATTTCTCCACCTAGCCAAGCTAACCACCGCACCCGAGAGCTTGGCTCCGCCGGCCAAGTCGCCGCCGTGGCCACAACCACCATAGCTTGCATCCGAGCTCGCCATTGCACTCCTTGCACTCCCGCGCATCGGACAGGGCCACCCGTTGCTCCTGGAGTGGCCCGTAGCGCCATTTCGTTCATCACCCGAACTCCGGCGCCGCCAAACCTCGACGCCGCGCTTGCTTCCGGCCACCCCAGCCGCTGACTCCGGTCCCATTGGATGCGGAAGAGCGCCAGCTACGCGTAGAGACCAACCGTGGCTCAAACCGTGGCCTGTAGGCGAAACCCGAGCCGCTCCAGCGTGCCTCCGCCGCGTTTTTGGTCGCCGCCGGCGTAACTCCGTCGACACTGACTTGGCAAGTCATTAGCCACTAATGACGCCCTAATTAACCCCCCTAGAGCCACTGCCATGTGGGCCCCTATACCTGTTTAGGTTAGTTTTATTTTCTGTTTAGTTTAAACTAACCCAACGGGCCCCACGTGACAGAGTTGACCAAGCTGACGTGGCTGTTGACTGGGCCCACATGTCATCGACACTAACCAGCCCCAGTCACTGACCAGTGGACCCCACTGGTCAGGTTTGACCTGGACCAGCCCTGTTGACTGCTGACATCACAGTGACGCAGTGCTGACGCAATAAAGCCTTTCTGGAATTAAAATAAATTAGAAAAGGTTTAGAAATTCCAGAAAATGCTTTAAACTTCTAAAAATCATATAAAATCAACCGTAGCTCAGATGAAAATAATTTATATATGAAAATTGATCAGAAAAATCCAAGGAATCTGTTTATGGCATTTTCATGCATGTTCGAATAACTTACAGCCACTGTTTAGGACAATTTGAATAAATGGCATTTGAATAATCATATATGGGGTTTGAATTTGAACCTTTGGTTCAAACCAACTTCATTTAATTGTGTTGCTAGTTGCATTAGCTCAACCAACAGCATATTGCCATGTCATGATCATGCATCATATTGTCGCATTGCATTGATTGTGTTCTTTCTCTGTTTGCCGGTTTTGTTCTCCCTCAGTAGACGACGTTCCGACGATGAGTTCGATGACACCGATGAAGAGCTATTAATATCTTCAGAAGTGCCAGGCAAGCAGAACCCCCTTGTTCATTCCGATACAATCCCACTCTCTCGCTCCTGCTCTCCTTTACTGCATTAGGACAACAACGATTGAACTGCTTTTTGCTGCGGTAGCTGAACCCCTTTCCTCTGCATGACCTGTCATTGCCACAGTAAATAGTTGAAACCCACTAGCATGAGTAGGAGTTGTTTGAGCCATGTTGTGCCTACTCATTCATGCTTTCTGGTTATGCCTGCTATTGCTTAGAGTCGTGTCAGGTCTGATTCATCGGGGATGAATTGGAATGTGGTGAACATGTCCTACTGTGTGTGAGCTAAGTGTGTGAACACGTTTTGGTAAAGGTAGCGGTGAGAGGCCATGTAGGAGTACATGGTGGGTTGTCTCACTGGAACCGTCCTTAAGAACTGAGTTCTGTGTAAGTTGTCCAATGACTAGTTACTACCACACATTGGGTTCCGGTAACTCGACCCCTCTCGACTTATTAATCAACTAGATCTCTGTCCAGGAGTTGCAACTAGTTTCTGGTGTTTGTAGGTAGTGCTAGTAGTCTACCAAGTGGCACACGGTACATGTGGGCTTGGGTCAGACTAGGCACCGTGGCACGGTGTACCAAGCATAGATCCATCCGTCGAGGTGGGCTTGGGAACCCTGCGCACATCATTTGGGGCCGTGAGCGAAACCCCGGCCGGATCTCCCCACGGATGGAACCCGAATAGGCGATAAACCTGGACGAGAGACTTGTGTGGTTAGTCAGGTCGTGGTCGACACCCTCGCCAGGCTTCCGCTTGAAGGTTGCCGAGATACACGACGTGTACATGGCGGTAAGTGGTGAGAGCGTGTGTGAAGAAGTACACCCCTGCAGGGTTAACATGATCTATTCGAATAGCCGGGTCCGCGGTTATGGACTTCTTGGATGCTTACGTGGTACATAGACAAGTGAAAGTGGATACTCTAAAATGCTCAAGACAAGTGTGAGTGCTATGGATGGCCTTCTCGTAGGTAGACGGGAATGGATCCATAGTGGTGTATTGATTGGTGAATATGTGGACTCGTGTGCGCCACCTCAAAAGAGTTACTTGCAGTCATAGTTCAGGATAGCCACCGAGTCAAAGCTGGCTTGCTGCAGTCAAACTCCACCACCCCTTTGTTGATACTGATGCATATGTAGTTGAAGGAAATATGCCCTAGAGGCAATAATAAAGTTGTTATTTATATTTCCTTATATCATGATAAATGTTTATTATTCATGCTAGAATTGTATTAACCGGAAACTTAGTACATGTGTGAATACATAGACAAAACAGTATGTCCCTAGTATGCCTCTACTAGACTAGCTCATTGATCAAAGATGGTTATGTTTCCTAGCCATAGACATGAGTTGTCATTTGATCAACGGGATCACATCATTAGGAGAATGAGGTGATGGACAAGACCCATCCGTTAGCATAGCACTATGATCGTTTAGTTTTACTGCTATTGCTTTCTTCATGACTTATACATGTTCCTATGACTATGAGATTATGCAACTCTCGAATACCGTAGAACACCTTGTGTGCTATCAAACGTCACAACGTAACTGGGTGATCATAAAGATGCTCTACAGGTGTCTCCAAAAGTATTCGTGGTGTTGGCATAGATCAAGATTAGGATTTGTCACTCCGAGTGTCGGAGAGGTATCGCTGGGCCCTCTCGGTAACACACATCATAATAAGCCTTGCAAGCAAAAGACTAATGAGATAGTCACGAGATGATGTGTTACGGAACGAGTAAAAGAGACTTGCCGGTGACGAGATTGAACTAGGTATAGAGATACCGACGATCGAATCTCGGGCAAGTAACATACCGATGACAAAAGGAACAACGTATGTTGTTATGCGGTTTGACCGATAAATATCTTCGTAGAATATGTAGGAACCAATATGAGCATCCAGGTTCCGCTATTGGTTATTGACCGGAGATGAGTCTCGGTCATGTCTACATAGTTCTCGAACCCGTAGGGTCCGCACGCTTAACGTTTGATGACGATCGGTATTATGAGTTTATGAGTTTTGATGTACCGAAGGTAGTTCGGAGTCCCGTATGAGATCAAGGACATGACGAGGAGTCTCGGAATGTCCGAGACATAAAGATTGATATATTGGACGACTATATTCGGACACCGGAAGTGTTCCAGAAAAGTTTCGGATTTAACTGGATTGCCGGAGGGGGTTACCGGAACCCCCCACGAGGGGGGGTGGTCCATAGTGGGCCTTGAGGAAAGGAGAGAGGCAGCCCATAGAGGCTGGCTGGCGCCCCACCAGGGGATCCTAGTTGGACTAGGATTGGGGGGCGCCACCTCTCCCTCTTTTTCCTTTCCCTCTCTTCCTTCTTGGTGGACTCCTACTAGGAATAGGATTGCAATCCTATTCCTAGTAGGATTGCCATAGCCGCACCATAGGAGGCCGGCCGGCCCTCCTCCCTTGCTCCTTTATATACGGGGGCAGGGGGGCACCCAAAGACACACAAGTTGAATTGTTCCAGCCGTGTGCGGTGCCCCCCTCCACAGAAACACACCTCGGTCATACCGTTGCAGTGCTTAGGCGAAGCCCTGCGCCGGTAAACACATCATATCCGTCACCACGCCGTCGTGCTGACAAAACTCTCCCGTGAAGCTCAACTGGATCAAGAGCTCGTGGGACGTCATCAAGCTGAACGTGTGCTGAACGCGGAGGTGCCGTACGTTCGGTGCTTGATCGGTTGAATCGCGAAGAAGTTCGACTACATCAACCGCGTTGTTCTAACGCTTCCGCTTCCGGTCTACGAGGGTACGTAGACACACTCTTCCCTCTCGTTGCTATGCATCTGGTAGATAGATCTTGCATGATCGTAGGAAAATTTTAAAATACTACGTTCCCCAACAGTGGCATCATGAGCCAGGTCTATGCGTAGATGATATGCACGAGTAGAACACAATGAGTTGTGGGCGATACTAGTCATACTGCTTACCAGCATGTCATACTTTGCTTCGGCGGTATTGTGAGATGAAGCGGCCCGGACCGACATTACGCGTACGCTTACGCGAGACTGGTTTCACCGTTATGAGCACACGTTGCTTAAAGGTGACTGGCGGGTGTCTGTCTCTCTCACTTTAGCTGAATCAAGTGTGGCTACGCCCGGTCCTTGTGAAGGTTAAAACATCACATACTTGACGAAACATCGTTGTGGTTTTGTATGCGTAGGTAAGAACGGTTCTTGCTAAGCCCGTAGCAGCCACGTAAAACTTGCAACAACAAAGTAGAGGACGTCTAACTTGTTTTTGCAGGGCATGTTGTGATGTGATATGGTTAAGACATGATGAGTTATACGGTTTTGTATGAGATGATCATGTTTTGTAATGTTATCGGCAACTGGCAGGAGTCATATGGTTGTCGCTTTATTGTATGAAATGCAGTCGCCATGTAATTGCTTTACTTTATCACTAAGCGGTAGCGATAGTCGTAGAAGCAATAGTTGGCGAGACGACAACGATGCTACGATGGAGATCAAGGTGTCGCGCCGGTGACGAAGGTGATCATGACGGTGCTTTGGAGATGGAGATCAAAAGCACAAGATGATGATGGCCATATCATGTCACATATTTTGATTGCATGTGATGTTTATCTTATTATGCTTCTTATTTTGCTTAGAACAACGGTAGCATTATAAGATGATCCCTTACTAAATTTCAAGGTATAAGTGTTCTCCCTGAGTATGCACCGTTGTGAAAGTTCGTCGTGCCGAGACACCACGTGATGATCGGGTGTGATAAGCTCTACGTTCAAATACAACGGGTGTAAGCCAGTTTTGCACACGCAGAATACTCGGGTTAAACTTGACGAGCCTAGCATATGCAGATATGGCCTCGGAACACTGGAGACCGAAAGGTCGAGCGTGAATCATATAGTAGATATGATCAACATAAGATGTTCACCATTGAAACTACTCCATCTCACGTGATGATCGGACATGGTTTAGTTGATTTGGATCACGTGATCATTTAGATGACCGGAGGGATGTCTATCTAAGTGGGAGTTCTTTAAGTAATATGATTAAATTGAACTTTAATTTATCATGAACTTAGTCCTGGTAGTATTAGCATATCTATGTTGTAGATCAATAGCTCGCGATGTTGCTCCACGTTTATTTTTTTATATGTTCCTAGAGAAAACCAAGTTGAAAGATGTTAGTAGCAATGATGCGGAATTGTTCCGTGATCTGAGGATTATCCTCATTGCTGCACAGAGAAATATGTCCTTGATGCACCGCTAGGTGACAGACCTATTGCAGGAGCAGATGTAGACGTTATGAACGTTTTGACAAAAGCTCGGTATGATGACTACTTGATAGTTTAGTGCACCATGCTTTACGGCTTATAACCGGGACTTCAAAAACGTTTTGAACGCCACGGACCATATGAGATGTTCCAAGAGTTGAAATTAGTATTTCATACTCATGCCCGTGTCGAGAGGTATAAGACTTCTGACAGTACTTTGCCTACAAGATGGAGGAGAATAGCTCAACCAGTGAGCATGTGCTCAGATTGTCTGGGTACTACAATTACTTGAATCAAGTGGGAGTTAATCTTCCAGATAAGATAGTAATTGACAAAGTTCTCTAGTCACTATCACCAAGTTAGTAGAACTTCGTGATGAACTATAATATGCAAGGGATGACGAAGGTAATTCCCGAGCTCTTCGCAATGCTAAAATCGGCGAAGGTAGAAATCAAGAAAGAACATCAAGTGTTGATGGTTAATAAGACCACTTGTTTCAAGTAAAGGGCAAAGGGATAGAAGGGGAACTTCAAGAAGAATGACAAGCAAGTTGTCACTCCCATGAAGAAACCCAAAGCTAAACTCAAGCCTGAAACTAAGTGCTTCTACTGCAAAGGAAATGGTCACCGGAAGTGGAACTGCCCTAGATACTTGGCGGATAAGAAGGATGGCAAAGTGAACAAAGGTATATTTGATATACAGATTATTGATGTGTATTTTACTAGTGTTCATAGCAACCCCTCGGTATTTGATACTGGTTCAGTTGCTAAAGAGTAGTAACTCGAAATGGGAGTTACATAATGAACAGAAACTAGTTAAAGGATGAAGTGACGATGTGTATTGGAAGTAGTTCCAAGATTGATATGATCATCATCGCACACTCCCTATACTTTCGGGATTAGTGTTGAACCTAAATAAGTGTTATTTCGTGTTTGTGTTGAGCATGAATATGATTTGATCATGTTTATTGCAATATGGTTATTCATGTAAGTCAGAGAATAATTGTTGTTCTGTTTACATGAATAAAACCTTCTATGGTCATACACCCAATGAAAATGGTTTGTTGGATCTCGATCGTGTGATACACATATTCATAATATTGAAGCCAAAAGATGCAAGGTTAATAATGATAGTGCAACTTATTTGTGGCACTGCCGTTTAGGTCATATTGGTGTAAAGCGCATGAAGAAACTCCATAGTGATGGACTTTTTGGAATCACTTGATTATGAATCACTTGATGCTTGCGAACCATGCCTCATGGGCAAGATGACTAAAACTCCGTTCTCCGGAACAATGGAGCGAGCAACAGATTTGTTGGAGATCATACATACAGATGTATGTGGACCAATGAGTGTTGAAGCTCGCGGCGGGTATCGTTATTTTCTGACCTTCACTGATGATTTGAGCAGATATGGGTATATCTACTTAATGAAGCACAAGTTTGAAACATTTGAAAAGTTCAAAGAATTTTAGAGTGAAGTGGAGAATCATCGTAACAAGAAAATAAGAGTTTCTACGATATGATCGTAGAGGTAAAATATTTGAGTTAGCGAGTTTGGCCTTCAATAAAAACAATGTGAAATAGTTTCACTACTCACGCCACCTGGAACACCACAGTGTAATGGTGTGTCCGAACGTCATAACCGTACTTTATTAGATATGGTGCGATCGATGATGTCTCTTACCGATCTACCACTATCGCTTTTGGGGTTATGCATTAGAGACAGCTACATTCACGTTAAATAGGGCACCATCTAAATCCGTGGAGATGACACCGTATGAACTGTGGTTTGACGAGAAACCTAAGCTGTCATTTCTTTAAGTTTGGGACTGCGATGCTTATGTGAAAAAGTTTCAACATGATAAGCTCGAACCCAATTCGGAGAAGTAAATCTTCATAGGATACCCAAAAAAGAAACTGTTGGGTACACCTTCTATCACAGATCCTAAGGCAAGGTCTTTGTTGCTAAGAGTGGATCCTTTCTAGAGAAGGAGTTTCTCTCGAAAGAAGTGAGTGGGAGGAAAGTAGAACTTGATGAGGTAATTGTACCTTCTCCCGAATTGGAAGGTAGTACATCACAGAAACTCGTTCCAGTGATTCCTACACCAATTAGTGAGGAAGCTAATGATGATGATCATGAAACTTCAGATCAAGTTTCTGCTGAACTTCGTAGATCAACCAGAGTTCGTTCCGCACCAGAGTGGTACGGCAACCCAGTTCTGGAAATCATGTTACTAGACCATGATGAACCTACGAACTATGAGGAAGCGATGATGAGCCCAGATTCCGCAAAATGGCATGAGGCCATGAAATCTGAGATGGGATCCATGTATGAGAACAAAGTGTGGACTTTGGTTGACTTGCCCGATGATCGGCAGGCCATCGAAAATAAATGGATCTTTAAGAGGAAGACCGACGCAGACGGTAATGTTACTGTTTACAAAGCTCGACTTGTTGCGAAAGGGTTTCGACAAGTTCAAGGAGTTGACTACGATGAGACTTTCTCACCTGTAGCGATGCTTAAGTCTGTCCGAATCATGTTAGCAATTGCCGCATTTTATGATTATGAAATCTGGCAAATGGATGTCAAAACTGCATTCCTGAATGGATATCTCAAAGAAGAGTTGTATATGATGCAACCAGAAGGTTTTGTCGATCCAAAAAGGTGCTAACAAAGTATGCAAGCTCCAGCGATCCATCTATGGACTGGTGCAAGCATCTCGGAGTTGGAATATACGCTTTGATGAGGTGATCAAAGCATATGGTTTTATACAGACTTTTGGAGAAGCCTGTATTTACAAGAAAGTGAGTGGGAGCTCTGTAGCATTTCTAATATTATATGTGGATGACATATTGTTGATTGGGAATGATATAGAATTTCTGGATAGCATAAAAGGATACTTGAATAAGAGTTTTTCAATGAAAGACCTCGGTGAAGCTGCTTATATATTAGGCATCAAGATCTATAGAGATAGATCAAGACGCTTAATTGGACTTTCACAAAGCACATACCTTGATAAGATTTTGAAGAAGTTCAAAATGGATCAGTCAAAGAAAGGGTTCTTGCCTGTATTACAAGGTATGAAGTTGAGTAAGACTCAATGCCCGACCACTGCAGAAGATAGAGAAAAAATGAAAGTCATTCCCTATGCCTCAGCCATAGGATCTATCATGTATGCAATGCTGTGTACCAGACCTGATGTGTGCCTTGCTATAAGTCTAGCAGGGAGGTACCAAAGTAATCCAGGAGTGGATCACTGGACAGCGGTCAAGAACATCCTGAAATACCTGAAAAGGACTAAGGATATGTTTCTCGTATATGGAGGTGACAAAGAGCTCGTCGTAAACGGTTACGTCGATTCTAGCTTTGACACTGATCCGGATGACTCAAAGTCACAAACCGGATATGTATTTTTATTGAACGGTGGAGCTGTCAGTTGGTGCAGTTCCAAGCAGAGCGTCGTGGCGGGATCTACGTGTGAAGCGGAATACATAGCTGCTTCAGAAGCAGCAAATGAAGGAGTCTGGATGAAGGAGTTCATATCCGATCTAGGTGTAATACCTAGTGCATCGGGTCCAATGAAAATCTTTTGTGACAACACTGGAGCCATAGCCTTGGCGAAAGAATCCAGGTTTCACAAGAGAACAAAGCACATCAAAAGACGCTTCAATTCCATCCGCGATCTAGTCAAGGAGGGAGACATAGAGATTTGCAAAATACATATGGATCTGAATGTTGCAGACCCGTTGACTAAGCCTCTTCCACGGGCAAAACATGATTAGCACCAGGACTCCATGGGTGTGAGGATCATCACTTTGTAATCTAGATTATTGACTCTAGTTCAAGTGGGAGACTGAAGGAAATATGCCCTAGAGGCAATAATAAAGATGTTATTTGTATTTCCTTATATCATGATAAATGTCTTTTATTCATGCTAGAATTGTATTAACCGGAAACTTAGTACATGTGTGGATACATAGACAAAACAATATGTCCCTAGTATGCCTCTACTAGACTAGCTCATTGATCAAAGATGGTTATGTTTCCTAGCCATAGACATGAGTTGTCATTTGATCAACGGGATCACATCATTAGGAGAATGATGTGATGGACAAGACCCATCCGTTAGCATAGCACTATGATCGTTTAGTTTTACTGCTATTGCTTTCTTCATGACTTATACATGTTCCTATGACTATGAGATTATGCAACTCCCGAATACCGTAGGAACACCTTGTGTGCTATCAAACGTCACAACGTAACTGGGTGATCATAAAGATGCTCTACAGGTGTCTCCAAAAGTATTCGTGGTGTTGGCATAGATCAAGATTAGGATTTGTCACTCCGAGTGTCGGAGAGGTATCTCTGGGCCCTCTCGGTAACACACATCATAATAAGCCTTGCAAGCAAAAGACTAATGAGATATTCACGAGATGATGTGTTACGGAACGAGTAAAAGAGACTTGCCGGTAACGAGATTGAACTAGGTATAGAGATACCGACGATCGAATCTCGGGCAAGTAACATACCGATGACAAAAGGAACAACGTATGTTGTTATGCGGTTTGACCGATAAAGATCTTCGTAGAATATGTAGGAACCAATATGAGCATCCAGGTTCCGCTATTGGTTATTGACCGGAGATGAGTCTCGGTCATGTCTACATAGTTCTCGAACCCGTAGGGTCCGCACGCTTAATGTTTGATGACGATCGGTATTATGAGTTTATGAGTTTTGATGTACCGAAGGTAGTTCGGAGTCCCGGATGAGATCAAGGACATGACGAGGAGTCTCGGAATGTCCGAGACATAAATATTGATATATTGGACGACTATATTCGGACACCGGAAGTGTTCCGGAAAAGTTTCGGATTTAACTGGATTGCCGGAGGGGGTTACCGGAACCCCCCACGAGGGGGGGTGGTCCATAGTGGGCCTTGAGGAAAGGAGAGAGGCAGCCCATAGAGGCTGGCCGGCGCCCCACCAGGGGATCCTAGTTGGACTAGGATTGGGGGGCGCCACCTCTCCCTCTTTTTCCTTTCCCTCTCTTCCTTCTTGGTGGACTCCTACTAGGAATAGGATTGCAATCCTATTCCTAGTAGGATTGCCCTAGCCGCACCATAGGAGGCCGGCCGGCCCTCCTCCCTTGCTCCTTTATATACGGGGGCAGGGGGGCACCCAAAGACACACAAGTTGAATTGTTCCAGCCGTGTGCGGTGCCCCCCTCCACAGAAACACACCTCGGTCATACCGTTGCAGTGCTTAGGCGAAGCCCTGCGTCGGTAAACACATCATATCCGTCACCACGCCGTCGTGCTGACGAAACTCTCCCGTGAAGCTCAACTGGATCAAGAGCTCGTGGGACGTCATCAAGCTGAACGTGTGCTGAACGCGGAGGTGCCGTACGTTCGGTGCTTGATCGGTTGAATCGCGAAGAAGTTCGACTACATCAACCGCGTTGTTCTAACGCTTCCGCTTCCGGTCTACGAGGGTACGTAGACACACTCTTCCCTCTCGTTGCTATGCATCTGGTAGATAGATCTTGCGTGATCGTAGGAAAATTTTAAAATACTACGTTCCCCAACAGTAGTTAGTTCTGATGTAAGTCTTGCTGAGTACCTTTGTACTCACGTTTGCTTAATTTATGTTTTGCAGAGAGACTTCAGTCTCGCTAGTGGTTCCGCGTGGACTTCGACGTTTAGCTTGTTACCTCAGCTACGGTCTTGTGCCCTTGGGAGGGTCTTATAGATAGTCAGGCTTTTCAGCCTTTTTCATTTGTAGTTGTCTGTACCCAGACATGTTATGCTTCCGTTGCCTGTATGCTCTGTATGTTGGGTCATGTGACCTCTGATTGTATTAAATGCTATGATGGCTCTTCTGGGCCTTTATCTATATGAGTTATTGAGTTATGTTGTGATGCCATGTTGTACAACACATACTTGCATGTTATGCGTACGTGTAATGTGTATTGCTATGTGTGGGATCCGACACCTAGTTGTTTACATTTGGTAGCCTATCTTACAGGGAAATGTCTCCTAGTGCTTCCACTGAGCCTTGGTAGCTTGCTACTGCTCCGGAACACTTAGGCTGGCCGGCTTGTGTCCTTCTTCGTTCCCGTGTCTATCCCTTAGGGGAAATGTCACGCGTTGTTCCTTTAAGTCCTTGTAGCTTGCTACGACTTGGGTTCATACGTTGATGACCGACACGTTCGTTGCTGGGTCATGTATGCCTGTCTCTGTAATTTAGTGCCACTTTTGGTTTATAACTGGTCATGTCGGACCGGGTTCTCTGTCATATGGATGCTAGCGACACTATCATATACGTGTGCCAAAATGCGCAAACGGTCCCGGGCCAGGTAAGGTGGCACCCGTGGGGATACCGTGCGTGAGGCCGCAAAGTGATATGATGTGTTACAGGTAAGACCTGTGTGACTTAGGATCGGGGTCCCGACAATATCGCTACTCAGAAATTAAAGATCATCAAGGCTTGACAGACTTTCTTTACAGTCTTAAATATGCGTGAGCATACGCCAAGTCAATCAAAATAAATTCTTGAAGGAAGATATCACTAAACCATACCACATCATAGGCAAACAAATCATGTTGGTACTCCAATAACACATTGGAAACCCCCCAGCTATTTGAGACTAACAATAAGAAAACATGAACTACTAAGCACCATTATGCACGTAGCATTTTTATCATAGACATATCGACCTGTGCAACAGAAGCCAACTCTCTTAACAAGATAAGCATGATGACTAAAGAGAGTTCCAGCGACCAACTAAACAAAAGCTCTTAAAAAGATAAGCATGAAAACTAAGAGCTAAGCATGACAGTAGCTATTGAAAGACAAAGAACACACACAGCAAAGATAGACATGAAAATTCTATGTTGTGTTCTAGGTTGAAGTGGAGCGTATTTCTCTCCCACTCAAAGAAAGCTGAGTTCCAACTCGTTATGAACAGCAAGCAAAGCTAAAGAAAACTAAAAAGGAAACTAAAAGAAAGACGCTCCAAGCATAGCACATAACACATGAAGTGATAAAAATATAGTGGAACGAAAGACGAACTGATAATTGTTGATGGAGAAGGGGATGCAC
Organism: Secale cereale; assembly: GCA_902687465.1. NCBI lineage: Eukaryota > Viridiplantae > Streptophyta > Magnoliopsida > Poales > Poaceae > Secale > Secale cereale. Next base: position 562,993,823 of record LR738713.1, on the reverse strand, counting down.
GGGGGCATCCCCAAGCTTAGACGCTTGAGTCTTCTTGAATATTTCTTGGGGGTGCATGGGGGCATCCCCAAGCTTGAGCGTTTGACACTCCTGAATCTTTTTATCATCTTCCCTCGCACACTTGAAAACTCCCTTCATACATAACTCATCATAATCTGATTAGCGAGGTTAGTACCCATAATAAAATAATTGTTCCTTGCTAGAAATAAGGATATTCTTGAAGGTCTACTGTTTCTCAAGATTGCCAAAAGGTTTTTGCAAAGAAAAAGCAAGCTCAAGGTTTGCAAAATGAAGAAAAGGCAAAATAGGACAGAATCTGTGAAAAACAGACCAGCAGGTAGTAAATGATTTTTTCGGGGCACTTCTGCAACTCAAATCAAAAAACTCAGAACAGACGCCCGAAAGACAATTGTATAGAGCACGCTGTCGAAAACATTCAGACCAAAAAGATGATCTGGTGATTTTATACGAATTTTTCTGTCCAAGGACAGAATCTGTTTCCTGGACAGCACGTCACAACTTTTGAACTTTCTTGCAATCAGAGGCTACACTTGGCACAAAGTTGAAAAGTAAAGATACAATGATGATGCTACTGTAGTAACAACATCAAGACACAACAAAAGCAAAATAAAAATTTATTCATTGTGGGTTGCCTCCCAAAAGCGCTTTCTTTTATGCCTTTAAGCTAGGCATAATGCAAAGAGGAATCAATAATCATAATAATAATCGGAGTTATAAATTGCTTCAAATGGTTCCTCAACAAGTTCACTCTTGTTCCTTCTAGGAAAGGGGTACACACCTTTTGCCTTCCCGCGTAAGCGGATTTGTCCCTTACCTATATCGATGAAGCCTTTAACTACTCAGAGGAAGTCCCTTCCAAGCACTATATTTCCTTGGTTTGGCTTCATGATGAAGAAATCAACCATTGTAATCCCTTTAAGGAATGTAACTGGCACATCTTTTATTCTTCCCTGGATCTCAGAAATATCTCCATTGGTGTGTTCATGATAAGATGATAATCTATCCATGTTAAATTTTAAAGAATCATGAACAATTTTTGGCATAGTAGAAACCATAGATCCAATATCACAATAAGCAAGGAAGTCTTGATTAGAGATGCTAATCCTAACAAAAGGCTCCCAATCATTGTCTATTTCCAAAATATCTCTCTTATTGGGTTTGGGTTTCTCTACCTTCATCAAGTCTAGAGCATCCATTCTTTTCTCAATAGTAGCAAGTCTATCTATGACAGTATCAAAATTATGATCATAAACAAAGTAACTAGATAGACCATGTATAATTTCAAGAGCTCTAGCTTCATCACACTCTAGGAAATCTCCTTCAGCTATAATATCAAGAGAGTGTTTACACCATTTAAAAAGACCATGGTAAAAATTTCTAAGCACAATTTTTATAGGTATCCAAGGCATAATTCTCCTATGTGCATCAGAAATTTTGTCCCATGCCTTTTTCATATTTTCTCCATACCTTTGATGGAAATCTAGAACTTCTGATTCCCTCAAAGCACCAAATCCTAACATGCTTGACTAAACAGGAAGGACTACTAGCAGAAAAGCAAATAATTTTTTTTGTAATTTTTTTTTTGATAGAAGACACTAAAGCAAAACTGAAAGGTAAACTAACAAGACTAAAAAGCAAAGCTAAAAGATAGCGTGCAACTCCCCTATCTTGAAGAGTGGAGTCCCCGGCAACGGCGCCAGAAAACTTTGCTTGATGGCTTCTCGCCCCTCGTTGGTTACCCCAAGTGGAAGGTTTGAGATGCAGTGTAGCGGTAGTTTTCCCTTGGCAAAGATACCAAGGATCGAATTCCCCTGAGACTCCAAGGTTCAACAAGAAGGTGTCAACTGCTAACGGCACCAGATATTAGCAATCAACTGGACCTGCACACAGATACAAATAACTTTGCTCCCAATGAGTACAGAGAGGTTGTCAATCCCTCCGGCCTTGTTGTTTACAAAGGATCAAACGCAAGAGATAATAGTGATATGTGTAATTGCAACTAGTAAGTAAAAACTGAAAGTAAATAGCGGATGTGATCAGTGATGGTAATATGGACCGGGGTCCCATGATGTTCACTAGTGATGTCTCTCTCCCAAAAGACGATAAAACAGCTATGTGAGGTAAACGAATTACAGCTGGGCAATCGACAAGATTACGTGCGCAAACCAATGCTAACTATGTTGCAAGAAAGGTAGAGGTTCAAAGCATGGGCGGTACGCCAAGGCAAGTAGACCGAAATCCATCTGCATCTACTACTAATCATCCACCTTGAGATATCTATCCAGAACATCTCGCTGGTATTAAGTTGCGAGTCCCACCCATAGTGTAAACTCAAAGCAACAGACAACTGCATTAAAAGAACTTTGCGTAAAGTAAACAATCCTTGCACCCGCGAGTACAAGCACCGTTGTTTTCCCCCTTGTGGCAACAGCACATCCCCTAGACTCATGTTTCTGTCACTCAAGCTAGTCATCGAGGGGCATGAACCCACAATCAAGCATAACGTTCCCTCTTGGAGTTACTACCTACTACTTGGCCAAAGCAATAAACAGCAACGGAGAACATGCAAGAATTACTTATGAACATAAATATAAAAGAGGTAAATCAAATATATTACTCAAACACAATCTGAACATAATCTCATAATCCATCGGATCCCAGCAAACTCAACATAGCAACAGCATAAGGATTACATATGTGCCTCGATCATGTAGGGCAGCTCACGAGGTCTAATTAGTGAAGCAAAAGAAGGGGAGGAGAACATCACATAGCTACTGGTCATGGACCCATGGTCCAAGGGAGACTACTCACAACTCATCCGGGAGGCGTCCATGGTGGTGGAGAGGCTCCCGGTGGTGATCCTCCCCTCCGGCAGGGTGCCAGGAAGAGTTCTCCTGGTGCTCCCAATCTTGGAAGCGCGGCGGCGGCGGAACAGAGATGAGATCGCGAAAAAGGGTTCCGTCCTCAAGGGTTTCGGGATGCGGTGTAAATATATGCCAAAGGGGGGCGTCAGAGGGTGCCTGGGGGGCCCAGGCGCCCTGGCGGCGCGGCCTAGGGGGGCGCGCCCCCTGGCCGCCTGGAGGCCTGGTGGCCCCCCTCCAGCCCTACTTTGGCCGTATGGAAGCTTCCGGAACGCTGATTTTTTATATATTTTTCCCGGATTTTTTTTGGCAGTTTACGTATTGGGAAAACCTGAAATACAAAAACAGCAGAAAACAGAAACTGGCACTGGGGTGCACTGAGTTAATAGGTTAGTCCAAATATGATCAAAAGTGTATGGAAGTGTATAAATATCATAGCAATATCACACAAAAGAGGCATGGAGCAAGCAGAAATTATAGATACGTTTTGGACGTATCAGGGGTCGAGGGGATCGTGTAGAGGGAGTGGGGGCAAGAGGTGCGAGGGACTAGGGTTCGGTGGTGGGGGGTATGCATAGCCGCGGTTGGGCCAGCCTAGCGGCCTGCTCGGCCGAGGCCCAGGTGAGGGGGGGTCTTTATTTTGTTCTCCTTTGTTCTGCTTGTTTTTGTTTTGTTTATTTTTACAGTTATCCTTTTCTGTTTTATTTTAGTTCCCCTTTTGTTTTTGTTTTATAAATCATAAAAAGTAGTCCCTAGTTTAGTGTTATTAAATATGCTACCCCCACATAAGTTTGGGAAACTAAATAAAATAGCTTAATATTTCTTTATTGTAAAAGGAATTTAATTAATTGTTTGGCTATTGTTGTAACTATTTTAGGACATTCAAACACTTGATAAAAAATCTGGTTTCTCCACCATAATTGATTATGCATTATTTGGTTCACTCCGAACATTTTAGTTTTAATATTTGAAAACTTTTATTGTTTGCTTGATTTTTAATTTGAATTTGAATCGGTTTCGAACGAACGCGAGATTAGCAACAGCAATCGTGGTGACGTGACATCATTAGCAGAGGTTTACTGTAGCTTGATTACCCGGGCGTCATAATTCTCCTCCACTACAAGAAATCTCATCCCGAGATTTAAGCGGTGGAGTAAGGGGGGAAGTGCTGGTAGCGAAAACCTAACGAGTCTTCTCGATCTTGGCTGCCCTTTCGAAGAGGTTGATCCCTTTCATTGAAGTCTTCATTTCTCTGCTTCAAGTCATCGTGATCAAATCATCATCCTTTCTTCGGGATCTCCATCGTCCTACGAACGCGACCAGGGGGAAAAACTCCGAAAGAATGCATCTCCACAAAGTTGGCATATGACGGTGAACTCAATGGGAAATACACGAGGTACCCCACGAGTTGTACTTTAGTGAATTCATTGAGTGCAATATATGTTGGTACCAAAGTTTCAATTGGGTAGGCAATCATTCGATGCCTAGATAGAAGTTGGAATCGGGGCTTGAACAATGGGAATAACAAGGTGTTTGATTCCAGGATGAATAATGGTATAGAATTTAGCTTGTGAATCACATACGAAGCCAGGTGCAAAAGATACATTAGAATCTGGGTTGTAAAGAAGAGTCAGGTTTCGATCCAGTGGATTTGTGGGTTATGGGCCCACCATATGGGTTGAAAATAGGAAGGGTGGTGACATCTTGCACAGCCGCGACAGGGAGGCATGTCAGTGGATAGCTTGTCAGCTATGTCGGCAACAATGTCGGTACCAAGGACGGGGAACGAAGAGAACCATTTTCTTGCTCATTGTAATGAGGCGGACCAATAGGCAAGGTTCTCGTTCACCAACAGTTAATGGAATGTTATCAACAATAGTAACAGGGTCTTACTGAGAGAGTTGTACACCAAGGTGTTTACATAAGCAGAAAATTATTACTGCTTAGATTATATGTAGATCAAAGAAAGGTTAAACAAACAAATGGAAAGGAAATTATGTTTAAACACAATGAATAGGAGTATATCATTTCCAAGATTAAGCAGGGCATGATATACGTGTCAGGAGATCAAAGCCATGACCATATCGATAAAAGGGGTAAGAACTGGGATATGTACCCACACAACGATGTTGGATAGTTGATCAAGAACACTTAGCATCGCGCCTCCAATATTCCTGTTGATGAGCGGGGTATCATCGTCATGCTTCGAGGTAGCAATGATATGATGTTTCAATCAAGGGCCAGACTTTGGATACACAAATGATCCATCATGAGCAACTTATAAAATAAGTCTTAAAATTTTCTCCTGGAAGAATGGTTATCCATGAAAAAGAAATTATAATGATAGGTCCTCCACCCAGGGGGTGCTAGGCATGAAATCATATTACCGGGTCATCAAAGGACCAACATTATAACTACTGGAAAGTTGTCCCAACCATCATACCTGACCGAGATTAAGACCCGATTGGTGTCATGATACCACAGACTCAGGATGTTCGAGAAGAAAAGGTGCAACACAAATCGACGAAATGACATTGCAAGATTCTCGGGAAATGAACTATGGGAGCGGGTTCCCGAAACAATAGTTCATCATTAAACCAAGGAGAGGATGAGGGGGTGGCTGATGAGCTCAGTGACAATTCATCGAGAATTCCAAACAGATGGATTTCCACAATAATGTGAACAAGAAGATGACACTTGTCAATTCAAATGATATAATGTTGTATGCTCGAGGAAACATACACCATTAATCATTAGTTGAAAGGTGTGCCCGAAATATGACCTTAGGCAGCAAGATCAATGTTAGAGTGATGATTTAATAACCAACAGTCTAAGAACGAACTGTCGATCGTTAACTTCAAAGCAATAGGGTTGCTAGAAGTACAGAACTCAAGAAGCTTCGTTAGCATATTGGTATCCCAGTTAAAAACAACACGGGGACCAAGGAAGAATGGTGATGGTGAGAAGTATCATCATACCGAGAATTTCTAAGAGGTGGAGCAATCCCCACAACATTCTCGACATAAAAGACAGTGATACTTCAAGGCAGAACACAACATTAGGTGGGGAGCAAGTGGTATTCATGATGTAGACAAGTTCGCGATGAAAGGAAGTCAAGGGTGTTGTCGATGATAATAAAAGTCATTGAGGGCAAGGAGGGTATTTCTCATCATGAACACATTTGACATCTCGGAAGAAGTCAAAGTGTTGAAGGTGATCCGACACATTTGCCGGGAGGTTTCAAGACGATGCAATCAAACAACAACGGCAACAAGCAAGGGAATGACGAAGTGGCAAGTTATAGGGTCAATATATAAGATGCAAGCTTGGGACCAAAGTTGCCTTTCAAGACAAGCAACATGATGTTGAAAGCTCGACGTAAGTCATGCTCACAGACTGAAGAATTCGTGCACCAGAGAAGGACGATGTAGCACATTCAAAGATACCAAGACCAGGATGCATCCGATAGTCTAGGAATGACCAGATTGAGTTCAGAATTTCCCAGTAAAAATACTAGGGGTATTTGACTTGTAGTGCGGAATAATTTCACTAGTCGATGTCCTCGGTTGACAACAACCCAGAACCCGTAGAGTGATTACGACAAGGAAAGACATTACTTCAACAAAGTTAGTAAGATGTGGTGCAATGGCAAGACATCTTCGACATACCAGGGGGTAATACTCGCAGGTAGAACATGATAGAAGTAGAACCGGGTCATTGACCTATGACAGTAGATACTTCAACCTTGCCAAAAATAAACAAGGCACTGGAATGAATTCCCATCAGATTTATTAGACCATGACAGCATGGTCGAAACCATAACTATAAGGAATCAATTCACGAATACCAGAAGAATCATACAGTTGCATAATCATTTTGCAAGAAGCTTCTGAGACTGTCTACATCAATTTCATGGGCATGAACACAAAGTTCAAGGTCGACTCCCACTTCTTTAATGCATATCATTTCATTCACCTCTCGCTTTGATAAAACTGTGGTGTTGGAATTTTATCTGGTAGAACACCGGAAGAGTATGACTTGTGAAAACTTTCGGGTTCTCATGGATTAGGGGAAGGCATAGGTTCAACCAATCAGGCATCTTAGTAACATATACCACAAGTTTCAAAAGTAAATACCCAAGCTCGAAAGTAGAGCATGGTTGGCCAAGCAGGGGATACAATTTACCAAAGGCATTATGTATCAGGGGGAGAACTCACAAGGTGATTGAATATGAAGGAAACTGTCGGATAAGAATCCAACAATGGATCGGGCGATCCACCACGGAGCTGATGTGTGTATCGGTACTCACTCAGAGGAAGCAAGAATGCAGAGGCCTCATATTCAAGAATCCCTTATTAGTCTGATGCTTAAATAGTAAGAAATTACGGTTTCCAAAACGAAGGATCAGAAGCAGACGCTCTGATCAAGGATGGATAAGTTGAAAACACTTAGTTGGACAATCAATAAAGGTCTGAATCATCGAGAACCAACTCATGTCCGGAATGACGTCTGATCCGGAAAGATAATTTTAAAAAGGAGATGACTGCGTGCATACACACACATTGAATCAATAGGCTCAAAATGGCTAAGGCAAGGGATGTTTAACAAAGACTACTAGTCATATGGAATTAACCATAATGCAAGCAGGCAAGAATTTCAAGAGTAATAGGCTGCAGAGGATTTTCGAAAGATCGAAAAGTATTCCGAAGAATTTTGTGAGTCACATGAACAATTGAGAAGAACAGATCCTCGATAAATGTGAGGAAATAACCATAAGGGTTTTCATTTGAAATAAAACTGCAAGACAGTAAACTCAAAGGATTCTCGGGACAACGGAGAATATTTCGAGGCATCTTGTAACAACAAGAGCGACAAGGAATGATCATGAGAATGGCAAGTGCATGCAGATATCCATAGGGATATATCAGTGGCAGTGAACTGCAAAGGCGATGACCACAAGGGTCTTGGGAAAATATCGAGGGATATCCTCAAAATCTTCTGACGAAGCAGGTGATCTTCCGGAATGAGGGCTCTCCGGGAGAAATAGTTGCGACAACCTAGAGTCAGAGTTAGTAATATATTTTAACCCGAACAGAAGAGAGATCAGAGTCCCAGCGAATAGAAGAGGAATAAAAGATCCTAACACCACGCATTGGTGTTGTGGGCCCGTAAGCCACACAACAAGTTAGTAAATTTGTTTTTCAAAGAATAGACTCAACTTCGGCCAAGGAGTTGGAAAGGGGGATTCCTACAGGAAGTCGGCTCTGATACCAACTTGTGACGCCCCCGATTTGACCGTACACTAATCATGCACGCAAATGTGTACGACCAAGACCAGGGACTCATTGGAAGATATCACAACACAACTCTAGACACAAATTAAAATAATACAAGCTTTACATTACAAGCCAGGGGCCTCGAGGGCTCGAATACATAAGCTCGAATACTCAACAGTCGGCGGAAGCAATAATATCTGGGTATAGACGTAAGTTAAACAAGTTTGCCTTAAGAAGGCTAGAATAAAAGTAGCAACGATCGGAAAGGCAAGGCCTCCTGCCTAGAACCTCCTAACTACTCCTCGAAGCCGAACTCCATGTAGAAACATCCTCGGGATCATATGGCTCCTGGACTCTACCATCTGGTTGCATCATCCGAGAAAAGAGAAAAAAGGGGGAAAAGGGGGAGCAAAGCAACCGTGAGTACTCATCCAAAGTACTCGCAAGCAAGGATCTACACTACATATGCAATGGTATATGTGTAAAGGATAATATCTGTGGGCTAAACTGCAGAATGCCAGAATAAGAGGGGGATAGCTAATCCAATCGAAGACTACGCTTCTGGCAGACTCCATCTTGCAGTAGTAGAAGGGAGTACATGGTAAGTTCACCAAGTAACATCGTATAGCATAAACCTACCCGGCGATCCTCCCCTCGTCGCCCTATGGGAAAGCGATCACCGGGTTGTATCCAGAACTTGTCTGGGTGTGTTTTATTAAGTCTCCAGTGCTAGTTGTCATGAGGTCAGAGTACAACTCCGGGTCATCCTTTTACCGAGGGACACGGGTATTCGAATAGATTAACTTCCCTGCAGGGGTGCACCACATAACCCAGCACGCTCGATCCCATTTGGCCAGACACACTTTCCTAGGTCATGCCCGGCCTCGGAAGATCAACACGTCGCAGCCCTACCTAAGCACAGCAGAGAGGTCAGCACGCCAGTCTAAACCCTAAGCGCACAGGGGTCCGGGCCCATCTCCCAACGCACACCTGCACGTTGCGTACGCGGCCGGTGAGCAGACCTAGCAACCTCCATTACTAAGGAAGTTACGTTACGCGGTCCAACCCGGCGCGCGCCTCTTAGTCGCTGACGTCAAGAAGGCTTCGGCTGATACCACGACGTTGAGAGCCCATAACTATTCCCATGTAGCTAGTTAGTGCGTATAGGCCAATGGCCAGACTCGGATCAAATACCAAGATCTCGTTAAGCGTGTTATTATGAAATAACCGTGGACAACAACCAGGGCCAGGCCACCTCTCGACTGGGTGTCTTAACCTGCCCTATCCCTCCGCCACAAAGATCCACTCGGGGGCCGTCGGGAACTCAGGCCCACCACTACCTGGATGGAGCCACCTGTCCTTTCAGCCCCCACATCGGAATCACTTGCGGGTACTCAATGAGCCAACCCGACTTTAGTCACATCATGTGTCATGTAATGTATGTATATAGTATATACCCATGATCACCACCCTAAGTGATCACGGCTGACAGTATAGCATGGCAGACGGACAAGAATGTAGGGCCACTGATGGAATACTAGCATCATATACTAAGCAATAGTATAGCAGGTAAATGTATCAACAGTTGTAGCAACAATGACATGCTATGCAACAGAATAGGAGTTATCGAATCATCAACAGTAGCAATTCTAATGCAAGAATAAGAGAGAGATAATGGGCGATATCTGGTGATCAAGGGGGGGGGCTTGCTTGGTTGCTCTGGCAAGAAGGAGGGGTCATCGTCGATGCAGTCGATCACAGTGGCACCGTCAGCGGCCTCAGCCCGGGGGTCTATCGGAGAGAAGAGGGGGAAGAAACAATAAATATAAAGCAAACATCGCAACACAAAGCATAACATGGCAATACGCGGTGCTACGTGTGACCTAACGCGGTAGTAGGTGATACCGACGAAGGGGGAAACATCCGGGAAAGTATTCCCGATGTTTCGCGTTTTCGGACTGATGAACCAGAGCTGAAATGTTGCATGTTCGCTATGCTAGAGACGTGTGGTGAACGAACATACTGCATATTCGGTTTCGTCTCGTCGTTCTGATCATTTTTCATATATAAATTATTTTCATCCGAGTTACGGATTATTTTATATTAATTTTCAAAGTTTTATTCATTTTCTGAACTTAATTTTAGTTATTAAATTCGAATTAAAACAACAAATACTTTTATACACGGCAGCGCTAGCCACTGTGTAGGACATGTGCGTCCAGTGGGGTTGAGTCAGCCCAGTCAACTATTGACCAGTTGACTGGTGATACGTCCAAAACGTATCTATAATTTCTGCTTGCTCCATGCCTCTTTTGTGTGATATTGCTATGATATTTATGCACTTCCATACACTTTTGATCATATTTGGACTAACCTATTAACTCAGTGCACCCCAGTGCCAGTTTCTGTTTTCTGTTGTTTTTGTATTTCAGGTTTTCCCATTACGTAAACTGCCAGAAAAAATCCGGGAAAATATATAAAAAATCAGCGTTCCGGAAGCTTCCATACGGCCAAAGTAGGGCTGGAGGGGGGCCACCAGGCCTCCAGGCGTCCAGGGGGCGCCCCCCCTAGGCCGCGCCGCCAGGGCGCCTGGGCCCCCCAGGCACCCTCTGACGCCCCCCTTTGGCATATATTTACACCGCGTCCCGAAACCCTCGAGGACGGAACCCTTTTTCGCGATCTCATCTCTGTTCCGCCACCGCCGCGCTTCCAAGATCGGGAGCACCAGGAGAACTCTTCCCGGCACCCTGCCGGAGGGGAGGATCACCACCGGGAGCCTCTCCACCACCATGGACGCCTCCCGGATGAGTTGTGAGTAGTCTCCCTTGGACCATGGGTCCATGACCAGTAGCTATGTGATGTTCTCCTCCCCTTCTTGTGCTTCACTAATTAGACCTCGTGAGCTGCCCTACATGATCGAGGCACATATGTAATCCTTATGCTCTTGCTATGATGAGTTTGCTGGGATCCGATGGATTATGAGATTATGTTTGAGTAATATATTTGATTTACCTCTTTTATATTTATGTTCGTAAGTAATTCTTGCATGTTCTCTGTTGCTGTTTATTGCTTTGGCCAAGTAGTAGGTAGTAACTCCAAGAGGGAACGTTATGCTTGATTGTGGGTTCATGCCCCTCGATGACTAGCTTGAGTGACAGAAACATGAGTCTAGGGGATGTGCTGTTGCCACAAGGGGGAAAACAACGGTGCTTGTACTCGCGGGTGCAAGGATTGTTTACTTTACGCAAAGTTCTTTTAATGCAGTTGTCTGTTGTTTTGAGTTTACACTATGGGTGGGACTCGCAACTTAATACCAGCGAGATGTTCTGGATAGATATCTCAAGGTGGATGATTAGTAGTAGATGCAGATGGATTTCGGTCTACTTGCCTTGGCGTACCGCCCATGCTTTGAACCTCTACCTTTCTTGCAACATAGTTAGCATTGGTTTGCGCACATAATCCTGTCAATTGCCCAGCTGTAATTCGTTTACCTCACATAGCTGTTTTATCGTCTTTTGGGAGAGAGACATCACTAGTGAACATCATGGGACCCCGGTCCATATTACCATCACTGATCACATCCGCTATTTACTTTCAGTCTTTACTTACTAGTTGCAGTTATACCTATCACTATTATCTCTTGCGTTTGATCCTTTGTAAACGACAAGGCCGGAGGGATTGACAACCTCTCTGTACTCGTTGGGAGCAAAGTTATTTGTATCTGTGTGCAGGTCCAGTTGATTGCTAATATCTGGCGCCGTTAGCAGTTGACACCTTCTTGTTGAACCTTGGAGTCTCAGGGGAATTCGATCCTTGGTATCTTTGCCAAGGGAAAACTACCGCTACACTGCATCTCAAACCTTCCACTTGGGGTAACCAACGAGGGGCGAGAAGCCATCAACTGGTCAACGAAGTCAAAGGGACCCGGGGGTCCTACCTATCACTGACTCGGAGTGACCAGTCAGCAGAGTTGACTAGTCAACTGGGTCCAGCGGGACCCGGTAGTCAGTGACTGTTTATAATAACAGGTTTTAAATAGTTTAATTAAACAAATTAGTATGTGGGTCGGTTTGTTAGTGACTATTAGAGTTAACAGAGAACTAAATTGATTTTAGTTAAGTTAATTAGTAGGTGAGGCCAACTGTTAGGGGCATGTTTTAAGTGAATGGTTATTTGGGCGCTGGGGGCCACATGTCATAGACTACTTAGTTAACAAGTTTATTAAATAGTGGGAATTAGCAGGGGTGTCCCACTGGTCAATGTCACAGGGGTTGATTAGCACGGTAATTAAGCGCTAATCGCGGTTCCATGTCAACACGGTAACGGCGACGAGGCAGAGCGCACCGGCGACGATCGTGCGCTCGCCTCCGGCGAACATTCTAGCGGTGGTCGACATGGATCAGACGAGGGCCTCGCCACGTACCCACTGGAACTACTAGCAACTACTGGGACGGTTGGAATCGACCACCACGTCGGCGTCGAGCGGCGGCAGAGGCACCGCTTCGTCGGCAGGGCGTCTACGGCGCACGGAGAAGAGAGAGGAAAAGGCCGTGGAAGGCCGGAGGCTCACAACGGAAGCGTCAGGGTGCTCGATGGAGTCGGAGGAGGTCGGCGCCGAGCGGTTCGACGACGCGGTCCGCGGCGACGCCCAACGGCATCGGATGGGGTGGCGTTGGTCGATGAGGGGGAGGAAGGCGAGCGAGGTTGGATCCATGCTGGGGCCTCTGGGATCCATCCCTTTCCGGCGAGGAGGCGGCTTGGCGGCAGTTCCTTGGGCGCGGGCGCGGTTGGCGGTCGTGTACGGCGAGGCGCTGGCGGGGGAGGGCTCTGGGGCGGGAGTGGCGACAGAGGTGGGTGCAGGGGAGGGTGAGGCGAGCTCGGGGAAGGGGCAAGGCGTGGCCGACGGGAGGAAGCGCCCTCGCGCGTCCCTGATACGTCCATTTTGCATCATGCTTATAAGTTGATATTTATTGCATTATGGGCTGTTCATACATGTTTTGTCACAATACTTATGCCTTTTCTCTCTTATTTTGCAAGGCTTACATGAAGAGGGGGAATGCCGGCAGCTGGAATTCTGGGTTGGAAAAGGAGCAAACTCTGGAAACCTATTCTGCACAACTCCAAAAGCCACGAAACTCCACAGAACATTTTTTCGGAAAATATAAAAAAATATCTGGCGGAAGAAATCCATGAGAGGGGCCACTGGCTGGCCTCGAGGGTGGGGGGCGCGCCCCCCTTCCCAGGGCGTGCCCCCCTGCCTCGAGGGCCAGCTGGTGGGCCCCGGATGCCCATCTTCTCCTATATGAAGCGTTTTGACCTGGAAAAAATCAGGAGGAGGCTTTCGGGACCAGACGCCGCCGTCTCGAGTCGGAACCGAGGCGGAAACCAATCTAGGGCTCCGGTAGAGCCGTTCTGCCGGGGATACTTCCCGCTGGGAGGGGGAAATCATCACCGCAGTCATCACCAACAACTCTCCCATCTTGGGGAGGGCTATCTTCATCAACATCTTCACCAGCACCATCTCCTCTCAATCCCTAGTTCATCTCTTGTATCCAATCTTTGTACCTAAACCTCAGATTGGTACCTGTGCGTTGCTAGTAGTGTTGATTACTCCTTGTAGTTGATGCTAGTTGGTTTATTTGGTGGAAGATCATATGTTCAGATCCATTATGCATATTAATACCCCTCTGATCATGAACAATATTATGTCTTGTGAGTAGTTACTTTTGTTCCTGAGGACATGGGAGAAGTCTTGCTATTAGTAGTCATGTGAATTTGGTCTTTGTTCGATATTTTGATGAGATGTATGTTGTCTCTCCTCTAGTGGTGTCATGTGAACGTCGACTACATGACACTTCACCATTATTTGGGCCTAGAGGAAGGCATTGGGAAGTAATAAGTAGATGATGGGTTGCTAGAGTGACAGAAGCTTAAACCCTAGTTTATGCGTTGCTTCGTAAGGGGCTGATTTGGATCCATATGTTTCAGGCTATGGTTAGGTTTACCTTAATACTTCTTTTGTAGTTGCGGATGCTTGCATTAGAGGTTAATCATAAGTGGGAGGCTTGTCCAAGTAAGGGCAGCACCCAAGCACCGGTCCACCCGCATACCAAATTATCGAAGTACCGAACGCGAATCAGATGATCGTGATGAAAACTAGCTTGACGATAATTCCCATATGTCCTCGGGAGCGCTTTACCTTGCATAAGAGTTTGTCCAGGCTTGTCCTTTGCTACAAAAAGGATTGGGCCACCTTGCTGCACCTTATTTACTTTTACCTTTTGTTAGTTGCTACCAATTATCTTATCACAAAACTATCTGTTACCTATAATTTCAGTGCTTGCAGAAAATACCTTACTGAAAACTGCCTATCATTTTCTTCTCCTCCTCGTTGGGTTCAACACTCTTACTTATCGAAAGGACTACGATAGATCCCCTACACTTGTGGGTCATCAAGACTCTTTTCTGGCGCCGTTGCCGGGAGTGAAGCGCCTTTGGTAAGGAAAAATTTATATAGTGTGCTGAAATTTATTGTCACTTGTTACTATGGCTCAAAACCTTTTGAGGGGCTTGTTTGGGGTATCTTCACCCCGAGCGGAAGAGCGAAGAGTTTCTCCTCAACCTACTGCACCTAATGAAAATGTTTGCTTTGAGATTCCTTCGGGTATGATTGAGAAATTGCTTGAAAATCCCTATACAGGAGACGGAACACTTCACCCCGATTTGCATCTAATCTATGTAGATGAAGTTCGTGGATTGTTTAAGCTTGCAGGTATGCCCGAGGATGTTATCAAGAAGAAGGTCTTCCCTTTATCTTTGAAGGGAGATGCATTGACATGGTTTAGTCTATGCGATGATATGGGATCTTGGAACTATAATCGTCTGAAGTTGGAATTTCATCAGAAGTTCTACCCTATGCACCAGGTTCATCGTGATCGTAATTATATTTATAATTTCTGGCCTCGCGAAGGGGAAAGCATCGCTCAAGCTTGGGGGAGGCTTAAGTCAATGTTATGTTCATGCCCCAATCATGAGCTCTCAAGAGAAATGATCATTCAAAATTTTTATGCTCGGCTTTCTCATGATAATCCCTCCATGCTCGATATTTCTTGTTCTGGCTCTTATATGATGAAGACTATTGACTTCAAATGGATTTATTGGAAAGAATTAAACGCAACTCCGAAGATTGGGACCTCGATGAAGGTAAGGAGTCAGGCATGACCCCCAAGTTTGATTGTGTTAAAGCTTTTATGGATACCGATGTTTTTCGTGAGTTTAGCACTAAATATGGACTTGACTCTAAGATAGTAGCTTCTTTCTGTGAATCCTTTGCTACTCATGTTGATCTCCCCAAGGAGAAGTGGTTTAAATACCATCCCCCTATTGAAGTTAAAGTATTTGAACCTATTAAAGTTGAAGAAAAGACTATCACTTAAAATGTTGATCATGTCATTCCTACCGCTTATATTGAGAAACCACCTTTCCCTATTAGGATAAAGGATCATGCTCAAGCTTCAACTGTAGATCGTAAGAGTAATACTAGAACACATACACCCTCTGAGAAAATTAAAGTTGAACCTAGTGTTGCTATGGTTAAAGATCTCTTGGTAGAAGATTTAGATGGACATGTTATTTATCTCCAAGAAGAGTCTGCTAGAATAGCCAAACCCAATGCTAGGAATAAACATAAACCTATCGTAGGCTTGCCCGTTATCTCTGTTAAGATAGGAGATCATTGTTATCATGGTTTATGTGACGTAGGTGCTAGTGCGAGTATTATCCCTCTTGACTTGTATAACGAAATTATGCATGATATTGCACCTGTTGAGTTAGAAGGGATTGATGTTACTATTAAGCTTACTAATAGAGATACTATTTCACTAGTTGGGATTGTTAGAGATATTGAAGTCTTATGTGGGAAGGTTAAATACCATGCTGACTTTCTTGTTCTTAGTTCCCCACAAGATGCATTCTGTCCCATTATATTTGGTAGACCCTTCTTGAATACTGTTAATGCCAAGATAGACTGTGTGAAAGACATTGTCACTGTCGGATTAGGGGACACGTCTCATGATTTTAACTTTGCTAAATTCCGTAGACAACCCCTTGAAAAGGCACCACCCAGTAAGGATGAACTTATTGGTCTTGCTTCTATTGTCGTGCCACCTAATGATCCTTTAGAACAATACTTGTTAGACCATGAAAATGACATGCATATGAATGAGAGAAGGGAAATAGATGAAATATTACTTACACAGGGACCCGTATTGAAAAACAACTTGCCTGTTGAAATCCTAGGGGATCCTCCTCCACCCAAGGGTGATCCCGTGTTTGAACTTAAACCTTTGCCTGATAATCTTAAGTATGTTTATCTTGATGAAAAGAAGATATATCCTGTTATTATTAGTGCTAACCTTTCAGAGCATGAAGAAGAAAGATTATTGAAAACTCTGAAGAAGCACCGAGCTGCTATTGGATATACTCTGGATGATCTTAAGGGCATTAGTCCCACTATATGTCAACACAAGATAAAATTGGAAGAAAATGCTAAACCAGTTATCGATCATCAACGACGATTAAATCCTAAGATGAAATAAGTGGTAAGGAAGGAAATTCTAAAGCTCCTAGAGGCAGGTATTATCTATCCCATTGCTGATAGCCAGTGGGTAAGTCATGTCCATTGTGTTACTAAGAAAGGAGGTATGACCGTTGTCCCTAATGATAAAGATGAATTGATCCCGCAAAGAATAGTTACAGGTTATAGGATGGTAATTGATTTCAGTAAGTTAAATAAACCTACTAAGAAAGATCATTACCCCTTGCCATTTATTGATAAAATGCTAGAAAGATTATCCAAACATACTCATTTCTGCTTTCTAGATGGTTATTCTGGTTTCTCTCAAATACCTGTGTCAAAGGGGGATCGAGAAAAAACCACCTTTACTTGTCCTTTCGGTACCTTTGCTTATAGATGTATGCCTTTTGGTTTATGTAATGCACCTGCTACCTTTCAAAGATGCATGATGGCTATATTCTCTGACTTTTGTGAAAAGATTGTCGAGGTTTTCATGGATGATTTCTCCGTTTATAGAACTTCTTTTGATGATTGCTTAAGCAACCTTGATCGAGTTTTGCAGAGATGCGAAGACACTAATCTTGTCTTGAATTGGGAGAAGTGCCACTTTATGGTTAATGAAGGCATTGTCTTGGGACATAAAATTTCTGAAAGAGGTATTGAAGTTGACAAAGCTAAGCTTGATGCTATTGAAAAAATGCCATGCCCTAAGGACATCAAAGGTATACGAAGTTTCCTTGGTCATGCCGAGTTTTATAGGAGGTTCATTAAGGACTTCTCCAAAATCTCCAGGCCTCTCACTAATATTTTACAGAAATATATTCCTTTTGCCTTTGATGATGATTGTCTAGAAGCATTTGAAATACTCAAGAAAGCATTGATCTCTGCACCTATTGTCCAGCCCCTGACTGGAATTTACCCTTTGAGATTATGTGCGATGCTAGTGATTATGTTGTAGGAGATGTTCTAGGGCAAAGAGTTGATAAGAAATTGAATATTATCCAGCATGCTAGTAAAACTCTAGATAGTGCCCAAAGAAATTATGCTACCACTGAGAAAGAATTTTTAGCAGGTGTGTTTGCTTGTGATAAGTTTAGACCCTATATCGTTGATTCTAAAGTAACTATTCACACTGATCATGCTGCTATCAAATACCTTATGGAAAAGAAAGATGCTAAACCTCGACTCATTAGATGGGTTCTCTTGCTGCAAGAATTTGACTTGCATATTATTGATAGAAAGGGGGCCAAGAACCCCGTAGCAGATAACTTGTCTAGGTTAGAGAATATACTTGATGACCCACAACCTATTGATGATAGCTTTTCTGATGAACAACTAGCTGTCATAAGTACTTCTCGTACTGCTCCATGGTATGCTGATTATGCTAATTACATTGTTGCTAAGTTTATACCCCCTAGCTTCACATACCAGCAAAAGAAAAAGTTCTTCTACGATTTGAGACATTACTTTTGGGATGATCCACATATTTATAAAGAAGGAGTAGATGGTATTATTAGATGTTGTGTACCTGAGCATGAACAGGAACATATCCTACGCAAGTGCCACTCCGAAGCTTACGGAGGACACCATGCGGGAGACAGAACTGCACACAAGGTATTGCAATCCGGTTTTCATTGACCTACTCTCTTCAAGGATGCCCGTAAGTTTGTCTTATCATGTGATGAATGTCAAAGAATCGATAATATTAGTAGACGTCAAGAAATGCCTATGAATTATTCACTTGTTATTGAACCATTTGATGTTTGGGGCTTTGATTATATGGGACCTTTTCCTGCCTCTAATGGGTACACACATATTTTAGTTGCTGTTGATTACATTACTAAGTGGGTAGAAGCCATTCCAACTAGTAGTGCTGATCATAACACCTCTATTAAGATGCTTAAAGAAGTTATATTTCCGAGGTTTAGAGTCCCTAGATATCTAATGATTAATGGTGGTTCACACTTTATTCATGGTGCTTTCCGTAAGGTGCTTGCTAAGTACGATGTCAACCATAGAATTGCATCACCCTATCACCCACAGACTAGTGGTCAAGTAGAACTAAGTAATAGGGAGTTGAAATTAATCTTGCAAAAGACAGTTAATAGGTCTAGAAAAAATTGGTCCAAAGAACTAGATGATGCATTATGGGCCTATAGAACTGCATACAAAAATCCTATGGGTATGTCTCCATATAAGATGGTATATGGAAAAGCTTTTCACTTACCTCTTGAGCTAGAACATAAGGCATATTGGGCTATCAAAGAGCTCAATTATGATTTCAAACTTGCCGGTGAAAAGAGGCTATTTGATATTAGCTGTCTCGATGAATGGAGAACCCAGGCCTACGAGAATGCCAAGTTATTTAAAGAAAAGGTTAAAAGATGGCATGCCAAAAGGATACAAAAGCGTGAGTTTAACATAGGTGATTATGTTTTGCTATACAACTCTCGTTTAAGATTTTTTGTAGGAAAATTTCTCTCTAAGTGGGAAGGACCTTACGTTATCGAGGAGGTCTATCGTTCCGGTGCCATAAAAATCAACAACTTCGAAGGCACAAATCCGAAGGTGGTGAATGGTCAAAGAATCAAACATTGTATCTCAGGTAATCCTATTAATGTTGAAACTAATGTTATTGAAACCATAACCCCGGAGGAATACATAAGGGACACTTTCCAGAACGATTCAGCCTCCGAAAAGGAAGAGGTATGTGATACGGTAAGTAAACCGACTCCAAAACAGCTCTAAAGGCATTTTTTCTCCGTTTTGGAATATTTAAAAAAATAGAAAAATAAACCGCAGTCCGGAGGAGACACGGGGCATCCTCGAGGGTAGGGGCGCGCCCGCCTTCCCAGGGCGCGCCCCGCTGCCTCGAGGGCACCCCGTGTGTCCCCTGGACTCTGTTTTCTTATGAGTTACTCCTTTTATTCGAAAAAAATTCATTATATATAATCCCGAAGGTTTTGACCTCTGTATCATGCAGGATTCCTCTGTTTTTGTTTCGAGCTGTTTTCTGCTAAGGTTTGCGAAGCTAGGCATCATGTCGTCTCCCTCCTCTAACAACAAAGGCAACGATGCTTGGCTAATGAAGATAGATCTGAAGAGAGAAGGACCTCAGGAGATCCACAAGGAGAAGAAGATCAAGATGGAGGTGGAGGATCCGGCTCTGGCAGCGGGAGAAGAAGACACCTCTAAATCCCTTCCTAATCTCTTTACCTCAACTGAGCTAGAAGCTTTCAGGATGATTGAGTTAGCTCAGATCCGCAACAAGCATCTCACAAGTGAAAATCTTTTGTTGAAAGATTACATAGCTACTCTCAAAGGTATTATCCGCAAGCTGGAAGATCTCCTACGCTTGATATATGAGGATCCCCTGTCACTACTTGCAACTCCATCATCACCAACCCCGAAGAAGGAGACATAATCATATGGGTATGGGCACTCCCCTTGGCAACTGCCAAGCTTGGGGGAGTGACCCCGGTATCGTATCACCATCACTCCTATCTTTACCGTTTTACTTAGTTCGATCCTTTTGGTAGTAGCCTGATCTATTAGAATAAAGTTAGCATGATCTAGTTGTGAGCTTTTGCTTTATGAGCTTTATCCTTTGTAATCGAGTCCGTGAGCTATATAATAAAGATTAGTGTTGAGTCAAGGGCTTGATTTCCTCACGTGGGTCATGGTAAAAAGAAAGAAAAGAAAAAGAGTAGCAAAGAGATCATATCGATCTTATGGGAAGTAATGACTTCACATACAAGAGTATGATAAATAAAAGTTGTTGGGAGGTGACAAACATAGTTTTGGTCATTGTTGCAATAAATAGGAAGTAATAAAAGAAGAGAGGCTTCACATACAAATATACTATCTTGGACATCTTTTATGATTGTGAGCACTCATTAAAATACGACATGCTAAAGAGTTGATGTTGGACAAGGAATACAACATAATAGGTTATGTCTTCTTATATCCGAAATAAAGTATATTGTCATGGATATTCCAACATGTTGAGCTTGCCTTTCTCCCTCATGCTAGCGAAAACTCCTTGCACTAAGTAGAGATACTACTCGTGCTTCCATATATCCTTAAACCCAGTTTTGCCTTGAGAGTCCACCATAACTACCTATGGATTGAGAAAGATCCTTCCAAGTAAGTTGTCATGTTGCAAACCCACTAAAATATGTATGATTTATTAGTGTGGGAGAAATTAGCTTTATACGAGCTTGTGATATGGAAGTAATAAAAGCGATGGACTGCATAATAAAGGTCCTTATCACAAGTGGCAATATAAAGCGAAGTTCTTCTATGCTAAGACTTTGTGCATCCAACCATAAAAACACATGACAACCTCTGCTTCCCTCTGCGAAGGGCCTATCTATTATTCTTGTCTTATAAGTGTCAAGGTGAAATCCACCTTTCCTTTTTCAATTTATCCTCTGGCAAGCACAATGTGTTGGAAAAATCCTGACATATGTACTCACTTGGATGTAAGTTTTCATGTTCTATTACTGTTGACATTACCCTTGAGGTAAAAGGTTGGGAGGCAACACCATAAGCCCCTATCTTCCTCTCCGTGCAGATGAGGGGGGGGGGTGTTGGTCGATGAGGGGGAGGAAGGCGAGGAGGTCGGATCCGTGCTGGGGCCTCCGGGATCCGTCCCTTTCCGGCGAGGAGGCGGCTTGGCGGCAGTTCCTGATACATCCAAAACGTATCTATAATTTCTGCTTGCTCCATGCTTCTTTTGTGTGATATTGCTATGATATTGATGCACTTCCATACACTTTTGATCATATTTGGACTAACCTATTAACTCAGTGCACCACAGTGCCAGTTCCTGTTTTCTGCTGTTTTTCTATTTCAGGTTTCCTCCATATTAAAAGTGCTCCAAAAATTCCAGGAAAAATACAGGAAAAATCAGCGTACAGGAAGCTTCGCGAAGAACCAAAGATGGGCCAGAGGGGAGCCATGGGAGGCCCAGGCGGCCACCTGGCGCGGCCCCACCCCTGGCCGCGCCAGGGGCCCCTGCTCCGCCTCTGGCTGCCCGCCTTCGCATATATATCCCTCTCGTCCCGAAACCCTCGAGGACAGAAGCCTTTTTCGCGATCTCGCCTCTGTTCCGCCGCCGCGGCGCTTCCAAGATCGGGAGCATCAGGAGAACTCTTCCCGGCACCCTGCCGGAGGGGAGAACCACCACCGGGAGCTTCTCCACCACCATGGACGCTTCCCGGATGAGTCGTGAGTAGTCCACCTTGGACCATGGGTCCATGATCAGTAGCTATGTGATGTTCTCCTCCCCTCTTTGCTCTTCATGGTTTAGACCACGTGAGCTGCCCTACATGATCGAGGCACATATGTAATCTTTCTGCTGTTGCTTTGCTGAGTTTGCTGGGATCTGATGGATTATGAGACTATGTTCAGATTGTGTTTGAGTAATATATTTGATTCACCTCTTTTATATCTTTGTTCTTGAGTAATTCTTGCATGTTCTCCGTTGTTGTTTATTGCTTTGGCCAAGTAGTAGGTAGTAACTCCAAGAGGGAGCGTTATGCTTGATTGTGGGTTCATGCCCCCTGATGACTAGCTTGAGTGACAGAAACATGAGTCTAGGGGATGTGTTGTTGCCACAAGGGAGAAAACAACGGTGCTTGTACTTGCGGGTGCAAGGATTGTTTACTTTACGCAAAGTTCTTTTAATGCAGTTGTCTGTTGCTTTGAGTTTACACTTTGGGTGGGATTCGCAACTTAATACCAGCGAGATGTTCTGGATAGATATCTCAAGGTGGATGATTAGTAGTAGATGCAGATGGATTTCGGTCTACTTGCCTTGGCGTACCGCCCATGCTTTTGAGCCTCTACCTTTCTTTGCAGCATAGTTAGCATTGGTTTGCGCACATAATCCTGTCAATTGCCCAGCTGTAATTTATTTACCTCGCTTTGATGTTTTATCGTCTTTTGGGAGAGAGACATCACTAGTGAACATCATGGGACCCCGGTCCATATTACCACCGCTGATCACACCTTCTATTTACTTCCTGTTTTTATTTCCTAGTTGCAGTCATAGCTATCATTACTATCTCTTGTGTTTGATCCTTTGTAAACAACAAGGCCGGAGGGATTGACAACCTCTCTGTACTCGTTGGGAGCAAAGTTATCTGTGTTTGTGTGCAGGTCCCGTCAACCGCTAAGTTTCTGGCGCCGTTGACACCTACTTGTCGACCCTCGGAGTCTCACGGGATTCGATCCTTGGTACCTTTGCCAAGGGAAATTTGCCGCTACGCTACATCTCAACCTTCCACTTGGGGTAACCAACGAGGGGCGAGAAGCCATCAGTTCCTCAGGCGCGGGCGCGGTCGGCGGCCGTGTACGACGAGGCGCCGGCGGGGGAGGGCTCTGGGACGGGAGTGGCGACGGAGGTGGGTGCAGGGGAGGGTGAGGCGAGCTCGGGGGAGGGGCAAGGCGTGGCCGGCGGGAGGAAGCGCCCTCGCGCGTCCCTGATACGTCCATTTTGCATCATGCTTATAAGTTGATATTTATTGCACTATGAGCTGTTCATACATGTTTTGTCACAATACTTATGCCTTTTCTCTCTTATTTTGCAAGGCTTACATGAAGAGGGGGAATGCCGGCAGCTGGAATTCTGGGCTGGAAAAGGAGCAAACTCTGGAAACCTATTCTACACAACTCCAAAAGCCCCGAAACTCCACAGAACATTTTTTTGGAAAATATAAAAAATATCTGGCGGAAGAAATCCACGAGAGGGGCCACGGGCTGGCCTCGAGGGTGGGGGCGCGCCCCCCTTCCCAGGGCGCGCCCCCCTGCCTCGAGGGCCAGTCGGTGGGCCCCCGATGCCCATCTTCTCCTATATGAAGCGTTTTGACCTGGAAAAATCAGGAGGAGGCTTTCGGGACCAGACGCCGCCGTCTCGAGGCGGAACCGAGGCGAAAACCAATCTAGGGCTCCGGCAGAGCCGTTCTGCCGGGGATACTTCCCTTCGGGAGGGGGAAATCGTCACCGCAGTCATCACCAACAACTCTCCCATCTTGGGGAGCGCTATCTTCATCAACATCTTTACCAGCACCATCTCCTCTCAAACCCTAGTTCAACTCTTGTATCCAATCTTTGTACCCAAACCTCAGATTGGTACCCGTGGGTTGCTAGTAGTGTTGATTACTCCTTGTAGTTGATGCTAGTTGGTTTATTTGGTGGAAGATCATATGTTCAGATCCATTATGCATATTAATACCCTGCTGATCATGAACAATATTATGTCTTGTGAGTAGTTACTTTTGTTCCTGAGGACATGGGAGAAGTATTGCTATTAGTAGTCATGTGAATTTGGTCTTCGTTCGATATTTTGATGAGATGTATGTTGTCTCTCCTCTAGTGGTGTCATGTGAACGTCGACTACATGACACTTCACCATTATTTGTGCCTAGAGGAATGCATTGGGAAGTAATAAGTAGATGATGGGTTGCTAGAGTGACAGAAGCTTAAACCCTAGTTTATGCGTTGCTTCGTAAGGGGCAGATTTGGATCCATATGTTTCAGGCTATGGTTAGGTTTACCTTAATACTTCTTTTGTAGTTGCGGATGCTTGCATTAGAGATTAATCATAAGTGGGAGGCTTGTCCAAGTAAGGGCAGCACCCAAGCACCGGTCCACCCGCGTACCAAATTATCAAAGTACCGAACGTGAATCAGATGATCGTGATGAAAACTAGCTTGACGATAATTCCCATATGTCCTCGGGAGCGCTTTACCTTGCATAAGAGTTTGTCCAGGCTTGTCCTTTGCTACAAAAAGGATTGGGCCACCTTGCTGCACCTTATTTACTTTTACCTTTTGTTACTTGCTATCAACTATCTTATCACAAAACTATCTGTTACCTATAATTTCAGTGCTTGCAGAAAATACCTTACTGAAAACTACCTATCATTTCCTTCTGCTCCTCGTTGGGTTCAACGCTCTTACTTATCGAAAGGACTACGATAGATCCCCTACACTTGTGGGTCATCAAGACTCTTTTCTGGTGCCGTTGCCGGGAGTGAAGCGTCTTTGATAAGGAAAAATTTATATAGTGTGCTGAAATTTATTGTGACTTGTTACTATGGCTCGAAACCCTTTGAGGGGCTTGTTTGGGGTATCTTCACCCAGAGTAGAAGAGCGAAGAGTTGCTCCTACACTTGTGGGTAATCAGTCCCTGGCGGCGCGAGGTGGGTGGGGGGTCGAGGGGATCGTGCAGAGGGAGTGGGGGCGAGAGGTGTGAGGGACTAGGGTTCGGTGGTGGGG
>LR738713.1:562955018-562968686 GCA_902687465.1 Secale cereale | reverse complement strand
GGCCAGCCTAGCGGCCTGCTGGGCCGAGGCCCAGTTGAGGGGGGGTCTTTATTTTGTTCACCTTTGTTTTGTTTGTTGTTGTTTTGTTTATTTTTACAGTTATCCTTTTCTGTTTTATTTTAGTTCCCCTCTTGTTTTTGTTTTATAAATCATAATAAGTAGTCCCTAGTTTAGTGTTAATAAATATGCTACCCCCACATAAGTTTGGGCCACTAAATAAAATAGCTTAATATTTCTTTATTGTAAAAGGCATTTAATTAATTGTTTGGCTATTGTTTTAACTATTTTAGGACATTCAAACACTTGATAAAAAATCTGGTTTCTCCACCATAATTGATTATGCATTATTTGGTTCACTCCGAACATTTTAGTTTTAATATTTGAAAACTTTTATTGTTTGTTTGATTTTTAATTTGAATTTGAATCGGTTCCAAACTAACGCGAGATTAGCAACAACAATCGTGGTGATGTGGCATCATTAGCAGAGGTTTACTGTAGCTTGATTACCCGGACGTCACATCTTAGAAGGTATATATTCACCATATGCTTCATGGATTGCACTTGGAAATAGCAATAATTGTTGTCTAGTGATTTGCCACTTAGTCTCACTGTGACGATGATTTTTTCCCATAAGCTCTGATATTTTGCATTGTATATCGGTTATCTTTCTCGTTTATTTGCGTTTACTGTTCTGGTTTATTGTTTCGGGTTACTGTAATTAATGTATTTGGATTCCTGCTTCGGTTTACTACTTTTTGTTTTTTGGGTTTATTTGGGTTTGCTGATCCGGTTTAGTCGGATTTAGTGTTCTAGTTTTATAGTCAGGTATTACACTGTTCACACAGTTGGTTGTTCCGAGTTACATTTCGGGTATTGTTCCAGTTTATTTTTTGAGTGGGTTAATGATTTTTTATTTTTTTTCCAGGTATTTTTTTGTTCCATTGGCTTTAATGTTCAAGTTTATTCGGGTTTATTATTTCAGTTTATTTGGGTGATTATTTCGTTTAGTAATTCTAGATTTATTCGAATACCGTTCTGGTTTTGTCCAGATAATTGTTGGTGCGTTGTTCACTGTTGTCATGGTGTGAAAATAAACAATAATCTTTTTCTACCCATGGATTACTGTTTGTGCAAATACACTGTTCTGGTTTACTGTTTTGTGCGTCGACAACACCATCATCAAAAAAGATCAGGACATGATCAAGGTGGCTCTGCATTAGTACGCCTGTGTAGAGAAATAATGTGTAAAAAAATCATAAACTTTAACCTGTAATAAAATCTCACTATTTTACTCTAGCGTGTATTCTTTTACTCTGAAGCACTATTCACACGAACACTGGTCACCAGTAACCATTGTTCATGCACATACTGTTCACCAGTAACCATTGTTCATGCACATATTGTTCACAGCCAGACACTTTTCACATTTACTATTCACTGCTGGACACGTAACTGAACAGTAGGAGTAAGAAAAAAGTCAAAAAAAACTAGAAAAGGGGAAAGCTTCCCGCTTTAGGCCTTGTTTGGTACTAGTGTATTTTACGGAATTGGTGGGGATTATCCCGGTCAAACCCCTAAATCCCCACATATCCCAAAACACCGTTTGGTTCTAGTGTATTTGACATGTTTTATCCCCACATTTCCCCACAAATCCCCAAGCTTTAGTGCATTTTTCTTAATATCCAATACACTAACCTTACCTAGTGTATTGGGGATAAATGAGGATTTGAAGGGATTGGGTGAAGGTTGGGGTTTCACCCAATCCCTGTGGGGATTATCCCCACCAATCCCTCAAAAATCCTAGTACCAAACAAGGCCTTAGTATAGGTACTTATTTCTTTTGTCGTGGATATACATAGAGTTATATTGTTGCTCGGCTATCATGTCAACTGTCAAATCCAAAGAGACTATGTTTTTCGCAAAAAAGAAGAAGAGACTATACGTTTTAGTGCAAGCGGCTTCTGAACAGTTGCCATTCCCTATTTAGGCTACCATGTGATGATATTCGAACGAAATATGTTCAGTATGCATATAATAAATATATTAAGATCAAAGATCCCCTTAGGTAAAAACTAAGAGCATTGAGGAGGACCTGCGACAGACTAATCCCCCCTTGTCGCATGACCCGCTCCCGCGAGCTGGGGAGACGAACCCTAGCCGCGCCGTCTCCCGTACCCTTCGCTCCCTTCCCCGCGCCGCCGCCGATGGTTGTCATCATGTGTCCGCAAGGCAGATCGGAGTCGGAGATCACACATATTGTGTCATGCGCGCATGTTCGCCGGCGCCCGTTAGTAGTCACGGAGGTGTGCCTCCCCTAGTCCACCGCGGCTGGCTGGAGGCACATGTGTCGACGCCCCAACTGTAGTGGTGTCAATCCAGATTTTGTGGCTGGTGTCCAGCTAGGGGTAAAAGGATGCCCCCATTACCCCTCCTACCGTGGTGGGTACACCGTGATGTGGGCGGCTGGTGATGGCTTGTACATGGATGTCAGGGCGGCAACCTCGGGTGGCGGTCCACATGGTTGGCTCTCCGGCGGGTAACCTCGAGGTGTTCCCTGTCTTGGTCGTGTGGGCGACATGATGGGTGCAACAGGTGGCTCGGGCGTCCTCTCTGTCTTCTCAGTGGCAGCGCTCCGATCTGGATCCGAGGATCTCGTGGTGGCATGGATGAGTTGCCGAGCGAAAGCTCTAGCGTCGAGGGTGACACTTGTGGGCGTCACTATCTTCCTGAAGATGTTGTCGTGGCTCTTCTCTTCGTGTCAGGCTTCCGGGTGAAAACTCTGTTCGTTGCGGACGCGACAGCGGCGATGTTTGACGGTTCTCCCTCCCGATGGTGTTGTCGTGGAGTTTAGGTGTGCTAGGGCGTAGTGTTGCATTGTGTTCAGTTCTTCCTGTATTTTCCTTTGGTTTCGTTGACGGTTATTTTAGGATCGGCTTTGTAAGAGGGTCATCTCACCATTCTGTATTGTTCGGCCGTGCATCTGTTTGGTTGTGCCTTTATTTATAAAGCGGGACGAATGTCTGTTTAGAGCAAAACTAAGAGCATAATATATTCGGTGACTTCGTAAGTCTCAAGATGATATGCCGACTCAGTCTAATGTACGTGTGTGCGTTCATAAGGGCGAGTGTATACGCGTATGTATGAGCGTTTACGCCTATACTGTGGTAAAAAAATCCGATCAAACAGCCGTGCAAAAATATGAAAAAGAAAAAGATCGGCAGAAAGCGGTGGCGTAACCACACCTCGCGGTGAAGCGACTCGATCGGCACGCCTCGAGGCGCACGTCGATTGATATGAGAGCAGCGTCAGGCGCCAGCCCAAACCCACCACCGCAACCCCCACGCGCTGCACGCCTGTGACACCCCTCCCCTCGCCGCTGCATCATCAGCCCCTGCAGTGGCCGCTGGCCGCGTGCGCCGTCCCCTCTCCTCCTCCTCCTCCCGCGCCGGCCGCCGCCTCCCTCCAACATTCTTCACCGCGCACAGCCGAGGTTGCCGCGCCGCCCCCTTCAACCCCTCGGGTGCCGCTCGCCCGGCATTAAACCCCGCGCCCCCACTACTAGAAAAAGAAACAGAGGAGGGGAGCAACCGCTCGGTTTGGTTTGGTTTCGCGGCTCCCGGCTCCCGCTCCCGCTCGCGTCGCAGGGACCGAGGCGGCCACCGCAGCAAGAAGAACCCCGGTGAGCACCGCCGCTCTCTTCCCCTCCACAAAACCCGTCCCCAAATCCTTGCTGTTGCGCAGTGGGGAGTTTCCCGTGCTCAAGTGGTCGATTCTAGATTTCCTTTTGCTGCATTGGTTCTTCTTTTCTTCTCTCCTCTTCGCACTAGCTACTGTAGTTCTGTCGATGTGACTGTAGCAAGGGATCCGGCATTCCTTCAGATAATCATAGCAGGGGATCCCGCATTCCTTCTTCCCTGTTCTTGCTCTTGTTCCTGTAACGGGTGTGTAATTTCCATGGCAGCTACCTCATCTGGTG
Organism: Secale cereale; assembly: GCA_902687465.1. Classification (NCBI taxonomy): domain Eukaryota; kingdom Viridiplantae; phylum Streptophyta; class Magnoliopsida; order Poales; family Poaceae; genus Secale; species Secale cereale. The sequence goes on along the minus strand of LR738713.1, from coordinate 562,964,710 downwards.
AACTCCGTTAGGCCAGGCATCTTGAATGCGGATTTTGGTTCTGTTGGCGCATCCCGTTGTCCGCATTTCTGAAATTCAGTTGGTTAGCTATCTGATAGTAAAAAAATCTCTGGCCATTCGTAAAATTCAGTTAGTCAGCCATCTGATAGGACATTCTTGAACCTCTCCGTGGTGGAATTGCCGTGGCCGTTTGCTCGCACTTGCATAGTCTCTTGCTTCGCTTGGTGCCTGGAAATTCCGGGAGACGACTAGGACGCGTCCATTGTTTTGAGAGTCAAGTACTTCGCCGGCGCCGAGTTTACATTTGGTACAGCTTGTCAGATCTCCCTGCAGTCCAGTTTCGGTACAGCTTTTGTGTCCAATTGGGAGTTGGGACCTCATTCTCCATCCAATGCAACCCAGTCCAACGGTCGTACAACCTCGCCGTGCCCCACCGCCATGTGCCTCCCAACCACCTCCCTCCCCCTCAAGTGAATTGCACTAGGAGACACATTACCTGTACCCAATACTCTTGTTGCTGTTGGGGCATTAATTTTGTTGGTTAGATGTGTCTTTTGGTGTGTGTTTTGCCTAGCTGTCCAGATCTCGAGGCTTGATAGAGAGCAGCTGTTTGATCCCGCTTGTTTTACACTTTTACGGCATGAAAATTTGCGTCTTATTATGCTAGTCGGTAACAAATGAGTTAGTCAAGTGAACGCCTTACTGAAATCTGCCTTTTATATTGAGTACAATGGAGGTTACTTGTCTGCTCTGAACTTCTACTGCACAGTTCTACACAAACTTCACATTTTTTTCAGTTAAAGCTCGTTATATGCAGTCGTTTTCCATGTGCCCCTTGCCATGGCATAATCATCATGATGGACCTTCCTGGATATCACTTTCTCTATCAGGCCTATTGGCTCACTCAAGCTTCTAGACATTTGCTCATGTTACTAACTTTGTTATTGTTCTGTCTAGATATCAAGTTTCTAGTGCATTCGACGGCACTGAAATGGGTGCTAGAGAGAACGGAGAAGAGAGAAATGAGCATTCAACTAATGTGGAAGTGGAACGAGATGCTAAACACGGGAAGGAAGCTGAATCAGAGTATGAAGCAGCTAGAGACTCCTTTTCATCTCAAGGTGAGTCTAACAGCAATGAAGATACTAAAGCGAAAAGAGTCTCAAGGGTTCCGAAGAAGCTAGCAAAAAAGGAGACCAAGCCAAACAGCCCACGTCTGGCCAGAACTAATTCCACTCGTCTAGTCAACAAGAAGCTGCAATATATTTCACCAAACAATAGTCCGAACAAATCACCCAAGCCGAGCAAAGCGGTTAAAGGTGTTAAAACTGTTGAAGTTCAAAAGCCAGAAACTGTGGAAGTTACTTCTTGTCCTTCATCTGATGTGTCTGAGGAAACAAATGATAAAGCTATTGATGGCAGAGCCACCGATGATAAGTCCACCGAGGGCAGGGCCGATGATAATAAGGCCACTGAGGGCACAGCTGCTGATGATAATAAGGCCACCGAGGGCACAGCTGCTGATGATAAGGCCATTGAGGGTGTAGAGACTGATGATAAGGCCAATGAGGGTAGAGTGACCGATCATAAGGTCATTGAGGTTATAGCAACTGATGATAAGGGCAATGAGGGTGTAGAGACCGGTGATACGGCCATTGAAGAAGCAAAGGAGATTGATGTCTTGGACGAAGCTCCAAAATGTGATCAGAGTACTGGCACTGATGATGAAATCGCTGATACTGAACAGAACATACTTGATGATGACAACTCAGTAGCATATGAAAAGAATGACGCGAAGATTGAGGTATTAGAATCAAAAATTGAAAAGCTGGAGCAAGAGCTTCGTGAAGTTGCTGCCCTTGAGGTTTCTCTCTACTCTATTATGCCAGAGCACGGATGTTCATCACATAAGTTGCATACACCAGCTCGACGTCTGTCTAGGTTATATATCCATGCATCAAAGTTTTGGTCCCCAGATAAGAAAGCTTCTGTTGCAAAAAACTCTGTTTCTGGTCTTGTGCTTGTAGCAAAGTCTTGTGGCAATGATGTTTCAAGGTAAATAAACGGGTTATAGTATGTCTTAAGTTTATTCTGCACATGGCCATCAGTATTAACTCCTGCTAATTTGATTTAAGAATATAATTTTGATGTAGGTTGACATTCTGGTTATCGAACACAATTGTCCTACGAGAGATCATTGCACGAACCTTTGGCATTTCAAGCCAATCGCCTGCAGTTATGAATGCTTTCATTACAAACAGTAACAGTAATGCAAAAAAGCTTTACAAGAATTCCCCGCCAATGCGATGGAAAATGAATTCCAGTGGCAAGCAGGCTAGACCTACTATCATGCAGTTTCCGGATGATTGGCAGGAAACTGGTACTGTCTTGGCTGCATTAGAGAAGATTGAATCTTGGATCTTTTCTCGGATTGTTGAGTCTGTGTGGTGGCAGGTAAAGGTTCACCTAATTTTATCCTGGCAATTTTGTCAGAACCGTAAATTTGACCTGCTAGTTGTAAAACATGACTAGGAAAATATTTCCAATTCAGTATGTCAATACTCTGATCGCTATTTCTCTTCCTAGGCACTGACACCCCGTATGCAAACTCCTTTTGAGGATTCATCAACGCCAAGCGTTGAGAAACCGTTAGGGCATTCTTTGGCTGATCAGCATCAAAGCACCTTTTCTATTGATCTTTGGAAGACTGCATTTTGTGACGCGTTCAGCAGAATATGCCCTCTTCGTGCTGGTGGACATGAGTGTGGCTGCTTACCAGTATTGGCCAAACTGGTAAGCTTTAAGTTTCCTTTCAATTCATCATTTGAAAAGTATAATATTCTTTTGAAACGTGTTTATGAGCTGTTCTGTTATCATCAGGTGATGGAGCAATGTGTAGCCCGTTTAGACGTGGCTTTATTTAATGCCATCCTCCGTGAATCAGAGAACGAGATACCATCTGATCCAATATCCGATCCGATTCTTGACTCAAGGGTTCTGCCAATTCCAGCTGGAAATTTAAGTTTTGGATCAGGCGCACAGCTGAAGAATGCGGTATGTACCTAAATCGCACAGGGGCTATATTTTCTTAGAGTGAAACCACATTGTTTTGGTTTGATGCTTTCAATTCCATGAGGAACAAACTAGAATAGGGCGTTCCGATGATCTTAGTTCACTCCTTCCAAACAAACATCTATTGTTAAGTGTTTACACGTGCAATGACTCCCCAGGTTGGAAGCTGGTCCAGATTGTTGACGGATATGTTTGGCATGGATGGTGATGACTCTCACAAGGATGGCCACGGCGCAGGAGGAGATGGTGATGTCAGAAGAGATGGAGCTGAATCCGATTCTTTTAAGCTGCTCAATGAGTTGAGTGATCTTCTGATGCTTCCGAAGGATATGCTTCTTGAGAAGTCCATCAGGAAAGAGGTCTGTGTCCTTGCATAACTCCTTGCTACACTCCTATGTCCTCAAGGCACAAGATGCTAAACTGTTATGATTTTAGCTTATATGTAACTATTTGTGTCAGGTCTGCCCGTCGATTGGCCTTCCACTTGTGACAAGGATACTCTGCAACTTCACTCCGGACGAGTTCTGCCCTGATCCTGTTCCTGGCTTAGTTCTGGAGGAGCTGAATTCTGAGGTATGGCCTCTCTTGCTGAAGTTGAATTAATCCCTTCATTGGAGGATGGGCATACACCATACTGAGTTTTGCCATTCATGCCGTGCAGAGCTTGCTTGAGCGCTTCACGGAGAAAAACCTGATCAGCACATTTCCATGCACCGCTGCTGCCGTTGCATACCGCGCCCCTTCATTCAATGATGTAGCGGAGAAAGTGGCAGACACCAGTGGCAGCTCAGAGGTGCACCAAAGGGCCTTGATGGTCCAGAGGAGAGGGTACACCAGCGACGACGATCTGGACGACCTAGGCTCCCCCTTGATGTCCCTCTACGACCGGAGCTCTCCACCCTCACCTTGTAACGGGGTCGCACATTTCAGTACTCGGCAAGAAGGCGCCGCGGCAAATGTAAGGTACGAGCTCCTGAGAGAAGTATGGTCAGAACGTCGTGACTGATCGAGCATCCTGTAAGACCCCTTGGGCTGTTGCTTTGCATAAAAGGGCGAACCAAGTGTTAGGGGTGTGAAGAATTTGCTTTTGCATCCGGCACCGATGAGTCAAGAGGGATGATGGCTCCTGGCTGGTGTTGTTTGCTTTGCCCCCCTCAGATTTGGCCACTGCAAAATTTATGCCCTTCATTCGTTTGCCGGTGAGCTCGTTCCTTAGTTACTTTTTTTCTTCTCGTGTACTAGCATACATAGTGGAAAATTGTAAGGAAGGGATGGCGAATTTGATACTGGGTGTAAAATATTGATACGATTATGGACCCGTGGTGTAAGTAAAGGTTGGAGGAAGTATGATCCTGGCCTGGGCGCCACGCCTGTTGCTTGTGTGTTTGATCATGACTAGCAAGATGTCCATGCCTTGCACGGAACATCAAGATACATTTGTATGAGTAGTTTATCTTGTGGGAGAAAATGATGAACAAGGGAAGACCTTATTTGCAAATATGGAGAGGCGTACGGGTATCTTTTTGCAAAATTATCATAGTTTCCTTCCTATCTGACATGGGAGCTCTTTTACGGTACCCTTGTACTCCACCGGGAGCGTTGGGAGTACCAACTAAATCTGGCCATTCATTTTAAGGGGTATCTTAGTCATTTCCCCTCGTTACTAAAAAAGATCTGATCCTTAATCTCGTCGGATCTAATCTAATTACCTAAATTAACATGAACCATTATCGACGTCGTCGTTGTCTCTTCATCATCCGCCCGGCGTCGCCGCCATCTGCTCCTGGCCAGAATCAATGGATCTGGCGTGATCGCCTATTCCGTCTGCATGCCCGAACTGGCAAAAGAAAATGGCCTAGTTGATCTTCGTGGAACACACAGGACTGGCTGCAGCACCACGACTAGAGGAGGATACATATATTCGTCATTAGGAACGAACAAACTGTAGATAGATTATGATGCAGCTACGAGACTGCTCGTTATGTATTGTTTGCTGCATCTGTTTGTTGTAAACTGCAGCAGCAGTGGATAGATTGATACTTGTGTTTGCATGCCATGGATTACGAGAAAAGAATACACCGTTCGTTTGGGTGTCTCTCCGATCTATATAACCAGTCCAGCCATGTCGCCGCCGCCATAAGACCGGACAAGATGGCTTTGGCAGTGCGAGGACCACACCACCACCTGTCGACGGCCGCCTGCGCGGCTCCGCCGCCAAGCAAGATACTCGTGTTAATTGGCACATCTAGAGTTACAATTTTACCCTTCAAGCCATGGTACTCCATGATTATTTATGTTAGTACTCCGAATTAAATTATTAGAGTACCCTTCCATCTTAACCGTCAGATTAAAAAGAATAGATGGTCCTGTTTAATTTAAGGGTACTGTAAAAGAGACCTCTGACATGATGTATTGTTCTGTTGAGATTTGTAAAACAAATTTTTTTAAACAGAGTGGTTGGATTTGTTGTAATAATAACTTGTATTCTTGCTGTCACAATATATTTTAATCATGACCAAGACTATAGCAGATTTTGGATTTTCTTTACGGTGGTGCAGATGTTGTGGCTTTGCATAATTAGACAGCTGGTGGGGTGTCCAGATTTTTAAGTATTTGAGTGAGACGTGCAGTCAAAATTCGATGTATGTTTGATCATGATTGTATGTCTGTATCTCTGTTCCCCGACAGTTTGCACCTCTGGTCAGAGGACTCCACTGGTGTTGTGCGTGCCTGAGAGCATCTCCAACAGCCGCGCTATACTAGCGCCGCGCCGGAAAAAACGCTATTTTAGCGCGCGCGCAACGCGTCGCACCGCTCCAGCGGGCGCCCAAAAAACGCGCGCGCGCTAAAACGGGTTGGGCGCGCTGGTGAATGCCCCATCCCGCGCTGTTGATTTCGAGCGTCTTCTTCCGCGCGCGGCACTCTCGAGCGCGCGCGCGAACTTCCCTTTTCCTTCTTCTTCCACTCGCGCGCGCCGGCGCTCGCGCCCCTTCCGCCATGGATGCGCACACCGGAGCCCCTCTCACCCCGCTCTACAGCCGCGACCCCGCCGCCGCCGCCGCCGCAGGCGCCGCCGCCGCCGCCGCCGCCGCCGCCGCCGCCGCAAACCCTAGCGCGGCGAGCGTTGGCGCGGGCGCTGCCGCCGCGGCCGCCGGAGCTCCGCCATCGGTCGGCCTCGCGCGCAGTCTCTTCTTGCCGCCGCGGATGACCACGCCGACGAGCGGCGTTGCGCCGGCGCCGTCCCGTGCTACCGCCGCACCATTGGAGGCGAAAAAAAGAAAAATATCCGCGAAGAAGAAGGCGGCGGACGGCTCCGGCACCTCGAAGAAGAAGAAGCTTGCAGGGCGGCGGACGGCTCCGGCGTCTACCGAAGCGCCGGCGAGCTCAACCGTTGAGCCGGCGGCCGACGCGCACCACGTGCTCGACGAAATGCCCCCAAGGTGAAAAAAATTCCAACTTTTACTTTCTTGTTATTTGTTCAATGCATCATCATATAGATAGCTTATATTTGCATTTGTAGTCTCAACGATGATGCATACATGTCAACTATGGGTGTTGGGTCCAACAATTCGCATTGGTCTCAAACCAATGAAATCCATTTGGACGACCATGAGTTTGAGGTGGACGAGGAGGGTGAGGGCATTGTCGAGGCGCCGAAAGGAAGAGCGGGCAATTACACCATCAATGATGACAAATTACTATGCAATACTTGGTTGCAAGTGTCGAGGGATCCATCCGTTGGAGGTGATCAAAGTAGAGATGCTTATTGGGGGCGAATGAAAGAACACTTTGATGCTCAGAACAAGAGTGGAATTGACCGCTCCGAGAGATCACTTCGGTCCCGATGGTCGACAATCAACTCGGATTGTCAAAAGTGGGCGGCCGCACAAAAGGCAGTTGACAAGCTTAACCCAAGTGGGACAAATGAGGATGATAGAGTAAGTGCCATATCATACATGTTCATCATATTTTTTTTGGTGTCCCAAGTGCTAACTTGTTTTGTTTTCTTTGTAGTACAACATTGCACAAAACTTATTCAGAGAAGAGACGAGGACAACCAAGAAGGGGAAGATCAAGAAAGGAAAGATCTTTACCTTGCCTCATTGCTATGAAGTGTTGAAGGATGATGAGAAATGGAGGAAGCGTGAAGATTTGGATGATTTGCATTTGAGCAACAAACGCAAGCGCACAATTGAGTTGAATGATGATGATGAGGAGGATGATGCCTCAAGTGAGGAGGGCATGAGAAGCCCCACACCCAACTCGGTTTCATACTCGAAACCCAAACGACCGGATGGGTGCAAGAAGGACAAAACCGAAAAGAAGAAGAGGAAAGGAGATGATGAGCTCACAAATGCTATGGAAGCTATTGTGAAGGCAAGAAAAGAAGCGAACGAGGTGAGGAAAATGGCAAGGAACCAAGAGGCCGCGGCCGAGGAGAGGAGGTTGGCGGCCGAGGAGAGGAGGGTGGCCGCCGAGGAGAGGAAAGTGGCATTGGAGGAGAGGAAGGTTGCCATGGAGGAGCGAACTAGGTTGATGGAATGGGAAAAAAATTTGTTCTTCTTGGACACATCTTTGTTCAATGAAGCGCAAATGGAATATGTCAACCTTGCCCGTCAAGAAGTCTTGATTCAAAAAAGAGCCATGATCAACACAATGGGTGGCGGCGGTGGCCTCGGCGGCATGGGTGGCGGTGGCCTCGGCGGCGGCATGGTTGGCATGGGCCTCGGCTCCATTGGAGGCTTGGGTGGCTTCGGAGGCATGGGTGCACCTCCGGCCGCCATGGGAGGCATGTGTGGCTTTCGAGCACCCTCCAATGCTATGGGAGCCATGGGTGGCATTGGAGCACCCTCCAACGTTATGGGAGGCATGGGTGGCATGAGTTTTGCTTCTCTCATGGGAGGCATGGGCGCACCTCCGGCCGCCATGGGAGGCATGGGCGCACCTCCGGCCGCCATGGGAGGCATGGGCGTACCTCCGGCCGCCATGGGAGGCATGGGCGCACCTCCGGCCATGCCTTTCGATGTGCCTCACGTCGGAGCTACAAGTGATGCGGTGCGTCATGAAGAGGAAGATTCATCGGCGGAAGAAGAGGAAGAATCGTCGGCGGAAGAAGAGGAAGAAGACGAAGAAGACGAGCAAGATGGTTGATCTGTTTATTATATATGTCTTGAACTTTGTTGGTTGCACTTGTATTTTGAACTTGGTTTGAATTTGGACTTGGTTGGATGAACTTGTGGGCGACTTTTTATGTATTCATCTCAACTTGTTAAATTTCACATGTTCATTGCATTTTGATTGAATGTTTTATTGGGTCCAAATGGCATATTTGGCGCTGCTGTAGCGGCGCGCGCGCTGCATTTTTTGCGCGCTGTTGGAGCTGCGTGCGCGCGCTGTATTGTACAGCAGCCGCTGGAGCCAGCGCGGCGCGGCGCGGCAAACCAGCCGAAGCGCGCGCGGCAAACGCGATTTTTGGGCGCGGCGCGTCGCGCGGCTGTTGGAGATGCTCTGAGCTGTTTCCACTTTTCTAGTCTGGCTCCCATCATTGGCCGTGGTGTCCAGCAGAGTAGAACACAACAGCTGCTACCCTTTCACATTTCTGAAGGGAATAAACACCAGCAGGAGTGAGTGATGTGCAAGGGGGGATGGCTGGTGGTTCACTCAAAGTGATCAGACAGAAATGCTGCTGCTGCCTCACAGTTTCAACGGCGTACTCTGTTTTTTCTTTGTTGTTTTTTTAAGAGTACGCCTAGGCGTACCATAACTTTATAGAAGGCAGAATTTCATTTACAAGAAACTACACTCGATGTGAACAACGAGAGTAGCACAAACACCGCATCCGAACAGCCCAAACACAACACCGCAAAGCAAACTACAACGCAAGAGCCTATCCTAATCAGAAACACAACACCGCAGGACATCTCCGAAGACTACCAACTTCCGCAGAACTTCACTTGTCAACGCGCCATCGACTCTGATCGCCTAAGAGGAAGTGGCATGTGGGTGGCAGGACTCGGTCCGAACCGAGAAAGACGCCGCCTTGGACACACCGGCGACGGGCGTACATAGCGCCGCCGAGGATTAAGAAAGGACAGCGGCAAGCACCGGAGTAGAACAACAAGGAAGTAGTTGTGTCTCCAAATACAATGCTCCCAACGGAGTAACGACGTCGAGGACGCCGCCATCGTGCCGATCCAACACCTAATCAAGCCTTTCGCCCGAAGACAACCACCAACTCCAGAAGAGCGAGGGAGATGACGAACACGCCTCGGCGACGCCTCCAAGAAGGGGAATGACAACCACGGTTGCCACATCCGCCGGCCCAGCCAACCTAGATCTGGGACAGCCCGAGCCCTGCCATGACAAGGGCACCGCACCGCCCGCCAGCGCCCTTCCACGACGCGCCGCGACCGCCCAGCAAGCTGCGCCTCCCTCCTCCACCGCCTGCCTGCGCACACCACCCAAACTAGGCGTGTCGGCCTTCGAGATCCGCCGTCTTGGATGGAGGAGAAGCCCCACGTGACCCCCACACCAGAAGAGGGCGAGAAAGATCCCGCCGCCATCGGCATCACGCGTGCTTTGCCTGGCGGTGCTCGGCGGCGGCGATGGATGGGAGGGGG
>LR738713.1:562926317-562954514 GCA_902687465.1 Secale cereale | reverse complement strand
GGGGGGGTGAATAGGCGCTTTAAAATAATTACGGTTTAGGCTTGAACAAATGCGGAATAAACCTAGTGGTTAATTTGTCAAGCACAAAACCTACAACAACTAGGCTCACGTATGTGCACCAACAACTTAGGTTAAGCAAGATAAACAACTAGGTGATAGCAAGATATATGACAGGAAACAATATGGCTATCACAAAGTAAAGTGCATAAGTAAAGGGCTCGGGTAAGAGATAACCGAGGCACGCGGAGACGACGATGTATCCCGAAGTTCACACCCTTGCGGATGCTAATCTCCGTTTGGAGCGGTGTGGAGGTACAATGCTCCCCAAGAAGCCACTAGGGCAACCGTAATCTCCTCACGCCCTCGCACAATGCAAGATGTCGTGATTCCACTAAGGGACCCTTGAGGGCGGTCACCGAACCCGTACAAATGGCAACCCTTGGGGGCGGTCACCGAGCCCGTACACTTTGGCAACCCTTGGGGGCGGTCACCGAAACCCGTAAAATTGCTCGGGGCGATCTCCACAACCTAATTGAAGACCCCGACGCTTGCCCGGAGCTTTACACCACAATGATTGAGCTCCGAACACCACAAGGTTGGGGCTATCTCCCCAACGACACCACGAAGATTCACCACAATGGAATATGGCTCCGAGGTGAACTCAACCATCTAGGGCACCCAAGCACCCAAGATGAACAAGCTCAAGGGTACCAAGCATCCAAAAGTAATAAGCTTCTCAACTTGTAACTTCCACGTATCACCGTGGAGAACTCAAACCGATGCACCAAATGCAATGGCAAAGGCACACGGAGTGCCCAAGTCCTTCTCTCCCAAATCCCACCAAAGCAACGAATGCTAGGGAGGAAATGAGAGGAAGAATAAGAAGGAGAACACCAAGAACTCCAAGGTCTAGATCCAAGGGGTTCCCCTCACCTAGAGGAGAAAGTGATTGGTGGAAATGTGGATCTAGATCTCCTCTCCCCCCCCCCCCAAACTAGCAAGAATCCATGGAGGGATTGAGAGATAGCAAGCTCAAAGAAGGTCAACAATGGGGGAAGAACACGAGCTCAAAGGATAAGGTTCATTGGGGAAGAAGACCCCCTTTTATAGGTGGAAAAAAAATCCAACCGTTATGCTCACAGCCCGCACCGAGCGGTACTACCACTCCAAGGAGTGGTACTACCGCTAGGGCGGTAGTAGCCCTTTGAAACACAACAGCGAGGAGGCAAAAAGGCCAGGAAAACCGTCGGAGTGGTAGTACCGCTTGACCTCACGGTACTACCGCTAGGGGTAGCGGTACTACTGCTAAGGGTAGCGGTACTACTGCTTGAGAGCGGTACTAAAAAATTACATCCGTGCCTACCACCGCTAGACTTGTGACGAGTTTTTGGTCCGGAGCGGAAGTAAAAAATTACATCCGCTCCAAGCGGTAGTACCGCTGCAGCCCTTTCGGGGACACCAAAACTGACATAACTTTTGCAAACGGACTCCGATTTCAACGAAACCAAGCTTGTTGGAAAGCTAACGACATGGCCTAACACAATCTTGATATAAATAACAATAAGAAGCAAACTAGAAAAAGGCCCATAATAAAATGGACAGAACCCTTCCTCGAAAGAGACCGGTAAAACCTCCAACACCGAAAACGCAATAGAAGAAGCATGTGAACTCCGTTTTCGATGAACTCAAGCTTGTCATGAAAATGACCATAAGCTAAAAATATCACAAGGAGAAGAGCCAAACAAGAACCAATAAAGATGATGCAAGCATGCAATGGTTTGAGCTCTCTACGAATGATACGATCAAGCTACTCATTGAGAGCCCCCCTTGATAGTACGAAAATCGATCCTATAACCCGGTCTCCCAACTACCACCATGAGACTGGTAAAATAGAAAACCTATCAAGGGAAAACCTTTGCCTTGCACAAAGTCCACTTGAGCTAGATGTAGATGATCTTGACTTCCTCAAGTTGGACCACCTTTCTTGATTGCGTTGGCTCGGTGAAGACTAGTAGATTGCTCCCCCATACTCCACTATGGGTGAGCCACTCTTCGGCATATCTTCACAAGTCCATTGTCACCACAATGGACGGCGAGCTTCAAGCACTTGATCTCCTCGTGATGCATCACTTGAACTTGCACACCGCAACCTAACCCCACAAACAACTCTCACGAAGACCATGGTTTAGTACACAAAGCGTAATTGACAATGCTTACCACACCATGGGATCACTTGATCCCTCTCGGTACATCTTCTACGCTTTGTGTGTTGATCAACTTGATTCACTCCTTCACTTAGTCTTGATCAACCTTGAATCTTTCCAACTCTGTTCATTTGGATGATGTCTTGAAGGTAAACATGAATGATAACACACTCTTCTTCTTCAAGACATGCTTGCTAAGCTCAACACTCACAAGACCAATCTTTGGATAATTCCTTAATAGCACCTTGGTCATCACAAACTCTTCTTGAAACCAACGCATGGACTCCAAGAAAATCTATAGACGAACCCTTCAAATATAACTCAAGGAAACCATTAGTCCATAGAGATTGTCATCAATTACCAAAACCAAACTTGGGGGCACCGCATGTTCTTTCACTCATCAACGGCTAGGGAAAACTCTTCCCCTTCAAGATCTGTCTGCAAACCCAGGGTTAGTCTCCACTCTGTGTGCCGCTCCGCCGGTCGGTGGCGGGGAGGGGAATCCCTATACCATGGTCCCGCTAGTAGTTTAGGTTAGGGTTTTATACTTTTAGTCCTCACAGAGGCAGCGTTCAGATGGACGGCGGCACTTCTTCTTCGAGTTGGTGGCTCCGATCCTTGTCAAGTTCATATGTGTGGACAGAGCTACATCGTAGATTCCCGCCCTCTCCTTGGGCTGGTGAGGTTACGGTTCTCGCTATGTCTGCACAATGACGAGTTCTTGTGTCAGGTCCTTCAGACCGATTCAAGGCTTCAACTACGACGACTGCAGCTCCATGGCGCTGACCTTTAGGGGTGCACTTTCCGAATGTCATAGACAAGATCAGACCCACTCCATAGGTGGGCAATGACAGCGGCGCGCCAACGGCCTACCGATGATATTTGTCGTTTGGTGGTTCAGGGACATGCATGTAATTTTTATTATGTTTGAGGTGCTTTGTATTTTTGGTGAACTTCTACAATATATTTGGGTCATTTTCGCAAAAATATGTTACCTGTATTTCTCAATTTTATTATGTTGGCGGAATTGACTTCTAATATGCAAGAGTAATCACTATGTCATTGCCTCTGATTTTTTGTTGTTGGCATTTTGGCAAAAATTGGATTCAAAACTAAAGGTTTTTAGGGTTGGGGACCATCTTTCTACTTGCGTTTGAATGATTAGAGTGAAAGATGTTGCGGCGTGACACTATTAAATAGGAATGGGTCATCTAAGCCCAAGCCGTGAAATCATGGTTTTATTGTCGCTATCTCTGTCACGCATGGGACGTGAGACGCTAGCACACAATGTTGCTAACATGAGGCAATCAGCCACTGCTGCAAAGTGGCACCACTGCATAGCAACATCCTTTATTGTTTAGTGACCAAACATAGTACTCCCTCCTCTTATAATGTAAGGCGTTTTTTTGAGACTACACTCGTGTTAAAAAATGTCTTACATTATGGGATGGAGGGTGTATTACTTCTTGCAATGTTCACATATAAAAGGAACACTTTCAAAATTTGGCCATGAGTGTGTCCTATAAAACCAGTCCATCACTTGAAAAATAGTTGCTAGCGGTTGAGACTTTTATTGTAATTGGAAAACCCCAATGAATCGAACATGGCAAATACGATACATCACAGTGACTTATTATCCAGCCAACGTTGAGCCATGGCAAGACTTTCCCTAGGCCGATACTCTATGGCTGAGTGGCCACCACCCTGTGTAAGCAATTAACCAATAATTATTTCAGTGTCACATTGTTTTTTCTATCGTCTAATCCTATCAGTAACTTTATATCACAGAATGCAAAATACAAGATAATGTACCTTTAGTGTCGCAAATGTCAAATGGTTGGCGTATGTGATTGTAAATCTACACCAAAGACAACACAACCAAAAGAACAAAATTAAAATATCAAGCATGTACTCTTTCCACAAATTCATCTTCTCTACTGATGTTAACCTTTTTTGGTCTATGTTGAAGCTACTCTACATCCTAATGTTTGGGGTAGCAAACTATTATATCACTCTTCTTGTGGATGGTAATACTTATATGCACAACTTACCCTCCAGCCTGGCCACCGAGATGCCATGCTCTCCATTCATCGACTATCGAAAAGTTGAAGGATCTAATCCACGCATGTGTGCCCAAAAATGGTATCACAAGATCATGGTCCCCGCTGCATTTAGATGTGATGATTTCAAGCCATTGACAAAGTTTCAATCAGCACATGTACATACCAAGGAAGGAAAAATTGCACCTGAACACAAGTGCGCGGTAGCCCCTGCTTGTGAGGTTGAAATGGTATTCTATGCTGCTCGAGACATCAAATGAATAGGGCATACTTTTTCTACATCTCTTAAACTCTCCAATTGTTCCCTAGATGGATGCGAAGAGTCAACAAATCAACAACGATTGGAACTTTGGAAATTCTACAACAGTTATACTATGCAAAGGTTATGGTGGTTCTCACATGTCTACTCTCACTAGCTAGAAAATTTTAAAAAATCATTTATTTTTATGGATCTGAACTAGAACGATGTGAAATGAATATATTACTCACTTGAGGACTATTTAGTCAATGTGGCTACTTGAAATGGCTATGTTTATTCAACTCTAGGACCATTTAGTCAATATTGTAGCCTACATTATGCCCAAAGGCCCACTAAACCAGCATTCCAACCCTGTTGGATTATTATACACATGTCAAGAACTAACATGGACTAAGATTGTCAGATCCAATAAGATTTATACCGTGCAAGTTGCAATTAACTAGTACTAATTTAGATGGCATGATATGGCGACAAAGCAAACCAATTATCTCATATATGCTAGCTACTTGATCATGTATGTATAATTTTTTGCAATATGTATGCATATACTTAGCATAAAGGGGAAATAGGTCATATGATTGGTTACATGCTTCACCGCAAGAGCATCTCTTGTGGAATCGTCATTCGCCCAAATATTGGATAGGTAGTAGCGGTATGCCTGTGTATGAGAATGCAACCTAAGACAAAATTCATATCACCAGAACACAAAAGCAAAATTCATATCAATTTAAAAAAAACTTCTATGAAATTATCACTCCTGGGTAAAGACTAGATTAACTTACAAAACAATTGACGGTAGGTTGTTCAGGAGACAACTCACTTAGCTGAGGGTATTCTTCTGACATAAATCTATGTCTTAAGAGATCCCATACACATTTGAGACCCACGATATATCTTTCGTCAATTTCAGAAATCAGCTGCAATTAATACAAGGGACCAATATGATGTACACAGGTACAATGGTAGCTTGTACAAGTAATTTGGAATATAGTAGGAATCTTACATCTTCAATAGTATTTAACACCATGTCACATAGTTTATTCCTTGGTCTTATATAACTTCCTTTACAGTTCCCCATTGCAGCCTTTGGAAAAGGAGAAGGAAAAAAATATTATCACTGCAATTTATAGATGTGTGTGAATGTGGAATTACCTCATATAGTTGATCAGATATAATTCCAACACCATGAGCATATTGTGCTCTGAAATTTCTATCATAATCCGAGCCTGTGATAGGGTTGCCGACTAGATAGCCCTATAATTAATTGAATTAATGAACACAACAAATGATGAAAACACACCTTTCATTCATTACCATCACTTATTGTAGTTTATAAAATTAAAGAATTAGTTGCTTTTTCGGACATAACTATTACTCCACCGTTCCTAAATATAAGTCTTTTTAGAGATCTCACTATGGACTATACACGGAGAAAATGAGTGAATCTACACTCTAAAATATGTCTATATACATCCGTATGTAGTTTGTAGTGGAATCTCTAAAAAGACTTTCATTTAGAAACGAAGAGAGTAGTTGCTTTAAGCTTGATGAATTACTTGCCTTGAGATTAATCCTAGGTTGCTTCCCATGATCGATTTCTGAAGCCAAAATGAAAATCATGTTAGAACTAGGATAAGAGGCCATGATTAATCACAAGGAACTCCAAAAATGAATGGACACTTGTGTCTATTTACTATATACATATATTGACTAAAGAATTAATGCAAATTTGTATCTAAAAATTTCTTTATCACAACTTACATTTCCAGATTATTATATCCTTGTTTATTTTTGAATCAGTGTCCAAACTTACCTTGTGAAATGTGTTGTGCGATAATTGGAGTCATCATTCCAGCATATGAACTTCCTCCAACAAAGAAAGGATTTGATTGGTAGTGTGGGTGATCAATAAACCACTACATCAAGATGCATAAGGCGATGAGAAATTCACACACATCTTTTCAGTTGCAAATACCTGACAAAGAAAGATAAGGTTCACCTTGTTGAGAAATGTTACAACATGCATAGAAAACAAGAAATCCCCAACATCGCGATAACCTTCCTGATCACGTGCATAGGAGAAACCTGTACCCACTGGGGAATCCAACAAGATGATGCTTGCCATCTGAATATAAAATACATGCTTAGTAGAATAGCGACGCGGAGAGGAGCGCCATCAACGTTAAGATACAATAATATCCTACCTTGGACCATGAATAGGGATTATAGGCCATCTGTGGCAAGCTACCATTATAAGGCGCCAACACGAATTTCATAGGACCTGTTAAGCAAATATCACTAATGTATATCTCATGTAAAACATAAAAAATATATCAACCCGTTGGTGAAAGTTCCATGAGGTGCTTAGTGAGAGAAACTAGTTATTTGGTGAGCAAATCTGGCAAGACATGACATCATGTTCTTTACTTCTTGTAGAAGTTGACATATTCAATCTTATTCAACATAATTTGGTTGTGTGTTTAGTCATCTAGAGTAGCGTTGGGGAAAAGTGCCTTCCACTATCTAAACCATGAAGTGTTGCATGCACTCCCACATAGGGAAATGCATAGGATCTGTCGGGTGCTACACTTCTATTATCCGACTCAATAGCTTGCTAAGGATTTGCGCCCATATGTTGTATTCCAAAGGTAAATATCTTAACTTTGATATTTTTTGAATTGAATTAAATACATAGGTCACATTCGACAACTTTTAAGGGTGTTAAGCAAGTCCCGAGCCATATGACAACTAACAAGGGTCCCACCCGCATGTGGATTATTGTACTCAATCGGAGCTTTGAATTAGAAACAACCTCGTGGTTGAAAATTTGTTCTAAGTAAGATCATTGATCAATCATGAATATATTTATTATGGGTTTCAGCACGTCAACATATATGTGAAATTTTTTAGTCCAATGTTTTGGATTTTGTATGGATCAAAATTTCCCCTTCCTAAAAAAGCAAGACCTCAGTTATACTAATTATGTGAACTTTGCGAAAAAATACCTTCACTAGTCTAATCGAGAATGTTAAGTAGAAAACTTATAGTTGTATGATATCAATTCTGGTAAATTTCATGAAATTAAATCCAGAAATTTATGCCTTCTACGGAAATAGGTAATCTCATAATATGTGGACAAGGCATAGGTTTCTAATTACGTGCAATAATTCCCGTAGTCCAATGCTAATTTAAATTATTCCCTGTAATCAATGTAGTCACCATTTGAGTAAAAAGCCTTCCGCCTAGAACGGACGTTTTGCTCTTGGCCTCCATGGAGGCCAAAAAAAAAAAACAGAATTCAAACTTTTCGGTTTAAAAAAAATCTGAAAAAAAAGTTGTGCAAGTAAACAAGGATGTTATGTGTATGTATGTAAAATTACAGAACGAAAAACGTTGAAATGCGACCCGTACAAAAAAGACAAATTCATATGCATGGGAGGATGAATAGTATCATGTGTTAGAAAGTCTCAAGTCTGTCTTTTTTGCACAACCTTCATTTCAACGTATTTTGCTCTAAAAATTTACACACATATGTGTAACACCTTCATGTATATCTTTGTTTTTTTTTAGATTTTTTTAAAACATAGAAAATATGAAATTTGGTGAAATTCGATTTTTTTTAAACCAAGCTCTTTGGAGCTCGGCCTCCAAAGGCAATATTCGGCCTTTCGCCTCATTTTATAAATAAAGAAACAACCGAGCGTCGTACATAGGTAATACACATAAACCAACCCGTTGTAGTCACACCGTTGACCTTCGTAAGAGTGATTTTTCTTATTATTAAACCTTCGGCTTGCTTCGGTACTTGTAGTCGTCGCTAGGTGGTCTATGAATCTGGATGTATTTTTCATTATTATTTCTAGTGTTCATTGTGCTGCCATGATTGAAGATGAATAGACCGATAGTTTCACGCAAAAAAAAAACCATTGAGGGACAACATCCCCCTCCCTCGCGTCGCCCCTGCCCAGGGCGACTCGGGGGATTCTCCTCCTAGCAGCGCCACCACCCCTTCTTCCTCCCTCCCCTCCTCGCGTCGCCGCCGAAGGACGCTGCTGGGCGAAGCCCGTGGCAGACGGCGGCGGCGGGAGGTCTTCTCGCGGCTCCCCTGCGTCTGCAGGCGGCAGAACTGGGTGGCGGCCGGCGGTGTCCCGGAGTGCGCGCGGTCGGGTGCGTGGCTGCGGGCCTCGGCGAGTGGTGGCGCGCTGGGCTTCTACGGGCGGCGGCGGAGCGCGTGCGGCGTTTCGGCGAGCGTGCGGCATCAGGCCTCAGCTGGCAGTGGCGGGCGGCGGGTCCCTCCTCCTCCCGTCATCACTGACTCCTCCCCCTCGACTTCTACCCCGATCTGGCTGGTTGGGCGCCGAATCCGGCCTCCTTGGTAGCTGGCGGTGCTGCCAGTGGCCCACGGCGGGCTGGATCGGGAGAGGTCCGGGGTCTCCAGCTCAAGATGGCGCCTTTTTGTCCTTCCGGTGTTAGGGGTGATGTTTGGGGATTGGTGCTTGGTGACGGCTCGAGGCGTGGGTGCGTGCCTGGCGGCTCCGACGCTGGGAGCTCGCTAGGCGCCGCGGGTTAGGCAGTGCCCGGGGTGGCCGCTGCTCCGGCCGTGGATGGCTCCACGGTGGTTTGACAGGTCGGCTTCGGCAACAGCTGGCACGTCCTGGCGTCGGTTCGTCCATAGGCGGATTGTATCGGCCTTTGGCCCCCATCCTCGTTGTCCGGTTGCTACGTTCGGCGAAGGGCCGACCTTCTCCCAGCTGCGGTCCATCGCTCGTCTCGCGCTCGACGCGCAGGTCCAAGCTCGTCTCGCGCACAGTGCCGCAGGACTAAGCTCGTCTCGCGCACGGTGCAGCAGGACTGACCTCGTCTCGCGCACGGTGTTGCAGGACTGAGCTCGCCTCCTGCCCGATGCTGCAGGACGGGTCGATGGAGGCCAGGTGTCCGGCCTATTGGGTCTCGACACTAGGGGTCGCCCAAGGGTGCGAAAGGTGGGACCTTTCCACTCGTCTCTTTGGTTGGGATAGCGGCAGGTCTCGGGTGAGGTGGTGACAAGGTCTTGGATGTCGGGGTGGCGGACCTGGTGGTGGTTGCGCGGCTCTCTCGGGCGGAGGCCGTGGCTTGGTGCTGCCCGGTGGCCATGGCCGTGTGGGCGGCATGGTCGCCGGGGTGTGGTGTTCGGTGGCGGTGAGTTTTGGCCGGGGTGAAAACCTGTTCTATCTTCGGACGGACCGGCGGCGGCGAAGGTCGTTTCCTTCTTGAAGGCGTCATCGTGGCTCTCAATGCCCATCGTGCAGCTTCGGAGGAAACTCGGATCCTCGGATTGGGCGGTGGCGGCGCTCCAGTGTCGTATCCTTCCTGAAGGCACCGCCTTGGAGCCTACGGTTCGTCATATGCGGCTTTATCTCTTCGCGGTGGTAGTGCTAGGGGTGGTGTTGCCGCGCTCAGAGCAACTCCAACGGGGCGACCCATTTCGTCCGCCCGCGGACAGAAAAGTCGGCCCAACGCGCTGACCCAAACGGACGTGCGTCCGCTTTCGTCCGCCT
The DNA here is from genome assembly GCA_902687465.1 of Secale cereale. NCBI lineage: Eukaryota > Viridiplantae > Streptophyta > Magnoliopsida > Poales > Poaceae > Secale > Secale cereale. Next base: position 562,944,454 of record LR738713.1, on the reverse strand, counting down.
GCCGACCCATTCCCGGCCCATTTTTTAGCCGGATTTGCGTCGGCGCGGACACATGATGGACGCGCGCGCTCGCCCTCTCTCCTCCCCGGACCCGCTGGTCGGTGGCACATTGGCCTGTCCACATCCAACAGCACGCCCTCGCCCGCCTGCTTCGTCGCCGACGCCGCCGGCCATTTTTTCCGATACAAAAAAAGATACATAGATTTCTAAAATGTACACAGACTAAAAAAAAAGATCAACTACTCGTCGCTATCCGACTCCGACTTAGTAATGTCCTTTTCCGACGTCTGAATGTAGGTGTCAGCCTAATTCTCGTCCACGAAGTCGTCCCATCCAGACGTTTCTCGTAGTTTCAGTTTCATTTGAGCGGTCAGCTTCCACGCACGCTTGTCCTCCCGATAGGCGGCTCGCTCCGTCCTCCTCGCCTCCCTCTCCGTCCTTCTTTGCTTGTAGAACAGGCGCTCGTCGACGATGTCCTGTGGGAAGCGTTCGCGCCACACCACCATGGCCTCAACGTCGTTCTCGGCGATGGCGAGTCGACGCTGCCGCCTCCGGTGGACACGGCGATCCTCGTCGGTGAAAAGTCGTGGGAGAGTCGCGAGATCCTGCGCCCGCTGCCTCGACATGTCGGGATAATTCATCTCCCGACGAGGCCTCAGGAGGCGCCACGCCGCCACGTCGTGCGCGCGGGCCGCCTCCTCTGCGGTGTCGAAGGTGCCGAGGAAGAGGCGTTTCTCGCCAAACATGATCTCGGAGGAGAAGCCGCCGGAGCGGCGCTCGCGAACTCCGCGAAAATCTGAACTTCCCAGGCGTCGCATCGACATGGTGGCGCAGAGGCGGCGAGGCTAGTGAGAAAGGGCGAGACGAGTGCGCGGCGGACAGAGTGTGGAGGGAGCGCGCCTTCTTATAGCGAGCGCCGGCCGCGGCGGCGCGCCACAACAAGCACGCGAACCTTTCCCGCGTGCTGGCGCGCCAAAACCAGCGCGCTAGGTCGATTTTCCCCGCGCGCGAACCTTTTCCGCGTGCTGGAGCGCACGCGATCATGAAATGGGTCGGCGCGTTGGGCGCGCTGCCGACCCAAATGAAAAACTGGGCGGACGCCGGGCGGGCGGCCGACCCAAACGGACAAAAAACGAACAAAAGCGCCGTCCGTTTGAGTCGGCCCGTTGGAGTTGCTCTCATCGCCTATGTTTCATGCCTTGGGTGTGTGCTTGTGTTGTGGTGGCGTGCGTTTGTACCGGGGATTGTGCTTTATATATAAAGCGGTTCGAAATCCTTTTTCATAAAAAAAAACCATTGATCCTTTATGAGATTTGCTCATCTAGCTCTGAATTAGAGATTAATAGAAGTGAACTTCACTCTTTATGGCAGCTTGCTAATACACCCACAAGAGACAAGAGGAACGGAGGATGAGGGTCTCACCAACTTCGAAGAAAATCAAGCTAGAGCAGCGAGGCCCTCCCGTCAGCCACAGAAGGACGGGGTCCGTGTCGGGGCTCCTCTCCGACTCCACGAAATAGTAGAAGAGCTCCGTTCCCGTCTCCTCGTCCACGTTGACGTACCTGCAGAAGCAGAAGAGAGCAGTTAGAGATAGAAGAAGAAGCACGGAAGCTTGCAGGAAGAGGCAGAAGCTTTGCTTACCCGGTCTCCAGGTGGAACGGAAGGCGGCCATGGAAACCGGGGAGATGGGTCACCACCGACGCCGAGCGCGAGAGCGGTAGAAGAAGCAGAACCAAGGGAACGACGAGACGCAGGAAGAACAAGGAAGCACACATACCCTAACGCAGCTTCTCACGAGATGGTGTTCAACGGCATCTCTTTTCCTTGTCCGTCGTCGACCTTATACAGCTCGGGTTGTGTGCGAATCTTCTTGCGAAAATAATGACTGACGTAACCACATGTTACGAATCGTACTGACGCTCGCTCTCTCTAGATCTGCGCCTGCCATTTGAAGTCACGTACGCTGTTCGGTATGCCCGCCATTTCATTAGATAACCAAGGCAAGGTCATCTCCATGCCAACCCCCCTTGCATGTGTGCATGCAAGAGCCATGGCGATGCTGGCCTGGTTATTAGCGCCTTTGTTTAAAAAATTTGTACTACTAGCTAGCATAGAGTATGCTTATATAGTACCCTCGGCTCCTCCCTAAATTAATATAAAAGCGATTAGGTCACTACTTTAGTAATCTAAACGCTTTTATATTAGTTTACGAATGGAGTACTAAAGGCATCTTCAACACCAAACCCGTAAACCCAAACCATCTGTATCCGTTCGTACGCCACCCCGCAGCCATTCAACAACAACCCTATCGGTCCGCAGAGCATTCTGAACCGCATTTTCCCGCAAACCGAAACCAATAGAGGAGGGCTTTGCGGGAGTCCGGACACGAGCCACATAGGACTCCAACACCCCATGCTGACCCAACTAAGGCGGAGCCTGCACTTTTGTAGCTGAAGGAAGATGTTGAAGCGGCAGAAGGAAGAGTTGGAGGCAGCGGAGAAGGCGGCGGCCAAGACGGAGGAGAAGGAGGCAGAGGCGGTAACGACAGATTGAGCGTGGAGGCTCGGATTGCCGGTTTGGCTGGGCATATTACTTTTTTGTACGGACTGCCAGATGATACGTCCAAAACGTATCTATAATTTCTGCTTGCTCCATGCCTCTTTTGTGTGATATTGCTATGATATTTATGCACTTCCATACACTTTTGATCATATTTGGACTAACCTATTAACTCAGTGCACCCCAGTGCCAGTTTCTGTTTTCTGCTGTTTTTCTATTTCAGGTTTTCCCATTACTTAAATTGCCAGAAAAATTCCGGGAAAAATATATAAAAAAATCAGCGCTCCAGAAGCTTCCATGCGGCCGAAGTAGGGCCAGAGGGGGGCCACAGGGGCTCCAGGCGCCCTGGGGGGGCGGCCCCACCCCTGGCCGCGCCGGGGGGGCGCCTGGGCCCCCCTTACCTCCGCTGGTGCCCTCCTTTGGCATATATTTACACCGCGTCCCGAAACCCTCGAGGACGGAACCCTTTTTCGCGATCTCATCTCTGTTCCACCGCCGCCGCACTTCCAAGATCGGGAGCACCAGGAGAACTCTTTCCGGCACCCTGCCGGAGGGGAGAACCACCACCGGGAGCTTCTCCACCACCATGGACGCCTCCCGGATGAGTTGTGAGTAGTCCCCCTTGGACCATGGGTCCATGACCAGTAGCTATGTGATGTTCTCCTCCCCTCTTTGTTCTTCACCGATTAGACCTCGTGAGCTGCCCTACATGATCGAGGCACATATGTAATCCTTATGCTGTTGCTATGATGAGTTTGCTGGGATCCGATGAATTATGAGATTATGTTCAGATTGTGTGTGAGTAATATATTTGATTCACCTCTTTTATATTTATGTTCTTGAGTAATTCTTGCATGTTCTCCATTGCTGTTTATTGCTTTGGCCAAGTAGTAGGTAGTAACTCCAAGAGGGAACGTTATGCTTGATTGTGGGTTCATGCCCCTCGATGACTAGCTTGAGTGACAGAAACATGAGTCTAGGGGATGTGCTGTTGCCACAAGGGGGAAAACAACGGTGCTTGTACTTGCGGGTGCAAGGATTGTTTACTTTACGCAAAGTTCTTTTAATGCAGTTGTCTGTTGCTTTGAGTTTACACTATGGGTGGGACTCGCAACTTAATACTAGCGAGATGTTCTGGATAGATATCTCAAGGTGGATGATTAGTAGTAGATGCAGATGGATTTCGGTCTACTTGCCTTGGCGTACCGCCCATGCTTTTGAGCCTCTACCTTTCTTTGCAGCATAGTTAGCATTGGTTTGCGCACATAATCCTGTCAATTGCCCAGCTGTAATTTGTTTACCTCGCTTAGCTGTTTTATCGTCTTTTGGGAGAGAGACATCACTAGTGAACATCATGGGACCCCGGTCCATATTACCATCACTGATCACACCCGTTATTTACTTCCTGCTCTTATTTACTTGTTGCAGTCATACCTATCACTATTATCTCTTGTGTTTGATCCTTTGTAAACGACAAGGCCGGAGGGATTGACAACCTCTCTGTACTCGTTGGGAGCAAAGTTATTTGTATCTGTGTGCAGGTCCTGTCAATCGCTAAGTATCTGGCGCCGTTAGCAGTTGACACCTTCTTGTTGACCCTCGGAGTCTCACGGGATTCGATCCTTGGTATCTTTGCCAAGGGAAAACTACCGCTACGCTACATCTCAAACCTTCCACTTGGGGTAACCAACGAGGGGCGAGAAGCCATCAAGCAAAGTTTTCTGGCGCCGTTGCCGGGGACTCCACTCTTCAAGATAGGGGAGTTGCACGCTATCTTTTATCTTTGCTTTTTAGTCTTGTTAGTTTACCTTTTAGTTTTGCTTTAGTTCCCTTTATCAAAAATCACAAAAATAGTTATCTTGCTTGTTGCTGCTACGGGTTCCACCGAGAACACCAAGTTGTGTGACTTCACTAGTCATAACAACGATGACTTTATCTGCACGCCTATTACTACACCTGCCACTTCAGCACCTTCTTATGAAATTAAACCTGATTTATTGAACCTAGTTATGAAAGATCAATTCTCCGGTGTTGGAGATGATGCTGCTTTGCACTTAAATAATTTTGTTGAACTCTGTGATATGCAAAAGTATCAAGAAATAGATGGTAATATTGTTAAGCTTAAGCTTTTTCCTTTCTCCTTGAGAGGAGGAGCTAAAATTTGGTTTCAATCTTTGCCTAGAAATAGCATAGATTCTTGGGATAAGTGCAAGGATGCCTTTATTGGGAAGTACTATCCACCTGCTAACATTATCCAACTAAGGAGTAACATAATGAATTTTAAACAATTGGATAATGAACACGTTGCCCAAGCTTGGGAACGCATGAAATCTCTTGTCAAGAACTGCCCTACTCATGGTTTGACTACTTGGATGGTTATCCAAACTTTTTATGCAGGCTTGAACTTTACCTCGCGGAACTTGTTAGATTCGGCCGCGGGAGGAACCTTTATGTCAACTACACTTGGTGCTGCCACGAAGCTTCTCGATGAGATGATGACCAATTATTCCCAATGGCACACCGAACGCGCTCCAACAGGTAGGAAGGTAAACTCTGTCGAGGAGATTTCCTCCCTAAATGGAAAAGTTGACTTGATCATGTCTCTACTTTCCAAGCAATCTTCTATTGATCCTCGTGATGTTCCTTTAAATTCTTTGATTGCTCAAGATCAAGTAGATGTGAACTTTATCTCTAGAAACAATTTCAATAACAATGCTTATAGGAGTAATTTTGGTAGCAACCCTAGACCGTTCCCCTCTAATTCCTATGGGAACAACAATGCTTATCCTAGCACCAAGAACTCCACCCAAAGAGATAGAGACATGCCTAGTTATGAAAAACTTCTAGAAATAGAGAAGGCCACTAAGAACTACATGCACGCCCAATATGAACAAAACAAGACCTTCTCGAGGCAATTAGATGAGCATACTGCTATCTTGCAAGACATTGGTAGACAGCTGGAGAGCCTAAATATTGAGATTTCTAACCTCCAGACTAGGCTCACTGTCACTGAGACCCAAGTTTCCAATATATCCCACACACAATCCACTTTGATAAACCAAATGGCAGCTAAACCCGAAGTGGTTGCACCCCTAAAGGAGGAAGAAGATAGAATTAAGAGCCTTCCTACCCACCACACTGTTGCTACTATCCAAGTTGTTGAGGATATCCAAACTCTTAGCACCCAATGCACTCCTGGTCCCATTGGACCTATTAATGGTGATGCTATGACCTTAACCGTAGAAACTCCTATGGCCATAGAAGCTACCAAACAAGTGAGCTTAAAGGACACCACTACCACTTTACTTGATAGTAGTGACCTTGATTTTGATAATTGCACCCTTTCTGAAGTTATTGATTTTCTTCACAAGATGTCTAGAGATCCCCACACTAGCGCGCTTAATCTTGCCTTCACAGAGCATATCACTAATGCTCTCATCAAAGCTAGGGAGGAGAAACTTAGGGTAGAAGCCTCCATACCTAGAAAGCTAGAAGATGGTTGGGATCCTATGATTAAAATTAAGTTGAATAACTTCTCTTGCTATGCTTTATGTGATGTTGGAGCTAGTACCTCCGTTATGCCCAAAAGAATATATGATATGCTTAAATTGAAACCTTTTGATTCTTGTTCTTTTGGTGTTCGTCTTGTTGATTCTTCCATAAAGAAACCTTTGGGGAGGATCGACGATGTTCTTATCATTGTCAATGACAATTATGTTCCCGTTGATTTTACTATTATGGATATTGAATGTGAACCTTCTTGTCCAATTATTTTGGGACGTCCTTTTCTTCGCACCGTTGGTGCTATCATTGACATGAAAGAGGGGAATATAAAATTCCAATTTCCTCTCAATAAAGGGATTGAACACTTCCCTAGAAAGAAGATTAAGTTACCTTTTGAGTCCGTTACACGGGCTAGCTATTCTTTTACTCTTGATAAAACTTGATCTCTTTGCATTATGCCTAGCTTAAAGGCATAAAAGAAAGCGCTTTTGGGAGGCAGCCCACAATGAATAAAATTTTATTTTGCTTTTGTTGTGTCTTGATGTTTTTTACTACAGTAGCATCATCATTGTATCTTTACTTTTCAGCTTTGTGCCAAGTTTAGCCTCCGATTGCAAGAAAGTTCAAAAGTTATGACGTGCTGTCCAGGAAACAGATTCTGTCCTTGGACAGAAAAATTCGTATAAAATCACCAGATCATCTTTTTGGTCTGAATTTTTTCGACAGCGTGCTCTATACAATTGGCTTTCATGCGTCTGTTCTGAGTTTTTTGATTTGAGTTGCAGAAGTGCCCCGAAAAAATTATTTACTACCTGCTGGTCTGTTTTTCACAGATTCTGTCCTGTTTTGCCTTTTCTTCGTTTTGCAAATCTTGAGCTTGCTTTTTCTTTGCAAAAACCTTTTGGCAATATTGAGAAACAGTAGATCTTCAAGATTATCCTTATTTCCAGCAAGGAAAAATTATTTTATTATGGGTACTAACCTCGCTAATCAGATTATGATGAGTTATGTATGAAGGGAGTTTTTAAGTGTGCGAGGAAAGATGATAAAAAGATTCAGGAGGGTCAAACGCTCAAGCTTGGGGATGCCCCCGTGCACCCCCAAGAAATATTCAAGAAGACTCAAGCGTCTAAGCTTGGGGATGCCCCCGTGCATCCCCTTCTCTATCAACAATTATCAGTTCGTCTTTCGTTCCACTATATTTTAATCACTTCATGCGTTATGTGCTATGCTTGGAGCATCTTGCTTTTAGTTTCCTTTTTAGTTTTCTTTAGCTTTGCTTGTTATTCATAACGAGTTAGAACCCAGCTTTCTTTGTGTGGGAGAGAAACACGCTCCACTTCAACCTAGAACACAACATAGGATTTTCATGTTTATCTTTGCTGTGTATGTTCTTTGTCTTTCAGTAGCTACTGTCATGTTTAGCTCTTAGTTTTCATGCTTTTCTTTTTAAAGAGCTTTTGTTTAGTTGGTTGCTGAACTCTCTTGAGTTTTCATGTTTATCTTGTTAAGAGAGTTTGTCTGTTGCACTGGTTGATATGTCTATGATAAAAATGCTATGTGCATAATGGTGCTTAGTAGTTCATGTTTTCTTATGGTTAGTCTCAAATAGCTGGGGGGTTCTTAATGTGTTATTGAAGTACCAACATGATTTGTTTGCCTATGATGTGGTATGGTTTAGTGATATCTTCCTCCAAGAATTTATTTTGATTGACTTGGCATATGCTCACGCATATTTAAGACTGTAAAGAAAGTCTATCAAGCCTTGATGATCTTTAATTTCTGAGTAGCGATATAACTTCCATGCCCGATTCAATGTTGCTTTGTCGCTCTGCATGATTATGGCCGTCATTGCTTTCTTAGTTGGTCGCTCCCAGTCTTTTGCTAACCTTCACCTGTACTAAGCGGACTGACTGCTTGTGCATCCAAAATCCTTTAAACCAGTTATGCCATATGAGTCCACCATACCTTCCTATACATGGTATTTACTTGCCATTCCTAACGAGGACTTTCGTGTACCATCTCAAAATTATTCAAAAGCATTTCTCTTTTGTGCCTCTGTTTTAGCTCATGAGGAAGTAGTAGTTAATTCATGATCTTTTTAAGTTGGACAAGTTTCACCCCGGGATTGCATGTCTAATCTGCAAACCCCTAATACGAGAAGGAACTGGCAAAGAGTGCGCCCGGCTCATAAAAAAATATACAACAAACAAACCCTCCTTCACGCTTTGTTCATGAGAAATCAGAAAACTTTTGGCAGTGATAAACAAAGGAGATTAAGGGGATGTGATCGTCCCCGTGCGGGAGCCGTTCCTCGAAACTTGTCCAGCTCGAGAAGTAATTGAGTTATCTACTAGCATTCGTTGACGAAATATGCATATCCCAAAAATAATTTTTACCTCTGTTTTTAAAAACCAAGAGCTCTGGTACATGTTTAGTCTTTGTTTCCGACCACGGATTTTCAACCTTGCCATCAAAAGCCACGGTTCGAGAGTCTCCACCTTCTTTCTTCAAAGCACCAACTATTGAGAGCATGATTGTCATTCTGAGTGTAATGTGCATTGTTCCAAAGTACCATTGTCTTCTGCATGATTATGATATCGTTTATTCTGAAATCATTGTATCTAGTCGTCACTTAAACTTCGGAGGTGCTCCTGCATTTATGTTTTGCTTCACTAAAGGGGGCAAGCGAGGTATCACTTTGTCATGTTTGCACACCATGCTCACTACAAATCTATTGGGTGTTTCAGTATCATATTGTAAAACTTTCAGTTCTTTGTGATATTCTCATGAGGCAACTTAATTACTAAAGATTCATTATCTCAGTAAGCATTTGTCATGTGACTGTGAAAAGTTCTTATATGGTTGGTAGCATGTCACCACAGAAATTATGCTTGTTATCATTTACCTACTCGAGGACGAGCAGGAATTAAGCTTGGGGATGTTGATACGTCCAAAACATATCTATAATTTCTGCTTGCTCCATGCCTCTTTTGTGTGATATTGCTATGATATTTATGCACTTCCATACACTTTTGATCATATTTGGACTAACCTATTAACTCAGTGCACCCCAGTGCCAGTTTCTGTTTTCTGCTGTTTTTCTATTTCAGGTTTTCCCATTACTTAAATTGCCAGAAAAATTCCGGGAAAAATATATAAAAAATCAGCGCTCCAGAAGCTTCCATGCGGCCGAAGTAGGGCCAGAGGGGGGCCACAGGGGCTCCAGGCGCCCTGGGGGGGCGGCCCCACCCCTGGCCGCGCCGGGGGGGCGCCTGGGCCCCCCTTACCTCCGCTGGTGCCCCCCTTTGGCATATATTTACACCGCGTCCCGAAACCCTCGAGGACGGAACCCTTTTTCGCGATCTCATCTCTGTTCCGCCGCCGCCGCGCTTCCAAGATCGGGAGCACCAGGAGAACTCTTCCCGGCACCCTGCCGGAGGGGAGAACCACCACCGGGAGCTTCTCCACCACCATGGACGCCTCCCGGATGAGTTGTGAGTAGTCCCCCTTGGACCATGGGTCCATGACCAGTAGCTATGTGATGTTCTCCTCCCCTCTTTGTTCTTCACCGATTAGACCTCGTGAGCTGCCCTACATGATCGAGGCACATATGTAATCCTTATGTTGTTGCTATGATGAGTTTGCTGGGATCCGATGGATTATGAGATTATGTTCAGATTGTGTGTGAGTAATATATTTAATTCACCTCTTTTATATTTATGTTCTTGAGTAATTCTTGCATGTTCTCCGTTGCTGTTTATTGCTTTGGCCAAGTAGTAGGTAGTAACTCCAAGAGGGAACGTTATGCTTGATTGTGGGTTCATGCCCCTCGATGACTAGCTTGAGTGACAGAAACATGAGTCTAGGGGATGTGCTGTTGCCACAAGGGGGAAAACAACGGTGCTTGTACTTGCGGGTGCAAGGATTGTTTACTTTACGCAAAGTTCTTTTAATGCAGTTGTCTGTTGCTTTGAGTTTACACTATGGGTGGGACTCGCAACTTAATACTAGCGAGATGTTCTGGATAGATATATCAAGGTGGACGATTAGTAGTAGATGCAGATGGATTTCGGTCTACTTGCCTTGGCGTACCGCCCATGCTTTTGAGCCTCTACCTTTCTTTGCAGCATAGTTAGCATTGGTTTGCGCACATAATCCTGTCAATTGCCCAGCTGTAATTTGTTTACCTCGCTTAGCTGTTTTATCGTCTTTTGGGAGAGAGACATCACTAGTGAACATCATGGGACCCCGGTCCATATTACCATCACTGATCACACCCGTTATTTACTTCCTGCTCTTATTTACTAGTTGCAGTCATACCTATCACTATTATCTCTTGTGTTTGATCCTTTGTAAACGACAAGGCCGGAAGGATTGACAACCTCTCTGTACTCGTTGGGAGCAAAGTTATTTGTATCTGTGTGTAGGTCCTGTCAATCGCTAAGTATCTGGCGCCGTTAGCAGGTGACACCTTCTTGTTGACCCTCGGAGTCTCACGGGATTCGATCCTTGGTATCTTTGCCAAGGGAAAACTACCGCTACGCTACATCTCAAACCTTCCACTTGGGGTAACCAATGAGGGGTGAGAAGCTATCACCAGACTGATGTTCTTTTGTGATAGTTCTTATAAAAATTATGCATACTTGTTTTCTTTTGCTTGTGACCAGGGACTGATGTGATTCGGCAGTGGTGTGATTTGACACATGCTATGTGATTGGACCAATTTGAATTTCAAATAGACCGCACCGACAGAGTTTTAAGGAGTAGCGTTGGATGCCGACTCCCCGTATCCATGGACAGTGAATTGGTCCCTGTCCATGGACAGATGCGATGTCAGAATTAGGGTCAACGTTGGAATTACTAAACAGTATGACTCATCTAGCCTTCACAGCCATTTGGAGCTCTCAGCCTTCGGATCGCTGATTCGCTGTAACGTACTGATACGTCCAAAACGTATCTATAATTTCTGCTTGCTCCATGCCACTTTTGGGTGATATTGCTATGATATTCATACACTTCCATACACTTTTGATCATATTTGGACTAACTTACTAATCCAGTGCACCCCAGTGCCAGTTTCTGTTTTCGGCTGTTTTTTTATTTCAGGTTTTCACGTTACGAGAACTGCCAGGAAAAATCCAGAAAAATTATATAAAAAATCAGCGTTCCGGAAACTACCATGCGTCCGAAGGACAGCCGGGGGGGAGGCACCAGGGCTCCAGGCGCCCTGGCGGCGCGCCCCCCCTGGGCCACGCCGGGGGGGCGCCTGGGCCCTCCGAAGCTTCCCCGATGCCCCCCTTTGGCATATATTTAAAGCGTCCTCCGAAACCCTCAGAACAGGAACTCTTTTCGCGATCCCATCTCTGTTCCGCCGCCGCCGCCGCTTCCAAGATTGGGAGCACCAGGAGAACTCTTCCCGGCACCCTGCCGGAGGGGAGGATCACCACCGGGAGCTTCTCCACCACCATGGACGCCTCCCGGATGACTCGTGAGTAGTCTCCCTTGGACCATGAGTCCATGACCAGTAGCTATGTGATGTTCTCCTCCCGTTCTTGTGCTTCACTAATTAGTCCTCGTGAGCTGCCCTACATGATCGAGGCACCTATGTAATCCTTATGCTGTTGCTATGTTGAGTTTGCTGGGATCCGATGGATTATGAGATTATGTTCAGATTGATCTTGAGTAATATATTTGATCTACCTCTTTTATATTTATGTTCATAAGTAATTCTTGCATGTTCTCTGTTGTTATTTACTGCTTTGGCCGAGTAGTAGGTAGTGACTCCAAGAGGGAACGTTATGCTCGATTGTGGGTTCATGCCCCTCGATGACTAGCTTGAGTGACAGAAACATGAGTCTAGGGGATGTGCTGTTGCCACAAGGGGGAAAACAACGGTGCTTGTGCCCGCGGGTGCAAGGATTGTTTACTTTACGCAAAGTTCTTTTAATGCAGTTGTCTGTTGCATTGAGTTTACACTATGGGTGGGACTCGCAACTTAATACCAGCGAGATGTTCTGGATAGATATCTCAAGGTGGATGATTAGTAGTAGATATTGATGGATTTCGGTCTACTTACTTTGGCGTACCGCCCATGCTTTGAACCTCAACCTTTCTTGCAATGTAGTCAGCATTGGTTTGCGTTCGTGGTCCTGTCAATTGCCCAGCTGTAATTTGTTTACCTCACATAGTTGTTTTATCGTCTTTTGGGAGAGAGACATCACTAGTGAACATCATGAGACTCCGGTCCATATTACCATCATTGATCACACCCGCTATTTACTTTTCGCTATTATTTACTATTGCAAACATTATCTATCACTACTATCATTGCTTTTAATCCTTTGTGAACTACAAGGCCGGAGGGATTGACAACCTCTCTGTACTCGTTGGGAGCAAAGTTATTTGTATCTGTGTGCAGGTCCACGTTGATTGCTAATAGCGCCGTTACCAGTTGACACCTACTTGTTGAACCTAGGAGTCTCTGGGGATTCGATCCTTGGCATCTTTGCTAAGGGAAAACACTTCCACAACACTGCATCTTACACCTTCCACTTGGGGTAACCAACGAGGGGTTCGAGGCCCATCAAGGAGTATTTTCTGGCGCCGTTGCCGGGGACTCCACTCTTCAGGATAGGGGAGTTGCATGCTATCTTTTACCTTTGCTTTTTAGTCTTGTTAGTTTACCTTTCAGTTTTTGCTTTAATACCTTTTATCAAAAATCACAAAAATAGTTATCTTGCTTGCTTGCTACTATGGGTTCCACCGAGAACACCAAGTTGTGTGACTTCACTAGTCACAACAACGATGACTTTATCAGCACACCTATCACTACACCTGCCACTTCAGCACCTTCATATGAAATTAAACCTGCTTTACTGAACTTAGTCATGAGAGAACAATTCTCCGGTGCTGGAGATGATGCTGCTTTACACTTGAACAACTTTGTTGAACTTTGTGATATGCAAAAGTACCAAGAAATAGATGGTAATATTGTTAAGCTTAAGCTTTTTCCTTTCTCCTTGAGAGGAGGAGCTAAAATTTGGTTTCAGTCTTTGCCTAGAAATAGCATAGATTCTTGGGACAAGTGCAAAGATGCTTTTATCGGATATACTAACCACCTGCTAAAATTATCCAACTTAGAAGTAACATAATGAATTTCAAACAATTGGATAATGAACATGTTGCCCAAGCTTGGGAACGTATGAAATCTCTTATCAAGAACTGCCCTACTCACGGTTTGACTACTTGGATGGTTATCCAAACTTTTTATGCAGGCTTGAACTTTACCTCGCGGAACTTGTTAGATTCGGCCGCGGGAGGAACTTTTATGTCAACTACACTGTTGATCCTCGTGATGTTCCTTTAAATTCTTTGATAGCTCAAGAACAAGTAGATGTGAATTTTATCTCTAGAAACAATTTTAACAACAATGCTTATAGGAGTAATTTTGGTAGCAATCCTAGACCGTTCCCCTCTAATTCTTATGGGAACAACAATGCTTATCCTAGTACCAAGAACTCCACTACTGAACTAGAGACTATGCTTAAAGATTTCATCACTACCCAAAAATCCTTTAATAAGAGTGTAGAAGAAAAACTACATAAACTAGATGATCTCTCTTTGAAGGTAGACCACTTAGCCAATGAGGTAAAATTGCTAAAAATCAAAACCTCTCCTCTTGAGGAGAGGGAAGTCATTCCTATTAATGCTACTCAAGTGCAAATTAATGAAAACATTAGGATGATGGCTGAACTTAAAGAAAGATGGGCTAAAGAAAGGGAGGAAGAGGATATAATTAAGAGCCTTCCTACCCACCACACTGTTGCTACTATCCAAGTTGTTGAGGATATCCACACTCTTAGCACCCAATGTACTCCTGGTCCCATTGGACCTATTAATGGTGATGCTATGACTATAGAAACTACCAAACAAGTGAACCTTAAGGACACCACTACCACTTTACTTGATGCTCGTGACCTTGATTTTGATAATTGCACTCTTACCGAAGTTATTGATTTCCTTCACAAGATGTCTAGAGACCCTCGCACTAGCACGCTTAACCTTGCCTTCACAGAGCATATCACTAATGCTCTCATCAAAGCTAGGGAGGAGAAACTTAGAGTAGAAGCCTCCATACCTAGAAAGCTAGAAGATGGTTGGGATCCTATGATAAAAATTAATTTGAATGACTTCTCTTGTTATGCATTATGTGATGTTGGTGCTAGTACCTCTGTTATGCCCAAAAGAATATATGATATGCTTAAATTGAAACCTTTTGATTCTTGTTCTTTTGGTGTTCGTCTCGTTGATTCTTCCATAAAGAAACCTTTGGGGAGGATCGACGATGTTCTTATTGTTGTCAATGATAATTATGTTCCCGTTGATTTCACTATTATGGATATTGAATGTGATCCTTCATGTCCAATTATTTTGGGACGTCCTTTTTTTACGCACCGTTGGTGCTATCATTGACATGAAAGAGGGTAATATAATATTTCAGTTTCCTCTCAAGAAAGGGATGGAACACTTCCCTCGTAAGAAGATCAAGTTACCTTTTGAGTCCGTTGTACGGGCTAGTTATTCTTTTACTCTTGATAAAACTTGACCTATGCATTATGCCTAGCTTAAAGGCATAAAAGAAAGCGCTTTTGGGAGGCAGCCCACATGAATAAATTTTTTGCTTTTGTTGTGTCTTGATGTTGTTTACTGCTGTAGCATCATCATTGTATCTTTGCTTTTCATATTTGTGCCAAGTATAGCCTCTGATTGCTAGAAAGTTCAAAAGTTGTGAGGTGCTGTCCAGGAAACAGATTCTGTCCTTGGATAGAAAAATTCGTATAAAATCACCAGATCATTTTTTTGGTCTGAATTTTTTCGACAGCGTTCTCTATATAATTGTTTTTCGTGCGTATGTTCTGAGTTTTTTGATTTGAGTTGCAGAAGTATCCCGAACAGATCAATTACTACCTGCTGTTCTGTTTTTCACAGATTCTGTCCTGTTTTGCCTTTCTTTCATTTTGCAAATCAAGAGCTTGCTTTTTCTTTGCAAAAACCTTTTGGCAATCTTGAGAAATAGTAGAACTTCAAGAATATCTTTATTTCCAGCAAGGTATAATTATTTTATTAAGGGTACTAACCTCGCTAATCAGATTATGATGAGTTATGTATGAAGGGAGTTTTCAAGTGTGCGAGGGAAGATGATAAAAAGATTCAGGAGTGTCAAGCGCTCAAGCTTGGGGATGCCCCCGTGCACCCCCAAGAAATATTCAAGGAGACTCAAGCGTCTAAGCTTGGGGATGCCCCCGTGCATCCCCTTCTCCATCAACATTATCAGTTCGTCTTTCGTTCCGCTATATTTTTATCACTTCATGTGTTATGTGCTATGCTTGGAGCGTCTTGCTTTTAGTTTTCTTTTTAGTTTTTCATAACGAGTCGGAACTCAGCATTCTTTATATGGGAGAGAAACACACTCCACTTCTACCTAGAACATAACATAGAATTTTCATGTCTATCTATGCTGTGTGTGTTCTTTGTCTTTCAATAGCTACTATCATGCTCTGCTCTTAGTATTCATGCTTATCTTTTCAAAGAGCTTTTGTTTAGTTGGTTGCTTGAACTATCTTTAGTTATCATGCTCACCTTATTAAGAGAGTTTGCTTCCGTTGCATTGGTTAATGTGTCTATGATAAAGATGCTACTTGCATGATGGCGCTTAGTAGTTCAGGTTTTCTTATGGTTAATCTCAAATAGCTGGGGGGTTCCCAATGTGTTATTGGAGTACCAACATGATTTGTTTGCCTATGATGTGGTATGGTTTAGTAATATCTTCCTTCGAGAATTTATTTTGATTGACTTGGCGTATGCTCACGCATATTTAAGACTGTAAAGAAAGTCTGTCAAGCCTTGATGATCTTTTATTTCTGAGTAGCGATATAACTTCCATGACTGATTCAATATTGCTTTGTCGCTCTGCATGATTATGACCGTCATTGCTCTCTTAGTTGGTCGCTCCCAGTCTTTTGCTAACCTCCACCTGTACTAAGCGAACTAACTTTGCAATACATAGCTCATGGGAAAGTAGCTTAAAAACTATTGTGGTAAAGAATACGTTGCCTATGTATCTTATTTCTTATAAGTTGCTTGCTGAGCGGTAACCATGTTTCTGGGGACGCCATCAACTGTCACACTTTTGTTGAACATCATGTGAGTTGCTATGCATGTTCGTCTTGTCTGAAGTAAGGGTGATTTGCCGTGGGTTGAATGACTATGCATATTGTTAGAGAAGAACATTGGGCCGCCAACCAAAGCCATGCATCATGGTGGAAGTTTTAGCTTGGACGATAATCCTCAATCTCTTATGAGAATATGCTTATGCATTGAAGAGGAGTCCATCATCTATTTTCTATGTTGTCCCGGTATGGATGTCCTCAAGTTGAGATCTATCAAAAACGAGAAATCAAATGTGATTTATCTCCTTGGACCTTTGTACAGGTGGCATAGAGGTACCCCTTTGTGACACTTGGTTGAAACATATGTAATGCAATGATAACCCATGGAAATCCGAGCTAATTAGGACAAGGTGCGAGCACTATTGGTATTCGATGCATGAGGCTTGCAACTTATAGGATGTCTTATGCATGACACATATGAAGTACTACTACCGTTGACAAAATTGCTTCTATGTTTTCAAAATAAAAAGCTCTAGCACATAACCTTTCTTTTACTTTTATGTTAAAGCACCAACTACTGAGAGCATGATTGTCATTCTGAGTGTAATGTGCATTGTCCCAAAGTAGCATTGTCTTTTGCATGATTGTGATATCGTTTATTCTGAAATCATTGTATCTAGTCATCACTTAAACCTTGAAGGTGCCCCTGCATTTATGTTTTGCATCACTAAAGGGGGCAAGCTAGATATCACTTTATCATATTTGCACATCATGTTCATTGCAAATCTTTTTGATGTTTCAGTTTCATGTTGTAAAACTTTCAGTCATTTGTGATTTTCTCATGAGGCAACTTAATTACTACAGATTCATTGTCTCAGTAAGCTTTTGTCATATGACTATAAAAAGTCCTATATGGTTAATAGCATGTCACCACAGAAATTATTCTTGTTATCATTTACCTACTCGAGGACGAGCAGGAATTAAGCTTGGGGATGTTGATACGTCCAAAACGTATCTATAATTTCTGCTTGCTCCATGCCACTTTTGGGTGATATTGCTATGATATTCATACACTTCCATACACTTTTGATCATATTTGGACTAACTTACTAATCCAGTGCACCCTAGTGCCAGTTTCTGTTTTCGGCTGTTTTTGTATTTCAGGTTTTCACGTTACGAGAACTGCCAGGAAAAATCCAGAAAAATTATATAAAAAATCAGCGTTCCGGAAACTACCGTGCGTTCGAAGGACAGCCGGGGGGGGGGGCACCAGGGCTCCAGGCGCCCTAGCGGCGCGCCCCCCCTGGACCGCGCCGGGGGGGCGCCTGGGCCCCCCGAAGCTTCCCCGATGCCCCCCTTTGGCATATATTTAAAGCGTCCTCCGAAACCCTCAGAACAGGAACTCTTTTCGCGATCCCATCTTTGTTCCGCCGCCGCCGCCGCTTCCAAGATCGGGAGCACCAGGAGAACTCTTCCCGGCACCCTGCCGGAGGGGAGGATCACCACCGGGAGCTTCTCCACCACCATGGACGCCTCCCGGATGACCCGTGAGTAGTCTCCCTTGGACCATGAGTCCATGACCAGTAGCTATGTGATGTTCTCCTCCCGTTCTTGTGCTTCACTAATTAGTCCTCGTGAGCTGCCCTACATGATCGAGGCACCTATGTAATCCTTATGCTGTTGCTATGTTGAGTTTGCTGGGATCCGATGGATTATGAGATTATGTTCAGATTGATCTTGAGTAATATATTTGATCTACCTCTTTTATATTTATGTTCATAAGTAATTCTTGCATGTTCTCCGTTGTTATTTACTGCTTTGGCCGAGTAGTAGGTAGTGACTCCAAGAGGGAACGTTATGCTCGATTGTGGGTTCATGCCCCTCGATGACTAGCTTGAGTGA
>LR738713.1:562855409-562926307 GCA_902687465.1 Secale cereale | reverse complement strand
GGGGAAAACAACGGTGCTTGTGCCCGCGGGTGCAAGGATTGTTTACTTTACGCAAAGTTCTTTTAATGGAGTTGTCTGTTGCATTGAGTTTACACTATGGGTGGGACTCGCAACTTAATACCAGCGAGATGTTCTGGATAGATATCTCAAGGTGGATGATTAGTAGTAGATATTGATGGATTTCGGTCTACTTACTTTGGCGTACCGCCCATGCTTTGAACCTCAACCTTTCTTGCAATGTAGTCAGCATTGGTTTGCGTTCGTGGTCCTGTCAATTGCCCAGCTGTAATTTGTTTACCTCACATAGCTGTTTTATCGTCTTTTGGGAGAGAGACATCACTAGTGAACATCATGAGACTCCGGTCCATATTACCATCATTGATCACACCCGCTATTTACTTTTCGCTATTATTTACTATTGCAAACATTATCTATCACTACTATCATTGCTTTTAATCCTTTGTGAACTACAAGGCCGGAGGGATTGATAACCTCTCTGTACTCGTTGGGAGCAAAGTTATTTGTATCTGTGTGCAGGTCCACGTTGATTGCTAATAGCGCCGTTACCAGTTGACACCTACTTGTTGAACCTAGGAGTCTCTGGGGATTCGATCCTTGGCATCTTTGCTAAGGGAAACCACTTCCACAACACTGCATCTTACACCTTCCACTTGGGGTAACCAACGAGGGGTTCGAGGCCCATCACGTACACACATGATTTCGTTGTTCACGTGCCAAGACCGTTTTACGGGCTGCAGCTCCACAGAGTGAGCCCCGGTTTCTCACGTTAACTGGGCCGTAGGTAAGTCCAGTCGAAAGTGCAAACCCATTCACACGCTAAGAGCATCTCCAGCCGTTGCCCCCCTCCCCAGGAGGCATTGTTTTCGCCTCCTGAGGGGGTGCCGGCGAGAACTTTGGCTTGGGGGGGGGGCAAAAATTTCCACTAGTTGCCTCCCCACGAGCAGTGTTGTACTCCCACAAACGAAACGACATTTCGTTGAGCACCTTGACCGCGGCGGCGTCGACGACCTCCAGCCAGCGGAGGAGCGTGAGCGTCGATGGGGAAAGAGAGGCGCCTCCACCACACCGGGTCCATCGAGCTGGAGACGCGCTGCTCGCCGCCTCGCCACGTGCCGGAGATGGAGATGCAGCTCGCGGCCGTGCTCGCCATGCTCGCCCTCGACGGCGCGCATGTCGTTCTCTTCTTCGGCAAGTGGTGGCAAGAAGGAGAGCCCGACGTTGGCCACCGCACCCGGGTTGCTCACGCCCTCGAACCCCGGCAAGAAGGAGCACAACATCGCCGTAGAGCTTGACCTCCGCGAAGCCGAAGCCGCGGTCGAGGTCCATGGGGCTGAAGGCCGGGCACGCGTCCCCGTCGATGCTGGCGTGGAAGGCCTCGTCCGCTCGCCGCCCCGTCCCGTCCGGCGACCTCCTGGGCTCAACGGCTGCTGCTGCGAGGGCGGGAGGCGGCTGCTGCGAGGGAGGGAAGCGCGCGCGGCGAGGGCTGGAGGTGCGCGCGGGTGGAGCCGGACGGGGCAGCGAGGAGAGGAGCAAGGCGGCGAGCGGGAAGATGCGGGGCGGGGCCGGCGATGCCAGACGAGGGAGGCGTCGGGGCTGCATCGGCCGCACGAGCTGTGTGCTGGGAGGTGGTGGAAGGAAGAGAGAAAGGAGAGGACAGAGGAGAGAGAGGGGCTGCAGGTGGGCCTGCACATGCAAAAGGCAAACGCCGGCGTCCCCAGCTGCCCCCAGGGAGCTGGGTGTGGGGTGGGCGCCCCGGCCGTAAATAACGCTAAATCCGACGCGAAACGATGTCTTGGGGGCCTGGCTGAGACTTTTTTTACCGCTGGTGCTTAAAAAAGGCGCTTGGGGAGCTCATGGAGGCCCTAGTGGAGATGCTCTAACAGGCCAGTCATCCAGGTTTTCTATTCCCAGCGATATCCCGCTGCTCCTCTGTCTGTTCGTCCGCAATGCGCCGCTGCCGTCCTCCGTCCCGTGGGCGAGCGCGTCTACCTCCGCTGCTCCTCTACTGCGCGTCTGCCTCGCGCCCTCCACTCATGCTGTAGTCTCTTCCGCATGATGGTTGTTGAATTACTGGGAGGATGCAAAAGAGTGATGATGTGACAATAGTTGTCTTGATGACCAAATCGAGACAACAGGGACTGGCATGGGGTGCCGCCGTTGGCACAAGCTATGTGCTCAAGGCATTGGCACATTGCCGCGAAATCTACAGGTATAGATGCTCCTAGGGTTTGATTGGTTGCACATGGAGCGGGTCGAACTGCACATTATGTTCATTCCTGTGCTGATGGTTATATTGCTTTTCCTTGCCGACTGATATTTAATCACGTGGGTCTACAACTGGGAAGTATGGTCGTGCCAAGTGCCAATTTCGTACTAATGTCTTCATTGGAAAAAGCTAAACATAATGTTCCACCCCCTCCCGAATATGTTTTTACTATATTTCGTGGGCTCTTCCAAGTTGACATGGCTTTGGCTCTTGTGTTTATAGGTTCTTCATATGAATCAATTCTAAATATTAGGCCATTGATATATCAAATTCTTTTTCATCCTTAATAAAAATATAAATGTCTTATAATTTAGATTTCAGCTACAAAAGAATTATTGAATCCTTACAATTCAAATGCATATTATACGAGACTTTCCATTACTCTAGCCGTATATGCAAGGGATAATGTAATTACTATTTTCTGCCTTTTTAATTCATAGCTGCATTGAAATGTATGCATTACTTGTATGATAATGGGTGGTCCTTTGATAACTGTATTAAAAAAAGAAATTATTGGCATATCTGTTGAAAATACCTGTTTTTCAATACTAAACTCTTCTCACTGACTTTTAGTTTTCAATCATGCGCAGTTACAAGGTTAATTCATTCGCGTTCCAAAAGTTAAGTTCTTATATATACAATATAATATAATTAATTAGTTGTCTGCTTGTATGTACTATTTTGTGTCTGGTTTTCATTTCTTATATGCATACAATATAATACAAAGTACTTTGAATTTTATGGTGTGTTGCAACAATCTACAAATTTCAATCAATTATATAATTCTTTTCTAAAATTGGCCGAGCGCGGCAACGTGCGCCTACATGTTCTAGTACCCAAGTAAAGCCAACTGAACACGAGAGGGGCGGAAGAAGCACACCTCTCGCAGATCACAGTGAAATAATCACCATCAACTGATCTAGAACTTACCACCTCTATCATTTATTAACCGTGACATCGATTCTAGTGTCTCTCCTTTCCTGCTAGGCGCATCATCCCGAGGAGATATCGGATCGTTTGAGACGCGTTTAGTTGGTCGCATTAGGTCGGGCCAGGCCCGCGTGAAAAGAATCTGGTCCGTTTAGTTTCCTGGATCGCAACCAGTTCTTGGCCTGCACGAACATCAAAGCAAGCCTGGGCCTGGCTCTGGAGGAACAGCCGAATCGACCGTTTTTAGAGCATCTCCAGCCGTTGGCCCCTCAGGGGGCGTCTAAAACCGCCGCCTGGGGGTGAGCCGGCGCAAAAAATGGGCCTGTGGGCGAGTTGGTCCCCAGCCGCCGGCCCCAGGGCCGCCCCCAGGCGCGTTTAAAAATAAAAGTATAGCACAGTTCGGCGAAGCTCGGTTAAAAACACGATAAATTTCGGCCAAACACGATAAATTTCGGCACAGTTCGGCGAAGTTCGCGGATTTCCATTAAATTAATCTAAAAAAACCGGCTGAAGTCGTCGCCGCCGTCGCCGCCATCGTCGTCTTGACGCGGGCGCCCCTGCTGGACCCCTGCCCGGCGTCGCCATGGCGGACTGGTGGCGGCGCGTCGTCGTCGTCGCCGTCGCTGTCGTAGATGACGACGACTCCGCCTTCGTCGCGGCCGCGTTGGCGCTCCGCGAAGCGGCGCAGGGCGGCGCACTAGCGCTCCTTCTCCTTCTCCCGCCGCTCCTTCTCGATCGCTATGGAGTCCCTACGCACCCATTCCAGGGCCGCGTCGTCGTCGTCGAGCTCCGTCTTCACCGGCGCGGCCGGCTCCTTCTTAACCAGCGCCAGCCCCGGCTCCGTCTTCACTGGCGCGAGCCCCGCCTCCGTCTTTGGCTTGATGAAGTGCGGAGGAGCCGACGAGGAGGCGCGCTGGCCGCCCTCGTTGATGACGATGCCGGCGCTGCGAGTGCGCCGGCCGAGCGGCGTCTCCGCCGCGGGCTCGGCCTTGAAGCCGAGCAGGGCCGGAGTACCGGAGGAGTGCGATGAAGATCGCGAGGAGGAAGAAGAGGGGGAGGACCCGAACCTCCTTGGCGCCCATGGCCCGGCGCGTCGGTGCTGCGTCGGGGCGGCCACCCTCGCCGGGTACGCCAACGGCAGGTCGTTGCCACCGTCGAGGTACGTCAGCACGCCCTCGAGTGTGCGGCCGGGGACGCCCCACCACAGGTGGCGCCCCTCGCTGTTCTTCACGCCGCCGACCACCGGCGCGCCGTTGGTGGACGCCAAGCGCTGTTGTTGGCAGCGCTCGAAGTACGCCGCCCAAGCCGCGTGGTTGTCGGTGGCGTACTGGGAGAGGGAGAGTTCGACGTTGGTGAGGGAGGCGCGCACGACGTCGACCTTCTCGGTGAAGTATTTGGGCTTCGCCACGGCGTCGGGTGATGGGCCTCGAACCCCTCGTTGGTTACCCCAAGTGGAAGGTGTAAGATGCAGTGTTGTGGAAGTGTTTTCCCTTAACAAAGATGCCAAGGATCGAATCCCCAGAGACTCCTAGGTTCAACAAGTAGGTGTCAACTGCTAACGGCGCTATTAGCAATCAACGTGGACCTGCACACAGATACAAATAACTTTGCTCCCAACGAGTACAGAGAGGTTGTCAATCCCTCCGGCCTTGTAGTTCACAAATGATTAAAAGCAATGATAGTAGTGATAGATAATGTTTGCAATAGTAAATAATAGCGAAAAGTAAATAGCGGGTGTGATCAATGATGGTAATATGGACCGGAGTCTCATGATGTTCACTAGTGATGTCTCTCTCCCAAAAGACGATAAAACAGCTATGTGAGGTAAACAAATTACAGCTGGGCAATTGACAGGACCACGAACGCAAACCAATGCTGACTACATTGCAAGAAAGGTTGAGGTTCAAAGCATGGGCGGTACGCCAAAGTAAGTAGACCGAAATCCATCAATATCTACTACTAATCATCCACCTTGAGATATCTATCCAGAACATCTTGCTGGTATTAAGTTGCGAGTCCCACCCATAGTGTAAACTCAATGCAACAGACAACCGCATTAAAAGAACTTTGCGTAAAGTAAACAATCCTTGCACCCGCGGGCACAAGCACTGTTGTTTTCCCCCTTGTGGCAACAACACATCCCCTAGACTCATGTTTCTGTCACTCAAGCTAGTCATCGAGGGGCATGAACCCACAATCGAGCATAACGTTCCCTCTTGGAGTCACTACCTACTACTCGGCCAAAGCAGTAAATAACAACGGAGAACATGCAAGAATTACTTATGAACATAAATATAAAAGAGGTAGATCAAATATATTACTCAAGATCAATCTGAACATAATCTCATAATCCATCGGATCCCAGCAAACTCAACATAGCAACAGCATAAGGATTACATAGGTGCCTCGATCATGTAGGGCAGCTCACGAGGACTAATTAGTGAAGCACAAGAACGGGAGGAGAACATCACATAGCTACTGGTCATGGACTCATGGTCCAAGGGAGACTACTCACGAGTCGTCCGGGAGGCGTCCATGGTGGTGGAGAAGCTCCCGGTGGTGATCCTCCCCTCCGACAGGGTGCCGGGAAGAGTTCTCCTGGTGCTCCCGATCTTGGAAGCGGCGGCGGCGGCGGAACAGAGATGGGATCGCGAAAAGAGTTCCTGTTCTGAGGGTTTCGGAGGACGCTTTAAATATATGCCAAAGGGGGGCATCGGGGAAGCTTCGGGGGGCCCAGGCGCCCCCCCCCCCCGGCGCGGCCCAGGGGGGGGGGGCGCCGCCAGGGCGCCTGGAGCCCTGGTGGCCCCCCCGGTTGTCCTTCGGACGCACGGTAGTTTCCGAAACGCTGATTTTTTATATAATTTTTCTGGATTTTTCCTGGCAGTTCTCGCAACGTGAAAACCTGAAATACAAAAACAGCCGAAAACAGAAACTGGCACTGGGGTGCACTGGATTAGTAAGTTAGTCCAAATATGATCAAAAGTGTATGGAAGTGTATGAATATCATAGCAATATCACCCAAAAGTGGCATGGAGCAAGCAGAAATTATAGATACGTTTTGGACGTATCAACATCCCCAAGCTTAATTCCTGCTCGTGCTCGAGTAGGTAAATGATAACAAGAATAATTTTTGTGGTGACATGCTATTAACCATATAGGACTTTTTATAGTCATATGACAAAAGCTTACTGAGACAATGATTCTATAGTAATTAAGTTGCCTCATGAGAAAATCACAAATGACTGAAAGTTTTACAGCATGAAACTGAAACATCAAATAGATTTGCAATGAACATGATGTGCAAATATGATAAAGGGATATCTAGCTTGCCCCCTTTAGTGATGCAAAACATAAATGCAGGGGCACCTTCAAGGTTTAAGTGATGACTAGATACAATGATTTCAGAATAAACGATATCACAATCATGCAAAAGACAATGCTACTTTGGGACAATGCACATTACACTCAGAATGACAATCATGCTCTCAGTAGTTGGTGCTTTAACATAAAAGTAAAAGAATGGTTATGTGCTAGAGCTTTTTATTTTGAAAACATAGAAGCAATTTTGTCAACGGTAGTAGTACTTCATATGTGTCATGCATAAGACATCCTATAAGTTGCAAGCCTCATGCATCGAATACCAATAGTGCTCGCACCTTGTCCTAATTAGCTCGGATTTCCATGGGTTATCATTGCATTACATATGTTTCAACCAAGTGTCACAAAGGGGTACCTCTATGCCACCTGTACAAAGGTCCAAGGAGATAAATCGCATTTGATTTCTCGTTTTTGATAGATCTCGACTTGAGGACATCCATACCGGGACAACATAGAAAATAGATGATGGACTCCTCTTCAATGCATAAGCATATTCTCATAAGAGATTGAGGATTATCGTCCAAGCTAAAACTTCCACCATGATGCATGGCTTTGGTTGGCGGCCCAATGTTCTTCTCTAACAATATGCATAGTCATTCAACCCACGGCAAATCACCCTTACTTCGGACAAGACGAACATGCATAGCAACTCACATGATATTCAACAAAAGTGCAGTTGATGGCGTCCCCAGAAACATGGTTACCGCTCAGCAAGCAACTTATAAGAAATAAGATACATAGGCAACATATTCTATACCACAATAGTTTTTAGGCTACTTTCCCATGAGCTATGTATTGCAAAGTTAGTTCGCTTAGTACAGGTGGAGGTTAGCAAAAGACTGGGAGCGACCAACTAAGAGAGCAATGACGGTCATAATCATGCAGAGCGACAAAGCAATATTGAATCAGGCATGGAAGTTATATCGCTACTCAGAAATAAAAGATCATCAAGGCTTGACAGACTTTCTTTACAGTCTTAAATATGCGTGAGCATATGCCAAGTCAATCAAAATAAATTCTCGAAGGAAGATATTACTAAACCATACCACATCATAGGCAAACAAATCATGTTGGTACTCCAATAACACATTGGGAACCCCCCAGCTATTTGAGATTAACCATAAGAAAACCTGAACTACTAAGCGCCATCATGCAAGCAGCATCTTTATCATAGACACATTAACCAATGCAACGGAAGCAAACTCTCTTAATAAGGTGAGCATGATAATTAAAGAGAGTTCAAGCAACCAACTAAACAAAAGCTCTTTGAAAAGATAAGCATGAATACTAAGAGCAGAGCATGATAGTAGCTATTGAAAGACAAAGAACACACACAGCATAGATAGACATGAAAATTCTATGTTATGTTCTAGGTAGAAGTGGAGCGTGTTTCTCTCCCATATAAAGAATGCTGAGTTCCGACTCGTTATGAAAAACTTAAAAGAAAACTAAAAGCAAGACGCTCCAAGCATAGCACATAATACATGAAGTGATAAAAATATAGCGGAACGAAAGACGAACTGATAATGTTGATGGAGAAGGGGATGCACGGGGGCATCCCCAAGCTTAGACGCTTGAGTCTCCTTGAATATTTCTTGGGGGTGCATGGGGGCATCCCCAAGCTTGAGCGCTTGACACTCCTGAATCTTTTTATCATCTTCCCTCGCACACTTGAAAACTCCCTTCATACATAACTCATCATAATCTGATTAGCGAGGTTAGTACCCTCAATAAAATAATTATACCTTGCTGGAAATAAAGATATTCTTGAAGTTCTACTGTTTCTCAAGATTGCCAAAAGGTTTTTGCAAAGAAAAAGCAAGCTCTTGATTTGCAAAATGAAAGAAAGGCAAAACAAGACAGAATCTGTGAAAAACAGAACAACAGGTAGTAATTGATCTGTTCGAGATACTTCTGCAACTCAAATCAAAAAACTCAGAACAGACGCACGAAATACAATTATATAGAGAACGATGTCGAAAAAATTCAGACCAAAAAGATGATCTGGTGATTTTATACGAATATTTCTATCCAAGGACAGAATCTGTTTCCTGGACAGCACCTCACAACTTTTGAACTTTCTATCAATCAGAGGCTATACTTGGCACAAATATGAAAAGCAAAGATACAATGATGATGCTACAGTAGTAAACAACATCAAGACACAACAAAAGCAAAAATTTTATTCATGTGGGCTGCCTCCCAAAAGCGCTTTCTTTTATGCCTTTAAGCTAGGCATAATGCATAGGTCAAGTTTTATCAAGAGTAAAAGAATAACTAACCCGTACAACGGACTCAAAAGGTAACTTGATCTTCTTACGAGGGAAGTGTTCCATCCCTTTCTTGAGAGGAAACTGAAATCTTATATTACCCTCTTTCATGTCAATGATAGCACCAACGGTGCGTAAAAAAGGACGTCCCAAAATAATTGGACATGAAGGATCACATTCAATATCCATAATAGTGAAATCAACGGGAACATAATTATCATTGACAACAATAAGAACATCGTCGATCCTCCCCAAAGGTTTCTTTATGGAAGAATCAACGAGACGAACACCAAAAGAACAAGAATCAAAAGGTTTCAATTTAAGCATATCATATATTCTTTTGGGCATAACAGAGGTACTAGCACCAACATCACATAATGCATAACAAGAGAAGTCATTCAAATTAATTTTTATCATAGGATCCCAACCATCTTCTAGCTTTCTAGGTATGGAGGTTTCTACTCTAAGTTTCTCCTCCCTAGCTTTGATGAGAGCATTAGTGATATGCTCTGTGAAGGCAAGGTTAAGCGTGCTAGTGCGGGGGTCTCTAGACATCTTGTGAAGGAAATCAATAACTTCGGTAAGAGTGCAATTATCAAAATCAAGGTCACGAGCATCGAGTAAAGTGGTAGTGGTGTCCTTAAGGTTCACTTGTTTGGTAGTTTCTATAGTCATAGCATCACCATTAATAGGTCCATTGGGACCAGGAGTGCATTGGGTGCTAAGAGTTTGGATATCCTCAACAACTTGGATAGTAGCAACAGTGTGGTGGGTAGGAAGGCTCTTAATTATATCCTCTTCCTCCCTTTCTCTAGCCCATCTTTCTTTAAGTTTAGCCATCATCCTAATGTTTTCATTAATTTGCACTTGAGTAGCATTAATAGGAATGACTTCCCTCTCCTCAAGAGGAGAGGTTTTAATTTTTAGCAATTTTACCTCATTGGCTAAGTGGTCTACCTTCAAAGAGAGATCATCTAGTTTATGTAGTTTTTCTTCTACACTCTTATTAAAGGCTTTTTGGGTAGTGATGAAATCTTTAAGCATAGTCTCTAGTTCAGTAGTGGAGTTCTTGGTACTAGGATAAGCATTGTTGTTCCCATAATTAGAGGGGAACGGTCTAGGATTGTTACCAAAATTACTCCTATAAGCATTGTTATTAAAATTGTTTCTAGAGATAAAATTCACATCTACTTGTTCTTGAGCAATCAAAGAATTTAAAGGAACATCACGAGGATCAACAGAGAATTGCTTCGAAAGTAGAGACATGATCAAGTCAACTTTTTCATTAAGGGAGGAAATCTCCTCGACGGAGTTTACCTTCCTACCTGTTGGAGCGCGTTCGGTGTGCCATTGGGAATAGTTGGTCATCATCTCATCGAGAAGCTTTGTGGCAGCACCAAGTGTAGTTGACATAAAAGTTCCTCCCGCGGCCGAATCTAACAAGTTCCGCGAGGTAAAGTTCAAGCCTGCATAAAAAGTTTGGATAACCATCCAAGTAGTCAAACCGTGAGTAGGGCAGTTCTTGATAAGAGATTTCATACGTTCCCAAGCTTGGGCAACGTGTTCATTATCCAATTGTTTGAAATTCATTATGTTACTTCTAAGTTGGATAATTTTAGCAGGTGGATAGTATTTTTCGATAAAAGCATCTTTGCACTTGTCCCATGAATCTATGCTATTTCTAGGCAAAGACTGAAACCAAATTTTAGCTCCTCCTCTCAAGGAGAAAGGAAAAAGCTTAAGCTTAACAATATTACCATCTATTTCTTGGTACTTTTGCATATCACAAAGTTCAACAAAGTTGTTCAAGTGTAAAGCAGCATCATCTCCAGCACCGGAGAATTGTTCTCTCATGACTAAGTTCAGTAAAGCAGGTTTAATTTCATATGAAGGTGCTGAAGTGGCAGGTGTAGTGATAGGTGTGCTGATAAAGTCATCGTTGTTGTGACTAGTGAAGTCACACAACTTGGTGTTCTCGGTGGAACCCATAGTAGCAAGCAAGCAAGATAACTATTTTTGTTATTTTCGATAAAAGGTACTAAAGCAAAAACTGAAAGGTAAACTAACAAGACTAAAAAGCAAAGGTAAAAGATAGCATGCAACTCCCCTATCCTGAAGAGTGGAGTCCCCGGCAACGGCGCCAGAAAATACTCCTTGATGGGCCTCGAACCCCTCGTTGGTTACCCCAAGTGGAAGGTGTAAGATGCAGTGTTGTGGAAGTGTTTTCCCTTAGCAAAGATGCCAAGGATCGAATCCCCAGAGACTCCAAGGTTCAACAAGTAGGTGTCAACTGGTAACGGCGCTATTAGCAATCAACGTGGACCTGCACACAGATACAAATAACTTTGCTCCCAACGAGTACAGAGAGGTTGTCAATCCCTCCGGCCTTGTAGTTCACAAAGGATTAAAAGCAATGATAGTAGTGATAGATAATGTTTGCAATAGTAAATAATAGCGAAAAGTAAATAGCGGGTGTGATCAATGATGGTAATATGGACCGGAGTCTCATGATGTTCACTAGTGATGTCTCTCTCCCAAAAGACGATAAAACAGCTATGTGAGGTAAACAAATTACAGCTGGCAATTGACAGGACCACGAACGCAAATCAATGCTGACTACATTGCAAGAAAGGTTGAGGTTCAAAGCATGGGCGGTACGCCAAAGTAAGTAGACCGAAATCCATCAATATCTACTACTAATCATCCACCTTGAGATATCTATCCAGAACATCTCGCTGGTATTAAGTTGTGAGTCCCACCCATAGTGTAAACTAAATGCAACAGACAACCGCATTAAAAGAACTTTGCGTAAAGTAAACAATCCTTGTCGAAGTTATGTAATCAGGGGGCATGAACCCACAATCGAGCATAACGTTCCCTCTTGGAGTCACTACCTACTACTCGGCCAAAGCAGTAAATAACAACGGAGAACATGCAAGAATTACTTATGAACATAAATATAAAAGAGGTAGATCAAATATATTACTCAAGATCAATCTGAACATAATCTCATAATCCATCGGATCCCAGCAAACTCAACATAGCAACAGCATAAGGATTACATAGGTGCCTCGATCATGTAGGGCAGCTCACGAGGACTAATTAGTGAAGCACAAGAACGGGAGGAGAACATCACATAGCTACTGGTCATGGACTCATGGTCCAAGGGAGACTACTCACGAGTCATCCGGGGGGCGTCCATGGTGGTGGAGAAGCTCCCGGTGGTGATCCTCCCCTCCGGCAGGGTGCCGGGAAGAGTTCTCCTGGTGCTCCCGATCTTGGAAGCGGCGGCGGCGGCGGAACAGAGATGGGATCGTGAAAAGAGTTCCTGTTCTGAGGGTTTCGGAGGACGCTTTAAATATATGCCAAAGGGGGGCATCGGGGAAGCTTCGGGGGGCCCAGGCGCCCCCCCCGGCGCGGCCCAGGGGGGGCGCGCCGCCAGGGCGCCTGGAGCCCTGGTGGCCCCCCCCCGGCTGTCCTTCGGACGCACGGTAGTTTCCGAAACGCTGATTTTTTATATAATTTTTCTGGATTTTTCCTGGCAGTTCTCGTAACGTGAAAACATGAAATACAAAAACAGCCGAAAACAGAAACTGGCACTTGGGTGCACTGGATTAGTAAGTTAGTCCAAATATGATCAAAAGTGTATGGAAGTGTATGAATATCATAGCAATATCACCCAAAAGTGGCATGGAGCAAGCAGAAATTATTGATACGTTTTGGACGTATCATCGGGCAACGGGGAAATGGGCACTCCCCCGTCGCTGAGTCTCCACCCCGTCGGCCCGGCGCGCATGTCCGGCGGCGCCGGGATGTTCGCCTAGAACAGGAGCCAGGACTCCTGTTCGCGGAGCGAACAGCGGCCGAAGTCGTTGGCCGCCGCCTCGTCTCCGGGGAAACGCTCTGCCATGACGCTCAGGAGAGGTAGACGGAGAGGGAGGGGTTGGGCGGCGGCGAGGGGCGAGGCTGGTGTGGGCACAGGCGAGTGAGGCCACCGGCTATATAGCCGCGTCGCGCCCGTGTGTACGCGTGCGAGGGAGGGGAGGCGTCGACGCGCCGTCCCGTGACGCGCCGTCCGTGAGGAATCAATGGCAAGGCTGACTTGATTCCCCGCGGGAACCGAGGCGGTTGGGGAGGAGACGAGCCGCCGTGTCGCTGACGCGGCTGGCCCGCGGCTTTTTCGCGCCAAAACAGCTCGCCCCGGCGCCCCCGGGCGCCCCCCCATTGCGCCGGGTTCGGCCTGGGTCCGCCGGCGCTGTTTTCGGCCCAGGCCGATGAAAATCGGGCTCCTGGGGGCGCGACTGGGCCGTTTTTTCGACGCCGGCGCTAAAAAATCGCGTGGGGAGGCCTTCCTGGGGCGCGGCTGGAGATGCTCTTAGCGAGCCAGGCTGGGTCGAGCCAACTTTAACGCACCCGGTGGGGGCTATTGCACGAGGGGATACAGGAGGGATGCGAGCTCTCTAAGTGGTTTCTTGTCCTACCTTCACTGAACTCCTCCCTAATCCCCTTTCTTTTCTGATCTACACGACGGTAGTCGATTCAAGATAAGGTATATACGAAAAAGATGCACATCGATGTCACGATTTCATTCAAGCGATCGATTCGTAGTGTCGTCGACCGTAGAGGCGACGCGCCCTTCCGGGACGGCCATGGCGTCATGTGTGCCTATGAGCACACAAGAGAAGAGGAAGATCACGGAGGAGTAGAGGAAGAAGAAGCAGAGAAGAGAAGAGAGAGGAGAATGAGAGGAGGGGGCGAGCCGGGGTGGCTGCGGCCCTGGCGGATCGGCGGATCTGGATGAGTATTTGCGTACTGAGCGAGTGCAATGCTTGCTTCGTGCTTGCAAGCTTAGTGCCACAGTCCAGCGACGACGGCGGCCATGCACTCATGTATGAGCA
The DNA here is from genome assembly GCA_902687465.1 of Secale cereale. Classification (NCBI taxonomy): domain Eukaryota; kingdom Viridiplantae; phylum Streptophyta; class Magnoliopsida; order Poales; family Poaceae; genus Secale; species Secale cereale. The sequence continues at coordinate 562,912,544 of LR738713.1, read as the reverse complement.
CCGGCAGTCGACGTACGCACCAAAGGCAGGGTGTTGCTGCTCTGTCCGGCCCCTGATGGCTAGCAGGCTCGCGGCTCTGTTGATGCTACTAGCGGCGTCAGTGGCATGGGCGGCCGCCGCCTTGGCCGACCAAGAGAACGACGGGATCCGAGAGCTCCCGGGGCAGCCATCACCACCACTAGTCTACAAGGCACGCGCCGAGGTGCGCCGCCTCCTCTGGGCCGCGATGGCCTCCCGCTCAAAGGCGTCTTCGTGGAGGAGGACTACTTCAGGTACGACTCTGTCAGTTATACCCATAACTTCGACAACGGCGCCGGACTGGAAGGAGGCCACAGCCGCGTGGTCGAGCGCAAGACCGGCATTGCAACCGGGAGCGCAAGGCCGGCGTCGCCGAGATCGACCGCCTCCACATCGAGAACCATCGCCGATGCAGTCGACGAAAAGGGGTTCCCGCTTTATATTATAACAAAGCAACAGACCAAACATCCAACACATTAGTACAAGTACCAATCAAGTCATCAAGTCATGCCGGAGGCACAACAAAACAAGCCCAAAAAAGAAAGAAAAAAGAGAGCTAATCCGGCTTGGGTGGGGATGGCGGTGGAGGTGGTGCTGGCGAGAAGGCTGCTGCCGAGGATCGAAGGCCTGCAATGATGTTGTCAAGGATGTCCAGATCGCGCCGTTTGCTAAGCGGTCTCCAGAGCTGTAAGAAGCCACACATTTTATAGATTGCGTCAGTCACACGGTTGGGAATCACACGCTCGATGACTAGCTTATTGCGGATACACCACAGGGTCCAAGCAAGGGTCCCCAAAGCCACCCAAGTGGGGGCTTTCCGGGGGCTAGGGAGCCTAAAGGCCTCCCCAAATAAGTCCGGTAGGTTATCGTGGCACCAGTTGCCGCCCACGACCTCCCGGAAGCAACTCCATAGGAATCGAGCTACAGGGCATCGGAAGAAAATGTGGTTGCAATCTTCCGGCACCAAACAAAGGGGGCAGAGGCCATCCCCAGGGCCACTACGCTTGCGGACCTCCGTGCCCGAGGGTAGCCGGCCTCAAACCCACTGCCATAGAAATATGCGAATTTTCAAGGGGTGTTTGATTTCCCAATGCACGGATAGTTCCGCCGGTCCCGGAGTGGGGACAATCGCCTGATAAAGGGACCTAGTTGAGAAGCGGCCACTTGGCTCAATATGCCAAGATAACGTATCCGGCTCGAGGGAAGGGGAGTGGAGTGCAATACATTCGACTAGCTCGTCCCATTGTGCGCGTTCCCCCGCCCCGAAGGTACGGCGGAAGGCAATAACCCCCAAGTCCGCTAAGGCTACCACTACCGATAGGAGTGGGCGGGTGCAGATCGAGAATAATGAGGGGAATCGCTCCGCAAATGAGCGGGACCCAGCCCACCTATCCAGCCAAAAGAGGGTACCAGAACCGGACCCCACAATAATGGAGGTCCCAATGCGCAGGACAGGCATCAGACGGATCACCGATTGCCAGAATTGGGACCCACCTGATCTAGAGGCAAAGGCCAGTGGTTGTCCACGAAGGTACTTTGCGGGAATAATCTCTAGCCACAGACCGCCCTCCTCAGTTTGGATCTGCCAGAGCCATTTGGAGAGGAGGGCAATATTCATCCGCTTGGATGAGATGACCCCAAGACCACCCTGGTCTTTAGGCTTACAAATATCGGACCACTTCACCATGTGGTATTTCTGTTTATTGTTCTCGCCAGCCCAGAAGAATCGCGAAAGGATTGTGGTTACTTCCTAATGAAGGGATTCATGTAAACTATAGAATTCCATGATGTACATCAGGAGGCTAATCAGGGAGGAGTTCATCAGAATCACTCTAGCGGCCTTGGATAGCCATCTCCCTTGCCAAGGCTCCATTCGCGGTTGGAGCCTGGCAACTATAGGGCAGAAGTCTCTCTCCAGTAGACAGTTGTCACTAATCAGCATGCCAAGGTAGGTGGTCGGGAAGGACCCCAAACGACAATTCAAGCGGTTGGCAATGCGTTGGGCCTCCGACGGGGAATATCCGAGCACCATGACCTCACTTTTGACAAAGTTGATCGTGAGGTCCGACATCTCCTGAAAGCAAAGGAGGAGGAATTTAAGGTTCTGGATATCCTCATCCGAACCCTCCACCATCATAATGGTGTCATCAGCATACTGGAGATGGGTCAGGCCTCCATTGGCCACAAGATGGGGGCGAATCCCCCTAATGTGGCCGGCCTGCGTGGCCAAATCTGGAATCGAAGTTAACGCATCAACCACAAGATTGAAAAGGAAAGGGGAAATCAAGTCCCTTTGCCGTACACCTTGTCCACGTATTTAAAACTTGTTCAAGATTCAAAAATTGTTCTCAATTTTTCGAAATGTTCCTGTTTCAAAAATATTGTTAAAGTTTAATATTTTTTTCACAAATATGAATTCTTTTTGCATTTGTAAAAAAATGTTCGCGCTTGTAAGAAATGTCCATAATTTCGGTCCAGGTTTTCCAAAAAAGAATATTTTTATATATTTGTTCATAGTTTAAAAAAAATGAAACCGTGAACACATATTTGAAAAGTGATTTTTTCTGAAAATACGAAGAAAAAATAAATAAATTCCAATCATATTTTTTTAAACTTGAAAAAAAAATTAATTCCAATTTTTCTAAAAGTGAATTTATTTTGAAATTTGGATTTTTTAAAAAATTCTAAACATTTAATAAAGATTTTGAAGTAATGGAAAACAGAAAAGTAAAAAAGAAAAAAGAAAAAAATTGTAGGCAAACATATCTGAAAAAAAAAGAAATGGAAACCCAAAACCGAAAACTACACCGAAAAACATACAGAAAAGAAAAACTTGGGCACTTGTCAAATGGGTCGGCCCATTTGCGAGTCGCTCCAGCGAAGGCGTGCCTATTTGCAACCCACGATTTACTGGGAAAAAAGTTTGCCTCTTTCCAAAAAATACATAATTTAGTTGCATTGCACATCATTTCCCATTACATTATGTTTTTAGAAGTAACTAAATCATTTTGGTTTGCAAGATTCAAACTTTGTGCGATTGTTTCGGTTTCAAACTACACATAACCAATGAGATGGAGACATAGTGGGTAAAAGATTTTCTATGCTCTTTTACCCCCCCCCCCCCAAATTTTAATTTGGTGGGCCAAATGATAAAATGCCTCATGTTTGCTCCGCCCCCGTAAAATTGCCCCATCTTTTCGTTGCAGTGATAAAAAGTTCACACATCTCTCGTGTTGGGGAACGTTGCATGGGAAACAAAAATTTTCCTACCGTTCACCAAGATCAATCTAGGAGATGCTACTACGAGAGGAGAGTTTGATCTACGTACCCTTGTAGATCGCTAAGCGGAAGCGTTAAGAACGCGGTTGATGGAGTCGTACTCGCCGCGATTCAGATCGCCGAAGATCCTAGCACCGAAGCAACGGTGCCTCCGCGTTCTTCACACGTACGGCTCGGGGACGTCTCCTCCTTCTTGATCCAGCAAGGGGTGGAGGAGAGGTTGATGGAGAACCGGCAGCACGACGGCGTGGTGGTGATGGTGTAGAAGAATTCCAGCAGGGCTTCGCCTAAGCACCGCGGGAGAAGAAGATGTTGTGGGAGAGGGAGGGCAGCACCAAGGCACGAACTTGTGTTGGCTGCCCTCCCTCTACCTCTCTATATATAGGGGGAAGGAGGAGAGGGGGGCGCCCTAGGGTTTCCCCTAGGGGGCCGGCGGCCAGGGCAAGGAGGGGTGGCGGCCAAGGCAGGCCCTAGGGTTTCCCCCCCTAGGTGCCTTGCCCCCCAAGGCTAAGGGGGTGCGGCCACCCTAGAGGGGTCCACCTCCCTTGGCGCACAAGGAGAGGGCCCAGGGGGGGGCGCACAGCCCCCTGAGGGCTGTGGTGTCCCCCCTTGTGGCCCATTAGGCCCAGAACTACTTCCGGAACCCCCGAAACCCCTTTCGGTCGTCCGCCGATTTCCCGATGCTCCCCGGAACACTTCCGGACTCCGAAACCTTTCATCCTATATATCAATCTTCGTCTCCGGACCATTCCGGAGACCCTCGTCATGTCCGGGATCTCATCCGGGACTCCGAACAACCTTCGGTAACCATGCACTATTCTCACTAACAACCCTAGCGTCACCGAACGTTAAGTGTGTAGACCCTGCGGGTTCGGAAACCATGTAGACATGACCGAGACACTCCCAGGTCAATAACCAATAGCGGGATCTGGATACCCATATTGGTTCCCACATGTTTCTCGATGATCTCATCGGATGAACCACGATGTCAAGGATTCAGGCAATCCCGTATACAGTTCCCTTTGTCTCGTCGGTATATTACTTGCCCGAGATTCGATCGTCGGTATCTCTATACCTAGTTCAATCTCGTTACCGGCAAGTCTCTTTACTCGTTACCGTAATACATAATCCCGTGACCAACTACTTAGTCACTTTGAGCTCATTGAGATGACGTATTACCGAGTGGGCCCGGAGATACCTCTCCGTCATACGGAGTGACAAATCCCAGTCTCGATCCATGTCAACTCAACAGATACCCTCGGAGATACCTGTAGAGTACCTTTATAGTCACCCAGTTACGTTGCGACGTTTGGCACACACAAAGCACTCCTACGGTGTCAGTGAGTTACATGATCTCATGGTCATAGGAACTTATACTTGACATGCAGAAAACTATAGCGATAACTGACACGATCAAAAGCTATGTTAACGTTTGGGTCTCGTCCATCACATCATTCTCCTAATGATGTGATCCCGTTATCAAATGACAACTCATGTCTATGACCTGGAAACCGCGGTCATCTTTGATCAACGAGCTAGTCCTGTAGAGGCTCACTAGGGACACAAAGTCTGTCTATTCATCCACACGTGTATTTGAGTTTCCAATCAATACAGTTATAGCATGGATAATAAACGATTATCATGAACAAGGAAATATAATAACTCTTTTATTATTGCCTCTAGGGCATATTTCCAACAGTCTCCCACTTGCACTAGAGTCAATAATCTAGCATTACAAGGTAATGAATCTAACACCCATAGAGTCTTGGTGTTGATCGTGCTTAGCCCGTGGAAGAGGCTTAGTCAACGGATCTGCAACATTCAAATCCGTGTGTACTTTGCAAATGTTTATGTCCTCCTCCTTGACCGAATCGCGGATGGAATTGAAGCGTCGCTTTATGTGTCTGGTCCTCTTGTGAAACCTTGGTTCCTTGGCTAGAGCAATGGCACCAGTGTTGTCACAGAACAGAGTCATTGGGTTCAGTGCACTAGGCACAACTCCAAGATCTGTCATGAACTCCTTCATCCAGACACCTTCCTTTGCCGCCTCCGAGGCAGCTATATACTCCGCTTCACATGTAGAATCAGCTACCACGCTCTGCTTGGAACTGCACCAGCTTACCGCTCCCCCGTTGAGAATATATACGTATCCGGTTTGAGACTTAGAGTCATCCGGATCAGTGTCAAAGCTTGCATCGACGTAACCCTTTACGACGAGCTCTTGATCACCTCCATAAATGAGAAACATATCCTTAGTCCTTTTCAGGTACTTTAGGATATTTTTGACCGCTGTCCAGTGATCCATACCAGGATTACTTTGAAACATTCCGGCCATACTTATGGCAAGGCTGACATCTGGTCTTGTGCACAGCATTGCATACATGATAGAGCCTATGGCTGAAGCATAGGGGACGACACTCATCTTTTCTCTATCTTCCGCAGTCACTGGGCATTGAGTCTTACTCAACTTCGTACCTTGCAATACCGGCAAGAACCCCTTCTTGGATTGATCCATTTTGAACTTCTTCAAAACTTTATCAAGGTATGTGCTTTGTGAAAGTCCTATCAAGCGTCTTGATCTATCTCTATAGATCTTGATGCCCAATATGAAAGCAGCTTCACCGAGATCTTTCATCGAAAAACTCTTGTTCAAATACCCCTTCACGCTATCCAAAAATTCTATATTGTTTCCAATCAGCAATATGTCATCCACATATAATATTAGAAACGCTATAGAGCTCCCACTCACTTTCTTGTAAATACAAGCTTCATTGTAAACTTGTATAAATCCAAACGCTTTGATCACCTCATCAAAGCGAAGATTCCAACTCCGAGATGCTTGCACCAGCCCATAAATGGAACGCTGGAGCTTGCATACTTTGTCAGCATTCTTTGGATCGACAAAACCTTCCGGTTGCATCATATACAACTCTTCCTTAAGAAAACCGTTAAGGAACGCCGTTTTGACATCCATCTGCCAAATTTCATAATCGAAATATGCAGCTATTGCTAACATGATTCGGACGGATTTAAGCATCGCTACGGGTGAGAAAGTCTCATCGTAGTCAATCCCTTGAACTTGTGAAAAACCCTTTGCCACAAGTCGAGCTTTATACACGGTGACATTACCGTCAGCGTCCGTCTTCCTCTTAAAAATCCATTTATTCTGAATGGCCTTCCGCCCTTCAGGTAATACTTCCAAAGTCCATACTTTGTTTTCATACATGGATCCCATCTCGGATTTCATGGCCTCTAACCATTTGTCGGAATCTGGGCCCACCATCGCTTCTCCATAGCTCGTAGGTTCACCGTTGTCTAACAACATGACCTCCAAGACAGGGTTACCGTACCACTCAGGTGCAGTGCGTACCCTTGTCGACCTACGAGGTTCGGTAGTAACTTGATCAGAAGCCTCTTGATCATCATCATTGGCTTCCTCTTCAACCTCTGCAGGCTCCACAAAAACATCTTTCTGTGCTGCGCTACTCTCTGGTTGAAGCAGAGGTTCAATAACCTCATCAAGTTCTACCTTCCTCCCACTCAATTCTTTCGAGAGAAACTCTTTCTCGAGAAAGGACCCGTTCTTAGCGACAAACACTTTGCCTTCGGATCTGAGATAGAAGGTGTACCCAACTGTTTCTTTTGGGTATCCTATGAAGACACATTTGTCCGCTTTGGGTTCGAGCTTTTCTGGCTGAAGCCTTTTGACATAAGCATCGCAACCCCAAACCTTGAGAAAAGACAACTTAGGTTTCTTACCAAACCACAGTTCATACGGTGTTGTCTCAACGGACTTAGATGGAGCCCTATTTAAAGTGAATGCAGCTGTCTCTAACGCATATCCCCAAAACGATAGTGGCAAATCGGCAAGAGACATCATAGAACGTACCATATCTAATAGGGTTCGATTACGACGTTCGGACACACCATTACGCTGTGGTGTTCCAGGTGGCGTCAACTATGAAACAATTCCACATTTTCTTAAGTGATCACCAAACTCATAACTCAGATATTCTCCCCCTCGATCAGATCGTAGGAACTTGATCTTCTTGTTACGATGATTTTCAACTTCACTCTGAAATTGCTTGAACTTTTCAAAAGTTTCAGACTTATGCTTCATTAAGTAAATATACCCATATCTACTTTAGTCGTCAGTGAAGGTGAGAAAATAACGATATCCACCGCGCGCCGTTACACTCATCGGACCGCACACATCAGTATGTATGATTTCCAATAAGTCACTTGCCCGTTCCATTGTCCCTGAAAACGGGGTCCTTGTCATCTTGCCCATGAGGCACGGCTCGCACGTGTCAAGTGATTCAAAATCAAGAGACTCCAAAAGTCCATCAGCATGGAGCTTCCTCATGCGTTTTACGCCGATATGACCCAGACGGCAGTGCCACAAGAAAGTGGTATTATCATTATCTACTCTACATCTTTTGGCATCAATGTTATGAACATGTGTATCATCACTATCGAGATTCAACAAGAATAAACCCCTAACTTCGGGTGCATGACCATAAAAGATATTACCCATATAAATAGAACAACCTTTATTCTCCGAATTAAATGAGTAACCGTCTCGCAATAAACAAGATCCAGATATAATGTTCATGCTTAACGCAGGCACTAAATAACAATTATTCAGGTTCATAACTAATCCCGATGGTAATCGAAGAGCGAGCGTGCCGACGGCGATCACATCAACCTTGGAACCATTTCCCACGCGCATCGTCACTTCGTCCTTCGCCAGCCTCCGTTTATTCCGCAGTTCCTGTTTAGAGTTGCAAATGTGAGCAACCGAACCGGTATCAAATACCCAGGCACTACAACGAGAGTTGGTAAGGTACACATCAATAACATGTATATCACATATACCTTTGTTGTTGTTGGCCCCCTTCTTGTCCGCCAGATACTTGGGGCAGTTCCGCTTCCAGTGGCCGTTCCCCTTGCAATAGAAACACTCAGTCTCTGGCTTGGGTCCAGCCTTGGGTTTCTTCACTGGATGAGCAACTGCTTTGCCACCCTTCTTAGAGTTACCCTTCTTGCCCTTGCCATTCTTCTTGAAACTGGTGGTTTTATTGACCATCAACACTTGATACTCCTTCTGGATGTCTGCCTCAGCGACTTTCAGCATTGAAAACAGCTCGGCGATGGTTTTATTCATCCCTTGCATGTTGTACTGCTGCACGAAGCTCTTGTAGCTTGGAGGGAGTGACTGGAGAATTCTGTCAATGATAGCTTCATCCGGGAACACAAGTCCCAGATCAGCTATGCGGGTATAGTACCCAGACATCTTCAGTAAGTGCTCACTGACAGACGAATTCTCCTCCATCTTGCAAGCAAAGAATTTATCGGTGGTCTCATACCTCTCGATCTTAGCATTCTTTTCAAAGATGAACTTCAACTCCGTGTACATCTCATATGCACCATGACGTTCAAAACGCCTTTGAAGTCCTCCTTCCAAGCCGTACAACATGGCACACTGCACTATCGAATAGTCATCCGAACGCGTCTGCCAGACGTTCATAACGTCCGCAGAGGCTCCAGGAGCGGGGGGGTCACCTAGCGGTGCATTTAGGACATAAACCTTTTGGGCAGCTGTGAGGATGATCCTCAGATTGCGGAGCCAGTCCACAAAGTTGCTCCCGTCATCTTTCAGTTTAGCTTTCTCTAGGAACGCATTAAAATTCAGGGGAGCTACTGCGCGAGCCATCTACAACCAAAATTTGCAAAGACATTTTAGACTATTGTTCATGATAAGTGAGTTATTACCTAATCAAATTAATTACAACTCCCACTCAAATTGACATCCCTCCGGTCATTCGAGCGTGACATGATCCAAATTCACCAACCCAAGTCCGATCATCACGTGAGATGAGGTGGTGTCAATGGTGAACATCAACATGTTGATCATATCTACTATATGACTCATGCTCGACCTTTCGGTCCTCCGTGTTCCGAGGCCATGTCTGTACATGCTAGGCTCGTCAAGTCTAACCCGAGTGTTCTGCATGTGCAAAACTGGCTTGCACCCGTTGTATGCGAACGTAGAGTCTATCACACCCGATCATCACGTGGTGCTTCGAAACGACGAACCTTCGCAACGGCACACACTCGGGGGGAACACAATTTTATCTTGAAATTTTAGTGAAGGATCATCTTATAATGCTACCGTCGTCCTAAGCAAAATAAGATGCATAAAAGGATTAACATCACATGCAAATCATAAGTGACATGATATGGCCATCAACTCGTGCTTTTGATCTCCATCTCCAAAGCACCGGCATGATCTCCATCGTCACCGGCGCCACACCATGATCCCCATCATCATGATCTCCATCATCGTGTCGCCATCGGGGTTGTCTGCGCCCACCATGCTCTTACTACTATTGCTACCGTTTAGCGATAAAGTAAAGCATTACAAAGCGCTTAATGATTGACACGCAGGTCATACAAAAATTAAAGACAACCCTATGGCTCCTGCCGGTTGCCGTATGCATCGACATGCAAGTCGATATTAACTATTACAACATGATCATCTCATACATCAAATATATCTTATCATGTCATTGGCCATATCATATCACATACATACCCTGCAAAAACAAGTTAGACGTCCTCTAATTTGTTGTTGCATGTTTTACGTGGCTGCTATGGGTATCTAGCAAGAACGCTTCTTACCTACGCAAAACCACAACGGTGATATTCAAGTTGCTATTTAACCTTCTACAAGGACCGCCTTGTTCTATTCCGATTCAACTAAGATAGGAGAGACAGACACCCGCCAGCCATCTTATGCAACAAAAGTCACATGTCTGTCGATGGAACCGGTCTCATGTACGTGGACATGTAAAGTTGGTCCGGGCCGCTTCATCCCATAATACCGCTGAATCAAGAAAGACTAAGGAGGGCAGCAATTTAAACATCAACGCCACAAACCCTTTTGTGTTCTACTCGAGAAAGCATCTACGCAAGATCCTAGCTCTGATACCACTGTTGGGGAACGTTGCATGGGAAACAAAAATTTTCCTACCGTTCACCAAGATCAATCTAGGAGATGCTACTACGAGAGGAGAGTTTGATCTGCGTACCCTTGTAGATCGCTAAGCGGAAGCGTTAAGAACGCGGTTGATGGAGTCGTACTCGCCGCGATTCAGATCGCCGAAGATCCTAGCACCGAAGCAACGGTGCCTCCGCGTTCTTCACACGTACGGCTCGGGGACGTCTCCTCCTTCTTGATCCAGCATGGGGTGGAGGAGAGGTTGATGGAGAACCGGCAGCACGACGGCGTGGTGGTGATGGTGTAGAAGAATTCCAGCAGGGCTTCGCCTAAGCACCGCGGGAGAAGAAGATGTTGTGGGAGAGGGAGGGCAGCACCAAGGCACGAACTTGTGTTGGCTGCCCTCCCTCTACCTCTCTATATATAGGGGGAAGGAGGAGAGGGGGGCGCCCTAGGGTTTCCCCTAGGGGGCCGGCGGCCAGGGCAAGGAGGGGTGGCGGCCAAGGCAGGCCCTAGGGTTTCCCCCCCTAGGTGCCTTGCCCCCCAAGGCTAAGGGGGTGCGGCCACCCTAGAGGGGTCCACCTCCCTTGGCGCACAAGGAGAGGGCCCAGGGGGGGGCGCACAGCCCCCTGAGGGCTGTGGTGTCCCCCCTTGTGGCCCATTAGGCCCAGAACTACTTCCGGAACCCCCGAAACCCCTTTCGGTCGTCCGCCGATTTCCCGATGCTCCCCGGAACACTTCCGGACTCCGAAACCTTTCATCCTATATATCAATCTTCGTCTCCGGACCATTCCGGAGACCCTCGTCATGTCCGGGATCTCATCCGGGACTCCGAACAACCTTCGGTAACCATGCACTATTCTCACTAACAACCCTAGCGTCACCGAACGTTAAGTGTGTAGACCCTGCGGGTTCGGAAACCATGTAGACATGACCGAGACACTCCCAGGTCAATAACCAATAGCGGGATCTGGATACCCATATTGGTTCCCACATGTTTCTCGATGATCTCATCGGATGAACCACGATGTCAAGGATTCAGGCAATCCCGTATACAATTCCCTTTGTCTCGTCGGTATGTTACTTGCCCGAGATTCGATCGTCGGTATCTCTATACCTAGTTCAATCTCGTTACCGGCAAGTCTCTTTACTCGTTACCATAATACATAATCCCGTGACCAACTACTTAGTCACTTTGAGCTCATTGAGATGACGTATTACCGAGTGGGCCCGGAGATACCTCTCCGTCACACGGAGTGACAAATCCCAGTCTCGATCCATGTCAACTCAACAGACACCCTCGGAGATACCTGTAGAGTACCTTTATAGTCACCCAGTTACGTTGCGACGTTTGGTACACACAAAGCACTCCTACGGTGTCAGTGAGTTACATGATCTCATGGTCATAGGAACTTATACTTGACATGCAGAAAACTATAGCGATAACTGACACGATCAAAAGCTATGTTTAACGTTTGGGTCTCGTCCATCACATCATTCTCCTAATGATGTGATCCCGTTATCAAATGACAACTCATGTCTATGACCTGGAAACCGCGGTCATCTTTGATCAACGAGCTAGTCCTGTAGAGGCTCACTAGGGACACAAAGTCTGTCTATTTATCCACACATGTATTTGAGTTTCCAATCAATACAATTATAGCATGGATAATAAACGATTATCATGAACAAGGAAATATAATAATAACTCTTTTATTATTGCCTCTAGGGCATATTTCCAACATCTCGCTGGTTGATAAAACACCTCATATTAATTGTAAGCATGACTCCTTTGTCAATTACTTTCTCTTTTCTGGTTTATTAGGCCTACCTCACAAATTTCATCAACCAAGGTAGTTGATGAGTGAAAAATGATGTAGTTTGTGGTTTGCAAAACTACTTAAGCTTTAATCTGTATTAACTGCAATGCATCTAAAATACCCGAAAAGGAGGGAGTATTCCGTCTTCAAAAAGAGGGCATCCACGTTTTTCAAAGTTTTAAGTTTGACCATGAATATAGCCACGACATGGAGTATTTGATCCCGAGCTCACATGCTCCACATGAGCAGTAAAATTCAAAAAATAGCAAAATAAATAAATTAAAAGTTTTGATTTTTTGGTGATGAACATTGATGAATTTTCTAACTGCCTGCAAAAAATCAGGTTGAAATGACATTCATGGAGGCTTGGGCAAAAAAATTAAAATCGATGGTCCGAAAAGACTATTGTTGGAAGCATTTTGGAGCATCCATTTTGTTATTTTTACCCAGACCTTCACGAATGTCATTTCGACTTGAAATGCACGCAGTTAGAACATTCATCAATGTTCATCTAAAAAAAAATCAGAATTATTTGATTTTTTTACTATTTTTTTGATTTTACTATTCGTAAGGAACATACGAGCTCGCGATCAAAAGAGCACTTTCGCTAAAATGCGGGTATGTGTCAAAAAATGTATCGCTGTATTCATGTCCAAATGATTTTCCCAGTGACATTATTTTCTCGCGATCAAAAGAGCACTTTCGCTAAAATGCGGGTATGTGTCAAAAAATGTATCGCTGTATTCATGTCCAAATGATTTTCCCAGTGACATTATTTTTCCAGTACATGGCTAATGTATTATTGATGTCACTGATGGTTAAAGTTAAATTTTGAAAAATTGTGTGCGCCTCTTCTTGAGAGGCCCCATTAGAGATGGGGAGGACAGAAAAAAGGACCAAATTGCCCTGACCAAACGCACGGCACTCCGCCGCCGCTGTTCCGCTCCACTGCTCCTCCGCCGCCGCCGCTGTTCCGCTCCACTGCTCGTCCGCCGCTGGACCCTGAGCTCCGCCATCCCACCCGCCGGTCGCCCTCCCGCCGTCCAGAAGGTCTTCCACTGCGCGCTCCTGTCCCGCCCTACCTTCTCCTGGCGGCGCCGCCGTCCGCTAACCCCAGCTCGCCCCCGTCCGCGAAGGCGACAACCAGCAGCTGCGGCCCGAATCGAGGGAAGGAGGGCCCTCTCTCAGGTGAGCTTCTCTATCCCTCTCAAGTGTGATGCCCCATGCCGATTTGTTCAGATTTATTTCGTATCAAGTATGAATTCTCTAGGTCTGGGATGAGGCTTTTGTGCAGATTTCCCCCCTTCTTTTGTATTTTGTTTAGGGATACATTTTGCTCATCCATGTCATTTTATCAATTGGCAAAGCTAAAATGTGGCAAAGTAACATGATCATGTGGCAATTTTATCTGTCTATCAATTGCAAAGCAGACCTGGGGCAAAATAACATGATCATGTGGCATTTGTTTTGTCAATTGGCAAAGCTAAGATGTGGCATTTTATCTATCTATCAATTCCAGGGACATTTTGTCAACTAGCCTGCCAGCGATGCCGTCCCAGAAGAGGCCCTCCGCCTCCGCAAAAGTCGCCAGCCTCCCTGAGGATACGCTAGCCAACATCCACGGCCGCCTCAGCCTCCTCGACCGCCTCGCCTTCGCTGCCGTCTTCCGCACCTCACGCGACGCGTTCAAGCCGGAGATGCCGTGTCTCGTCCTGCCCGGCAACGCCCCGGGGACCGCCACGCTCTTCTCCCTTGCCGAACGCTGCGCCGCAGCGGTGCGCTCCCCGGGGCTCGGCCATTCCATCCTGGGCTCCTCCTGCTGCGGGTGGCTCATCACCTCCGACGACCGGGCCCGTCTGTGCCTCGTCAACCCGGTCACCGGTGAGCGGCGCGTACTCCCGGCCATCGACACCATCCCCTGCCTTGACGCCCACTGTGGGCGCAGCTACTTCACCTTCCACAAGATGTGGTTCCTTAGGGGGCCACCGCCATACCCCTATGGCACCATGACGTTCAGAGCCGAGGACATGCGCCACTCCCTCTACCGCAAGGTTCTCCTCTCCGACTCCGCCACCATCGCCATGCTAATCACAGGGCCGGATTACGGTGTTGCGGCCTTTGCCATGGCGGGGGGCGGTGTGTGGAGGCTCGCACTCCCGCACGACGGTGTTGAGCCCGTCGCCACGGCGGAGGCTGGCACGTGGAGGCTGCGGCACTGGCGCAACGCCATCGAGGATGCCATCCACCACGACGGCAGGTTCTACTCGATCACATACTCCGGCCAAGTGGAGGCCTGGGAGGAGCACGACGGCGATGCCCCTGGCGTATTCGCGAGCGTGGTGATGGCACCGAGGCTGGTGCTGCCGTCCGACTCGGACCACCGCAAGTACCTCATGGCCGCCCTGGGTGGAAGGCTCATGGTCGTGCTCAAGGAGACCACAGGTGGACGGACATCACCGTCCTTCAAGGTGCAGGTCCTCGACTCCGGTGGCGAGGAGTGGAAGGTGACAGACGACATCGGCGAAGCCGCGCTGTTCGTCGGGGAGAACAGTTCCCTCTGCGTGTCCACGAGGAAGCACCCGGAGCTCAAGGCCGGCTGCGTTTACTACACTGAGGATGATCAGGATGCTCGCGACGGCTACTACAATGGTGTAGGGGTGTTCAGCCTCAAGGATGGCAGCTGGGAGAAGGTCGAGGGCCTTGAGCGTCATGAGAGGTTGCCGTGGCCAACGTGGTTCACGCCTTCCATCCCATGATAGATATGGTGACTGGTTTCATAGCTTGGGTGGATTAGTACTTCATTATGTGCATCACTACAGTACAAATGCAGTAACAGGTTTCTGAATTAAGAAAACAGTTCGGTTTGATTTTCAGTATAAAAGGCTTCAGAACTGAGGAAACAGTTTGATTTTCAGCTTCTTCTTTTCGCCTTCCAAATTGCGGCACAGCAAACAAAGATGGCCCTTTTAGGTTGCTTTTAAGTTTTCCAAGGGAACAGTTTAATCAGTGTGCAGGGCTCAGACTTAATTTTAGGCTGTGATGATTGCAACCGATATTAGTAAGTAATTATTGCTTTGTGAGGTATCTGGATTAACAGGTTTAATTCAGAATTAAACAGAGGAGAACAGTACTTATATTGATCTATTCCAAACTGCAACCAAGCTAACAACAAGCTGCACTTATTTTTCCTTTCCAGGATGGATATATTTGTTTCAAAAGGGATTTATTGCAGTGTGCGGCAGAGCTTAGTTAAGGCGTTGTTTGGGTAGCGACGGGATTATATAGAACTGGTTTTTAGCCAATTTTTAGTAAAATCGGTTTTATCAATTGTTATATGTGTAACCAGTTTATGAAAAAAGATGTTTGGACTAGAAAAAACTTAGGATCGATTTGTCACGTTCCTTGTTTGGTTTGGATAGGCTTTTCGCCCACACGCATCAACGAGTTTGTTGAGAAAAGGACGGGCGCAGAGAAAAAGTTAGCGATCGAGTATATCCAGATCGCGTTTTTAGAAAAACAACTAATCCTCGTTTTTCCATATACCCGAAATCCTGGATTATGGAAAACCAGATTTTCTATATTCACGGATTAGATAGAGTTGCCAAACAGGATTTTAGTTTGTTACATCGTTTTCCTGATTTGTGGAGAACCAGTTCTCTACATATCACGTATCCAAACAACGCCTAAGGTAGTGTACTCTATTTAGCTCACCGAGCTTAGCTGGAGAAGACTGTTGATGCTAGTGGTTGGCTGACTAGAGAAGACTGTTTGGTTTGCATGATTCATAATAGCATTTTGTGTTTGTATTTTTCCTTTTGATTGTTTCAAACTGCAACCAAGTTGTTATAGCATGCATCATACACCAACTCTGGAATGTGTTTACCTGGCATGCATGATCACAGCACTGTATGTGCCTGCCTCTTGATGAGCATGCAGATTTGTGGGGTAGGGGTGTTGACTGTTGAGAGTGTGGCATTTCTGTTGCTAATTGAGTAGCATCCTCTGATATATACAGTACATCTGAGGTTTCAGTAACAAGTAAATAGAATATTTGAAAACAAAATGTAATTTAAGATATGCAACTGTTAGGAAGTACTCCCTCCGTTCCTAAATATTTGTCTTTCTAGGGATTTCAACAAGTGACTACATACAAAACAAAATGAGTGAATCTACACTAAAAAATATGTCTACATACATCCATATGTTGTAACCATTTGAAATGTCTAGAAAGACAAATATTTGGGAACGGAGGTCGGAGGGAGTACTTATTAGTATTGGTCTTGGAAGATTTGAGGGGTAGGGTGTTGAGAGGGTACATTACCAGCCAAGCATTTGATGCCTTTATTAATTATTGAGAGGAACTAAGCTGTTGTTTTTGCCCATTTGTGTTGCTGCTGGAGTAGCCTCCTCTGCTATCTTTTACTATGTACCAGCAGAGCATTTTCCTCAAGATATATGCATACTGAGGTTTCAGTAACTAAAGAGAAATAACACTTGGCTAGCTTAAAGTTTGATCTAGGACCGGACTTTTGACGTCTCCAGATGATCACTTGAATCTTGTTGTAACTTATGAAAACGACGGAGTCACTGTACACCTCTAAGCATGTGGTATATGTATGCATTTGTTTGTTCTGCTGCATCTTAACTCGGGAATATGTGTAGCTGCCATGCATGAAAATCTGCATATTCTTGGTCTTTCCCCTTCTTTGTGTAGTTTTGTGTTCTTAGCTCTGTGGCTTCCGCTTGTGCTCTCTTTCTTCTCCGCTTTTGCCCTTTCTTGTTTCCGGCCTGTATCAAGACCCGCGTCACCACTCTCGACGCTTTCTCCTGTTACAAAATGAAGCACACCACTTTGGTGTGTGTCTGAGGGAAAAAATGATCTTAGCTAGTCTGAACGTCAAGCAGGAAGACAGGCAGATGGTTAAGGTTTCAGGAGGTAAGAGGGAGCATGTTAAAACTGCTCATAATATATTATCTATTTTCCCGTGACAGCTTTGCAGGTGGTCACATTTCGATGCCTGTGATAATTATTTCAGGATGCCACATAGTTAAGCCAAATGCCCTGTTCAGGTCTGATGGCTGGTAGCTAGATGGCTGCACTTTCAGATGTAAGTTCAGATTAATTTGGACAATGAACAGGCAGGTGAGCCTCTTTGCTGAGCATTTCTTGGCACAAGATTCAGTTAGTCAGTCAGTCAGTCAGTGCGCATATCAAAGACATGCTGTAGCTGTTTCTTAACGGCATGTTAACAGCCTGGAATGTGTGGGGCACTCCCATCTGCATCTTCATCTTGGTTAGTCTGAACATTGCAAATTCAAGCATTTTGCGCTAGCTGTCTCTGTCTGATCAATTGGCATGCCAGCTTTAGTTTGTTGTGCACAAAGTCTAGCCTGCAACTTATCAATCAGCCCAGAGCCACCGCCAAACACGCCGCCGCCATTCACTGATCATGTTCGAGGAAGTCTTCTCCGATGAAGCATTTCCTTTCTGTGCCAGGGTTTCTGTAGCTTCCCCCAAAAAACACCCAACTGACTGGTTGACATAGAAAGAAGAATACAAAGCTGACATGGCTATTGTACAGCACGCCAACAACTAATACTGGAAATATGTACGTACTACTTTATGAAACAAAGACCACATAATTACTTGACTATTTTCCCTTTTCAGATTTCCCTGCAAAACAGAGTTTTGAAAACAGAGAAACAGAGCAGGTACAAATGATCTTCGCCTATTCTTGTCGTGTATTAACAGAGCAGGTACATAGATAAACTAAACCTACACTACACTACTCGTTGTCATTGTCGTCGGAGATGTCTACTATCTCCATCCCGGGCTCCGGTTACATGGGCGACACACGCAACTCCGGCTCCACGCCGGCCTCTGCATTCAACTCATCGAAGAGCGCATCGTTCTTTGCCTATTCTTGTCGGACGAAGTGCCGGTTTGACTCCACGTATGCCTCTTTTTGGATGGACTCCAGGATGGCAGTCTGCTCCGCCATCTCCGCCGCTTGGGCGACCTCGAACTTCATCATGGCGACGCCTGCTATCAGCGTCGGCGCCTCCTCCTCCTCCTCTGGATCCGCCCACTCCATGGGCTCTGATGGCCCCCCTCTGGCTTCAACGAGACTGGCGGCGCGTCTCGCCCAGATCTCCTCCTGCATCTGGAAGCGGCGTTTCGGTGACAGCATAGCATAAGTGGTCTTCTTCTACTGGTCCATGGCGGAGTCGGACGGCATGGGAAGTGGGATGCAGAGACAGATAGAAATGTATGGACTTGAGCTGGCGGCGCGGAGAGGGAGAAAGAGAACATGTACATGCAAAAATAACTAACTTTTGCATCTTCGAGGCCCAAAACCCCTTCTACAACAAATGATGTAGATGCAAAAAAAAAATGGCGGCGAAAATGTAAAATACAACACCTCACGGTGCAAATTTGCATCTCTACCTATAGGAGATGTAAAAACGGCGGTGTCGTGCCAATCGCCCAATTGCCTTCGTTTGGCTTCCGTGGGACCGCGATCGCTATTGTCGACACCGATGACACCGCCGTGCCGCCCGCCTGCCGCTGGTTTGACCCACCTCGCCCCAGCCACCATCGGGGCGACCACAGTCCCCAATTTGGCCTATGCCTCCATGCCGCCGCCCTGGATTTTCCCCACCTCGGTGATACGTCTCCAACGTATCTATAATTTTTTATTGTTCCATGCTATTATATTATCTATCTTGGATGTTTTATATGTATTAATATGCTATTTTATATGATTTTTGGGACTAACCTATTAACCTAGAGCCCAGTGACAATTTCTGTTTTTCCTTGTTTTTGAGTTTCGCAGAAAAGGAATATCAAACTGAGTCCAAACGGAACGAAACTTCACGAGGATTTTTCTTGGACCAGAAGACATCAGATGGACTTGGAGTGCACGTCACGGGAGCTGCGAGGTGGCCACAAGGACGGAGGGCGCGCCCTGGGGGTAGGGACGCCCCCACCCTTGTGGGCCCCTCGAGCGTCTCATGACCTAATTCTTCAGCCTATATATACCCATATATTCCAGAAACATTAGAGAGGCGATCGAAACCACTTTTTTGCCGCCATAACCTTCTGTTCTCGCGAGATCCCATCTGGAGGCCTTTTCCGGTACTCTGCCGAAGGGGGAATCAACCACGGAGGACATCTAGATCAACACCACTGCCCTTCCGATGAAGTGTGAGTAGTTTACCACAGACCTACGGGTCCATAGCTAGTTGCTAGATGACTTCTTCTCTCTCGATGTTCTTCAATACCATGGTCTCCTCGTTGTTCTTGGAGATCTATCCTATGTAATCTTTTTTGCGGTGTGTTTGTCAAGATCCGATGAATTGTGGGTTTATGATCAGATTATCTATGAATAATATTTGAGTTTCTTCTGAATTCTTTTATGCATGATCTTATATCTTAGTAATTCTCTTTGAACTATCGGTTTGGTTTGACCAACTAGATTGGTTTTTCTTGCAATAGGAGAAGTGCTTTGCTTTGGGTTCAATCTTGTGGTGCTCAATCCCAGCGACAGTAGGGGACATGACACGTATTGTATTGTTGCCATGAAGGATAAAAGATGGGATTTTCATCATATTGCTTGAGTTAATTCCTGTACATCATGTCATCTTGCTTAAGGCATCACTCTATTCCTATGAACTTAATACTCTAGATGCAGGCAGGAGTTGGTTGATGTGTGGAGTAATAGTAGTAGATGCAGGCATGAGTCGGTCTACTTGTCTTGGACGTGATGCCTATATTCATAATCATTGCCCTAGATGTCGTTATAACTATTCATTTTTCTATCAATTGCTTGACAGTAATTTGTTCACCCACCGTAATACTTGCTATCATGAGAGAAGCCTCTAGTGAAACCTATGGCCCCTGGGTCTCTTTTACATCCTATAAGTTTCAGATCTACTATTTTGCAATCTTTTACTTTTCAATCTATAAACCAAAAACCCACAAATATTTACTTTACTTGTTCATCTATCTTTATCAGGTCTCACTTTTGCAAATAACCTAGAAGGGATTGACAACCCCTTTATAGCGTTGGGTGCAAGTTGTTTGATTGTTTGTTCAGGTATTTGGCAACGTGTATGTGATCTCCTACTGGATTGATACCTTGGTTCTCAAAAACTGAGGAAAATACTTACTTCACTCTTGCTGCATCCCCTTTCCACTTTAAAGGAAAACACCAACGCACCTCGGGAAAGTAGCGAGGAAGCACTCGGTCGGTCACCGTCGCGCCGGAGTTGCCTGCGAAGAAGCAGCGGGCCGCCAAGCTACACGGTGGAGGCATGAAGCGGCATATGGCGCGGGGGCGCAACCCAACGGCGAACCAACCTCGGTCGGCCAAAATTTCGAAGCCGGATGCGACTGCGGTGGGCGATTGGCTGCCGGTGGCGGCCTTGGCTTCCTTCGGCCAAAGAGGCCCTCCTCCACCTCCGCTGCCGCCCTTACGCCATTCATCATTCTCTCTGCCATGAATCGCTGCTGCATTGCCACCCCGATTCGCGCCGCCGCTGCTCCCTCGCCCCAGTTCGCGCCGCTGCCGCACCGATTCGCCACCCCCACCACCCTCCTCCGCCGCCGTCCCAAATCGCGCTGCTCGGCGGCAGACTATGATCCGCTTCAACAAATGTGAGTTTTTGGTGGAACCGGTGAACCACGCGAGCTAGTTAGATGCGTGGGGCAGAAGGCTCGTAGTACCTGATAGCACAGCTATGCAGTGGAAGGAAATGAGCCTAAATCGACCACTTCTTTCTTTTTATTCAAAGACACAAAAGTAAGCACAGCACAAAGAGATTGGACTCTCGGATGAGACTAAGAAGCTACCGTTCTGATGCGCCCCTAATCCTATATCTTGATTCAAACCATAAACCCTCTCTAAGGTGGAGCCTAGTTGAAGCCATCATTCAAAGAATAAAGGGGAATCCAAATCCACTTTTAGGGATATAGATGAAGTCACACTCAGTAAAGAGAGTTGTAGATTCGTAGAAGAGGATCAGAGTACGCGCGCTACAAAAGGCAGCTAGCCAATGAAAGTAAATGGAAAGAATATAGTAGTTTTGTATTGATCCCTCTAGGCCCCCGGTTGTTTTGGCGCGCCCTATCCAACGTTAAACTCTTGCCTTTTTAGCCTAGGCTTGCTGCTTATCAATCCATGCTTCCCTCACCCCGAAGCGAGACTCTATCTAGATCTCAAAGAAAAATGAGCTATGCGACCGTCGGGCAAACAAAGGGGGCGCGGCGTTTACTTGAAAATGACAACCTCCTGTTCCAGCAGCAGGGCCTTTGCATGAAAGTAAACCTAGGATTAAATAGCAGTTGCTTTCGCTGATGGGCCCAGTGAGGGGGGCATTGTGCCTACCGTGACGCCGCGGCTACAAAAATGTCGTCCACATGGATGATAGCTCACAAGTGTAGGGGATCAGTTGTAGCCTCTTTCGATAAGTAAGAGCGTCGAACCCAACGAGGAGCTAAAGGTAGAAGAAATATTCCCTCAAGTTATATCGACCACCGATACAACTCTACGCACGCTTGACGTTTACTTTACCTAGAACAAGTATGAAACTAGAAGTACTTTGTAGTTTTTGTTGGATAGGTTTGCAAGAATATAAAGAGCACGTAAATAAAACTAGGGGCTGCTAAGATAAAGAAACAATAAAGTTAGTGATAGCGAGTGTGGAAAGTGGTGGTAGGAGTTGTGAAATTGCCCCTAAGCAATTGAGTACGTTACTAGACCGATAGCAAGTTTTATGTGGGAGAGGCCACTGCTAGCATGTCATCCCTTACTTGGAATTCTATGCACTTATGATTGGAACTATTAGCAAGCATCCGCAACTACTAAGGTTCATTAAGGTAACACCCAACCATAGAATTAAGATATGTTGGTCCCCCTTCAATCCCGTATGCATCAATTTCTACGCTAGGTTGAAGCTTCTGTCACTCTTGCCCTCCAATACGTAGTCCTATCAACATACAACTAACCCTATGGTGTGATCCACGCGAGCGCTCATATGGTGGGCACCAAAGGACAGAAACATAACCACAAGCAATTTAAAACAATCATAGCAATTCACCAATCACCGATAGGACAATGATAATCTACTCAGACATCATAGGATGGCAACACATCATTGGATAATAATATGAAGCATAAAACACCATGTTCAAGTAGAGGGTATAGCGGGTTGCGGGAGAGTGGACCGCTGTAGATAGATGGGGGAAGGTGATGGAGGTGTTGGTGAAGATGATGGAGGTGTTGGTGTAGATCGCCGTCACACAATGATGGTCCCGGTGGCACTCCAGCGCCACCGGAAGCGAGGGGGAGAGAGTCCCTCTCCTTCTTATTCTTCCTTGACCTTCTCCCTAGGTGGGAGAAGGGTTTCCCCTCTGGTCCATGGCCTCCATGGCGGCGGAGGGGCGAGAGCCCCTCCGAGATTGGATATGTCTCTCTGTCTCTCTCTGTTTCCGCGTTCCCAGATTCTTCCCCTTCACCGTTTCTTAAATTCCCGGAGATCCGTAACTCCGATTGGGCTCATCTTTTGACACGATTTTTATCCGTAAATTAGCTTTCTTGCGGCGAAATAAGGGCATCAACCGCCTTACGTTGTGGCCACGAGGGCCCAGGGCGCGCCCTAGGCAGGGGGGCGCGCCCCCACCCTCGTGGCCCACTCGGGCATCATCTCGTGTTAGTTTCGCTTCCCAAAATTCACATATATTCCAAAAAAAAATCTCCGTTCGTTTTTATTCCGTTTGATATTGATATTCTACGAAACAAAAAAACATGCAACAAATAGGAACTTGCACTGGGCACTAGATCAATATGTTAGTCCCAAAAAATAGTATAAAAATTTGCCAAAAGTATATGAAAATTGTAGAGTATTGGCATGGAACAATCAAAAGTTATAGATACGACGGAGACGTATCAGCATCCACAAGCTTAATTCTTGCTCGTCTTCGAGTAGGTAAATGATAAAAAAGATAATTTTTGATGTGGTATGCTACCTAGCATAATCTTGATCATGTAATCTAATCATGGCATGAATATTAAGACACGAGTGATTCAAAGCAATAGTCTATCATTTGACATTAGGACGATAATACTTCAAGCATACTAATAAAGCAATCATGTCTCTTCAAAATAACATCGCCAAAGAAAGTTATCCCTACAAAATCATATGGTCTGGCTATGCTCCTTCTTCACCACACAAAGTATTTAAATCATGCACAACCCCGGTTTTAGCCAAGCAATTGTTTCATACTTTGGTATTCTCAAACCTTTTCAACTTTTACGCAATACATGAGCGTGAACCATGGACATAGCACTATGGGTGGAATAGAAGGTGGTGATAGACAAAAGGTGGGAGAAAGTCTCACATCAACTAGGCAAATCAATGGACTATGGAGATGTCCATCAATCGATATCAATGTGAGTGAGTAGGGATTGCCATGTAACGGATGCACTAGAGCTATAAGTGTACGAAAACTCAAAAGAAAACTAGTGGGTGTGCATCAACTTGCTTGCTCATGAAGACCATGGCATTTGAGGAAGCCCGTCGTTGGAATATACAAGCCAAGTTTTATAACGAAAAATTTCCACTAGTATATGGAAGTGACAAAACAAGAGACTCTCTATTATGAAGATCATGGTGCTACTTTGAAGCACTGATGGGCCTCGAACCCCTCGTTGGTTACCCCAAGTGGAAGGTGTAAGATGCAGTAAGTAGAAGTGTTTTCCCCTAGCAAAGATGCCAAGGATCGATTCCCCAGAGACTCCTAGGTTCAACAAGTAGGTGTCAACTGCTAACGGCGCAATTAGCAATCAACGTGGACCTGCACACAGATACAAATAACTTTGCTCCCAACGAGTACAGAGAGGTTGTCAATCCCTCCGGCCTTGTAGTTCACAAAGGGTTAAAAGCAATGATAGTAGTGATAGATAGTTTTTGCAATAGTAAATAATAACGGAAGGTAAATAGTGGATGTGATCAATGATGGTAATATGGACCGGAGTCTCATGATGTTCACTAGTGATGTCTCTCTCCCAAAAGACGATAAAACAACTATGTGAGGTAAACAAATTACAGCTGGGCAATTGACAGGACCACGAACGCAAACCAATGCTGACTACATTGCAAGAAAGGTTGAGGTTCAAAGCATGGGCGGTACGCCAAAGTAAGTAGACCGAAATCCATCAATATCTACTACTAATCATCCACCTTGACATATCTATCCAGAACATCTCGCTGGTATTAAGTTGCGAGTCCCACCCATAGTGTAAACTCAATGCAACAGACAACTGCATTAAAAGAACTTTGCGTAAAGTAAACAATCCTTGCACCCGCGGGCACAAGCACCGTTGTTTTCCCCCTTGTGGCAACAGCACATCCCCTGGACTCATGTTTCTGTCACTCAAGCTAGTCATCGAGGGGCATGAACCCACAATCGAGCATAACGTTCCCTCTTGGAGTCACTACCTACTACTCGGCCAAAGCAATAAGTAACAACGGAGAACATGCAAGAATTACTTATGAACTAAAATATAAAAGAGGTGAATCAAATATATTACTCAAGATCAATCTGAACATAATCTCATAATCCATCGGATCCCAGCAAACTCAACATAGCAACAGCATAAGGATTACATAGGTGCCTCGATCATGTAGGGCAGCTCACGAGGACTAATTAGTGAAGCACAAGAATGGGAGGAGAACATCACATAGCTACTGGTCATGGACTCATGGTCCCAGGGAGACTACTCACGAGTCATACGGGAGGCTTCCAGGTGGTGGAGAAGCTCCCGGTGGTGATCCTCCCCTCCGGCAGGGTGCCGGGAAGAGTTCTCCTGGTGCTCCCGATCTTGGAAGCGGCGGCGACGGCGGAACAGAGATGGGATCGCGAAAAGAGTTTCTGTTCTGAGGGTTTCGGAGGGTCCTTTAAATATATGCCAAAGTAGGGCATCGGGGGAGCCTCGGGGGGCCCAGGCGCCCCCCCGGCGCGGCCCAGGGGGGGCGCCTGGAGCCCCTGTGGCCCCCCCAGGATGCCTTTCGGACGCAGTGTTGTTTCCGGAACGCTGATTTTTTATATATTTTTTCTGGATTTTTCTGGGCAGTTCTCGAAACGTGAAAACCTGAAATACAAAAACAGCCGAAAACAAAAACTGGCACTGGGGTGCACTGGATTAGTAAGTTAGTCCAAATATGATCAAAAGTGTATGGAAGTGTATGAATATCATAGCAATATCACCCAAAAGTGGCATGGAGCAAGCAGAAATTATAGATACGTTTTGGACGTATCAACATCCCCAAGCTTAATTCCCGCTCGTCCTCGAGTAGGTAAATGATAACAAGAATAATTTCTGTGGTGACATGCTATTAACCATATAGGACTTTTTTATAGTCATATGACAAAAGCTTACTGAGACAATGATTCTAAAGTAATTAAGTTGCCTCAAGAGAAAATCACAAATGACTGAAAGTTTTACAATATGAAACTGAAACATCAAAAAGATTTGCAATGAACATGATGTGCAAATATGATAAAGTGATATCTAGCTTGCCCCCTTTAGTGATGCAAAACATAAATGCAAGGGCACCTTCAAGGTTTAAGTGATGACTAGATACAATCATTTCAGAATAAACGATATCACAATCATGCAAAAGACAATGCTACTTTGGGACAATGCACATTACACTCAGAATGACAATCATGCTCTCAGTAGTTGGTGCTTCAACATACAGGTAAAATAAAGGTTAAGTGCTAAAGCTTTTTATTTTGAAAACATGGAAGCAATTGTGTAAACGGTAGTAGTACTTCATATGTGTCATGCATAAAACATCCTATAAGTTGCAAGCCTCATGCATCGAATACCAATAGTGCTCGCTCCTTGTCCTAATTAGCTCGGATCCCCATGGGTTATCATTGCATTACATATGTTTTAACCAAGTGTCACAAAGGGGTACCTCTATGCCACCTGTACAAAGGTCCAAGGAGATAGATCGCATTTGATTTCTCGTTTTTGATAGATCTCAACTTGAGGACATCCATACCGGGACAACATAGAAAATAGATGATGGACTCCTCTTTAATGCATAAGCATATTCTCATAAGAGATTGAGGATTAAGGTCCAAGCTAAAACTTCCACCATGATGCATGGCTTTGGTTGGCGGCCCAATGTTCTTCTCTAACAATATGCATATTAATTCAACCCACGGTAAATCACCCTTACTTCAGACAAGACGAACATGCATAGCAACTCACATGATATTCAACAAAAGTGTGACAGTTGATGGCGTCCCCAGAAACATGGTTACCGCTCAGCAAGCAACTTATAAGAAATAAGATACATAAGCAACATATTCTTTACCACAATAGTTTTTAGGCTACTTTCCCATGAGCTATGTATTGCATGGTTAGTTTGCTTAGTGCAGGTGGAGGTTAGCAAAAGACTGGGAGCGACCAACTAAGAGAGCAATGACGGTCATAGTCATGCAGAGCGACAAAACAATATTGAATCAGGCATGGTAGTTATATCGCTACTTAGAAACAAAAGATCATCAAGGCTTGACAGACTTTCTTTACAGTCTTGAATATGCGTGAGCATACGCCAAGTCAATCAAAATAAATTCTCGAAGGAAGATATTACTAAACCATACCATATCATAGGCAAACAAATCAAGTTGGTACTCCAATAACACATTGGGAACCCCCCCAGCTATTTGAGATTAACCATAAGAAAACCTGAACTACTAAGCACCATCATGCAAGTAGCATCTTTATCATAGACACATTAACCCATGCAACGGAAGCAAACTCTCTTAATAAGGTGAGCATGGTAATTAAAGAGAGTTCAAGCAACCAACTAAATAAAAGCTCTTGGAAAGATAAGCATGAATACTAAGAGCAGAGTATGATAGTAGCTATTAAAAGACAAAGAACACACACAGCATAGATAGACATGAAAATTCTATGTAATGTTCTAGGTAGAGGTGGAGCGTGTTTCTCTCCCACATAAAGGAATGCTGGGTTCCGACTCGTTATGAAAAACTAAAAAGAAAACTAAAAGCATGACGCTCCAAGCATAGCACATAACACATGAAGTGATAAAAATATAGCGAAACGAAAGACGAACTGATAATGTTGATGGAGAAGGGGATGCATGGGGGCATCCCCAAGCTTAGACGCTTGAGTCTCCTTGAATATTTCTTGGGGGTGCACGGGGGCATCCCCAAGCTTGAGCGCTTGACACTCCTGAATCTTTTTATCATCTTCCCTCGCACACTTGAAAACTCCCTTCATACACAACTCATCATAATTTGATTAGCGAGGTTAGTACCCTTAATAAAATAATTATACCTTGCTGGAAATAAGGATATTCTTGAAGTTCTACTGTTTCTCAAGATTGCCAAAAGGTTTTTGCAAAGAAAAAGCAAGTTCTTAATTTGCAAAGTGAAGGTAAGGCAAAACAGGACAGAATCTGTGAAAAACAGAACATCAGGCAGTAATTGATCTGTTCGGGATACTTCTGCAACTCAAATAAAAAAACTCAGAACTGACGCACGAAAGAAAATTATATAGAGAACGCTGTCGAAAAAATTCAGACCAAAAAGATGATCTGGTGATTTTATACGAATTTTTCTATCGAAGGACAGAATCTGTTTCCTGGACAGCACCTCACAACTTTTGAACTTTCTAGCAATCGGAGGCTATACTTGGCACAAATATGAAAAGCAAAGATACAATGATGATGCTACAGAAGTAAACAACATCAAGACACAACAAAAAGCAAAAATTTTATTCATGTGGGCTGCCTCCCAAAATCGCTTTCTTTTATTCCTTTAAGCTAGGCATAAGACTTTAATGATGCTCTTGTAGGAATAAGAATTGAAGAACAAAAGAGAGCATTAAGAAGCAAATAACAAACACATTTAAGCCTAACATGCTTCCTATGCATAGGAATATTGCAATAGAATAATTCATTGAAGCACAAAGCAACTAGCATAGGAAGACAAAACAAGTGCAACTTCAAAACCTTCAACATAAAGAAAGGGAACTTGATATTATCGAAATATCTATAAGCATATGTTCCCTTCTCATAATAATTTTCAGTGGGATCACGAATAAACTTAACAATATAAGCCTCACATAAAGCATTGTTACCATGATCCACATGCAAAAAGGTACTCTTACTCTCCACATAAGTATAATGAAGAGAATAAAACTTAGTATAAAAGAGAGACATAAGCTCTTGCCAATCAAGCAAGTGTGAGTTATCGAGAAGCTTATACCAATCTGAAGCTTTATCTATAAGTGATACGGCGAACAATTTCCTCATGACAAACTCCCTTGATACACCTGCAAGCTTAAATAATGAACATAGTTGTGACAGATATAGCAAGTGTTCACCGGGATGTCTGTCTCCTGCATAACGATTAGCCAAAACATAATCAATAATACCAGCTGGTATTTTATAGGGCACAATTTCAGTAGGGGGAGGAGCAACTACCACAGGTGTGGGGCGTCTTCCCACAAGCAACGATCCAATAGCAAGGTTGTCCATAAGCATAATTAGTGAAATACATTAAAGAAAACTGGAAGGTAAACTAACAAGACTAAAAAGCAAAGGTAAAAGATAGCATGCAACTCCCCTATCCTGAAGAGTGGAGTCCCCGGCAACGGCGCCAGAAAATACTCCTTGATGGGCCTCGAACCCCTCGTTGGTTACCCCAAGTGGAAGGTGTAAGATGCAGTAAGTAGAAGTGTTTTCCCCTAGCAAAGATGCCAATGATCGATTCCCCAGAGACTCCTAGGTTCAACAAGTAGGTGTCAACTGCTAACGGCGCAATTAGCAATCAACGTGGACCTGCACACAGATACAAATAACTTTGCTCCCAACGAGTACAGAGAGGTTGTCAATCCCTCCGGCCTTGTAGTTCACAAAGGGTTAAAAGCAATGATAGTAGTGATAGATAGTTTTTGCAATAGTAAATAATAACGGAAGGTAAATAGTGGATGTGATCAATGATGGTAATATGGACCAGAGTCTCATGATGTTCACTAGTGATGTCTCTCTCCCAAAAGACGATAAAACAGCTATGTGAGGTAAACAAATTACAGCTGGGCAATTGACAGGACCACGAACGCAAACCAATGCTGACTACATTGCAAGAAAGGTTGAGGTTCAAAGCATGGGCGGTACGCCAAAGTAAGTAGACCGAAATCCATCAATATCTACTACTAATCATCCACCTTGAGATATCTATCCAGAACATCTCGCTGGTATTAAGTTGCGAGTCCCACCCATAGTGTAAACTCAATGCAACAGACAACTGCATTAAAAGAACTTTGCGTAAAGTAAACAATCCTTGCACCCGCGGGCACAAGCACCGTTGTTTTCCCCCTTGTGGCAACAGCACATCCCCTAGACTCATGTTTTTGTCACTCAAACTAGTCATCGAGGGGCATGAACCCACAATCAAGCATAACGTTCCCTCTTGGAGTCACTACCTACTACTTGGCCAAAGCAATAAATAACAACGGAGAACATGCAAGAATTACTTACGAACATAAATATAAAAGAGGTAGATCAAATATATTACTCAAGCACAATCTGAACATAATCTCATAATCCATCGGATCCCAGCAAACTCATCATAGCAACAGCATAAGGATTACATATGTGCCTCGATCATGTAGGGCAGCTCACGAGGACTAATTAGTGAAGCACAAGAACGGGAGGAGAACATCACATAGCTACTGGTCATGGACTCATGGTCCAAGGGAGACTACTCACAACTCATCCGGGAGGCGTCCATGGTGGTGGAGAGGCTCCCGGTGGTGATCCTCCCCTCCGGCAGGGTGCCAGGAAGAGTTCTCCTGGTGCTACCGATCTTGGAAGCGGCGGCGGTGATGGGCCTCTAACCCCTCGTTGGTTACCCCAAGTGGAAGGTGTGAGATGCAGTGTTGTGGAAGTTTTTCCCTTAGCAAAGATGCCAAGGATCGAATCCCCAGAGACTCCTAGGTTCAACAAGTAGGTGTCAACTGCTAACGGCGCCAGATATTAGCAATCAACGTGGACCTGCACACAGATACAAATAACTTTGCTCCCAACGAGTACAGAGAGGTTGTCAATCCCTCCAGCCTTGTAGTTCATAAAGGATTAAACGCAAATGATAGTAGTGATAGATAATGTTTGCAATAGTAAATAATAGCGAAAAGTAAATAGCGGATGTGATCAATGATGGTAATATGGACCGGAGTCTCATGATGTTCACTAGTGATGTCTCTCTCCCAAAAGACGATAAAACAGCTATGTGAGGTAAACGAATTACAGCTGGGCAATTGACAGGACCACGAACGCAAACCAATGCTGACTACATTGCAAGAAAGGTTGAGGTTCAAAGCATGGGCGGTACGCCAAAGTAAGTAGACCGAAATCCATCAATATCTACTACTAATCATCCACCTTGAGATATCTATCCAGAACATCTCGCTGGTATTAAGTTGCGAGCCCCACCCATAGTGTAAGCTCAAAGCAACAGACAACTGCATTAAAAGAACTTTGCGTAAAGTAAACAATCCTTGCACCCGCGGGCACAAGCACCGTTGTTTTCCCCCTTGTGGCAACAGCACATCCCCTAGACTCATGTTTCTGTCACTCAAGCTAGTCATCGAGGGGCATGAACCCACAATCGAGCATAACGTTCCCTCTTGGAGTCACTACCTACTACTCGGCCAAAGCAATAAGTAACAACGGAGAACATGCAAGAATTACTTATGAACTAAAATATAAAAGAGGTGAATCAAATATATTACTCAAGATCAATCTGAACATAATCTCATAATCCAACGGATCCCAGCAAACTCAACATAGCAACAGCATAAGGATTACATAGGTGCCTCGATCATGTAGGGCAGCTCACGAGGACTAATTAGTGAAGCACAAGAACGGGTGGAGAACATCACATAGCTACTGGTCATGGACTCATGGTCCAAGGGAGACTACTCACGAGTCATCCGGGAGGCATCCATGGTGGTGGAGAAGCTCCCGGTGGTGATCCTCCCCTCCGGCAGGGTGCCGGGAAGAGTTCTCCTGGTGCTCCCGATCTTGGAAGCGGCGGCGGCGGCGGAACAGAGATGGGATCGCGAAAAGAGTTTCTGTTCTGAGGGTTTCGGAGGGTCCTTTAAATATATGCCAAAGTAGGGCATCGGGGGAGCCTCGGGGGGCCGAGGCGCCCCCCCGGCGCGGCCCAGGGGGGGGGGGCGCCCACAGGGCGCCTGGAGCCCCTGTGGCCCCCCCAGGCTGCCTTTCGGACGCAGTGTTGTTTCCGGAACGCTGATTTTTTATATAATTTTTCTGAATTTTTTTGGGCAATTCTCGAAACGTGAAAACCTGAAATACAAAAACAGCCGAAAACAGAAACTGGCACTGGGGTGCACTGGATTAGTAAGTTAGTCCAAATATGATCAAAAGTGTATGGAAGTGTATGAATATCATAGCAATATCACCCAAAAGTGGCATGGAGCAAGCAGAAATTATAGATACGTTTTGGACGTATCAAGCACAAGTGTGGAAAAGGATAGTAGCATTGTCCCTTCTCTCTTTTCTCTTTTTTTTTGTTTTTTTGTTTTTTTGGAGGGGCTTTCTCTTTTTTTAGCCCCTCTCTATTTTTTAGGCCATCTTTTTTTATTTGGCCTTTCCTCACATGGGACAATGCTCTAATAATAAAGATCATCACACTTTTTTTACTTACAACTCAAAGATTACAATCGAAGCTAGAACAAAATATGACTCTATGTGAATGCCTCCGGCGGTGTACCGGGATGTGCAATGATCTAGCGTAGAAATGACATCAAAAAACAAACAAGCCATGGAAACATCATGCTAGCTATCTTACGATCATGCAAGGCAATATGACAATGATGGTGCGTGTCATAATAAACGGAACGGCGGCGTTACATGGCAATATATCTTGGAATGGCTATGGAAATGCCATAATAGGTAGGTATGGTGGCTGTTTTGAGGAAGGTATATGGTGGGTGTATGGTACCGGCGAAAGTTGCGCGGTACAAGAGAGGCTAGCAATGGTGGAAGGGTGAGAGTGCGTATAATCCATGGACTCAACATTAGTCATAAAGAACTCACATACTTATTGCAAAAATTTATTAGCCATCGAAACCAAGTACTACACGCATGCTCCTAGGGGGGAGGTTGGTAGGAGTTAACCATCGCCCCCCCCCCCCGACATCCACACAAAGAATGACACTCAATAAATAAATCATGCTCCAACTTCGTCACATAACGGTTCACCATACGTGCATGCTACAAGAATCACAAACCTCAACACAAGTATTTCTACAGTCCACAACTACCCACTAGCATGACTCTAATATCACCATCTTTATATCGCAAAACTATTGCAAGGAATCAAACATATCATATTCAGCGATCTACAAGTTTATGTAGGATTTTATGACTAACCATGTGAATGACCAATTCCTGTCAACTCTCTAAATAGATATAAGTGAAGCAAGAGAGTTTTAATTCTTTCTACAAAAGTTATGCCCATGCTCTAACAATTATAAGTGAAGCAAAAGAGCATTCTACAAATGGCGGTTTTCTATGTGAAGAGAAACAGGCAATCCAAACTTCAAATGATGTAAGTGAAGCACATGAAGTATTCTATAAAGCCATACTCAAAAGATAAAGGTGAAGTGCAAAGAGCATTCTATAAATCAACCAAGGACTATCTCATACCAGCATGGTGCATAAAATAAAAGGTGAAAACTAAATGCAAAAGACGCTCCAAGATCTGCACATATCACATGAATGAAACGAATCCGAAAACATACCGATACTTGTTGAAGAAAGAGGGGATGCCTTCCGGGGCATCCCCAAGCTTAGACGCTTGAGTCTCCTTGAATATTTACTTGGGGTGCCTTGGGAATCCCCAATCTTGAGCTCTTTCCTCTCCTTCTTCTCCTCACATCGAGACCTCCTCGATCTTCGAATACTTCATCCACACAAAACTTCAACAGAAAACTCGGTAAGATCCGTTAGTATAATAAAGCAAATCACTACTCTAAGTACTATTGCAAACCAATTCATATTTTGTTTTTGCATTGTATCTACTGTAATATAACTTTTCCATGGCTTAATCCACTTATAGAAATTGATAGTTTCATAAAAACAAGCAAACTATGCATCAAATACAGAATCTGTCTAAAACAGAACAGTTTGTAATAATATGAACATTCACCATACTTATGATACTTAAAAAATTCTTCCAAAATTAGGAAAAATAAAAAATTTGTATAGAAAGACAGTGCAAGACGTTTCAGAACCATTTGACGTTTCAGCAAAAAATGTAAAATCGCGCACTACAGACAAAGTTTCTGTCCTGCACCGCACAAACCAACAAGCATTGTAAACATCCTAAAGGCAAACCTTGGCACGTTATTTTTATAATACAATGGAATTGTACAAGGGGATAATTATTTTTGATGAAAATTTTCTGCAATTCAAGATTTGCAAAGTTTCCATGGGCATGAACAAAGTTCAAGGAGCTCCCTCATTTCTACGGTGCTCGTCCTTCTTACTTTCACTTTTCTTTTTGAAAAAGTTTTAGGTTCCCCTCTTTATTTTATTTTTGTTTTTAAACTTTATAAAAGCACACAACAGAAATAAATGACTCTCTAAAACTTCCGGGTTGTCTCCCTGGCAGCGCTTTCTTTAAAGCCATTAAGCTAGGCATATAGTGCTCAAGTAATGGATCCACCCTGATCCCAAGGTATATCAAAGCCAATTTTAATTAGCAATGATTTGGCATTTAGTAGTGAGCACAAAGTGATATGTGTCATGAAAGAACGAAGTCTAACTCTCTTCCTATGCATAGGCATGTCATACAAGAACAATTCATGCACATCAAGTAAAGGCCAATGCATAGTATAAGTAGTTTCTTGCAATTTTATCGTGTTGGAAACATAGAGAGGCGGAGATGTAGTTCCTCTCTCATAATAATTGCAAGTAGGAGCAGCAAGCACATGCATATTATACTCATCAAAATCATCATGTGTAACTGATGGCTTCTGGCCCCTCGTTGGTTACCCCAAGTGGAAGGTTTGAGATGTAGCGTATCAGCAAGTTTCCCTTGGCAAAGGTACCAAGGATCGAATCCCGTGAGACTCCGAGGGTCGACAAGAAGGTGTCAACGGCGCCAGAAACTTAGCGGTTGACAGGACCTGCACATAGATACAAATAACTTTGCTCCCAACGAGTACAGAGAGGTTGTCAATCCCTCCGGCCTTGTCGTTTACAAATGATCAAACACAAGAGATAATAATGATAGGTATGACTGCAACTAGGAAATAAGAACAGGAAGTAAATAGCGGGTGTGATCAATGGTGGTAATATGGACTGGGGTCCCATGATGTTCACTAGTGATGTCTCTCTCCCAAAAGACGATAAAACAGCAAAGCGAGGTAAACAAATTACAGCTGGGCAATTGACAGGATTATGTGCGCAAACCAATGCTAACTATGCTGCAAGGAAAGGTAGAGGCTCAAAACCATGGGCGGTACGCCAAGGCAAGTAGACCGAAATCCATCTGCATCTACTACTAATCATCCACCTTGAGATATCTATCCAGAACATCTCGCTGGTATTAAGTTGCAAATCCCACCCAAAGTGTAAACTCAAAGCAACAGACAACTGCATTAAAAGAACTTTGCGTAAAGTAAACAATCCTTGCACTCGCAAGTACAAGCACCGTTGTTTTCCCCCTTGTGGCAACAACACATCCCCTAGACTCATGTTTCTGTCACTCAAACTAGTCATCAAGGGGCATGAACCCACAATCAAGCATAACGTTCCCTCTTGGAGTTACTACCTACTACTCGGCCAAAGCAATAAACAGCAACGGAGAACATGCAAGAATTACTCAAGAACATAAATATAAAAGAGGTGAATCAAATATATTACTCACACACAATCTGAACATAATCTCATAATCCATCGGATCCCAGCAAACTCAGCAGAGCAACAGCATAAAGATTA
The DNA here is from genome assembly GCA_902687465.1 of Secale cereale. NCBI lineage: Eukaryota > Viridiplantae > Streptophyta > Magnoliopsida > Poales > Poaceae > Secale > Secale cereale. The sequence goes on along the minus strand of LR738713.1, from coordinate 562,877,345 downwards.
CATATGTGCCTCGATCATGTAGGGCAGCTCACGAGTTCTAAACCATGAAGAACAAAGAGGGGAGGAGAACATCACATAGCTACTGGTCATGGACCCATGGTCCAAGGTGGACTACTCACGACTCATCCGGGAAGCGTCCATGGTGGTGGAGAAGCTCCCGGTGGTGGTTCTCCCCTCCGGCAGGGTGCCGGGAAGAGTTCTCCTGATGCTCCCGATCTTGGAAGCGCGGCGGCGGCAGAACAGAGGCGAGATCGCGAAAAAGGGTTCCGTCCTCGAGGGTTTCAGAACGCGAGGAATATATATGCGAAGGGGGGTCACCAGAGGCGGAGACGGGGCACCAGGCGCCCCCCTGGCGCGGCCAGGGGTGGGGCCGCGCCGGGTGGCCGCCTGGGCCACCCCTGGCTCCCCTCTGGCCCTGCTTTGGTTTTTCTCGAAGCTTCCTGTACGCTGATTTTTCCTGTATTTTTCCCGGAATTTTTTGGGCACTTTTAATATGGGGGAAACCTGAAATAGAAAAACAGCAGAAAACAGGAACTGGCATTGTGGTGCACTGAGTTAATAGGTTAGTCCAAATATGATCAAAAGTGTATGGAAGTGCATAAATATCATAGCAATATCACACAAAAGAGGCATGGAGCAAGCAGAAATTATAGATACGTTTTGGACGTATCAGTAACGGAAAAAGGCAACCCATCAATATAATCCTTAATAAGTGCAAACTTCTCCGATTTAGTGTAGTTTGGAGAATTCAAAAAGATAATATGACTATCATGCGTGGGTGCAATAGCAACAATCTCATGTTTAACATAAGGAACTATAGCAAGTTCATCTTCATAAGCATAATTCATATTGGCATCTTGGCCACAAGCATAGCAAGCATCATCAAAAAGGGATATTTCAAAAGAATCAACGGGATCATAACAATCATCATAGCATTCATCCTTCGGTAAGCACGAAGGGAAATTAAACAATGTATGGGATAAATAGCTACTCTCATTAGAAGGTGGGCACGGGTGATCAATCCGTTCTTCCTCCTTTTGTTCTTCGCTCTCCTCCTCATCTTTTTCATCCAATGAGCTCACAATGTCATTAATTTCTTCTTCCATAGACTCCTGCAAAATATTAGTCTCTTCTTGGACAGCGGAGGAGTCCTCAATATATGGTTTAACATAGGCATTAGAAGCATAATTATCATAACAATATTTAAATATGGCAAAAAAATTAGATTTGTAAAGAGTAGCATCATTCTTTTCAATCAAAGAAGCAATTTCATAAGCACCCTTAAAAGCAACAAATTCTTCAATTTGTTGAACATCATAGTAACTATAAACACCCTTAGCATACGAAGATACGATTCCATTATCACTAAACTCACATTTTCAGATAGAGTCTTAGCATACGAAGATACGATTCCGGGAAGGTGTTTCTTAGGGTCTTCAGAACAACAAGTAAAATCATACATTTCACATAAATTCCAAGCATAGCATTGCAAACGATGAATTTGATCCAGTAAAAGTTTCCCTTTTTCAGATATGCGGTGTCGCACATAACAAGCATGCTCATCTAAAGATTTTCCCTCAACTAATCTAGTTGGGGTTTCAGCCCGAGCACATAGGGATCGAAGATGATCCAAGTAAAAAGCTTCAGGAGTGCAATAGATTTTGATTGGTTCTTCAACCATTGGTTCAGCGGGTACCACTATTTTTTTGGTATTTTGCGTTTCCTACCCATAACTAAAGATAGAGAACAACTTAGAATGGAAAATATAGTGATAAAGCAAACAAGCACACACGAGAATATTCACCCCACGCTATTGCTCCCCGGCAACGGTGCCAGAAAAAGGTCTTGATAACCCACAAGTGTAGGGGATCAGTTGTAGCCTCTTTCGATAAGTAAGAGTGTCAAACCCAACGAGGAGCTAAAGGTAGAACAAATATTCCCTCAAGTTATATCGACCACCGATACAACTCTACGCACGCTTGACGTTTACTTTACCTAGAACAAGTATGAAACTAGAAGTACTTTGTAGTTTTTGTTGGATAGGTTTGCAAGAATATAAAGAGTACGTAAATAAAACTAGGGGTTGCTAAGATAAAGAAACAATAAAGTTAGTGATAGCGAGTGTCGAAAAGTGGTGGTAGGAGTTGTGAAATTGCCCCTAAGCAATTGAGTACGTTACTAGACCGATAGCAAGTTTTATGTGGGAGAGGCCACTGCTAGCATGTCATCCCTTACTTGGAATTCTATGCACTTATGATTGGAACTATTAGCAAGCATCCGCAACTACTAACGTTCATTAAGGTAAAACCCAACCATAGCTTTAAGATATATTGGTCCCCCTTCAATCCCGTATGCATCAATTTCTACGCTAGGTTGAAGCTTCTGTCACTCTTGCCCTCCAATACGTAGTCCTATCAACATACAACTAACCCTATGGTGTGATCCACGCGCACGCTCATATGATGGGAACCAAAGGATAGCAACATAACCACAAGCAATTTAAATCAATCATAGCAATTCACCAATCACCGATAGGACAACGACAATCTACTCAGTCATCATAGGATGGCAACACATCATTGGATAATAATATGAAGCATAAAGCATCATGTTCAAGTAGAGGGTATAGCGGGTTGCGGGAGAGTGGACCGCTGTAGTTAGATGGGGGAAGGTGATGGAGGTGTTGGTGAAGATGACGGAGGTGTTGGTGTAGATCGCTGATACGTCCAAAACGTATCTATAATTTCTGCTTGCTGCATGCCTCTTTTGGGTGATATTGCTATGTTATTTATACACTTCCATACACTTTTGATCATAATTGGACTAACCTATTAACTCAGTGCACCCCAGTGCCAGTTTCTGTTTTCGGCTGTTTTTGTATTTCAGGTTTTCACATTACGAGAACTGCCAGAAAAAATCCAGAAAAATTATATAAAAAATCAGCGTTCCAGAAGCTACCAGGCACCCGAAGCACAGCCGAAGGGGGGCCACCAGGGCCCCAGGCGCCCTGGTGGCGCGCCCCCCTGGGCCGCACCGGGGGGGCGCCTGGGCCCCCCGAGCCTCGTCTGATGCCCCCCTTTGGCATATATTTAAAGCGTCTCCCGAAACCCTCGAGACGGGAACTCTTTTTCGTGATCTCATCTCTGTTCCGCCGCCGCCGCCGCTTCCAAGATCGGGAGCACCAGGAGAACTCTTCTCGGCACCCTGCCGGAGGGGAGGATCACCACCGGGAGCTTCTCCACCACCATGGACGCCTCCCGGATGAGTTGTGAGTAGTCTCCCTTGGACCATGGGTCCATGACCAGTAGCTATGTGATGTTCTCCTCCCGTTCTTGTGCTTCACTAATTAGTCCTCGTGAGGTGCCCTACATGATCGAGGCACATATGTAATCCTTATGCTGTTGCTATGATGAGTTTGCTGGGATCCGATGGATTATGAGATTATGTTCAGATTGTGTTTGAGTAATATATTTGATTCACCTCTTTTATATTTATGTTCGTAAGTAATTCTTGCATGTTCTCCGTTGTTATTTATTGCTTTGGCCAAGTAGTAGGTAGTGACTCCAAGAGGGAACGTTATGCTTGATTGTGGGTTCATGCCCCTCGATGACTAGTTTGAGTGACAGAAACATGAGTCTAGGGGATGTGGTGTTGCCACAAGGGGGAAAACAACGGTGCTTGTGCCCGCGGGTGCAAGGATTGTTTACTTTACGCAAAGTTCTTTTAATGCAGTTGTCTGTTGCATTGAGTTTACACTATGGGTGGGACTCGCAACTTAATACCAGCGAGATGTTCTGGATAGATATCTCAAGGTGGATGATTAGTAGTAGATATTGATGGATTTCGGTCTACTTAATTTGGCGTACCGCCCATGCTTTGAACCTCAACCTTTCTTGCAATGTAGTCAGCATTGGTTTGCGCACATGGTCCTGTCAATTGCCCAGCTGTAATTCGTTTACCTCACATAGCTGTTTTATCGTCTTTTGGGAGAGAGACATCACTAGTGAACATCATGAGACTCCGGTCCATATTACCATCATTGATCACATCCGCTATTTACTTTTCCGTTATTTACTTACTATTGCAATTATACCTATCACTATTATCACTTGCGTTTGATCCTTTGTAAACTACAAGGCCGGAGGGATTGACAACCTCTCTGTACTCGTTGGGAGCAAAGTTATTTGTATCTGTGTGCAGGTCCACGTTGATTGCTAATATCCGGCGCCGTTAGCAGTTGACACCTTCTTGTTGAAACTGGGAGTCTCTGGGAAATCGATCCTTGGTATTACCAAGGGAAAACTTCTGCTACACTGCATCTCAAACCTTCCACTTGGGGTAACCAACGAGGGGTGAGAAGCCACCTAGCAACACAATAAACTGGCACTGACTACCATCCAAGCCACCCTGGAGAAGCTATCTGTCCTACCTGTGCATCTGGTTGAGGTGAAGAAGTCTGCTGCATGAGCTGGCTCTCTTATGGCGCTGACCCGGGCCAAAGCATGGGTCCCTGATTTTGACCCGGCTGAAGCCATGAACGGCTATCCCAGCAATAAATAGGACGGGTCAGCCTTCTCTGCTGAAGATCTCCGTGCTTTGACTAAGGATATGCGCCCTCTCGCCAGTAAGCTTGCCGATGAAGCAGATTTGACAAGGTATCATCCGGCCTATGATATAGAAAATTCGCGGGTGGAGCGGCTGATACGTCCAAAACGTATCTATAATTTCTGCTTGCTCCATGCCTCTTTTGGGTGATATTGCTATGATATTTATACACTTCCATACACTTTTGATCATATTTGGACTAACCTATTAACTCAGTGCACCCCAGTGCCAGTTTCTGTTTTCGGCTGTTTTTGTATTTCAGGTTTTCACATTACGAGAACTGCCAGGAAAAATCCAGAAAAATTATATAAAAAATCAGCGTTCCAGAAACTACCGTGCGCCCGAAGGACAGCCGGGGGGGGGGGGGCACCAGGGCTCCAGGCGCCCTGGCGGCGCGCCCCCCCTGGGCCGCGCCGGGGGGGGCGCCTGGGCCCCCCGAGGCTCCTCCGATGCCCCCCTTTGGCATATATTTAAAGCGTCTCCCGAAACCCTCGAGGGAGGAACTCTTTTTCGCGATCTCATCTCTGTTCCGCCGCCGCCGCCGCTTCCAAGATCGGGAGCACCAGGAGAACTCTTCCCGGCACCCTGCCGGAGGGGAGGATCACCACCGGGAGCCTCTCCACCACCATGGACGCCTCCCGGATGAGTTGTGAGTAGTCTCCCTTGGACCATGAGTCCATGACCAATAGCTATGTGATGTTCTCCTCCCGTTCTTGTGCTTCACTAATTAGTCCTCGTGAGCTGCCCTACATGATCGAGGCACATATGTAATCCTTATGCTGTTGCTATGATGAGTTTGCTGGGATCCGATGGATTATGAGATTATGTTCAGATTGTGTTTGAGTAATATATTTGATTCACCTCTTTTATGTTTATGTTCGTAAGTAATTCTTGCATGTTCTCCGTTGTTATTTATTGCTTTGGCCAAGTAGTAGGTAGTGACTCCAAGAGGGAACATTATGCTTGATTGTGGGTTCATGCCCCTCGATGACTAGTTTGAGTGACAGAAACATGAGTCTAGGGGATGTGTTGTTGCCACAAGGGGGAAAACAACGGTGCTTGTGCCCGCGGGTGCAAGGATTGTTTACTTTACGCAAAGTTCTTTTAATGCAGTTGTCTGTTGCTTTGAGTTTACACTATGGGTGGGACTCGCAACTTAATACCAGCGAGATGTTCTGGATAGATATCTCAAGGTGGATGATTAGTAGTAGATGCAGATGGATTTCGGTCTACTTACCTCGGCGTACCGCCCATGCTTTGAACCTCTACCTTTCTTGCAACTTAGTCAGCATTGGTTTGCGCACATGGTCCTGTCAATTGCCCAGCTGTAATTCGTTTACCTCACATAGCAGTTTTATCGTCTTTTGGGAGAGAGACATCACTAGTGAACATCATGAGACTCCGGTCCATATTACCATCATTGATCAAATCCGCTATTTACTTTCCGCTTTTTACTTACTATTGCAATTATACCTATCACTATTATCACTTGCGTTTGATCCTTTGTAAACTACAAGGCCGGAGGGATTGACAACCTCTCTGTACTCGTTGGGAGGAAAGTTATTTGTATCTGTGTGCAGGTCCACGTTGATTGCTAATATCTGGCGCCGTTAGCAGTTGACACCTTCTTGTTGAAACTGGGAGTCTCAGGGAAATCGATCCTTGGTATTGCCAAGGGAAAACTTCTGCTACACTGCATCTCAAACCTTCCACTTGGGGTAACCAACGAGGGGTGAGAAGCCACCTAGCAAAGCAATTTCTGGCGCCGTTGCCGAGGACTCCACTCTTCAGGATAGGGGAGTTGCACGCTATCTTTTACCTTTGCTTTTAGTCTTGTTAGTTTACCTTTCAGTTTTTGCTTTAGTATCTTTTATCGAAAATCACAAAAATAGTTATCTTGCTTGCTTGCTACTATGGGTTCCACCGAGAACACCAAGTTGTGTGACTTCACTAGTCACAACAACGATGACTTTATCTGCACACCTATCACTACACCTGCCACTTCAGCACCTTCATATGAAATTAAACCTGCTTTACTGAACTTAGTCATGAAAGATCAATTCTCCGATGCTGGAGATGATGCTGCTTTATACTTAAACAACTTTGTTGAACTTTGTGATATGCAAAAGTACCGAGAAGTAGACGGTGATATTGTTAAGCTTAAGCTTTTTCCTTTCTCTTTGAGAGGAGGAGCTAAAATTTGGTTTCAGTCTTTGCCTAGAAACATCATAGATTCATGGGACAAGTGCAAAGATGCTTTTATTGGAAAATACTATCCACCTGCTAAAATTATCCAACTAAGAAGTAACATAATGAATTTTAAACAATTGGATAATGAACACGTTGCCCAAGCTTGGGAACATATGAATTCTCTTATCAAGAACTGCCCTACTCATGGTTTGACTACTTGGATGGTTATCCAAACTTTTTATGCAGGCTTGAACTTTACCTCGCGGAACTTGTTAGATTCGGCCGCGGGAGGAACCTTTATGTCAACTACACTTGGTGCTGCCACAAAGCTTCTCGATGAGATGATGACCAACTATTCCCAATGGCACACCGAACGCGCTCCAACAGGTAGGAAGGTAAACTCTGTCGAGGTGATTTCCTCCCTAAATGAAAAAGCTGACTTGATCATGTCCCTACTTTCCAAGCAATCTTCTATTGATCCTAGTTATGATCCTTTAGATTCTGTGATTGCTCATGCTTATAGGAGTAAATTTGGTAGCAATCCTAGACCGTTCCCCTCTAATTCCTTTGGGAACAACAATGCTTATCCTATCACCAAGAACTCCACCCAAAAAGATAGAGACTTGCCTGGCTATGAGAAACTTCTAGAAATAGAGAAGGCCACTAAGAATTACATGCACACCCAATATGAACAAAACAAAACCTTCTCGAGGCAATTAAATGAGCATACTGCTATCTTGCAAAACATTAGTAGACAATTAGAGAGCATAAATATTGAGATTTCTAACCTCCAGACTAGGCTCACTATCACTGAGACCCAAGTTTCCAACATGTCCCACACACAAGCCACTTTGATAAACCAAATGGCAGCTAAACCCGAAGTGGTTGCACCCCTAAGGGAGGAAGAAGATAGAATTAAGAGCCTTCCTACCCACCACACTGTTGCTACTATCCAAGTTGTTGAGGATATCCAAACTCTTAGCACCCAATGCACTCCTGGTCCCGATGGACCTATTAATGGTGATGCTATGACTATAGAAACTACCAAACAAGTGAACCTAAAGGACACCACTACCACCTTACTTGATGGTAGTGACCTTGATTTTGACAATTGCACTCTTACCGAAGTTATTGATTTCCTTCACAAGATGTCTAGAGATCCCCACACTAGCACGATTAACCTTGCCTTCACAGAGCATATCACTAATGCTCTTATCAAAGCTAGGGAGGAGAAACTTAGAGTAGAAGCCTCCATACCTAGAAAGCTAGAAGATGGTTGGGATCCTATGATAAAAATTAAGTTGAATAACTTCTCTTGCTATGCTTTATGTGATGTTGGTGCTAGTACCTCTGTTATGCCCAAGAGAATATATGATATGCTTAAATTGAAACCTTTTGATTCTTGTTCTTTTGGTGTTCGTCTCGTTGATTCTTCCATAAAGAAACCTTTGGGAAGGATCGACGATCTTCTTATCATTGTCAATGACAACTATGTTCCCGTTGATTTTACTATTATGGATATTGAATGTGAACCTTCGTGTCCAATTATTTTGGGACGTCCTTTTCTACGCACCGTTGGTGCCATCATTGACATGAAAGAGGGTAATATAAAATTCCAGTTTCCTCTCAAGAAAGGGATGGAACACTTCCCTCGAAAGAAGATTACGTTACCTTTTGAGTCCGTTATACGGGCCAGCTATTTTTTTACTCTTGATAAAACTTGATCTCTATGCATTATGCCTAGCTTAAAGGCATAAAAGAAAGCGCTTTTGGGAGGCAGCTCAATGAATAAATTTTATTTTGTTTTTGTTGTGTCTTGATGTTGTTACTACTGTAGCATCATCATTGTATCTTTGCTTTTCAATTTTGTGCCAAGTATAGCCTCTGATTGCAAGAAAGTTCAAAAGTTGTGACGTGCTGTCCAGGAAACAGATCCTGTCCTTGGATAGAACAATTCGTATAAAATCACCAGATCATCTTTTTGGTCTGAATTTTTTCGACAGCGTGCTCTATATAATTGTCTTTCGTGCGTCTGTTCTGAGTTTTTTTATTAGAGTTGCAGAAGTGCCCCGGAAAAATCATTTACTACCTGCTGTTATGTTTTTCACAGATTCTGTCCTGTTTTGCCTTTCCTTCATTTTGCAAACCTAGAGCTTGCTTTTTCTTTGCAAAAACCTTTTGGCAATCTTGAGAAACAGTAGAACTTCAAGAATATCTTTATTTCCAGCAAGGAAAAATTATTTTATTATGGGTACTAACCTCGCTAATCAGATTATGATGAGTTATGTATGAATGGAGTTTTCAAGTGTGCGAGGGAAGATGATAAAAATATTCAAGAGTGTCAAACGCTCAAGCTTGGGGATGCCCCCGTGCACCCCAAAGAAATATTCAGGGAGACTCAAGCGTCTAAGCTTGGGGATGCCCCCGTGCATCCCCTTCTCCATCAACATTATCAGTTCATCTTTCGTTCCACTATATTTTAATCACTTCATGTGTTATGTGCTATGCTTGGAGCGTCTTGTTTTTAGTTTCCTTTTAATTTTCTTTAGCTTTTCATAACAAGTCGGAACTCAGCTTTCTTTATGTGGGAGAGAAACACGCTCCACTTCTACCTAGAACATAACATGGAATTTTCATGTCTATCCTTGCTGTGTGTGTTATTTGTCTTTCAATAGCTACTATCATGCTTTGCTTCACTAAAGGGGGCAAGCTAGATATCACTTTATCATATTTGCACATCATGTTCATTACAAATCTATTTGATGTTTCAGTATCATATTGTAAAACTTTCAGTTCTTTATGATTTTCTCATGAGGCAACTTAATTACTATAGATTCATTGTCTCAGTAAGCTTTTGTCATATGACTATGAAAAAGTCCTATATGGTTAATAGCATGTCACCACAGAAATTATTCTTGTTATCATTTACCTACTCGAGGACGAGCAGGAATTAAGCTTGGGGATGTTGATACGTCCAAAACGTATCTATAATTTCTGCTTGCTCCATGCCTCTTTTGGGTGATATTGCTATGTTATTTATACACTTCCATACACTTTTGATCATAATTGGACTAACCTATTAACTCAGTGCACCCCAGTGCCAGTTTCTGTTTTCGGCTGTTTTTGTATTTCAGGTTTTCACATTACGAGAACTGTTAGAAAAAATCCAGAAAAATTATATAAAAAATCAGCGTTCCAGAAGCTACCAGGCACCCGAAGCACAGCCGGAGGGGGGCCACCAGGGCCCCAGGCGCCCTGGTGGCGCGCCCCCCTGGGCCGCGCCGGGGGGGCGCCTGGGCCCCCCGAGCCTCGTCTGATGCCCCCCTTTGGCATATATTTAAAGCGTCTCCCGAAACCCTCAAGACGGGAACTCTTTTTCGCGATATCATCTCTGTTCCGCCGCCGCCGCCGCTTCCAAGATCGGGAGCACCAGGAGAACTCTTCCCGGCACCCTGCCGGAGGGGAGGATCACCACCGGGAGCTTCTCCACCACCATGGACGCCTCCCGGATGAGTTGTGAGTAGTCTCCCTTGGACCATGGGTCCATGACCAGTAGCTATGTGATGTTCTCCTCCCGTTCTTGTGCTTCACTAATTAGTCCTCGTGAGCTGCCCTACATGATCGAGGCACATATGTAATCCTTATGCTGTTGCTATGATGAGTTTGCTGGGATCCGATGGATTATGAGATTATGTTCAGATTGTGTTTGAGTAATATATTTGATTCACCTCTTTTATATTTATGTTCGTAAGTAATTCTTGCATGTTCTCCGTTGTTATTTATTGCTTTGGCCAAGTAGTAGGTAGTGACTCCAAGAGGGAACGTTATGCTTGATCGTGGGTTCATGCCCCTCGATGACTACTTTGAGTGACAGAAACATGAGTCTAGGGGATGTGCTGTTGCCACAAGGGGGAAAACAACGGTGCTTGTGCCCGTGGGTGCAAGGATTGTTTACTTTACGCAAAGTTCTTTTAATGCAGTTGTCTGTTGCTTTGAGTTTACACTATGGGTGGGACTCGCAACTTAATACCAGCGAGATGTTCTGGATATATATCTCAAGGTGGATGATTAGTAGTAGATGCAGATGGATTTCGGTCTACTTACCTCGGCGTACCGCCCATGCTTTGAACCTCTACCTTTCTTGCAACTTAGTCAACATTGGTTTGCGCACATGGTCCTGTCAATTGCCCAGCTGTAATTCGTTTACCTCACATAGCAGTTTTATCGTCTTTTGGGAGAGAGACATCACTAGTGAACATCATGAGACTCCGGTCCATATTACCATCATTGATCACATCCGCTATTTACTTTCCGCTTTTTACTTACTATTGCAATTATACCTATCACTATTATCACTTGCGTTTGATCCTTTGTAAACTACAAGGCCGGAGGGATTGACAACCTCTCTGTACTCGTTGGGAGGAAAGTTATTTGTATCTGTGTGCAGGTCCACGTTGATTGCTAATATCTGGCGCCGTTAGCAGTTGACACCTTCTTGTTGAAACTGGGAGTCTCAGGGAAATCGATCCTTGGTATTGCCAAGGGAAAACTTCTGCTACACTGCATCTGAAACCTTCCACTTGGGGTAACCAACGAGGGGTGAGAAGCCACCTAGCAATCGCCGTCACACAATGATGGCCCCAGTGGCACTCCGGCGCCACCGGAAGCGAGGGGGAGATAGCCCCCGTCCTTCTTATCCTTCCTTGACCTTCTCCCTCGGTGGGAGAAGGGTTTCCCCTCTGGTCCATGGCCTCCATGGCGGCGGAGGGGCGAGAGCCCCTCCGAGATTGGATCTGTCTCTCTCTGTTTCCGCGTTCCCAGATTCTGCCCCTTCACCGTTTCTTAAATTCTCGGAGATCCGTAACTCCGATTGGGCTCATCTTTTGACACGATTTTTATCCAGAAATTAGATTTCTTGCGGTGAAAGAAGGGCATCAACCACCTTACGGTGTGGCCACGAGGGCCCATGGCGCGCCCTGGGCAGGGGGCGCGTCCCCCACCCTCGTGGCCCACTCGGGCATCGTCTCGTGTTAGTTTTGCTTCCCAAAATTCACATATATTCCAAAAAAAAATCTCCGTCTGTTTTTATTCCGTTTGGAATCCGTTTGATATGGATATTCCGCGAAACAAAAAAACATTTAACAAACAGGAACTGGCACTGGGCACTAGATCAATATGTTAGTCCCAAAAAATAGTATAAAAAGTTGCCAAAAGTATATGAAAGTTGTAGAATATTGGCATGGAACAATAAAAAATTATAGATACGACGGAGACGCATCAATGCACGGGCATTTTTCCGACGAGGGATAACAAGAAGGAGGAGAGCTACAAGCTCATGTTGGATGTGCAAAACAAAGAGGATGGAGTGGGACCGGAAGAGGGAGGAGAATAAGCTTGAAAATGAGAGGGAAAAGATCGAGTTAGAGAAGAAACAAGTGACGATCAAATGGGAACTCAAGAAGGCCTATACATTTGGCGATATAAAACTTGAGAAGGAGAGGTTGCAACTCGCACGGAACGTGGAGGATGTGAGGATCATGTTTGGCGGACGACACCCTCTTGGATGAGCATGCGAAGAAGTGGCTTGCGGATAAGAAGAAGATCAACGTCCGTAGAAAGTACGAGGCGGCGTGGGCGGCTGTGGCACGGATGCTGGTGGGGAGGCAGCCCAGACGCAGGCGGAGCAGTCAGCTCAGATGCAGGCAAAGCATGATGCGTTCCGCCTGGAGCAGGACACATTTTGCCTGGAGCAGGACGCTTTCCGTTCGGGGTAGGCCCCCGGCCTGTGATCCGAAGCCATGGGACATTGATTTCATTTTGGCATGTCCAGTTGGTCGAACTATGATTTGCTTTGCTTTGTTTTGAACTGTTAAATTCGGACAATTTGTATCGTATGATCGACATGCATAGATTGCATGAATTTGAAGATCCGGATTTGAGATATGTAGATGCATGGTGCAAGATATGAGGGGGCGGCGAGCGCGTTCGGAGACACACCCGCGAGCGTATAGGGGACCAAATTTACCAAGTCCAGTTGTAGATGCTCTAAGGAGGTCGTACCCTTGTAGTACTGTTGTACATCTTCTCAAGAAATGTTGTCCAACCGAGTGCGTGAGCGGCTTCTCCTATACAACTCAGGTTTGGATGTGGATCTTGTAAAATAATACATTACTTCCTCTGTCCGTGAACAAGTGTATTTCTATCATTTTTCATAAGTCAAAGTTTTATAATTTTGATCAACTTTTTAGAAAAAAGTAGTAGTATATATCACATTAAATTGGTATATTATGAAAGTACATTTCAAAACGAATCTAGTGATACTAATTTAGTGTCATAAATGCCGCTACTTCTTCCTATAAAGTTGGTCAAAGTTTCAAAACTTTGATTTAGGAAAAAAATATACAGTTATTCACGGACGGAGGGAGTAGGTGGCACGAGAATCACAAGTGGATTGCAAGATTGGAGGTTTGATAACCCATCTTAATTAAGATGGTAAATCGCACATCAGAGATGAGCCATCAAAAAGAAAAAAGGTGGGACATCAGAGAGCGATCAGCCACCGCCGCCCACGTTGCCCGCTAGACCCCGGCCGCTGCGCCGCCACAAGCCCACCCCACCGTGGCCCTAAATAGCCGCCCGAGCTTGGGTTGAAGGACAAACACCGCTGCCCATCTTGCCGTCGCCGCACCTACGAAGAATCTCCACTCCATGCCGCCCAACGCCCTGGCCCGAGGGAACCGGCCCGCGCTGCCCTCGTCACGCGAGAGGATGACAGAGCCCCGCCCGGCGCCGGTGCCAATGGGGCTTCGCTCGTGGGGGCGACATCGGAAGGGGTACCCGACCGAGACTTTGTTTTTTTTTCGAAAAGGGGCTTGATCCCCGGCCTCTGCATAAAAAAGATGCATACAGCCATATTATTAAAAGTCAAATAGATCCAACAAAGGTTTTACAAATTCCGAATACAAAGGGAAACAGGATCGTCATAGCCGGCAGGCAAAAGACAGATAAGCTACTAATCACCTATCATATTACATGACCGTCATCCAAACCGGTTGTAGATATCCCAAGCTACCGTCTCCCAGCGGATAGATGCAGTAACCAAATGCTCCCTGGCCTCCGTCTGAGTGAGTAGCGACCACATACGGATAAGAGTAGTGGCCCTGAAGATAACCTGCAAGAAGTGAATATTTCTTGTTCTGTTAAAAACCAAATCATTTCTGCAGTTCCAAATAGCCCATAGTAAAGCGCATACTCCCACTCGGATATGTTTCGCTGTTACTACATCAATCCTATGCAGCCACGTCCCAAATAGCGTGTGTATGGAAAACGGGGGGTTTATATTAAAGGCTATCTGTACCGACCTCCATAAAATCTTGGCCATAGGGCAATCAAAGAAGATGTGTCTAATAGATTCATCACTATCACAAAAACTACATCTTTTAGACCCCGTCCAGTTCCTTTTTGCCAAATTATCTTTAGTTTATATGACCCGTTTATGTATAAACCACATAAACGCTTTGATTTTAGAGGTACTTTTACTTTCCACACATGTTTCGAGCTAGTAACCACACTAGTGTTAATAACATCCAGATACATGGATTTCACTGAAAACACCCCATTCTTAGCTAGTTTCCAGCTCAGCTGATCTGGACGTTGAGAAAGTTGGACATCCATCAGTGGTCTCACAACATGTAGCCAAGCTTCCCAATGGTTTCCCACTAACGTCCTTCTAGACTAGATATTAAGGGGAGTTTATTGTAATACCGTTGCCACGAAAGCGTCTCTTCGTTGAACAATATTGTAAAGAGACGAATATTGAATAGCCAGAGGTGTCTTTCCTAGCCATGTATCTTCCCATAACCTAGTGGATGTACCATCTCCAAGTATGAATTTCGCCCTATTGAAGAAGGTTGATTTCACTCGCATGAGTCCCTTCCAAAAGGGCGAATCAGTCGGTCTGACTGTCACCTGGGATAGTGTTTTGGTCTGAAGGTACTTATTACGAAGAATCTGTACCCAGGTGGCGTTTGTTTCACAAGATAGCTTGTATAACCATTTACTGAGTAAGCATCTATTCTTCACCTCTAAGTTTTCAATACCTAGACCCCCTTGGTCTTTCGGTCTGCAAATGATATCCCACTTAGCGAGTCTTTACTTTCTTTTGGATTCATCACTCTGCCAAAAGAAACATGATCGATGAAAGTCTAGCCTTTTCCGTACTCCAACCGGAACTTCGAAAAAAGATAATAGAAACATATGCATACTGGTAAGGACCGAATTAATGAGAATCAATCGTCCTTCGTATGACATAAGCTTGCCCTTCCAGCAGCTTAATTTTTTCTCAAATCGATCCTCAATGCTCTTCCACTCTTTGTTTGTGAGCTTACGATGGTGAATTGGTATGCCTAGATACGTGAAGGGTAGAGACCCCAAATCGCAGCCAAACAATTTTTTGTAAGCTTGTTGTTCTTCTTTAGCTCTTCCAAAGTAGAACAATTCACTTTTGTGAAAGTTAATCTTTAACCCCGACAATTGTTCGAACAAGCATAACACTAGTTTCATGTTCCTAGCTTTTGCCAAATCATGCTCCATAAAGATGATAGTATCATTAGCATACTGCAGGATGGATACACCCCCGTCAACTAAATGCGGAACCAGGCCCCCTACCTGTCCAGCATCCTTGGCCCTCCCTATGAGAATTGTCAACATGTCTATGACAATATTGAATAAGATTGGCGACATCGGGTCTCCTTGTTGCAAACCTTTATGCCTTTGGAAGTAATGCCCTATGTCGTCATTGACCCTTATTCCAACGTTCCCTTTTTGCGTTAAAGAGTCCACCTGGTCTCTCCAGGCCTGATCGAATCCTTTCATACGCAATGCCTGCTGCAGGAAAGGCCATTTCACCTTATCATACGCTTTCTCAAAGTCCACTTTAAAAACCACCACGTCTAGTTTTTTTGTATGGATTTTGTGCAGCGTTTCATGTAGTACCACCATCCCTTCTAGGATGTTTCTGTCTGGCATGAACGCAGTTTGAGAAGGATGCACCACTGAATGTGCAATTTGTGTAAGCCTGTTAGTCCCGACTTTAGTGAAAATTTTAAAGCTAACATTAAGATGACAGATGGGCCTGAATTGCTCAATTCTAACAGCCTCTGTTTTCTTAGGAAGCAATGTGATTGTACCAAAATTCAAGTGGAACACCTGCAATTGTCCCAAGAAAAAGTCCTGGAACATCGGAAGCAAGTCTCCCTTAATAATATGCCAGCACTTTTTATAAAACTCCGCCGGAAAACCATCCGGACCAGGAGCTTTGTTATTTTTCATTTGGGAAATGGCGTCAAACACCTCTTTCTCCGAAAAAGGGGCAGTCAAGATCTCGTTCTCCTCATTCGCAAGCTGAGGCACATCTTCTGCCCTCGATTCATCCAAAGAAACAAAATTATCCTCAGGAGGCCCGAACAACTGTTTATAGTAATTGGTAATGTAAATCTTTAGGCTCTCCTGACCCACAATCGTGCCTTCATCCTGCTCAAGTTGAAAGGCACGTTGCCGCTCTCCATGTCACGCACTGGACCGAAGACGCTAGCACACATTGTTGCTAACATGAGGTAATCACTAATCAGCGCACTGTTGCGAGATGGCAGCACTGCGTAGGAGCATTATTTAATGTTTAGTGACCAATCATTGTATAACTCCTGGCAATGTTCACATATAAAAAGAAACACTTTCATGAAATGAAAAATTGGTCGTGAGTGAGTCTTGTAAAACTGGTCTCATCATTTTAAAAATATTGGAGGTCAGGATTTTAATTGTACATTAAAAAACCCAAATGAACCGAACATGGAAAACACAACACGTCACAGAGGCTTATTATCCAGCCAGCGTTGAGTCATGGCAAGACTTTCCTTCGGACGATACTCTATGGCTGAGTGGCCACCACCCTGTGTAATTGATTAACAAATAATTATTGCAGTGTCACATTGTTTCTTCTATCGCCAAATCATATCAGTAACTTTATACCGCGGAATGCAAAATACAAGATAATGTACCTTTAGTGTCGCAAATGTCAAATGGTTGGCATATGTGATTGTAAATCTACACCAAAAACAACACATCCAAAAGAACGTAATCAAATATCAAGCATGTACTCTTTTCACAAATTCATCTGCTCTATGGATGTTAATATTTTTTAGTCTATGTTAAAGCTACTCTACATCCTACTGTGTGGGGCAGCAAAACAAACAAAAATATTTGATCACTTTTCTTATCAATGATAATACTTATATATACAACTTACCCTCCAGACTGGCCACCGAGATGCCATGCTCTCCAGTCATCAACTATCGATAAGTTGAAGGATCTAATCCATGCATGTGTGCCCAAAAATGGAATCACAAGATCATGGTCCCCACTGCACTTAGAGGTCATGATTTCAAGGCATTGACAAAGTTTCAATCAGCACATGTAAATGCCAAGGAGAGGAAAATTGCACCTGAACACAAGTGCACGGTAGCCCCTGCTTGTGAGGTTGAAATGGTACTCTATGCTACTCGAGACATCAAATGCATAGGGCATACTTTTCTTGCATCTTTTAAACTCTCCAATTGTTCCCTAGATGGATACATCGTGTCAATACTGCTTTGAACTTCATCTACTACATTAGAAGTACATCAGCTATTTCACGCAAATGTTAAGTTGATGCTCAATAGCTAGAAATGTGTGTATCGTCACAAAACATCATTTGTTCTTGTGCGTCTGAACTACACGATGCGAAATGGCTATGCATGGTGCTGAATGGCCCGCTAAACCAGCATTCCAAACCATACCATTGAATAGTTATACACATGTCAAGAACTAACATGGACTAAGATTGCCAGGTCCAGGAAGAGATGCACCACACCGCTAGTTGCAATTAACTAATTTAGATGACATGACATGGCGACAAAGCAAACCAATTATCTCATATTGCTAGCTACTTGATCATGTATTTACATTTTTTTTGTTATCGGTATGCGTACTTAGCATAAAGCAAAAAAGGGCATATGATTGGTTACATGTTTCACCCCAAGAGCATCTCTGGCGGAATCGTCATTCGCCCAAATATTGGATAGGTAGTAACGGTATGCCTGTATATGAGAATGCAACCGTAAACAAAATTCGCATCACCAGAACTCAAAAAAAAAAAGAAATTCATATAAAAAAATAAAAAATCTTCTACTCCCTCCGTCCCAAAATAAGTGTCTTAACTTTGTACTAACTTTAGTACAAACTTGTACTAAGGTCAAGACACTTATTTTGAGCCGGAGGGAGTATAAAATTATCACTCCTGGGTAAATAAAAGAGTAACTTACAAAACAATTGATGGTAGGTTGTTCAGGAGACAACTCGCTTAGCTGAGCATATTCTTCTGACAGAAACCTCTGTCTTAAGAGATCCCACACACATTTGACACCCACGATATATCCTTCGTCAATTTCAGAAATGAGCTGCAATTAATACAAGGGACCAATATAATATACACACGTACAATGTTAGCTTGTACAAGTAATTTGGAACCTAAGAGGAATCTTACATCTTCAATAGTGTTTAGCGCCATGTCACACAATTTATTCCTTGGTCTTATATAGCTTCCTTTACAGTTCCCTATTACAGCCTTTGGAAAAGGAGAAGGAAAATTATTATCACAACAATTTATAGATGTGTGTGAATGTGGAATTACCTCATATAGTTGATCAGATATAATTCCAACACCATGAGCATATTGTGCTCTGAAATTTTTATCATAATCCGAGCCTGTGAAAGGGTTTCCCACTAGATAGCCCTATAAATAATTGAATTAGTGAGCACAAAAATGGATGAAACACAACTTTCATTCATTATCGTCACTTATTGTAGTTTTAAGCCTGATGAATTACTTGCCTTGAGATTAATCCTGGGTAGCTTTCGATGTTCGATTTCTGAAGCCAAAATGAAAATCACGTCAGAACTGACTACTAGGATAAGATGCCATGATTAATCACAAGCAAGTCCAAATATGAATGTACATGTGTTTCTATTTACTATATACATATACTGAATGAAGAATTAATGCAAATTTATATCTAAAAATTTATTTACCGCAACCTACATCACCAGATTATGATAAACTTGTTTATTTTAGAATCAGTGTCCAGACTTAATTACCTTGTGAAATGTGTTGTGCAATAATTGGAGTCAGCATTCCAGCATATGAACTTCCTCCAACAAAGAAAGGGTTTGATTGGTAATGTGGGTGATCGATAAACCACTACATCAGGATGCATAAGACGATGAGAAAATCGAAGACATATTGTTTCAACTGCAAATACCTGGCAAAGAAAGATAAGTTTCACCTTGTTGAGAAATATTACAACATGCATAGAAAATGAGAAATCCCCCACATCACGATAACCTTCGAGATCACGCGCGTAGGAGAAACCCGTACCCACGGGAGAATCCAACAAGATGATGTTTGCCATCTGAACATAAAATACATGCTTACTAGAATAGAGATGCAGAGAGGGACGTCATCAATGTTAAGATAAAATAATATCTTACCTTGGACCATGAATAGGGATTATAGGCCATCTGTGGCAAGCTACCATTATAAGGTGCCAACACGAATTTCATAGGACCTATGAAGCAAATATCACTGGTGTATATCTCATGTAAAAACATAAAAAAGATCTGCATGTTGGTGAAAGCTCCATGAGCTGCTTAATGAGAGAGACTGGTTGTTTGTTGAGCAAAACTGGCAAAACATGACATCGTGTTCTTCACTTTTTGTATAAGCTGGCATATTCATTCATTTTCAACAAAATTTGGTTGTATGTTTAATCATCTAGAGTAGCGGCGGAGAAAAGTGCCTTCCACTATCTAAACCATGAAGTGTTGCATGCACTCTCGCATAGGGAAATGCATAGGAGCTGTCAGGTGTACACTTTTGTTATCTGACTCAATAGCTTGCTAAGGATTTGCGCCCACATGTTGCACTCCAAAGGTATATATCTTAATGTTAATAATTTTTTAATTGAATTAAATACAAGGGTCACATTCCACAACTTTGAAGGATGTTAAGCAAGTCCCGAGTCATTTGACAACTAACCACCCACATGTGAATTATCACCCTCGATCAGAGCATTTTACAGAGGGAGTAGTAAGTAAGATCACTGGTCAACCATGAATATATTTATTACGGATTTCAGTTATTTAGCTTACTAGTACTTGTCAACATTGCAGTCAAATGTTTTGGATTTTGTATGGATCAAAAAAATTCCTTCCGAGAAAATCATAAGAGTGATTTTCTTATTATTAACTATTGATCCATTAAGAGAAGTGGGTGAGCGTTTACCTCCTTTAATTAATCGATTTGCATTTGCAGCCAACCTGTACTCAAACCCACAGAGCGGCATTTTTTATATAAATTTCACAGGTACCTTAAAAGGTGCAAAAAAATTGTAAAACGACACAACATAATAAACCTTTGCACACTCGGACGATTTGCTCATCTAGCTTCGAATTAGAGATTAATAGAAGTGAACTTCACTCTTTGTCTTATTTTTTTTTTTTTGCATGGACTCTTTGTCTTAATCTGATGTGGTAATTGTCAAGATGGCGGCTTGCTTCTACCAAGCTAGCTAATAGTACTTGCAACCACAGAGACAAGAGGAGCAGAGGACGAGGGTCTCACCAACTTCGTAGAAAATCAAGCTAGAGCAGCGAGGACCTCCTGTCAGCCAGAGAACGACGGGGTCCGTGTCGGGGCTCCTCTCCGACTCCACGAAATAGTAGAAGAGCTCCGTTCCCGTCTCCTCGTCCACGTTGACGTACCTGCAGAAGCACAAGAGCACTTAGAGATAGAAGAAGCATGGAAGCTCGCGGGGAGAGGCAGAAGCTTGCCTACCCGGTCTCGAGGTGGAACGGAAGGCGGCCATGGAAGCCGGGGAGATGGGTCACCACCGTCGCGGAGCGCGAGAGCGGCAGAAGAAGCAGAACCAAGGGGACGACGACGAGACTCACGAAGAACAAGGAAGCAGCCATACCCTTACGCAGCTTCTCACGAGATGGCGTGCAACGGCATCTCTTTTTTCCTTGTCCGTCGTCGACCTTATACAGCTCGGGTTGGACGCGAATCTTGCGAAATAATGACCGACGTAACGTAACCACAAGTTAGGAGTCGTAAACTGACGCTCGCTCCCTCTAGATCTATGCCTGCCATTTCAGGCCACGTACTCTGCTCGCTATGCCTGCCATTTCATTAGTTAACCAAGGCAAGGTCATTTCCATGCCAAACCCCCTCTGCAAGTGTGCATGCATGAGCCGTGGCGATGCTGGCCTGGTTATTAGCGCCTAAGCTTAGAGTATGCTTATATAGTACACTACTGTACTGACAGAGCCAGCCGAGCGCGAGAGCGGCAGAAGAAGCAGAACCAAGGGAACGACGCGACTACACAATCACAGGGATTAAAGACCTCTATCATCATCAGCTAACGCGTCTCTCATTTAATCGCGACATCGATTCTGGTGCCCGTCGTCCCGAGGAGGTCTCGGACCGTTTGAAGATCCTGGTGCCCGGATCATTAGGGGGAATTCCGATGGATTTTTTTAATGACGGATATTGCTCTAATCACATAGGCATCTAGAATCAGGGCTTCAGAGTTAAACTTGGTCGTGCATCAGTCCAGTTCGGTAATAAAAGAGACCCACCAGTTGATCATCAATAGATGGATGAAGTATGTAGTAGTCAAAATGTGCAGGAGAATCACGCTAGTCTCACTTAGAGCATCATGGGTCGAGGTTGGAAGGAACTAGGCCCAACACAGGCAACATGAAATGATTCTCTGCATTGCATCACTCGGGCGGGCACGGTTATGTCTTGCTTTCATATGGCCTATGTTAATGAAGCATTTGAAAAAAAATGCTAAATGTGAATAGAAAAATGTTTCTCATGTATACAAATTTATGCACAACGTGCATGAAAAAAAGTTAATCATGTATTTAAAAATGTTAATCAAGTATCTAAAAAAAATTAATCAAGTGTTTGAAAATGGTAATCAAGCATTTGCAAAATATTAATATGTATAGAAAAGATGTTTCTCTCTTTTTTTGGGGGGGGGG